>CM036770.1:2142500-3342500 GCA_020796225.1 Arion vulgaris
TTCTACTTACTCATTTGTTCATCTATGGTTCACTTACCTACATTCTACCTACTCATTTGTCCATCTATGGTTCACTTACCTACATTCTACCTACTCATTTGTCCATCTATGACTCATTTACCTACATTCTGCCTACTCATTTGTCCATCTATTTCTCTATATCAACATTCTAACTAACTATTTGTCTCATTTACCTATATTATATGTAGCTATTTGTTCATCTACGTCTCTATACCAACTTATCTGCAATTACTGATATTCTTGCAAAAGTCGCACATACGATTTTCTGCAGAAGAAAAATTCAACTGAAATATTTACAGAATGCCGTAGTCCACCAGAACACCCTCCTCCAGTACGTACACCACGACAATGTGCAATTGCAGTCTATCAGTGCACTTCAGCTCTTCAAGAAAACCCATTTATCAGTGGTCAAACCACTGACTATCGAACTCTGATAATCAACATTGACCAGATTTGCGAGTAAGTGTCCTTGTTTTGTTTTAATTGTCATATCTTAATTATAATTATGTTATTATCCATTCAAACAAATAGAGGAAATATAAGAAAGAGAAGTATATCTTCATTATAATTATGTTATTATCCATTCAAACAAATAGAGGAAATATAAGAAAGAGAAGTATATCTTCATTATAATTATGTTATTATCCATTCAAACAAATAGAGAAATATAAGAAGAGAGTATATCTTCATTATAATTATGTTATTATCCATTCAAACAAATAGAGGAAATATAAGAAAGAGAAGTATATCTTCATTATAATTATGTTATTATCCATTCAAACAAATAGAGGAAATATAAGAAAGAGAAGTATATCTTCATTATAATTATGTTATTATCCATTCAAACAAATAGAGGAAATATAAGAAAGAGAAGTATATCTTCATTTGTTTTCATGTATTCACGTCATTTGTAAGCTTATAACTTCGGATCTGACTCCAGGACAAAGGTCAGTTTTCTCCAGGTCTATTCTGATACCTCCCAGTTGCTGCCTGATAATGAATACCTTGACCAGTCTGAGATATTAGACTAACTACTATATACAAGACAGTTTCGTTGAAACTTGTTGTCAGTTATCTGGACGAAATTTGCCATCACATTAACAACACAATTGTAACAGAATCACAACCAGGAAGTCAGTCACCAGAGTAAAACGTATTAGATGTGCAGCAACCAGGATGAGATGACGGAACATGACCAACTGTAGCACGGACACTAGAGCAGAAATGAAAAGTTAAGACTCAAGTTTGTGATTAGTTGATACGGCTGTGAGATGGCAAAAAAGAAATAAGTTAATAACTTGTTTTTGAGAGTTGAGGTGGCGGTGTATAAGGATATTTTACTTGCAACACGACAAACGACAAACAAATAAGAAATAAATAACTAGGTCTTATTATTCTGTGAGGAAACTTTTGTTTAACACAACAAACAGAACAGAAGTAAATAATATTGGTGTAGGTTTTGGGAAGAACAATATTTTGTTACCACAAACAGCAAACAGAAAGTGAATAAATAACCTGTTCTTCTAACTACTGTCAAGCGCCCTATCTACATTGCTGTTAATTATATAGCTACAATGTGTTAGCTACTATGTTTACTAAAACTATTACTACACCAGTTACTACCACTACTATTGCGACTACAACAGCTCTTATGTCAACTCAGTACCAAATGTGTACTAGAGGAACACATGGCTGTAAATGTGTAAGGTGTGATGTTGACCACATCATCCTGTGGTGTTAGTCAAAGACAAAATACAGACCTAACACCACATTTCTCAATATACCACATGGTATAAAACGAGTTATTGACTCTTTTGCTTTTCCCTGATACTGCCGCTACCGCTACCCCTACCACTATGACTACTCTTCTTACTCCTACTGCTTCTACTACTACTACTACTAATACTACTACTACTACTACTACTACTACTAATACTACTACTACTACTACTACTGGTAATATAACCTCAACTTATAGTTAATAGTTGTCCTGTTTGTATACCTACTTGTACTACTGTATAATAATAAATAATAATTTCTCTCGTACCGCTATACGTTACATAGGGCCTGCAAGTAATTTCTCCATACCGCTACTACTCGTTCAATCTCCTCCATGGAACTGAGACCGATATTTCCTGCCTCTCTCAGCAAAGTTCGTTTCAGGGTCTCAGTACTACTGTATACGCTACCACTTAGCTGCCACTACAACTACTTCTTTACTAGAACATTTTCAGTATCTTTTTCAGACATTAGAGTATGAAGTGTCTCTCACTTTACATTTCTACACCTAGTGTTCAGGGGATTGGAGAGTCAATTCCTTTCATTACGTGCGGAACGTCGAGTGTGGGATTGAGCTCACAACCATCTGGTGTCACTTCTTTACTACAACAACTAATACTGTTGGTGTTTTTGTTTCTACTGCTGAAGTTACTGTTACTGATATCCGTGATACTGTTACAGGGACTACCAACAGGCTGCAACTTGTATTCGATCTAATTCCAATACCTGTGATTATGAAGAATTACAATATCAGGTTAATGTTGGTCTCTCCGTGGGAGATTTTCTATGCAGTGAGCACGGCAAATCATGTGAGTAAATTATTAATTAACAATTGTTCTGTAAGTGAAATGTGATGCATTTATATGAATTGTCTATATGTAGCCAAGATTAATTAACCAGAGCAATGATCTGTCCATAAAATGACATTTGATCAATTATTTCAATATAATTTACACTTCTGTGGCGACCATCCAATTAGGATGTAATACCCAAACACAGGTGAATAAACTGGAAGTCTTGTCTTCTTCTGTCGATCGTTCTTTCCGGCTGCTGTTTTTATCATTCTAATGCGATATATAAATAGCCAAACACAAAGAACGGGTATACGTTTACACTTTCAGTACCAATTGGAGCTCAGGTGCTTATCATTCGTCGGCGTGTTCGGTTTCAACCAGCTGTTTATTTACTAAGGTAGCTCGCCCTAGGGTACGATCCTTTCTGCCGTAAATAATTGGGTCCCGATCTACGCCTTTACGATCATCTCTGATCTGAGCCATGGTGCTTGGACGTCATCTCACTCTGTGTAGGATGATCGGCGTCCGAAAAGTATTGCCCTTAGTCAATGTTTGGGTAAAGCCTTTGCATTATCGGCCTTACTTTTCTATCGACGGTGAGTTTATCCTGAGTTGGAGTATTCTCAGCCGTTTCGGGGCGTGTGTTGGAGTATTCTCAGCCGTTTCAGGGCGTGTGTCGGCACCTGGCAATTTGCAAGTGTTTAGTATTTTCTCTGTCCCCGGGAAACACTAGACTTGGACTGCGCATAGATATTCTAGAAGGTAGTTTCAGACGGCGCTAGCAACGCAACTGAAATTTTTGCGCTCGCCAAACATCACCCACCTCAGTTCCTTCAGGGATGTTAGTTGTAATTACAACAGTACCTTGCCTGGTTGTTCCAGGGAGGGCAGTCCCTTTAGGCATCACCCACCTTAGTTCCTCCGGGTATGTTAGTGGTTAATGCAACAGTGTAATAGTTTATTTCACTCAATACTAATTCCTGGTCGCGGACCCACAAAATGTAGTCGATTATTTCTATTATTTCTACTATTTCTACTACACTGTTAATATTCTTTATTTCTACTACACTGTTAATATTCTTTATTTCTACTACACTGTTAATATTCTTTATTTCTACTACACTGCTAATATTCTTTATTTCTACTACACTGTTAATATTCTTTATTTCTACTACACTGTTAATATTCTTTATTTCTACTACACTGCTAATATTCTTTATTTCTACTATTTCTACTACACTGTTAATATTCTTTATTTCTACTATTTCTACTACATTGCTAATATTCTTTATTTCTACTATTTCTACTACACTGTTAATATTCTTTATTTCTACTATTTCTACTACACTGTTAATATTCTTTATTTCTACTATTTCTACTACACTGTTAATATTCTTTATTTCTACTATTTCTACTACACTGTTAATATTCTTTATTTCTACTATTTCTACTACACTGTTAATATTCTTTATTTCTACTATTTCTACTACACTGCTAATATTCTTTATTTCTACTATTTCTACTACACTGCTAATATTCTTTATTTCTACTACATTGCTAATATTCTTTATTTCTACTATTTCTACTACACTGCTAATATTCTTTATTTCTACTATTTCTACTACACTGTTAATATTCTTTATTTCTTAGTTTCAGAGCTACAACTGTAAATTTTTATTTCACTCATCTTAATATTGTTGTAATTCACTACCTTACACTTGTTAATATTCTTTACATCTACCTATTTCCCACTATGCACTGTTAATATTATTTATTTCACTCATTCTAATTCCTGGTCTAATAATTTCTATTATTTCTACTATTTCTACTACACTGTTAATATTCTTTATTTCTACTACACTGTTAATATTCTTTATTCTCTATTCTACACTGTTAATATTCTTTATTTCTACTATTTCTACTACACTGTTAATATTCTTTATTTCTACTATTTCTACTACATTGCTAATATTCTTTATTTCTACTATTTCTACTACACTGTTAATATTCTTTATTTCTACTATTTCTACTACACTGCTAATATTCTTTATTTCCTTCACTACACTGTAATATTCTTTATTTCTACTACATTGCTAATATTCTTTATTTCTACTACATTGCTAATATTCTTTATTTCTACTACATTGCTAATATTCTTTATTTCTACTACATTGCTAATATTCTTTATTTCTACTACATTGCTAATATTCTTTATTTCTACTACATTGCTAATATTCTTTATTTCTACTATTTCTACTACACTGCTAATATTCTTTATTTCTACTATTTCTACTACACTGCTAATATTCTTTATTTCTACTATTTCTACTACACTGCTAATATTCTTTATTTCTACTATTTCTACTACACTGCTAATATTCTTTATTTCTACTACACTGCTAATATTCTTTATTTCTACTACATTGCTAATATTCTTTATTTCTCTTTCATTCTTGATCACGGTATCACAAAACTGTAATAAATTATTCGTATCTATACTGCTTTCCTTGATATCCTTGGTCACTGTATCAACTTGTAATCATGTATCCTATTATCTCAGCGTTCATACCAGGTATCAATCTGTACATTCAACTATCATACCGAAGGATATATCTCATACCAGATGAAATTTGGTTTATGTTTTCACAAATAGATACTACAAGCAAATTATCAACATATCATTTATCAACACAACATCAAAATTAATCCATAACATACATTCTTTCACATTACCACACCTTGTTCTCTAGTAAAAAGTTAACAAATGTTCTGTTCTCCTAAATATTTCCTCCTGTTAGAATAGAATGTCAGTGTTTTGTTCTAGGTGTGGAATACGTAGTAGATATCTTGTAGTCATCACGAACCTAAACCCACAAGAAGTAAATATGTATGGGTTGCTGATAGGCTCGTCGGCGTAGAATAGTTTGACTAATGTACTCTACACTCAGTCTGAACTCTCGAAGTACGTAGATTGAGTCTGAATTCTTTCGGACGGACTGACTGAAACGTTCCTCTGTGAGTCTGACTGACTATAACTCAGGGCGACGCTCACTCTCTCTCTCTCTCTCTTGTTGTCGTTCTGGTATAAATTAGCTCTATACTTTAGCTATTCTGTGTATCTCTTCTACTCTGTCTGCTGGCGAATGTTAACTGTGCGTGTCTCTTATTCTAGACTAGCGAATACTGACAGTTGAAGTCTAACTGTCTCAGGACTACCCTCTGAATCGCTGAATGCTCTGTTCTCTATGATCTATCCCTGAATCAGACTACATTTACTGTCCCTGGGTACCTCTCTTATCTGCTCTGTGTTCTGTCCATGTGTTATCAGTTGTTCTTTCATTTTCAAAAGAATGTCTACTTCTATAAGACAAAAGTTTCAATATATCTTCTCTACTTAACCAGCCAAGCCCCACATAACGATGTTTTATGTTTAGCCCTAGTGGTTCGACGTCACATCATCATGAAATCAACCAACGTTGACTTCAAAGATCTCTCTCCCTCTCTCTAACAAAATGTACACATAGAACAACGATTGTAATTACATGCATGTTCTATTGATTTATAATATAATGATAATGTTACATAGGTCATCTGTGTACTCTTCATTTTTCATATCAATTAAAACTTTGATACGGTACAACTGTTTGAGTCAGTCATAGAGACCCTATTAGAGCTGATTTTTACACAAAAGTGTACAGTTGGGTTGAAATTTATCACAAACATTTACTTCTGGAAATGTCGTTCTCTGTTGCGCGTCTCACATCGGCAGAAGTGGACGTATGTCTTCTATGCGTTTTAAATAGCTTCAACTCCAGGTATGAAAATCGCAATAATTAAGCTGTATCTATATTGTCTGTACTCTCGTCAAATATCAATTGAAATGTCAGAAAACTACTTAGCTAACTTATTGAATGTTACTGTCAAGTGACCACACAAACAATAATAATATACACAGTGCACACAACTATGAGAAAATGTCACCAGGAAGAACTCAAGGAGGTATATGATAAGTAGAAAATCATAATTAGTTGGAACAAGAAATGAGAAAGTAGAAATAGTAGAAAATAAAACAAGTATCTCTATGTATTTTTATGATGCAGAACTCATGAGAGACTGATTGTAAGTTTGTAATAACAAAGTGGGTCTTTGTGGCGTAGAGGTTAGGTGCTCATATCTTGTGCCAACGGTAATAGGTTCGCTACCTCGTGGAGCCATCTGGACATTTTTTGAAGAGTTCCCAGATCTCAGTGTAGGTGAGATCTAGTTCTAGTCCTATCGTAGAAGGATGATAGACACGTTGGTCCCGTATTCAACTTGAGCACGTAAAAGAACCATTGGCAGTTCAAAATCGAGAATAGCAGTCGTTGCCCAGGCAAAAATCATTAGAAAAGATTAAAATTACAATTCCTACAAAAATATCTTCACCATCTTCAAAATTATATCGAGGACCCTCGCCAGTGCTACGGAGTTCGTGCACTGTCACAGAGATCTTCCTGTGTAAGAAATAGATGGGAGTGCACATGGTTACTCACCGAAGTGCAATGATGATGAACCTATCAATCAATCAATCAATTTTAATCATAAGTACTATGTAATAAATATAATACAATGTATATCAAATATAATACAATGTATATCAATAATAAGTAATAAGTACTCAAGAACTATGACTAAAAACTTGTCATCAACATAATAACATGACGGTATATATACAATTGTGCGTGCGTATCCCTGTATGTGCGGAAGCGCGCATGTGTGTGTGGAGAGAGAGAAAGAGATGGGAAGAGAGAGATACAAAAATAGAACCCGTTTTTTCGTCAAACTTTAGACATGAAATTTCTTGGTGATATCCTTAGAGACTTTGAACAGGAACATTGTTACGCATTGTACATCGTTATAAGGGGTTATTTGGGGGAGGGAAAGGGAGAAGAGAGAGGCAAAAAGAGAGCAAGTGAGATGCGACAGGACAAGATTATAGTGTTAGTCTAATTTCTGTCCTTAATTGTGAAATAATATATTACTTGAGAATTATCATGGTGACTAGAATCGTTATTTTATTTGTTTTATTTATGATTTATTTCTCGTCAGTGTTGAGAGCGTACCAAGAATCTCCGTGCTATGACAACCCGGCGGCTATTTATGAACTTGCATTAATAATGGAAACCTGTACGACCCAAGTTTTGTCGCAAGCACAAAATGCTGGAGTCAACTGCGAGTGAGTGAACTGTGTGTCAACAAACAAGAGTGAAGATACATATCAGATAGATAATATACAAAACTAAACCTCATAGATAGTTTAATAGGTGCACAGATAGACAAACATATATATATATACATATAAACGGTAGGTAGGTAGATAACGTAGACAGACTGACAATCATATATATATATATATATATATATATATATATATATATATAAAACACACGCGTACACACAGGCAGTTATGAACTGGTACATTAAAGTGACCAAAAAGCAAATAACATACAATAACTTGACTCTATTGCTTGTTATTTGATTGACCTGGTGTTTAGTTGACATGAATATCTCCTCCAACTGACGATATCTCAGATACAGTTTACAATTTTGTATGCAACAAATGATTAATTATCAGTATTTCCTGTTCCCAGATCTATGGTAAATAACTCAACTTTTCCCTAGTACAGTATCTTGTTTTGTATTTCACAACTGCTGTTTTATGTAACATATCAATATCTTGTTCTAATTAATTCTTCAACTTGCCAACTCACTCAACACAGACCTACAAATCTTGCTGGCGTCTCTATTTATATGTCCGACATCGTCAGTTCCACAGCAAGTTTACATTCGTTTTTTGAATCTGCTTTTGTTGCTTTTCTTTCCCTTATTATATTGTTCCCTCTACATGTCAAACAAAAATGCTACTTGGTGTTGTTCTCTGAGATTTCATCTCGAAGACATCCGTAATTTCTCCTGTTTCTACATTTCTTGTAATTCTATGTCTGTCTGCTTCATCGTCTTTTTCTTGTTCGATCTCTCTAGAATAACCAGTTATAAACCACAGTTTGTGATTTTGATCCAAAGAGAGAAGAGTAAGTACATTGTTTTGCTAGCTTACAGAAAACCCACCCCTATAGTTGTGCCTCTTGTCCCCAACAAATCCGTTTTCTGCATGTTCTATGGATTTAATTAATGAAACTGTTAATCATACTTTCAGTGTATATCATCTGACTACCAGCACCACATTATTTTGCCTTTCTTGAAAAGCTTATTCTGACCATAAATGTATTACATTTCTACATGTTGGTAATATCACGACGGCGTAGTATGATAATTAAAGGCTGCACAGTAAGCAATGTATAGTTGACACAGAATGTCTTTATTTCTTCTTCTTCTTCAGCGATCTCTGGTCATGCACTTAATTTACTGTGCGACCACAAACTGGGCAGTCATCTTCAGGTTTGTCAGGTGTCCCCAAAGCTTAGTTTTCAAGTCGACTGGGTGTGGCCACATGTTGCTTCTCAGCTCACACAGAAGAGGACAGTCTTGCAGGATATGCTCTGGTGTCTGTTCCACCTGCTGACACTGGCAGAGAGCTGTTTGACTTATTCTTAGTCTATATAAGTGTTTGTTGAGTCTTCAGTGTCCTGTGCGTAGTCGAAATAAAATGACCTGGTCTGTTCTGCTTAGGTCTTTGAGGAAGTCTTTTTCATAATCATATCCAGTGTTTGTCTTCCAGTATACTGCAGATTTTCTCTGTATGAGGGTTTTGACCTCTTGAAAAGACAAGGGTTGGTCAATTTGCTCTTTGGCACTGCCCTCCTTAGCTAAGACATCGGCACTCTCATTGCCTGCAATGCCACAGTGAGATGGAATCCCTTGCAAGTGAATTTCTACCTTTCTTTATTTCTTTATTTCTGAATGTTCCTAATTTCTTTATTTAAACACAAGCAATTGTACCCGATTTTCGCTAGGAAATTAATAGTTTAGTTCTAGCATAAGTATCTTTAATAAAGGAACATATATATTGTGCACAAGTTGTCCTTCTGTGATTCACAACTAGACACAGTAGTCGACACCCTAACTACATTTATACACAATTCAAGATACGAAAATTAAGGCATATGTGCATGTTATGGTTAGTCACACCAGACTGCATAGCACATATTTCAAGACCGCTTCTGTACCATATATTTAACAAATACAAAGTAGGCCTTACTGATATATGCACATGTGGCACTAGCAAAATGAATAACACTCATTGTCGGTTTAATTATATATTTTTGACAACAGCAGATTTTCTCTATTAACACATCATTCTTTTTGTTTTCTAATTGTGATTTCTATTTCAGACAATTCGAAGCAATAGGTCAGTGTATAACAAACGTGGTTGGTCAGAGTTGCGGAGCGACAACAGGAGACTTAGTGAGAGGTATATTCAACAGAATACTACCAATAATCTCACGCCAGCACTGTTCAAATTCTGCAACCAGTAAGTTCTTATATAATACTCTACATTATTCTCAACTAAAGATCAAATATGTTTGTTAGTACAACTATTACTATTAAATACTACGTTATTCATGCGTAATTCTCATTTATCATGATCATGACCAGGTTAGACAGTCAGAAAACTGATGATAAGGTCCGGTATGTTGTCCTACTGCATCCTCTCACCGAGAGGTTCTATCTAGGACAGCTTAAGTCTGATACCAGACATACGAGCTTCAGGAACGAGTAATGAAGGTGGTCTTCAGATATCGCTTTTTATCTATTTCACTTGATATTGTTATCTTTTTTCATATATGTTCTTGTATAACAAACTTATAGACAACTCATTGCACAAAATGAAAGCTACTCAAACTGACCAATCGTTCTTCCTATTATTTCATGATAGTACATTCGGCATGAACTAAACTAAACATGTTATATCTCAAATTGTGTCAGAACCATGGCTCTGCAAGTTGTTGTTTTTAAGTTGTAACTGTGGTACAAGTCATAGCATGCCGTCATAATATGCCGTCTCCCATACAACTAATATCACTGGATCTCATCTATTCTGAGATTAGAGATTAGAGATAACTACCACAAACAGTCATGGATTCATGCTTACACCAATGAATCTGCAACAGATGCAATTAAGAATAGAGGGACTGGTATCTTTATTACAAATCCCAACAATCACAACGAGACTAGGTACATTCCAACGGAACACAGCAGAGCCTCGCTCAAGCATTACTACAGGCCGTAATCTTGATCAACAACACCAACTCTGATTGTCAACAAGTGGATTTTTTTCGCAGATGCACCATCCGTTTTGTAAGCCCTCCAGAGTAAACGTCCAGCCCTGAGAAAGGAGCTCAGCAAGATTTCTGCCAAACAAGAGAGTTACACTACAGTGGGTACCTTCACACTGTGGTGTGTCAGGTAACGGGAAGGCAGACAAACGTGCAACAAAGGGAGCCGAATGTCGACAAGTAGAAAATGATATCACATACTTTGAAAAAAATAGCTATCGTGGACATTAGAAAAGAACCTAAACCAGCCAATGATGACTACCACACACTTGACTGACAAGGATAGACTACCACACACTTGACTGACAAGGACAGACTACCACACACTTGACAGACAAGGATAGACTATCATCTTCCAACTCAGGATAGGACATAACAGACTGAACAAACACCTACACAGGCTACGATTGTTCCCATTCCCTCTGTGTCCCTGTGGCACCGCTGATTAAACCACAGAACATGTGCTGCAAGACTACCCATGTATGTCCTCCCTAGAAAGGAATGCTGGCCCTACAACTCAACACTACATGGCACCAGAGATGAGATAAAGGCTAATTGGTTGGACGTGCAGTGCTGATGATCCGACGACTATGCTACACTAAACTAAAAGTTGTTCTTTACTTGTTACCTAACTTATGTACTGGAGTTGGAATTTATCTGGTGACTTACTTATCTTATCTTAACCACATTTGCCGTGAAGCGTCGTGGGAGAGTTAGTTTCCTATCTTGTGCCAGGTGTGTTGCGCTTGACGTTGTCAGTCCATGCTTTCGCAGGACTCTGAGATGTTATCTATCCATCTTGTTCTTGGCCTGCCTCTTGCTCTGTGTCCTGAGTGTCGATTATTGTAGGCACGTGATGGTAGTAAATGTGGTTCCATTCTCATTAGATGGCCGAACCACTTGATTCTTTGCTTCTCGATGTACTGTATGCATGGTATAGTACCAACGATGCTTCTAATATTCTCGTTTCTCACTCTATCTCGCCTTGTAACGTTGACAGCTTTTCGTAGACATCTCATTTCACATGTTGTAATCTTTCTTTCTTGTGTCTTAGTCAGGGGCCATGTTTGGCACTGATAGCAGAGAGTTGGAATAAATATGCAGTTTATCAGTTGTCGTTTGACTGCCATGTTAATGCTTGGATGTTTTAATAGTGGTGACAGTTGGTATGTCACTGCATTTGCCTTCTGGCATCTAGTCTCGATTTCTCTGTCCATCTTTCCATCTGCTGTGAATATACTCCCGAGATATTTGAATTCTGGAGTCTGTTGTATTTTGACATTATTCACGTGTATATTTAGTTGACCTGTACTTACTACAGGTCAACTAAATATACACGTGAATAATGTCAAAATATGACTTACTACGACTATTACTTATACTATGACTTACTACCGTAGTTTAACTATCCCGTCAATGAATCTAGCAGTTTCATACAGTAGCAGTTTGAATTCATTGTTGAATAAGATTGTAGTAAGAAGAAAATACTAAATATCATCTCATTATTGCAGATGTGAATCTAGCAGTTTCATACAGTAGCAGTTTGAATTCATTGTTGAATAAGATTGTAGTAAGAAGAAAATACTAAATATCATCTCATTATTGCAGATGTGAATCTAGCAGTTTCATACAGTAGCAGTTTGAATTCATTGTTGAATAAGATTGTAGTAAGAAGAAAATACTAAATATTATCTCATTATTGCAGATGTGAATCTAGCAGTTTCATACAGTAGCAGTTTGAATTCATTGTTGAATAAGATTGTAGTAAGAAGAAAATACTAAATATCATCTCATTATTGCAGATGTGAATCTAGCAGTTTCATACAGTAGCAGTTTGAATTCATTGTTGAATAAGATTGTAGTAAGAAGAAAATACTAAATATTATCTCATTATTGCAGATGTGAATCTAGCAGTTTCATACAGTAGCAGTTTGAATTCATTGTTGAATAAGATTGTAGTAAGAAGAAAATATTAAATATTATCTCATTATTGCAGATGTGAATCTAGCAGTTTCATACAGTAGCAGTTTGAATTCATTGTTGAATAAGATTGTAGTAAGAAGAAAATACTAAATATTATCTCATTATTGCAGATGTGAATCTAGCAGTTTCATACAGTAGCAGTTTGAATTCATTGTTGAATAAGATTGTAGTAAGAAGAAAATACTAAATATCATCTCATTATTGCAGATGTGAATCTAGCAGTTTCATACAGTAGCAGTTTGAATTCATTGTTGAATAAGATTGTAGTAAGAAGAAAATACTAAATATCATCTCATTATTGCAGATGTGAATCTAGCAGTTTCATACAGTAGCAGTTTGAATTCATTGTTGAATAAGATTGTAGTAAGAAGAAAATACTAAATATCATCTCATTATTGCAGATGTGAATCTAGCAGTTTCATACAGTAGCAGTTTGAATTCATTGTTGAATAAGATTGTAGTAAGAAGAAAATACTAAATATCATCTCATTATTGCAGATGTGAATCTAGCAGTTTCATACAGTAGCAGTTTGAATTCATTGTTGAATAAGATTGTAGTAAGAAGAAAATACTAAATATTATCTCATTATTGCAGATGTGAATCTAGCAGTTTCATACAGTAGCAGTTTGAATTCATTGTTGAATAAGATTGTAGTAAGAAGAAAATACTAAATATCATCTCATTATTGCAGATGTGAATCTAGCAGTTTCATACAGTAGCAGTTTGAATTCATTGTTGAATAAGATTGTAGTAAGAAGAAAATACTAAATATTATCTCATTATTGCAGATGTGAATCTAGCAGTTTCATACAGTAGCAGTTTGAATTCATTGTTGAATAAGATTGTAGTAAGAAGAAAATACTAAATATCATCTCATTATTGCAGATGTGAATCTAGCAGTTTCATACAGTAGCAGTTTGAATTCATTGTTGAATAAGATTGTAGTAAGAAGAAAATACTAAATATCATCTCATTATTGCAGATGTGAATCTAGCAGTTTCATACAGTAGCAGTTTGAATTCATTGTTGAATAAGATTGTAGTAAGAAGAAAATACTAAATATTATCTCATTATTGCAGATGTGAATCTAGCAGTTTCATACAGTAGCAGTTTGAATTCATTGTTGAATAAGATTGTAGTAAGAAGAAAATACTAAATATTATCTCATTATTGCAGATGTGAATCTAGCAGTTTCATACAGTAGCAGTTTGAATTCATTGTTGAATAAGATTGTAGTAAGAAGAAAATACTAAATATTATCTCATTATTGCAGATGAGCTCTGAAACGTCCTTTAATCTGTCAAGAAGTCTTAACAGATTGCATCTAGCTACAATGGAATCCAACAGATGCATGGTTTGAAGAAAAACTAAATATTATCTCATTATACATAGACACTAGTATATAACTAACTATATTCTCTCTTTCTTTCATGTATTACTGACCAATCTTAATGTGTAATGGAGAGAGAGAGAGAGAGAGTTACTTGCAAATGTGAATACCAATATATATATATATATGATCATGTGTATCAGCTCCATCTGTCTTATAGTTTCTGTGTATTAATGAGAAACCATTCACTGATCCATATACTCTTTTTATAGAAAGTATTTTCTTGCTAAATTGTTCTAAAATGAAGCATTTCTACATAAGACACAAGTCTATTGCTATTTTGTTGAATATTTGCTTTCGCTGATAGAAAAATGATCAATTTAGTGTCTGAAGAAAACAGTATATCACAGACAGCAAGAAAATGAACATAGTAAGGTAACAACAAAAACAAGAAAACATTAAATGTGCTGAAATGTTAAGTGGTTGAGCATTAGTTCTGCTAAACATCTTCTTCTGATGACGTTACTGATCGTGTTCGGTTCCATCCATGATCAATTTTATTGGCAATAAGAAGTCATGTATTGTTCTAAATGTCTAGACGATGAGCCAACTTGTTAAGGTTAAGTTTCGCACTTCTTCAGACGTTTCTGATATTAAAGATGCATAATGACAATAGATCAGATTGTGTCACGTCCATGTTCTTGTATTTGCAGTAGTGAGCTAATTAATTCCTCTCTCTCTCTCTCTCTGTCATAGCTGATACACTTATCTTAGAGATCATATTGCTGATAGACAATGATACATGATCTTGTCATGGTATCAGTTTTGCCTTCGTCATTACTATCAGCTCTAGGTATCAAAGTCTCCAAAGCACTTCTATAAATATTATTATTTGTCCTTGCATGAAGACATATTTCTACTACACTAATGTAACTAACAGTACATTAAAAATATCGAGAAATAAATTCAACTATATCGACTCCTTGATTGTGTGTACTCAGTACTTATTTCATATTTACATATAATAATGAAGATATGGCAAGATTCCATCACCAACTGCAATGTTTTTACTACTCTTGGATTTCTACACACTAAAATCCGACATTGTTTACTTACGACACATAGCAAGGACACACACACGAACACGCTTGGTGTTTTCTACTGGCAACTGCTCCAAAAATAATGTGCTATGTCGTTCGTTATAAGTTCCTTATAAACAATTATTTATTATGCTGATACCATAAACTGAATGAACAACATTATAAATTATTGAGTAACTCCTGATTGTTGAAAATTGGCCACAGAGACACTTGATTAAAAAAATTCAATCGTCCATCATCTCAGCCAAATCAAATTTTTTTATTTTTATTTTTCGACCCAGAAGCACTTGAGCTGAACGATCTTCGGCTCGGTGTCATGGACATCGTAACCCTTCGGTTCGGTGCCACGAACACCGTAAATCTGGGGAACCTGTGGCTTTTCTGCCAGTCCGCGGAATTGAAGCCGCACTCACAGAGGACTTGTCAGCCGTAGTCCAACGCGCTATGAACACGCTGGGAAGTCGGGCAGCCAAATCAAATACAGATATCACCTTGCAGAAACTAGACAACAACTGCAGAGAGTATTAATAAACATGCCACACCCCAAACACTTCTTGAAGACGCCAGAAATGAAAATAAACTGGATAAATGAACCAAGCTAACTCTTCTAGCCAGTTAGCCGTATGACAGCATCTCCAAGAATCAGTGATGCCTATACATAAGAATGGATACATAACTATACTGACGGATCTGCATTTTAAAATCACCACCAATATATGTTACGGAGTATGTATACAGTACGTAGACAGATCATCCGACGAGCTGGTTGGTGCGTGTGGGAGGTATGCTCTAACTATGAAGCTGAAAACCTTGTGTTAGAAGCAGCCGTGTACCATCTGAAGACTGTCTTTGGTGTCTTTCCATAAATCATCATTGGCACAAAACATAATTATTTCTGCAGATGTGATTGTAGCAGGTTGTGAGTTGAGAGTGTTCTTCTTAAGCCTCTGATACTGGGCACGGCCCCAAAATGAGACAGTAGCCGGCCTGTTTGATGTTATTATACTGTCCTGGACATATTACAGTGCCTCCATCATTCTATACTTCAATTTATTCTCTTCTCTGTAGTAGATCTTCGTCTATCTAGTTGGCCACGGCACCATGGAGAGTCCGTCATAAAAACGTGACAGTCCAACCAATTATATCATTGACTTAATCCTATCTCTTTTCTTCATCTAATTAAATCAGAACTCTCTCACAAATAAAACATAGTCTCACTTCTTCATTTAACATAAGCAAATGTATTCTGTCTTCATCAGCTTCCTTGCTGAAAAACAAAAAAAGTCTTGATCATCACATAAAAGAATCACACACCAACAATAAATGTTATATTAAATGAATTGCATACTACTTGAGATCATCGTCAAACCTTCCAACAATTCTTATATCGGTGATCACACAGTTGTTATCCCTGATGCCTGAATATTCTTCTTAATCATCCTTGCTGACTATTCTTGAATGTCCCAGAAAAAAAATGATACAATAATTTCCTTGTTCAATTCCAACAAATACAAAAATGTTTCTGATGAAACTAATGATGGAGGTTTTGTGTTGCACTCATTTCGTTACTCGTTTTAGTTCCCAGTTTTTCATAAGATAGGTTTGAACGTTTCAATATGTAATCGTCCATTTGTAGTGTTCGTCGAAATTCGTTACTCTTGTTGTGTCGTTTGCTTGATAAAGGCCTTTTGGTCGAAACGTTGCTGTATATCGTCTCTGTATTTTGTAAAACTATAGTACTTTGTTTTTAAGTGTTTCGCTATTTCACCAAGTTTTACTGCAGTCTCCCCTTTTTAACATAATTCTCAGGATTTACCTGAAAGAGAGACTTGCCACACAAATGGAAAATGATAGCTCTTTGACTGTTTTATATCACATTTCTTGTCTATCAATTCCAGTCCTATATTTCAAGATGCCATCAGTAAAAGTCTATGCCAGGTACAGCCCGGTTGACATGAGTAGAGTTTTGTTAATTTGTGTTTAACCATTTATAAAAACAACTCTATCTACTAGCAGCAGAAATTGCGATCTACAATAATCACTTGTTAATGGTGCATTCTGTTATCAGTTATTCGCAATCATACTAATCCTGTTTCTTGTATTTCATCAAAGTTATACTATTTATTGAATGGACGGAGTGAGTGTGTGCACTGTGTTTGACAGTTTCAGAGAGCGGGAGGAAGTGAAGACATATGAACAGGTCAGCAAGAATAATGTTAACTACTACTATATAGATATGTATATATATAAAGTACAAATTCATTCATTAAGTTGCGAAAGAACCTATGTTTATCTTCACGTTGGCTGGATTTTTCCCGAGAATGTAATGCAGAGCTGATGCAATGCAGTACTTAACAAGCGTGTGAAAACTAAATCACTGTTTATTTTGTGAAACCAAATTAGATTGATAGATAATAACAAACAGCCAGTCAGTGCGTTTGATGAGGCTGATATATAAGGTGCCTCAGTCAAACAGGCACGCATACAATTAATATAAATACACGACTGACATATTCCAAAATATATGTGCATTTATGTATTTCTGTGAGTTATGGAAAAGGAAACAAGCCGTTTTCATACCTTGGAGTATATTAGACAATACGATTTTTCTTATTTTTCTTTATTTTTCGTATTTTTCTTTAACCAACGGCACACAATGGGTGATGTGATCAATAACCCGCAGGCTACATTTACTTCCTAGCAGGGGCGGCTTGTCATTAAGGGCCATTGGGGCCAGGGCCATTGGGGCCAGGCCCCATCAAATACAATGTGAAACCTGTATTTTTATTTTTTTTAATTATTTGTTCATAATTATTACTTTTAATATGATACTGATTAGTTTTGAAAGTTGAATAGACAAATAATAGTAAATACTAAAATATAACCTAACCCAAAACCATGATTTTCCGAAAATTTGTGCCTGGCCCCACCAACAAAAATTAACACGAGCCGCCACTGCTTCCTAGAGTTTTCTGATGCCCGAACGAGACTGGTTGCATCTGTGAACGCTGGATAAAATCACGATACAATTGATTTTTCCATTAATTATTGTCGGAATGACTGTAAAAGTGCTCTGTCGCCGACAATTTCAGCTAGCACTCAGCTTTCTTAAAAACGCATATCATTAATTAGTACATTGGCGTCAATTCTATCCAAATAATTATTTCTCGCATCTGTTAAGCTAAAAAAAACAAGTGTTTAAGGAGTTTTAACAACCTCAGTGGAAGCCCCAGAGTTAATGAATATGGTAAATAAATAGACAGTAAACAAGTCAATAGAATCAAAAAACATTGTACCCAACGTAGGATTGTAACAACATATCTTTATTAAGGGTTTGTGGTTCGAATCCTGTGTATGGAAAATTGTTTTTTCCAGAAGTCCTTAATACTTGTTTACTATCTATTTATCTGAAAAACGACAGCAGTGTTGAATCTGCATCGAATGTTGTCTTGTCGATATGTATATATATATATATAACGATATATGTTTACGTCTAACCTCCTCGTCTTGATTTCTAGCACTGCTATAGAGGACACGAGTAAATATCACGTGCTAATCTGCAATGTAAGTGAACTTGTGCCGACATGGGCTAGATCAAACTGCTCTGAGAAAATGTGTGAGTGATGGGTGGATAGGCGTAAGCGTACATGCGTGATATAACTACATTTTATTCGTACTGCTATGCTGGAACACGTAGATCTGTCATCATTTGCAGAAAAGTGTGTCCCGACATACTCCAACCCATGTTGTTTTGCATGCATCCGATTTCTGTATAAATGCAGATGCCTTGGACTTCAACATTATTATTTACTGATCTTTAATGATCTTTACTGATGATATTTACTGATCTTTAATGATCTTTACTGATGATATTTACTGATCTTTGATGATCTTTACTGATGATATTTACTGATCTTTGATGATCTTTACTGATGATATTTACTGATCTTTGATGATCTTTACTGATGATATTTACTGATCTTTGATACTGATTATTACTTACTGACTGTGGTCTTTCTCGATGGACGTGGGAAGAAGGGACTTAACGGGATGTGCATCTGTTAGGACGAATTTCTGCCACTTCACTGACGTTGTTTAGGCAATCAGACAAGGTTGTTGCTCGTGATGTGGTGTGAGGAGCATAACATGAGTAAGGTGAGGAGAAAGGGATCAATCAAGATGACGACTATCCGCAAACAAATATGACTGTCCTTGTCATAACCAACCCAGCTGATTCTGAGCTAGTGGGAAATTCGAAATGGTCACCGGAGCTACTCTTTAAACGCATTTGATGCTGGCTGCAATTATGAGAATACTGTAATGGACTTTGCACCTATGTAGCGAAACGAGGGTAAGGATAGCCATTCTAGAGAGTTTCCCCAGGAACCCCCCTCACACCCCACAACACCTACACAAAATATTATAGAGACAATGCTATTAAAGTAGTGAAAGCACAACCAGTTCAATATCCATAACAAAGTGTCTTCCGTCACCTGCACAACAGATACACACGATTCAATAACAGTCTGTTCACACACACACACACGCACTCTGCACACCTACACACGAGTTAGACAAAGTATATGGTGTTACAATAAAATACCCATAGAAAACGGAATGGGGCGGTGGGGGTGATCAGTAGTGCTGAGTTATGCAGTGTACTTCTACATCGAAGTTTCTGAGTTCGTTTATACGTCCAAGCGATTCGAACTGATTCGTAGAGACTCCTGACCTCAGGGCATCTGATGTCAAGAGTCCAGTGACTCCAGTACTATCGGAAATGGACGGAAATCACAAAGGCACCGAGTGCGAACTGTTTACAAGAAAGAGCCGTTGACCCATAACAATAGACAAAAGCAGCGTTTCCCAAAGTGGGTGGTACCGCCGCCCTCCAGTGGGCGCTGAAGCGCTCTAGGGAGGCGATAGTGGGTTCAGAAGAATTTGGGGGTGTTCAGACGATTAGGGGTCGGTGGCTCCTTAAAAAAGAAAATAATAAATATTTAAAAAAAAATTATTTTCGTGATTTCGCGATTGAATAATTATTTAAAATTAGAATTCTGGTAATCATTTGAAAATTGACCATGTCTTACAGAAATATATCTCAATTTTCTATGTCAAAGAGAAAATTGAGCATGTATATATGTGGGGTTGGGGCGTTGGCAAACTGTTATAATGTGGAGGGGGCGTGGTGGACCGAAAGAGTTTGGGAATCTATGGACAAAAGGATCAGACCGTATGCCGCTGCACGTGCACAATTTGAGACGTAAAAGACTAAAACAAATTCCTACGAAACCTACCACCATGAACCGACCGGTTCCCAGATAATCAGCTATTGGTTTACGACTAACAACCCAATCATACAGCTGTATATATATATATATATATATATTTTAAATACTGCTTTGCTACAGAACCTACAATGAAAAACTAATATAAAGTGGCAGTAACAGTTTGAACACAATGTTACATAATCCGTTCATCAACTCATGCCCACAGTCCAAGGCGAATTGTAGCAAAACCATCAATTCTACAGTAGCGAAACTTTGCACCCAATCTTAGAATTATACCGACGCAAATGTCTGATGGAAGAAATTGCCATAGCAAACCTGGATTTTGTATTATAACGGTTTCCCTTGATGTTGGCGGCATATTTGGCAAGTCTGATACAGAATTTTAGTTTTTACAATAAACGCACCAATATGACATTTGATGACAAGTCTCATTCAAAGGCATATCGTTCCAGCTCATACATGGTGGTCAATATTGATACTTGCAATAGAGTCATGAAATAAACAAGAAATGTAGACTTAGTTGTATTATTGTTTTTAAATAACTGACATTACAGTTCAAGTTAGCTGCCATGTTATAATGTCATGCCCCTTTTACCTCCAGGCTTGGGACTGGCAATGACGGAGCTACTGGAGAGATCATTTTCAAATCGCTACTTCTTCGGTACAATGTGCTTGTGTTATGAAGGTAGGGAGGTATCATCATCATCATGTAGATTGTCCCTTCCGGAACTTGGCTCCCATGGCAGCAGTCCTGAAACACTCTCTGTTCTGTGCAAGTTGGCCGGCGTCAGTAGCAGCCATTCTTAGATCGTCAATGACATATTGCACCCATCGCCTTCTATGCCTTCCTCATGTTCTTCTTCCAGACGCCATTCCGTCCAAAAATATTTTCTCTAGGTACTCATGCCGTCTAATGTGTCCGAAATATTTAATTTTCCTTGTTTTTATGCTTTGTAATAGCCAACTCTCTTTAATATCAAGCTGTTGCATAACAGAAGCGTTTCCTGTGGTGTGTCCTGAGCCTAGCCCTGCACTGGCAGGGTTGGGATCGGCTAGTCTCTCTTAGGAGGGCGAAAAGTGAAATTAGTAGCCTGCTGATGACCCTCAGAACACACAAGTCAACCCCACCTCCCAGCGGTGTAGACCAGGAAACTTTGACCGTGAGGTCAAAGGCTAACAGGGCAATGGCTTGCCTAGGAGATGGACTCCCTAGGTCAGGATTTTTTTTTTTTTTTGGTGTCCTTGGGAGTTAACCCGACAAAAATCTCGGTGGAGGTCTGGTCCCCAGACTTGTGATATGGGTGGATTTACCCTGATATCCAAGATCCAGACCCCAGTTATGGGCAAATAGCCACACTGCCTTGAGGGTTGTCTTCGACGGTGGGAGAGATCATCGCGTCTCATTGGACAGCTACCGCCCGCCTCAAGCCGGGCAGCCCCGGACAATAAGGTGTTATCCCGCCACAGTTCACCTGCTTCAATGGGTGCTTGGAGCTTAAGGTATTATCTGACAAGTGGACTGTAAGTACCGCACCAAACAATAATAATAAAATCAAGAAGGCTCCAGCCCTTCGCTTAGCAAGCTGGAACGTAAGGACAATGTGTCCTGGCCTGTCAGAAGATCTTACACAGATACACGACACACGGAAAACTGCAGTAATTAACAATGAGCTCAAACGACTTGGAGTGGACATCGCAGCATTACAGGAGACACGACTCGCTGAAAATGGATCGCTGAGGGAACAAGACTACACGTTCTACTGGCAAGGAAAAGCTCAAGACGAACCAAGACTGCATGGAGTAGGATTTGCCATCAAAAATACACTGCTCCACATGGTAGAACCTCCAATAAAAGGCTCAGACCGTATTTTATCCATTAAACTCCGCACAGTAACAGGCCCGGTCCATCTCTTCAGTGTATACGCACCAACACTACACTCAAAGCCTGACGTAAAAGATAAATTGTATGAGGAGATACAATCAGAAATCAGTAGAATTCCCCAAAACGAACACTTATACATAATAGGGAACTTCAATGCCAGAGTTGGAGCCGATCACAACTCTTGGCCATTGTGCCTTGGAAAACATGGTACTGGAAAAATTAATGAAAATGGACAACGGCTACTGGAGATATGCAATTACAACAACCTTTGTATCACAAACACTTTCTTTAATACCAAACCCTGCCACAAGGTGTCCTGGAAACACCCACGTTCACATAGATGGCATCAAATAGATCTAGTTATAATGAGGCGAAATGCGATAAACAGTGTGCTCAGCACTCGTAGATACCATAGTGCTGACTGTGACACTGACCATTCACTGATATGTAGCAAAGTTAGGCTGAAAATAAAACACCCCACCATTCGAAGAGTAAAGGTATCCACACATTAACACCGAAAATACCACCAAACCAGAAATGGTACAATCCTTCTGCAATACATTAGGAAGCATTCTCTAAAGCACACCAAAAGGAAATGAGGAAACAAAGTGGTCCTACATCCGGGATGCCATATATAATTCGGCCAAAACCACCTTTGGCACCCGAGATAGGCAAAACCCTGATTGGTTTGCCTGCAAACATATTAGAGTTGGAGCCTGTCATAGCAGAAAAAAGAACTGCCCTTCTGAACCATAAAAACAATCCAAGCGCCAAGTCACTCCTTGCTCTTAGATCTGCAAGAAGTGTCGCACAAAAACAGCCAGGCGATGCGCAAACGACTACTGGCAGGAGTTATGTAGCAATATCCAGCTCTCCTTTGATACAGGAAACATAAGGGGTGTTCATGAGGGCATTAGGAAGGCCTTCGGCCCAGCTATCAAAAAGACTGCACCTCTTAAAACAAAAACAGGGAAGTTCTAATCGATCGCAAAAACAGATGGAACGCTGGGTGGAACATTATCTAGAGTTATATTCCACCCAAAATATTGTAACTGACATCACGTTTAATGCAATTAAAGCTCTTCCGACCTTGAGCAATTTAGACCAGATGCCCTCAGAGGCAGAAATCAGTATTGCGATTGACACCCTGGCAAACGGGAAAGCATCTGGAAAGGACGGCATCCCCCTGAAGTAATCAAATGTGCTAAGCAAACTCTCCTGACAAGTCTGCATGAATTATTGTGCCTATGCTGGGAGGAGGAGAAGTGCCTCAGGACATGAGAGATGCAAACATCATCACCTTGTATAAAAATAAAGGTGATCGTGGTGACTGTAACAACTACCGTGGTATCTCGTTGCTCAGCATCGTGGGAAGATCTTCGCACGCGTAGTACTAAATAGGTTACAAAAGCTAGCAAACCAAGTATACCCTGAGTCACAATGTGGATTAAGATCCAACAGATTCACTATTGACATGTTATTCTCCTTGAGACAACTGCAGGAGAAATGTCGCGAACAACGCATGCCACTGTACATTGCCTTCATAGATCTAACAAAGGCATTTGACCTAGTGAGTAGAGATGGCCTCTTCAAGCTTTTGGAAAAATCGGCTGCCCTCCTACATTGCTTAAAATCATAACATCATTCCATAACAGCATGAAGGGTACAATGATGTTTGATGGGGCCTCCTCCAGCGCTTTTCCTATCAACAGCGGCGTCAAGCAGGTGACTTGCACCCACACTCTTTGGGATATTTTTCTCCCTACTTCTCTCTCATGCTTTTGAATCCGCCGAAGAAGGAATATTTCTCCACACAAGATCAGATGAAAAATTGTTCAACATGGCGCGACTCAAAGCAATGACCAAAGTCCAAAGAGTCATCATCAGGGAACTTCTGTTTGCCGATGATGCAGCATTAACATCACACACAGAAGAAGGCTACAACACCTCATGGACAGATTTGCTGCAGCATCAAATGAATTCGGCTTGACCATCAGCCTGAAGAAAACAAATATAATGTTCCAGGATATTAGCAGAGCCCCATCTATCAACATTGGCAGTCATACACTTGAAGTAGTCAACACCTTTACATACCTTGGCTCTGTCATCAGCAGCAACCTCTCCCTCGATGATGAAATTAGTGGTCGCATTGGGAAGGCCTCCACTTCTATGTTTAAATTAGCAAAGCGTGTATGGGAAAACAGGGCACTCACAAGAAACACCAAGACACAAGTATATAAAGCTTGTGTTCTCAGCACTCTGCTGTATGGCAGTGAGACATGGATCACATATGCTAGACAAGAACATCGCCTCAACACCTTCCACATGCGCTGTCTCAGGCGAATATACAACATCCGATGGCAAGATCACATCTCCAATATAGAAGACCTGAACAGTGCTGGCATTCCAAGCATGCACACTTTACTGAGTCAGCGACGTCTCAGATGGCTGGGACACGTGTGCCGTATGAGCGATGATAAAATCCCAAAGAACATTCTATATGGTCAACTCGCATCTGGTGCTAGACAGCATGAGCGCCCATTATTACGCTTCATTGACACCTGCAAGCGTGATCTAACTTCATGCGGCATAAACAAAAAACACTGGGAGCGGTTGGCCAAAGACAGGCAAGCATGGCGAGCGGCAGTGAGGGCGGCTCAAAAAGAAAAGAAGAAAAACAACATCACATGTGCAGGCAAAAGAGAGCACAGAGATCAGAGAGAACATCCCATGCATCGGCTCTAGTTTCCAGTTTTACCTGCAGCAACTGTGGCAAGGATTGCCACTCCAGAATAGGCCATTACAGCCACATGAAACGTTGTGATTCAGCACAGAACATACTACGTGACGCAACACCTATGTCTCCTGAGACAAAGAGGCCAATGATGATGCATAACAGAAGCGTTTGTTCTTTTCTCTGTCCATGATATTCTAAGTACTCTTCTGTAGCATTTGCATTCAAGGGCGTTAATGATCTTCCCTGCTGCTTTGTCAATGTTCCTTGTCTCACAACCATATGTTGGCAAGGAAAAAACGCAAGGAAAAAAAAAAGGGAGATATCACTACAATAAAATAGCTCTTTTCTCTGGTTCTTGTATACTGTGGTACAGATATGTGCCTCTTTACAGAAATGCGCGTATAGTATTAATGACACTTTTTGCATTATAAATTCCAACTCATTAGAAATGTTATATTAATGTCTGTTTTGAGAAGTCAACAATATGACTCAATAGCTTCACACGAATTTCGATATATGCCTTTAACTAAAATTCCGTGTCGCATTTATGACGTTATTTGTTTATCACGGTCAACCCCGAGTTGATTTTGGTGCACGGGACATGCAAGAATTGTTCCAAAAATCATGGATGTTGCTATTTTTGTCATCAATGTATTAAATGGTTGTAAATATTAGTTTTCTGCCAATGGACGCGTTAAATATATAGCACAAAGAAGGAAACTTCTAGATTATATGATTGTTTGAATGGCAAAAATATTTTGTAGCGTCGGGAACATGTGTAGTTCACATGCAGAGTTTTCAAGTTGTTAAATCAAATAGTTACATAGATACACATTTTTATCTGTGGGCATGACAAGTTGAACGGTTTCTACCTCTTCGATCTTCACAAACTTTAGTCAGACTTCTTGGTAGGCGGGGAGTTGGAGTGCAGTTTTTGGTCAGCTTTGTTCTTACGCTGACCATGAGTCTTTCCGGGATAGGAAAGAAGGAAGGGGGGTAGATTGATAGATTATATAGGTAAGCAGACAGACAGACAGAAAGATATGTAGGTAGCTGTTCTCTCCCTATATTTGTTGATTGTCCAAGTTTGTGCTCTAAACAACAATGATGAATATATGTAACACTTAACAAGTCTCTTTTCTCTTAACAAGTCACTTATCTTTTCCGTGCAAGTATTGAAAGTGTCAGAAATATGAGAAGACAACAGAAGGCGTCATTATCAATAAGAATGCTGGAAGACTAGATACAAATACAGGTAGACTGGGTACTTAGATTTACACACAAGCACACATACACACATCCGCACAAGGTGCTAAAAGCTAGCGGATAAGCTGTTGGTGTCAGATGTTGGAGAACAGAACAATGGTGCAGTTAAAGTAATGTATAACTGATATACGAGCATTAACGTACACATGATGACAACACCCATTAATCGGCTCAGGGGGGTAGCATACTAGGTATCACATCCCATTTCATAATAATCTACATTTCTCTACGGCGCAGAAACATGGACACTGAACACGCAAATTCAGCTTTAGAAACCTGCTTTTAATGAAGAATTCTGAGTATTTCAGTAACAAGATTATCAAGGCGAAGAATTGATTTCATTGCACCGGGTTTCATACTATGGATCCGTCCTTGTCGACAGAAATAGCATGTTATCTAGTGAAAGTGTTGCACAAAACACGAACCCCGTAGCTCCAGAAAGAATCCCAGGGATATCATGAAAAACTTGCACATTTGACTCGGTCGGATTTGAACCCACAGAACGACAGGCAAACGTTTTAACTACTTTACCATAGAGACCCCAAAGTATTTCATTACCAAGGAAAAATAATGCAGTCTTGAAAAAAAAAACTAGAAAAATTAGGAATGAAGAGAGAATTGATGATGAAGATCAAACATAGACCTATCAAAAATATTGATTGATGACACTGTTTTAACAATGATACTGGGTGGGAAAGTTTATGAGAAAGTATTGAACAGTGACATGCATATAATTGAGATGGAAACATTAAGAAATGTATAAAGAACAGTCTGCACTCCCTGACAAAAAAACAGAAAATGTTGGACGTGGGTTGCAGTCAAGTTTGGATGTGAAGATAGCTTCTAATCAATCAATCATAACTATAGTATTTTTTTGAGCAACTATACGTATTGGTTTGGGTTTTTTTGTGCTGCTAATAGTGAGGTAAATGACAATAGAATAGAACATGAAGGAACCCGCAAGAAAAGCACAAAAGAGAGGGAAGCCTTAAGATGCATGAAGAGATTTGAAGGCAGAGATTAACGATAACCGTAAGAGCCGGAAGGAGCTATAAGAAATGGTTCAAGATGAAAAGACTTGGCACAATTGGTTGAGGGCTTATTTAATTAAACAGGGGTTTCAAGTGCACAATAAAAGAAACAAATATCCGATAGTCCTCAATGTACATACGATACGAAAACGAGCTGTTGACTTTTTAACTGCATCTCATCCGTAGACATCCATACATAACCAGCATATTTATCTGCTCAATGAAAGAAGGAAATGGAAACCCGTTCCACCAGTTCCCAGTAAAAGTACAGATAAAATTACTATACCCAGAAATGACATAAAAATATTGCACAAACATCACACACAAATAATTGTTCCAAAGATACTGAAATAAAGACAAAACATACACATATGAACTCGTGTGACAGATTTGACCCAATCCGTCACTTTCAAATACATCAGCTGACAACATTGGTATTTTGCTGAGAACCGTTGACTGCAAACTGCTGAAGTCACGTCTACCGACCGACTCAAGAGATCGAATTCACGTCAAATCTGAATCTATAACATATTCACAAAATAGATGAGACTGCAGTAAAACTATTTGATTGGCAAAACACGTAATCACAAAGTACTGTAGTTTTACAAATTGCAAAAACAATGACAAAATACAGCAACGTTTCGACCAACAAGGCCTTTATCAAGCAAACGAACAACAGGAGCGACAAATTTAAAAAAAAAAAAATGGACGACCAAATACAAACATTTCTAATGAAAATTTGGGAATAAAAACGAATAACGAAATAAATGTAACACAAAAACACACATAAAAACTAGAAATAGAACGGAAGAGAAACAATGAAAAATCTATTAAATATTTAACTTGAATACATGCAACATATACCCATATAGATTACAAGGCATGGGAAGAGAAAGTACTAAGAAGCATAGGAATGTAATACGTTGAGCTCACGTGGTCGCAAGGTACCATACAAAGAAATCAACCGATTCTCCAGAGCAAATCGACTGCGATCATCCGAGGAACATGATCGGATGGCTGTGACCTGGACATCGTGAGCTCCTAAATGGCCAGTATCATCAAGTTTTACTCTGTCAGAGTTAGTAGTCCTATGCTGGCTGGTGAGGGCCTGCTGGCGAGTGATTTTCTGAACTCGATGCACCAGCCAGCATAGGACTACTAACTCTGACAGAGTAAACTTATCTTAACTTTCCACCCCATAGTTCACTGGTGAAAAATGTTTTATTCCATCATCTGTCTATCCTTAAGTCAGATCATGAGACCCGTTCTGTCTTCCCCAACTATTCTTTGGTGGCTTACAGACGGGACATAAGTCTTACGGATATGTTGGTACACAGTCGCCTTAAATCCAATATCCAGACTCATTTTGGCACTGTCCAGTGTGGCCGTCGGCGTTGCAACACGTGTGCTTATGTGATACAGACGCGTACTGTATCTTTCCTTTAGGCACATTTCGTATTGACGATCGTTTCACATGCGAGTCCCGTAATCTTATCTATGCCATTATCTGTAAGCGGTGTAACAAGGCTTATATCGGCGAGCGAGACAGGCAAGAGGCTTAGTGACCGATTCGCCCAATACTTGCGCGACATACGCCAATGCTCTGTAACCCCTGTAGCAACCCATTTCAATGATACTGGCCATTTAGGAGCTCACGATGTCCAGATCACAGCCATCCGATCATGTTCCTCGGATGATCGCAGTCGATTTGCTCTGGAGAATCGGTTGATTTCTTTGTATGGTACCTTGCGACCACGTGAGCTCAACGTATTACATTCCTATGCTTCTTAGTACTTTCTCTTCCCATGCCTTGTAATCTATATGGGTATATGTTGCATGTATTCAAGTTAAATATTTAATAGATT
The DNA here is from genome assembly GCA_020796225.1 of Arion vulgaris. NCBI lineage: Eukaryota > Metazoa > Mollusca > Gastropoda > Stylommatophora > Arionidae > Arion > Arion vulgaris. The sequence goes on from CM036770.1 coordinate 2,171,857, forward strand.
TCTCATTGTTTCTCTTCCGTTCTATTTCTAGTTTTTATGTGTGTTTTTGTGTTACATTTATTTCGTTATTCGTTTTTATTCCCAAATTTTCATTAGAAATGTTTGTATTTGGTCGTCCATTTGTTTTTTAAAATTTGTCGCTCCTGTTGTTCGTTTGCTTGATAAAGGCCTTGTTGGTCGAAACGTTGCTGTATTTTGTCATTGTTTTTGTAATTTGTAAAACTACAGTACCTTGTGATTACGTGTTTTGCAAATCTATAACATATGAACAATAAAGTCTCTATAGTTCCTTCTATCAACCACTAACCTTCAATTGATTCTCGGTGTACGTGCATTGTTGACGTTGTATTTGAGTGAACTGTTTGTGCAAGTGTTACTGACACGGGCGGGCATTGAGTGGGTTATATGGTTCGTTGACTTGTAGCAATTATTTTATCGATCGGGCTTGAGTTATGATGTATCAATATTACCAAGATTAAAGGTAAATATCTAGTATAGCATCTATAACACTGATCAAAGTCACACAATACTAACATGTTGTCGATAATTTAGTGCTAGTATCTTCTCATATGGACTTCTCATAAGTGACTAATGTTGATGTGTTCAATGAAGTCAAGACACAGAGAAAACATATTATCAATATAAGAAAGAGGCAGTCATCATTTTTCGGAAATGTGTTGAGGAGGGGAGGTTTAGAACACATTGTAACAACTGGTAAAATCGAGTGTAGACGAGACAGAGGAAGACAGAGAGAAAATTGTGGATAGCCTGACTTCATGGCACAGTAGAGCGTCAACATCTGAATTGATAGCAAACACCAAAGATAGAGATTTGTGGAAACCCATGATCGCCTACGCCAGCCGGCACGCACCTGATGATGATGCTGATGATGATGATCTCATAGCCAGAGTGTCTTTCCTAGAAACATGAAGGGCTCAAGTAAAACATGACAGAATAGAGAAATATGTACAATAGGCAGTACTACAGAGGAAAGAGTACAAGGAAACCCCAACTAGATGTTCGTTCTCTGTCAGCTGGATAAAAGTACCAAAAGTAGAGCACTTACAGTGCTTCGACGACTATGTCTAATGTCCCAGTGTTTGCTTGCTTGTTAACAGCTCCAATGTAGTATGAACTCTCTCTCTCTCCATCTCTCTCCATCTTGTAAGTAGTGATAATAATAATAATGTATATACATATATATGTATAAATTGAACACGGGTCTGTGAGTTTGAGAAAAATAGTCCGCTTCATTCCAAGACTTAATCCTTCTATCTTTTCTTCTGCCAACTACCTTTCTTTTCACAATATAGTCCACATACAATTTCCTAGAACAGATTATATTAATATGAAGCCATATCATCACAGATTGCATTCTTTGACTAGTTAGTATATTTTCACTTGGTCCACCAGCTCTTCTAACAGTTTTCTAATATATATATAGACAAAACATGTCCAACAGCTCTACCAGCACTGTCAAATATATGACAAAACATGGTCCAACAGCTCTACCAGCACTGTCAAATATATGACAAAACATGGTCCAACAGCTCTACCCAGTGTCAAATATATGACAAAACATGGTCCAACAGCCCTACCAGCAGTGTCAAATATATGACAAAACATGGTCCAACAGCTCTACCAGCACTGTCAAATATATGACAAAACATGGTCCAACAGCTCTACCCAGTGTCAAATATATGACAAAACATGGTCCAACAGCTCTACCCAGTGTCAAATATATGACAAAACATGGTCCAACAGCCCTACCCAGTGTCAAATATATGACAAAACATGGTCCAACAGCTCTACCAGCACTGTCAAATATATGACAAAACATGGTCCAACAGCTCTACCCAGTGTCAAATATATGACAAAACATGGTCCAACAGCCCTACCAGCAGTGTCAAATTTATGACAAAACATGGTCCAACAGCTCTACCAGCACTGTCAAATATATGACAAAACATGGTCCAACAGCTCTACCCAGTGTCAAATATATGACAAAACATGGTCCAACAGCCCTACCAGCAGTGTCAAATATATGACAAAACATGGTCCAACAGCTCTACCCAGTGTCAAATATATGACGAGCATGGTCCAACAGCTCTACCCAGTGCCAAATATATGACAAAACATGGTCCAACAGCTCTACCAGCAGTGTCAAATATATGACAAAACATGGTCCAACAGCCCTACCCAGTGTCAAATATATGACAAAACATGGTCCAACAGCTCTATCAGCAGTGCCAAATATATGACAAAACATGGTCCAACAGCCCTACCCAGTGTCAAATATATGACAAAACATGATCCAACAGCCCTACCCAGTGTCAAATATATGACAAAACATGATCCAACAGCCCTACCCAGTGTCAAATATATGACAAAACATGGTCCAACAGCCCTACCAGCAGTGTCAAATATATGACAAAACATGGTCCAACAGCCCTACCCAGTGTCAAATATATGACAAAACATGGTCCAACAGCTCTACCCAGTGTCAAATATATGACAAAACATGTCCAACAGCCCTACCCAGTGTCAAATATATGACAAAACATGGTCCAACAGCCCTACCCAGTGCCAAATATATGACAAAACATGGTCCAACAGCCCCACCTAGTGTCAAATATATGACAAAACATGGTCCAACAGCTCTACCCAGTGTCAAATATATGACAAAACATGGTCCAACAGCCCTACCCAGTGCCAAATATATGACAAAACATGGTCCAACAGCCCTACCCAGTGCCAAATATATGACAAAACATGGTCCAACAGCCATACCCAGTGCCAAATATATGACAAAACATGGTCCAACAGCCCTACCAAGTGCCAAATATATGACAAAACATGGTCCAACAGCTCTACCCAGTGCCAAATATATGACGAGCATGGTCCAACAGCCCTACCCAGTGTCAAATATATGACGAACATGGTCCAACAGCTCTACCCAGTGTCAAATATATGACAAAATATGATCCAACAGCTCTACCCAGTGTCAAATATATGACAAAACATGGTCCAACAGCCCTGCCCAGTGTCAAATATATGACAAAACATGGTCCAATAGATCTGTCCAGTGTCAAATATATTACAAAATATGGTCCAACAGCCCCACCCAGTGCCAAATATATGACAAAACATGGTCCAACAGCTCTGCCCAGTGCCAAATATATGACGAACATGGTCCAACAGTTCTGCCCAGTGCCAAATATATGACAAAACATGGTCGGTCAGCTCTACCAGCAGTGTCCCTTTTATATATGACAAAACTGCATGTAGCAGTGGATACTCCAAGCCTAGCTTTCTAATTCTGCCCATGAGAGTTTGTTCTCTAATCATATATCGATGTGATTGATTAGTTATGAGAGCGTTAAGTATTGACTGACGTTGACAAATGTGTGGATATGTTGGGATGTATTCTTACTAGGCTGCACTAAATAGATCACATCTTGCCTTATTGTGCTGAGTTTAGTCAACGTATTCATGACAACACTATATTCAATGACAGTAAATAAAGATAGAGAAAACATATATGGAGGAGGGAAGGCACTAATGTATCTGATGGATAGAAAGTTGTGAATGTATATGATCGCCTACGCTAGGTGGTATAATTTATGAGAGAAAGAGAGTGACAGATCAATGTAAACTATGGAAATATGGTTCGACTTTGTTTAGATAGAGCTTATTGTAATACTGGCGCGCGCATACACTAGAATTCATACGAGGGAACACAGTCAGTATCTTACATGAAACCAACCATTATATCTGACATTTTACATTTGGGCGCGGGGGGAATGGAAAACGGATGAGAGAAATGTGAGGTGAGAGTGCGAAACTTGGTTCCGTGATATTGTGCGGAAATAAAGGTCTTTTGCCATACATATAGCGATAACGACCATATGCAAGTAATCGATTTGCGTTTCTACAGAAAAATATGCGTTCCTTAGATACGTCCTATCTACGTCATAAGCTGTGTGTACGGGGTCAATAATCAATACAAGCAATGATTCTCTCAAGCTCACAAACTCATTAGTCTATTCAGGCTTCTAAATGTCTGAGTCAAATATGAGCAAGTGTACAACAGTGTTGAAAGTAATAACCTCAGTCAGAGAGAAGAAATGACATACCGTAGAAATAGCTACTAACTTCATGACATATTCTTTCTTTCTTGTCTCTAATCCTGTTTTGCCTCACAGCGTTAGCATAAGACTGCATGATATCATTTGTGAAACGCATGACAAATGTTATGTTGTTTCTGCGGCTGCTATTTTTGTTGTTATCAGTATTGCTGTTGCTATTGGTGCTGCAACATCTGGTGTGTTGCGCTGCTGTTATTGCTACTGTTGTATTGTTGCTACTCTTGTTATTGTTACTGTTGTTGCTGTTGCCGGTGATGTTAGTGTTAATGCAGTTGATGTGGCCACATCTGTGGTCGTTGTTGTTGTTGCTACTGTTATTGATACTGCTGCGCTGTTAATGTTGATGTTCGTATTACTACTGTCGGTGGTGTTGCACATGTTATCATTGGTGATGGCTGCTGTTATTGTCGATGCTGATGTTGTTGTGATTGTTCTTGTTGGTGTTGTTGATGTGAAAGTTGAAAATGGGGAGACAAGGACCGATACTTTCAGCCATATACAGAACTGAGTCAATTCACTGACATCATGTATATCGCATTGGCCATTTTGTTTAAATAGAAGGCTTTAATGGTAAACATTCTCATATAGAACACAATATGGGTGGAGTATGAAGTGTTTGAAGATCAGTAGTAGTAGAGTGCACTAGTACACTGACTTCCTAGACTGGTGGTCTTTGATCGATCACTAGTTGAAGTGGGATTTTTTTCCGACCTCAAACAGCTCTCCAGTCGACGCAGCCTCAATAGGATAGACATCTCTAGGAAATAAAGGCTGGAAAGTGATGTTCATCAGGTCATTCATATTGTGCATTAAATGTATATAACAAACACCGTATTTCCCAATATATCGTCACATGGTGGTCACGTCTGGTTGCCGTCGGCAACCCTCTCCAGTCAGGCTAGGTGGCCTAACAAAATATGCCCAGATTAACATCACAAATCTATCAAATGGCTTTATTACAGAAATTGCAATGAAATACTGATATGATATTGTGAAGAATTTCAGCACTATTTCACATTGGGAATGTTGAACTGAACAAATATGACATACGTTTATGTTAAGTTGCAGTCAGATGTTGTCATTGTCAACGAAATGAATAAGAAGAAGAAGATATACACCATCATAAAATAACCGGGTGAGTCAACCCAAACATTAGAATAGCGCATTACGAAAATAAACCAAACTTTTTTTGTCATTTTATTGCATGCACTCTAAGCACATTGCTCCGTCTGCGCATTCTAGTGCATAGCTTTAGACACTAGACAAATATATAGAGCATGCAATATTGCGCAAAGTAACAATCTCTTTATGTAGAGGTTTTAACCAGTTCAACTTATACTGTATCAAACTGGTTCAATGGTAGAAGAATATCAATAGCCATTGTAGATATAATCAAGTCTTAATAGATTGGTGAAAAGTGATGGTTAGCAAGAGAGGGCAGATGCTGTACGTGAGAGAAAGAGAGAATAGTGACAATAAGTGAGAAAGTGAATAAGGAAGAGAAGGTAGGGAAAGTGAAATGATTAATACAAAGAACAAATAAGTGAGAATGAAGAGGGGTATGTGGAAAAAACAAGAGATGAAATGAGAGAATGATGACGAGATGGAGATAGAGGATAAGTAATGAAATAGGCGTTGTGTGCGAGAGAGAGAATGAGAGCAATATTTGTCAATTGCAAGATGTCTAAAGAAAGATCAGGTTTACCAGGAACCCAGCAAAACTACTTTCAAAACCTAGAAAACCAATAGGACAGACAAGGTGGATAGAATCGACGTATCTGCACTTATGTCTCCTCCAACGGTGACTGGTGTACTGTTCAGCTATCTAGAAGTAAAGAACAACTGTGAAAATACCAATAACGTTGCATATATAATGCAAAGAATGATGTAACCTTGGACTATTTCCTCAATGTTATAGATGCACTTACGTGTATGACGCAAGACTGGAAGAATATTGCCAAAGTACAGTCACGAGGAAAGGAGAGAGTAAAGTCATCTTTACCTTATTACACATATGTCTGTATGTAAATATATGTTTCATATTGTTGAAAGCAGTTTGGGCAATCTGTGTTCTTTTCTGATCTCACATATGCCATCCTCTACTATAGTATGCCCAAGAGATAAGAAATCTTTTAATATAAATACATCAGTCTGTTCAGGAAATGTTCCTGCGAACTTTGATGTGGTTTCTGCATGACATGCCCAAATGTGTACACCACTTGGCAACGATGTTGCTTGTTCTATGATAACGGTGCAATTGGTGAGTTAAATGTGGTATGCTTGAACTGATTGAAATATAGTACCAAAGTAACGCAGCACATCGATTAAAAGATGAAGAAATTTGCAAATGTAATTAAATATACAATTGGGAAACATTATTATTATTATTACAGTGGAATAATGATGCTATTTGTCCTGAAAGACAACTTGCTGTTTTTTGCAAACATGTTTTTCTCGGTGATGGATTGTTCAAGTCATAGTTAGTCTTTGCTCAAAATTCGGATTTGTCCGTCCTAGTAGGGGTCTAATTGGTACGCAACAGTACTCATATTCTTGGTGCAAACCACACAGATCACAAAGATTGGTTAACTTGACTGATAAGAACGAGCGCAAACAATAAGCAAACATAATTATTATATGCATTTGACCACGGATTTCGTTACTAAGTGACTTGGAAAAGCCTTTAATGTTGTTAACAGTTATTAGTTATCAGAGAACTATCATCATAGCACTCCGGACATGTCCATAGGTGCTCCGATCTTCTCAACAAATCCAGCAGCGTCCAGCGGCCTAGCACGCCAGTTTGATGTTGATTAATCAATCTTTTTGCATATTTGGTATGCCGTTCTTTACGGGCTGTACCAATATTGACACCCATCTCTCTCAATCTGGTCAGCGAGTGGGATTCGCAACCCTGAAATTCTTCTGTTCGAAAAGACTCTCTCAGTGCGTTAAGAATGTCATTTCGGTCCATTGCAGCCCCTCTGATACCGTGGCATTGCGAGCCAATCTGGCAGCTCGTTCACTACCCCTGACTCCTGCGTGCCCAGGGACAAAAATGAAGGTGATTTCTTTTATCCCTGTCTGTACTAGTACATCAATCCAGTTATGTCTCACCATTTCTGTTTCGACTTTACGAATAATACTCATGGAGTCACTGAGTATAAAAACACGCGCGAAGTCATGAGATGCCAACCACGTCACCACCTCTGTAACCACCCGTACCTCCATTGTCAAACTACGTGTGGTTGTCGCGAAAGGCCCACTGTCCTCTCCTATTATTTTTCCTCCTGAGCGTGCGGAAAAAGCCAACGCACAGCGTTGTTGGCGAATGACATCGGTGTAGATTACTGCATCTGTTTCATTGATATGGTCATTCAAGAGAGCCTCAACCTCCGCGTTGATTAGTGATGGATTATTTTGTTCAGTTTTTCTTAATGGATGTAATAACTGCAAAAGCAGTTTGAAATTGGGGTGGCACGGCAATCCATTCCTCGCCTGGTTTGATTCCGAAAGGTTCACATATGTTCCCAAGGGTAACTTCCGTCTGACTCAGCCATGATCTGCCTCTCTTGAGTCTACAACCTTTCTCCTTACCGAGTTCTTCATGGAAGGATGTTCCTTGTTTGCGTTGATTTTAAGATAAGATCGAACCCTCTAAATTCTAAATTCTGTTAGCAATAGTTGGGAGGACAAGAAGGAATCTCGTTGACACTCCTGGTGTATCTTTGGTGCATCCCAGAATGATGCGCATAGCCTCCTTCTGAATCCTTTCCAGTCTCACTGTCTGCGTAGGACTAATTGTTAAGATAGCGCATACATATTCTATACATGACAGAACGAGGCCTTGGTACAGGAGCACAAGAAGGCGTTGTTCAATGTTAGCAGCGGCCATAATTTTTTTCAGAATGGATAGTGCGTTGCGAGCCTTGGTAATAACTTGGTCGATGTGGTCCCTAAAGCATAGACTGTGATCAAACTTTATACCCAAATAATTCATAGATGCTATTCGCGTGAGTGTATGTCCATCTATTTTGACATTTGGTGTTTCAGACTTTACAATGTGGTTATATAGGGAGAACCATGATAGCACAGCTTTGGTGTGGTTTATTGTTGCACCAGAGACATCACACCAGGTCATGATGCTGTACAGCTCCTCATGTAGCTTATTAGCAATTTCATCCCTGTTTCTCCCCTGTCTGTACACCATGATGCTGTCCAGCTTCCCCCTGTAGCTTATTAGCAATTTCATCCCTGTTTCTCCCCTGTCTGTACACCATGATGCTGTCCAGCTCCTCCTGTAGCTTATTAGCAATTTCATCCCTGTTTCTCCTGTCTGTACACCATGATGCTGTCCAGCTTCTCCTGTAGCTTATTAGCAATTTCATCCCTGTTTCTCCCCTGTCTGTACACCATGATGCTGTCCAGCTCCTCCTGTAGCTTATTAGCAATTTCATCCCTGTTTCTCCCTGTCTGTACACCATGATGCTGTCCAGCTCCTCCTGTAGCTTATTAGCAATTTCATCCCTGTTTCTCCTGTCTGTACACCATGATATCGTCTGCCCAATGACATTGTCCTTTAACGTTGTTGTTGCTGTTATGTTCATGCAAAATAAATGTATTTTCACATTTGAAACATATCTGTTTCACGTTAACAAAACAACAACCACTCATAGGGAGGGAAACTCATTTGATCACGTTGGTATCGTCGTTACTGAGGGGCTATTAGATAGTTGTCATCGAAAATAACTACGCTCTAAACATCTTCAAAGAGCTTACACTGCAACTAACTTCATCGTTGATGAAATATTGTTGACGACAAATCATTATGAAAGGCTGAAAAGTGTGATAACGATTTCAGGAAGGAAAAGTCTTAATCTAGAAATAAAACACTTGTTTACATGACAATAATGAACTTTGCTGACAGAGGCAAGAAATATCGGACTGGATTCCATGGAAGAGATTAAGCGAGTTGCCCAGGACAGCGTGGTATGGAGAAATTATCTGAAGGCCCGATGTAACGTATAACGGTACGAGAAGTATATATATATATATATGACAATATGACAATAGCAAGAAGGCGATATATAGGTATACTCGACACGGCAATATAAGCGGACATTGCAATGCTACATGTTACACACAACAACACACACACACACTCTGTCCCCCTCTCTCACACACACCATGCCACATGTTATAAGGCTGGCGTAGATGATCATGAATTCCCAAGTATCTGTAGTTTTGTTTATCAATTCCGTTGTTGTCCTGCAAGACTGTCCCCTGTATGTCCTCCCTAGAAATGAATGCTGGCCCTACAACCCAACACTACATTCAAAACTACATGGCACCAGAGATGAGATGAGCTCCAGACAACAGTCGACTTCATCATAAGAACGCGTCTAACGGTATAATCATAAAAATAGCAAAGAAAAAGTTCCGTTGCTGACATCATTCCATGCCATGAGGCTTGACTTGTTTCCCTGTCATTAGTGCTGCTTGGATCGGTAGTTCGTCACGAAAAGTCCGCATGGGCCTTCTCTGCAAGCTCATGTGGCAGAATGGTCCATGAGGCCAGTGGTGCATTTCATATGACAACAAGTAGCATAACAATGGAGGTACTGGCGGTGACTAATGCTTTACGTTGGCTGGAGTCACAAAACTATACTCATGCATACATTCTGATTGATTCATTGAGTATGATCCGCAAGGTAGAGGCTGGTTCGGTGCGCAGACAATGTACTGAATCACTACAAGCGTCAACAATTTGCAGAATCACACTTATCTTCGTTCCGGGGCACATGGGTGTCGTTGGCAATGAGAAAGCAGACAGGCTGGCTGGCTCTGCAACCATATCAGACGGCCAGCCAATGGATAGAGCTGATATTTTGAACGCCCTCATAGAGTGTGGCCGCAAAGAAGATTTTCATTTAAACCAATCCACGTCAACTACTAGATTGCAGGAGCTGGGTTTGAAGATTGGAGTAGCAAAAAAGAACAGCATACAGGTACGTGAGTAGGCTCATCAATCAAAATCGAACTGGTACGGTCAGTCGCTGGATGCTGTTGGAGATTTTGCGAAGGAGATCGGAACACCTATGGACATGTCCGGAGTGCAATGAAGATATTCCAAACTGAAACTGAAACTGAGTGCTGTTAAACTGTCTAGAATGCTATCTCTTCTACCGTGTCTCATGTCTAGTTAATCGGGTGTAAATCAAATCAGACATCAAATATTAATAATAATAATAATAATTCCTCTCGTACCGTTATACGTTACATAGGGCCTGCAAGTAATTTCTCCATACCGCTTTATCCTGGGCAACTCGCTCAATCTCCTCCATGGAACTGAGACCGACATTTCCTGCCTCTCTCAGCAAAGTTCGCTTCAGGGTCTCCTTAGGTCGACCTCTCTTTCTTGAACCCTTTGCATCCCACTTCAATGCCTGCTTTGATATTCTTTGATCATTTCTCCTCAAGGTGTGCCCAACATATCTCCATCTTCTCTTTCTTATAACAGTTGTCACTAGTGGTTGACCAGACATGTCTCTGATTTCATCACTTCTCCTGAATTCGTTCCATTTTATATTCATTATTTTTCGCAGACATCTATTTTCAAATGCATTCAACTTGCTTTCTATATCTTTAGTCATTTTCCAACTCTCGCTAGCATATGCTAGGATTGATACAACATTTGAATTGAAAATTCGTAATTTAGTTTTAATACTATATAACTTGCAGTTCCATATTTTATTTAGACTTTTAAAAGCTGATGTTGCTTTGCCAATTCGTATCATAATTTCTTTTTAACATTTCCTGTGCAATCAAAATTGCTACCCAAATAGATGAACTGCTCTGTTATTTTTATCAGTTTAGATTCCAGTGTGATATCTGCATTACTTGCCATAGGTGTCTTCATTATATTTGTTTTTCATAGCTTATCTGCAGTCCAACTTTTGATGCTATAGATGACAAGTTGTCTGTTTTTCTTTGCATATCTTGGTTGTTTCTACTTAACAAGGCAATATCATCTGCAAAATCCAAATCTTCTAGTTGACTATTTTCTACCCAATCAATGCCAGTTTCGCCCCTGCAACATTTTCGCATCACCCAGTCAATGGCCACTCCAAACAATAGTGGAGATAGAATACAGCCTTGCTTTACTCCGGTTTCAACCATAAACCAGTCGCTGTGTCCACCATCAGTGCGAACTGCACACTGTGAACCATCATAGAGGCTCTTTATAATGTTTATTATTTTGTCTGGTATTCCATAGCATCTCAGAATATTCCACAGAGAGATTCTGTGTAGACTATCAAAGGCTTTTTAAAATCGATGAAATTTAGTATGAGTGGTTGTTGCTTCTCAATATGTTCCCCCAAAATTAGTCGTAGGGTAATTATTTGGTCTAAGCAGCTTCTCCCAGGTCTAAAACCAGCTTTTTCTTCTCTCAGGGTTGTGTCCACTGCTCCTTTGATTCTATTAAGAATGATTTTGCAGAAAGTCTTGGTCATTACTGATAATAGGGTGATCCCTCCCCAGTTGTTGCAATCTTTGAGATCACCTTTTTGGGGATCTTAACAATTATTCCCTTCTTCCATTGATCTGGGACAGTTTCTTCTTCCCATACTTTATTAAATAGTTCTTGCACCTGGCTAATAGTTGTATCATCAGCCGCTTTGAGCATTTCTGCAGTAATGTTGTCATCACCCGCTGCCTTATTGTTTATCAAGGAATTGATTGCCTCCTTGACCTCAGCTACACTTATCATTTCTTCGTTAATTGGTAGGAGCTGTTTCTTGCCTCTTCGTCAAACTTGAGTAGTACTGGTGGATCAGGTCTATTTAATATTTCTTCAAAATGTTCTGCCCATCTTTTCTTCTGCTCGGTATCTGATGTTAGAACTTTACCATCTTTGCTCTTGATTGGGCCACCCTTTGAAACAAATGTTCCAGTAAGTTGTTTTAGTGTGTTGTATAGCATTTTACTGTTTCAAGTCTTAGCTGCCTTTTCCCTTCTTCGGCCAGTCGATTGACATATGCTCTTTTATCTCTTCTAGCTGCTCTTTTCACTTCCTTGTCTTTTAGTCTATATTCCTCTTTAGCTTGGATTTTATCTGTTGCATCCTTAGTATTAAATATTGCTAGTTTCATCTTTCTTCTTTCTTGAATACATTTCCAGGTGTCATCCTTATCCAGGGTTTTCTGTCTTTCGTCTTTAATCCTGTGCTACTATTTGCTGCCCCAATAGTGTGTCCTTTATCTTAGTCCATTTGTTTTCAATGTTCTGTTCATTTTCACCATTGAGTAACTCGAACCTATTCTTAAGTTCGAGCTGATATTCCTCTTTTACCTCATTATTTTGTAGTCTTTGACTGTCTATTCGCAGTTGTTCTTTTTAGTATGGTGAATTTTCAATTTCAGTTTCAATTTACCTATGCATAAATTATGATCACTTCCTACATCTGCCCCTCTGTATGCACGGACATCCAGCAATGATGTTCTAAATTGTGTATTTATGCACATATGGTCAATCTGATTCTTGGTCACTCCATCTGGTGAGTGCCAAGTAAGTTTATGAATTTCCTTACGTGCAAAGATGGTACCTCCAATTACTAAGTTTGACAGCATACATAACTCCGCCAGTCTTTCTCCATTCTCATTCATTGTGTTTATTCCTTGTTTTCCTATAGCTATCTCTACTCCTACATTATCACTTCCAACCTTGGCATTAAAGTCCCCATTACTACTAATAGATCATGCTTTTGGGTCTTGTTAATTTGATCTTGTAGTTGCTCATAAAATGTGTCTTTCTTATCATCGTCAGCCTCATTTGTTGGTGCATAACACTGCAGTATTGTCATATTGACATGCCTGGTACTGAAGCGGCTCTAATTATCCGACTCGAGATGGGTTCCCATTCTAACATGCTCTTTGCTACTCTAGGTGTCATCATTATACCCACTCCTTCAAAATGCTTACCATCTTCTTTTCCTGAATATATGAAAGTTAATCCACTAACTACTCTTCTATCTGTTCCAGGCCATCTCACCTCACTTAACCCCAGTATGTCCAGCTCGTATCTCTTCATTTCTTCTGCAATTTAAGCTGATTTTGTAGCCGTGGCCATCGTTCTCACATTCCAAAATCCAATTTTAGTGTGTGTCTTTGAGCCAAGTAATGTACTAGTCGGGTTGCTGACTCCGGCAAAGCGGCTTTCATCAGCAACCGTCATTGATGCACTAGGTGCACCGCACACCACCTGGCTGGTCGGTTTACCGGTATGGCGTCCTTTCTTACAAGTTTCTGTAGCTATTTCATTTCTTGTGATGAGGTAGCTGGCCTCACGCACAAGTCCTCCTCCTTTTTCATCAGGGCTTGGAACCGGCATTGGCAGAGTTACATCAAATATTGTTAACTACAAAATTGTTGATCAGACAAAATGACAACAACTCTGGTATCACATTTTATTTTGTCACAATTGATAACATCAAAACAACACATTCAAGTCTCACTGTCATGATTTGATTCATTGATTTTTACATGTTGTTATCATGGGAAAAAGATTCTCAAACTGTGTTTATGTGTGCTTAAATGTGTCACGCTTAGAAGCAAGTGGAACAATTTGTGATTGGTGTATACTTGGTTTGAATCACTTTTCTGTGAGTCCATTCCTTTCTGTGCTAAGTGCCGCCAAGACAATAACACTGTTGTCAAATAAATGTGCATCCAGAGTGAGAAATGTTGAGAATGGCTGCTATAAGAAATGTACTATATCAAACACGTATTTGCTAGTTGTATAGGGAGGAGGATTCAAGTTCTATTGAAGTCGAAACACGTCATCTAGCATTTGTTTATTGCAAGGCATATTGACCAGGCATGACGAATAATTTATCATATAAAGCGTCGAACTGTCAAGGTTGTCAATGTCGTCACCATGGTCGTCATCAAGAACACATAATCAACGTACCTTGACCAGATTAAGAAGCCATCAATGTCTGCACTATACGGTTCTCCAGATCACTTCAGTCTGTTATAATTATATTTCATGCTACTTGTTTTCTACATATCTAGAAAATCTAACAATAGACTATGATGATCTAATGGTCTCGGTAATGTTTTTTGCAGTCGGCGGCACATCATTGAGATTAAAAAGGTGATCTATACCCGCGTCATAGTTGTAGTCTATTCAGTTGGAAATGAGTACGAGATGATAGCAACAGGGGAAGGAGGGAGGGTGTGTGTGTGTGTGTGTGTGTGTGTGTGTGTGTGTGTGTGGATGGAAGTAATAAATAACTAATACGGTTGTAACTCTTAGAGATCAAAGCTAATAATGAGATCATTCATGTTATAATGAATATCAAACACTTAACACCTCTATAGCATTAAGAAATGGAATACATTCATCTTGTTATTCTCATTAGATTATTTTACACAAATACTTGAATGTATGATTGTATGTTATGCTTATAAATAGGAAGAACATGAGCCGTATGTAAACATGTTCTAAATACAAGAATGTCTTTATGCTATACATTTATATACAGTTGAGAATGTCAATCTTCTTAGTCAACTCATGTGATGTTCCATGATTCAACTCTCACAGCAAGAGATTATTAGATGGGGTCACTAGCCATCAATGATATGTAGTTTTCCAGAAACTGAAGTGCCTTACATTTGAGCTGCACATTTGCACCGTTTTCGATGATAAGAGGGAGCTGAAGAGATAACGTGTCAAGATATCCAGGAGTGGGTGCATTCATGAAAGCGTGAATTTTTCGTTCAGCTACGCACTTGTATAATTCTATGGATACTCCTTTATGCCTTGCAGTAAACACTGCCTTTGCCTCTTTCTTCCATATTTTGATCAGTTTCTCCGTCGTTTTACCAAGATAGCCTACATCAAAGTCCAGCCAATAAAGTCGATCGTTAGCTAACCGATCTTTGCTAGGCTGAGCTAGATTCTCTGCCACTTTGATGCTTCGTGCAAAGTTTTCATAGCTAACAACAGGTTGACACTCCACTTGAACAGAGCCTTGCTGCCACAGTGTCGCAAAAGTTCGTTCCAAGTCAGTAGTGTTAGATATACTAACAATAAATATTAGTTTCGGTTCACCAAACACTTTGAACTGGTACACAATGTTTGCTTTATTTGAGAGATTAGAAAATATATCTGCTACCTTCTGTATAAATCTAGGCAAATCCACATGTTGCTTTTGAGGTAGAATTGTCAATGAAATCAAGAACATATTCACGCTGTCCAAATGATCTGACATGTTATGATTAACACAGATACAAGAGTGATGAAAATTGTGTACAGCTAAAATGACCTACTGTTATTTGTTAGTGTCTGTCATAAAATATAAATCACAATTTGACAGTTTCCAGAATACGGTAATACAAGTGTTAGTAAACTGTAGCAATTAGATCATGTGTTTACTGAGAACACAGTGAGAATATGGATCGGAAAAGTACGCCTGATTGTGTGAGAAAATAGCTTTATACGCTGAAGATGAACAATTATGACTAAAAATGTTATACACAGGTAGTCTTCTACTTGCATGTTATCTACTACGTAGATCTATTTGTCGTCGAGACTGACTGGATTCATTATAATCACAATTAACGTACAACAAATCAACCAATCACACATGGGTATCAATAGTCTACCTTGGTCTTGGAATTCTATTTCTACATACACAACTATTCCTAGAACCGCATAAGATAATATATTGTGCGCGTGATTACAATCAAATATCTTGTTTTATCTGGCAATTACATTCACGTGCAAATGTATTTAAAACTAGAAATATGTCTTTCCGACTTACATCGTTCAATATTACCATCCATGTACATCATATGATGGCAAGCATATAAACATCAAATCGAAGATGTAATTTTTTTTTTAAAGTTGAAAATAGTATTTCCTGAACGAAGAACCTGCAGCTGCAATTTTGACCAATTTGAAAAGTAAAAATAAGTGTATGCTTACAAGCTGCATTCAATCGCTTAGGAGTGTTGAGTACTGAAGATCTCACAGTAATAAGCATTGGTATTTGTAGGTAAGTTGGCCAGTTCTCTTCCTTAATAACTTTCTTTTCTTAATCCCTCTAGCAAAGTATCAGGTTAACGCTAGGTGGACTGTAACGCGCTAAACTGAGGAGCGAAGTCAGTGTTCTAACCAATTATCTACATGTTTTAATGCTTTACACTATCACTCAACACAACTGAATACACCATCTCTCTAACCACTTGACTACACCATCTCTCTGACCACTCTACCACACCATCTCTCTAACCACTCGACTACACCATCTCTCTAACCACTTGACTACACCATCTCTCTAACCACTTGACTACACCATCTCTCTAACCACTCGACTACACCATCTCTCTAACCACTTGACTATACCATCTCTCTAACCACTCGACTACACCATCTCTCTAACCACTCGACTACACCATCTCTCTAACCACTCGACTACGCCATCTCTCTAACCACTCGACTACACCATCTCTCTAACCACTCGACTACACTATTTCTCTAACCATGGACGTCCACATAATGTTTTCTTCCAGAAGGGGGGAAAATGAATTTTAAAATGTGTAGTTGGTAGTTTACTAGGCGGTCATGGTACAGACCAGATTAGCATAAAACTGTGTTATCAAAAAGGTCACGTTCTAGGGAGTGGCACTTGCGCCTCCCTCCCATGCCTTAACGTATATGGGCGCCAACGCCTCTAACCACTTTACTGCACTATCTATCTAACCCCTTGACATAGTGCTCTAGTCAACTATTATATCTCTCCAACTAATTGACTAAATAATAATAATAATTCCTCTCGTACCGTTATACGTTACATAGAGCCTGCAATTAACTTCTCCATACCGCTCTATCCTGGGCAACTTGCTCAATCTCATCCATAGAACTGAGACCGATACCTCTTGCCTCTCTCAGCAAAGTTCGTTGCAGGGTCTCCTTAGGTTGACCTCTCTTTCTTGAACCCTTTGCATCCCACTTCAATGCCTGCTTTGATATTCGTTGATCATTTCTCCTCAAGGTGTGTCCAACATATTTCCATCTTCTCTCTCTCTTATTACAGTTGTCACTAGTGGTTGACCAGACATGTCTCTGATTTCATCACTTCTCCTGAATTCGTTCCATTTTATATTCATTATTTTTCGCAGACATCTATTTTCAAATGCATTCAACTTGCTTTCTATTAATTGACTAAAGCAGTGCTCCAATTACCTACCTACACTATCCAACCACTAGAATGCATAAGCGCTCTCTAATCACTGTACACTAGCTCTTGCCACTCGACTAAGCTAGCACTATAACCACTTGTCTAAGACAATCCCTCAGTAATAAATGTATCCATCTCTAAATAAATAATTGTGATCGCAATATATACACAAGAAATATTCTCCAAGTATAACGACCACGAAGTGAAGGACACAGGTAAGTCAAATGTGCACATGAAAGTGAACTATCTGTTATAACAAGGTAAACTTGGAATCATAATTCTTTCTTGTCATACCAACAGCATCTTGAGGTCATAGCATCAAGTGCTCTTTCTAACATACTTGATAGGGTACAGTCTATCGGATGTTTCTTATGTAGGAGATTATAAGCCTCTTTAGTTCCAGGCATGGCACTTTCAAGCTAAGGACGAGCCTTGTTTACAATTATATCAGAACGTGAAGACCAACAAACAAGGAAGAAGAAGAACAAACATGATCTCCTTGCGGAGAATCCATATGAAACACACAGTAAAACTTGGAAACAGAAACTTGATTTCAAAATCATTCCAGATTTCAGGTTAGTAGTCTCAAATAGAATTTTATACTTATCAAATGGAAATATCAAAGTGCATCAAGCCGTAGAACATGCAGCAATTACCCGCAAGACGATATTCTAACATTAGATAGCTGCTAACCAATCATCATCTTTAGGCTTGACAAATGTCATTGTAGACAGCTAGCCCATCTCCACAAAATGAAAACTGTCCTAGCTGACCAGTGCACATGTCAGAATGATCCCCTAGACTCCCGAACAGATCTTCCCAAAATGTCTCCTCTTCAATGACTTGAGATATAAGGTTTGGCTAAGTGAGACTAAATTAACAGAGACATTGTGGGGCAAACACAAAGTGCCTTCTATCTGTAACTTGCTGCGGTCAGGTGCATTCATAGAGTTTACTCATCTATCTAGTCAGATAACTGAGCATGAGAAATCGATCACATAAGATGAAATAATCAGTCGACTGCAACTCAGTGTAGGGCCTACTTTAGAAACACTGAATGTGAAAACAACAAATGAATTCATAATTCTGTCAAAATGACTCCTTCACGAATGTGTATCTACAGCGAAGCAAAGATGACAGAATTGACTACAATTTCAATAGACACATCCACCTATGGGATGACAGGTATGTATCATCTCAATCGATGTTTATAATATATCTATACTATACTGACCGTTTGGTGGCGTCTGTGGTTTAGGGGATGGTGACTCGGTCTTTCTTCTTTCTTCTTCTGCGAACGTTCTTCACGGCCAATTTGATCATTCTTATTGTGATGTATAATTGGTCCACTGGCAAGAACGGAGTGATCTACGTCGGACGATTGTGCGCCCATGGTGACTAGGCCCGCCCGTCCGTTTTTAGCCAGCTTTTGATTTACTAGGGTGAACTTTCCCTAGGTACGATCCTTTCGGATCTACGCCTTTTCGATCAACTATGCCGTATATTTGGGCTTTGTGATCTACGCCAAGACAGTGAGTTACGCTGCTTTACCCGTTCTGACTGGGAAATATTTCTCGGGCTTGTCAGCTTGTCCTCGGACGGCGTCTTACTCGTATAAAACACCGTGTAAAGTATCGGCCTTCGCCAATGTTCAGGACCCGAGCTTCCTGTCTGATCCGTACATTGTCGGCCTTGCTTTACCGTACATTTTTGAGTTTGATCCGGAGAAGGAACATTCTCAGCCTTTTCTAGACGCGCGTTGGTACGTGACAATTTGCAATTAACCTCGAAAGGCACCGGCATGGGACCTAGTACAAACAATGTAGAGGGTCGTTTCAGTCGGCGCTATCAACGCAACTGGGGATTTTGCGCCCGCCACTATCACCCGCTCCAGTTATTCCGGGGATGTTAGTTACGACTGCAATCGAACCTTGCCCGGTTGCCCTGATGCTGGCAGTTCCCTTAGGTCTCTCCAACCTCAGTTCTTCCGGGGCTGTTAATTTTAATCGCACAGTACCTTGCACGGTTTTCCCAGGGCGGTAGTTTCGTTATGCACTAAAACGCAACTTGTTCTTTTGCGCTCGGCAAACCTTGCCCAGTACATGTATCTGCACTAGGCCACCGATGTGGGGTCAGCCGCAATCTTCTCTCGTACCGACACGAGGGTAGACTTTTATTTGTTACGGTCCTGTTTTATTTATTCTTGCCGACGGGCTGGCAATGTTTGCCCTCTCCTCAGGGCTTCGAGCTTCGCCTACGTGGGCATACGTTTGGTCACTGGATGCACCTCTCATCCATGTCAGAGACGTTTCGTTGCTGTTTCTTTGCGTTCAGGGACTTGAGCAATATCTTGTTGGACATCGGTCAGGAGATTTGTGCATTTTGTTTACATGTATCTGTATTTCGTTTCCCTACTTGCACTGCTACCACTACCAGTAGTTCTCTCTCCCGATCCCTGCCCCTCTTAGCCAGACCTGAACCAGAGACTGTTTCCAGGGTCACCGCGTGGAGGTTGGGGGCAGGGTCTTGGTTGCGCGCCCCTCGCTAACCCTGGCTCATGTTACCACCATAACCTCATGAGCCTTTGACCCCGGTGACTCGGTCTATTAACCCCGACCTTCAGAGTTCGAATCAAGATGAGGACAGTTCGGTTGCAAATTGTTTCGCGTGGATTTTTACGAAAGGACGATGGCACCACCCGTTCAGAAAGCAACGGTAAACTACTGAACGTAATAATGCCTAGAAAAATCACAAAATATATATGAGACTGCAGTAAAACTATTTGATTGGCAAAACACGTAATCACAAAGTACTGTAGTTTTACAAATTACAAAAACAATGACAAAATACAGCAACGTTTCGACCAACGAGGCCTTTATCAAGCAAACGAACAACAGGAGTGACAAATTTAAAAAAACAAATGGACGACCAAAAACAAACGTTTCTAATGAAAATCTGGAAATAAAAACGAAAATCTGGGAATAAAAACGAATAACGAAATAATTGTAACACAAAAACACACATAAAAACTAGAAATAGAACGGAAGAGAAACAATGAAAAATCTAGTAAATATATAACTTGAATACATGCAACATATACCCATATAGATTACAAGGCATGGGAAGAGAAAGTACTAAGAAGCATAGTAATGTAATACGTTGAGCCCACGTGGTCGCAAGGTACCATACAAAGAAATCAACCGATTATCCAGAGCAAATCGAATTCGATCATCCGAGGAACACGATCGGATGGCTGTGACCTGGACATCGTGAGCTCCTAAATGGCCAGTATCATTGAAATGGGTGGCTACAGGGGTCACAGAGCATTGGCGTATGTCGCGCAAGTGTTGGGCGAATCGGTCACTGAGCCTCTTGCCTGTCTCGCCGATATAAGCCTTGTTACACCGATTACAAATAATGGCATAGATAAGATTACGGGACTCGCATGTGAAACCATCGTCAATAAGAAACGTGGCTAAAGAAAAAGATACAGTACGCGTCTGTATCACACAAGCACACGTGTTGCAACGCCGACGGCCACACTGAACAGTGCCAAAATGAGTCTGGATATTGGACTTAAGGCGACTGTGTACCAACATATCCTTAAGACTTCTGTCCCGTCTGTAAGCCACCAAAGGATAGTTGGGGAAGACAGAACGGGTCTCAGGATCTGACTTAAGGATAGACAGATGACGGAATAAAACATTTTTCACCAGTTAAATAACCAATAAATAACCATAGACTCACAGAATTGAGTAAACTTGCAAAAAAATGCTTGTAGTGTTCTCTCAAACATCTATATTTTCCGGCCCCCTTTTCTGATCTAGGTCAGGGAATCCCAGCCAGTTGTCTGGCCTAGTTATCTAGAGTTGGCTATGATTTAACTGACAAATGGCCAAGATCGTCATTCAAAGGACGTATGACCTTCACCTCAAGATCGCACGCATAAATTAACCTACCTTGCCGAATCATCCACGATTATTTCCGGTAGCAGTAATACATGTTTTCTACACATCTATAAACTCTACAAGTATATTATGTCCTAGACAAATGACCTATTTGTCTCAAATATGGCCACTTCATGATAACATCAAATGTTTACTGCGTATTGCAAAAACCATAGCCGTCGGTACTGTAAGTCATTTGAATTAGATT
The DNA here is from genome assembly GCA_020796225.1 of Arion vulgaris. Lineage (NCBI taxonomy): Eukaryota > Metazoa > Mollusca > Gastropoda > Stylommatophora > Arionidae > Arion > Arion vulgaris. The sequence continues at coordinate 2,193,406 of CM036770.1, forward strand.
CGTGACGTCGCAGCGGTTATATCTATCATCTTTACTCGTCGGTCAACGAAAAGAGAAGCATCATATTTTGTCAACGAAAAGAGAAGCATCATGTTTTGTTATATTATAGGATTCTAAAGTCTATGGACATGTTTTCATGAAATGTCTTCAATATAGTGTGATATTTCTTTGTGTGTGATATTTCTCTCTGTGTGTGATATTTCTCTCTGTGTGTGATATTTCTCTCTCTCTCTTTCTCTCTCTCTCTCTCTGTGTGTGTGTGCGTGTGCGTGTGTGTTGAGCTGATTGTGAATAATAAGTGTTGTGTTGGATGCAAATCGGACTACGACTCATTAAACAAATGTGACTGTGTTTAGGTTGTGTGGTCAGTATTTTCATTTCATATATTTCTCATTTGTAGAAATAAATGTAGAAGTGTACCCTCAGGCGACTGAAACAAAAACATGACACAAAAATAACTTCTCTCTTATAGTGGATTGGGAACCACAAATTGGCATGATAAAAGATGTTTTTTTAATACAACCAGAAATTGTTGTCCGTTTGATACATGGGGGCTTATGGTACAATAGCTCATGACTAAGTTCTACTATCTGTCAATGAAATTGTTGGTATGGGTCACCAGTATAATAGCCAGTAGATAAGATAAGAAGTAATGTGCTGATGTAGTGGAGAACAGTACAATTTCTGGGCGTGATGTAGTCTCTTATCAACACCCCACCCCACCCCCTGCCCGCAGCATTTCGGGTAGTTGTTAAAATCTCTCACTTCTAATTGATATTTTTTCACTGACATAAGTTACTTTTCTGACTACCGTCCAGAGTTTGTAGGAAATGTGCAGGTGCCACATCTGTGCAATGTCATAACAACTAACACACAGGATGACAGCCCAGACAAGAGCTGATGTGTCCTCAACACTAGACACAGAGAGAAGTAAGGCAGCCTAGCAATTCTGACACAGGAACAAGTCAACAACAGACAGACAGATATCATTGGCAAACTATAGACAGGATGTTGGGTGCAAGGGCGTTATAGCTAAAATCAACAGACAAGACAAGTGCACATTATGTTGACAGTGTCGACAGGATATGGTTAGGCACATAATGTTTCAGGTTGTCGGATTTGTATTTTTTTTCTTCCTGGTAGTTGACATTTGAAATTGTGTCCTAGTTGACATTTGAAATTGTGTCCACGTGTACTTGGAATAGTTAGGAACGAGTAAAGAGACCAATTTGACAAATAATATATAGAGCCGGGTAATATGATATAATTAGAGAATGTGTTTTTTTTAAAAGTGGATGAGAGTGCGTTATCAGGTTACAGAAAGGTTGGAGTAGAACATTAGATAAATGGGGGTAGCCAACATTTGGAAAACGAAAGAAGAAGATTAGATAGTTTCGGTAGTTCTGACCTGAGATTTTAAAAACTATCGTTACTGCCTGTAGTAAGACTTTTTAGCACGGTGTAGGACAAGTAGGACTGGGCAATTTAATGGCCACATGGCTAGTGCAGTCGCCGCCAGGCTGTTCAGCTAGGATTTTTTATTTATGTACACACCAGAAAAAAATCCATGGCCTTACCGGCAACTGAACACGATTCTTCCGCATGGGAGTCGTGCTCTAATCCATTCGGTCAGACGCTCCTCCGACTTGGGATTGATAAATGTAAATTACTGGTGAGGTAGCGACTACATGAGACATGATGGACTTGATAGTCAATGAAAGACATATCACTAGTAGAAATATTGATATAAAAATGTAGATATGTAGATAGTAAAATGTAGATGCTGTTGAGAGACACCGCGGATCTATAGCACACATCTTCTATCTAGCATTCTCTGTTCAGTTCTGTGCTTGCCAATATGCTAATGTTTTATTTTTCTGATCCCGTCCTCAATCACGGTGTATCTTCAATGACTGCACATTCTACCATTAACTAAGACACGGTCTCAGCGCCAATACTGAACTCTATTTACATACGAATTATTAACCTTACATGTCATGTGTGCTGCAACTATAACTGCGCATGAGCAAGAACTATGGTCATGAACGGAAGAAACGGATCTAACAAAGTCAACATGTCATTCCATAGCACACACTACCGTATGCTTGTGAATTGTTAAAAGCCTTACAGTGCTAGACTTTTTACGTTTGTTGAAAAGATGAACAGTTTATAGCCTTCGCTATCGCTTTATTCATTAATTCGGTTGATGCAAGTAACTTTTACTTTCCTAATTTCGAAAAGCCGGTTGGTGGGAATCATGATACAAAATCGACTCTACTGTGTTTATATTACTCTATTATGTAGAAAACAATGCCGGCTTCTCTCAATTACAAAGCATAAGTTCCAACTACTTTTAAACTACTAAAACGTGTACCGCAAATGGAACTAAAAGACAAATCTAAATGTGAGCAAAGAATGGCTATTATCCTGTTTATGTACTCACTGTACATCGACCGTCTCCCACTTCCTTCATCTCCAACCTGATTCAGCTGGCAGAAGCTGGCAGATCGATAGCCAACTCTTGACCTATATACTTCAATAAGAATAATGGATCAGCGCGATGCATGAAAAGTGATCAGAATTGACACTCCTTGGTTTCTCTTTGTTATTGATATCCCATCATCATTATCGTGTGCCGTTTCCATATCCAAGGTTGATAACAATGAATATCTGACTAATTAAGTTCCTTGTGCTGATGGTACATTTTGATATGTTACTGGTGTCTTGTTTTCCTCCCAATAAGATCTCTGTCTTTCTTATGCTCTCCTATCCTTAACCTCCCCCCTCCCCCAATCCTCATATGGCCTTCAACAGTTGGTCACGTATTTTAATGTGTCAAAAATACATATTTATCTACCTTGTATTTCTTTCTTCTATTTACTGTATCCACTCTTTTTTACTTGTCCATATCTTGCATGGTACTCTCCCGATTCTTATGTATATCCAGGTCTGGGATATGTTTTCCAGTTGTTTGTTCAAAGTTCATGTTTCTGCTCCATACAACAATGATGAGCATATGCAATACTTGAAGATACTCATCTTGTGTGTGTGATCGTTATTTCGTCTTCTTCACCTTTCAACTGCCAACGGAGCACAGATCTTCAACAAACTTTCTTCCAGCACTTACTCTCTCTTGCCTCCTCTTCCAATTATTTCAATGTTTTACCTATCTTTGTAATATCAGCCTCCAGCTCTCTTCTCCAGGTCTATCTAGGTCTTCCCTTACTCTTCTTTCCCTGTGGGTTCCAAAACAGTGTCTGTCTTGCAATGCTTCCGGTCGGTCTTCTCAATGTATCCAACCATCGTATCATCCAATGTATCGTCCTATCCATCACCAGCGTCTCTTCCGTAGCTCTTTCTCCATTGGTATCTGCTTAGTTCTTTCTCTTTGTTCCTCGTTTGTAATCTTATCATACCATCTCAGTCCCTCTATTCTACGTAAACATCCATTGATGAAGGTCTGTAATTTTGTTGGTGGTTTCTTTGTTGTCCTCCATGTTTCCGAACCATAGAACAGCACTGACTTCACTCAGCTTTGTGTTTGTTTTGATCTCCATTGACTTCCATGTCTTAATAAATAATAATAATTCCTCTCGTACCGTTATACGTTAAATAGGGCCTGTAAGTAATTTCTCCATACCGCTCTATCCTGGGCAACTCGTTCAATCTCCTCCATGGAACTGATATCGATATTTTTTGTCTCTCTCAGCTAAGTTCATTTCATGGTCTCATTAGGTCGTCCTCTCTTTCTTGAACCCTTTGCATCCCACTTCAATGACTGCTTTGATATTCGTTGATCATTTCTCCTCAATGTGTGCCCAACATATCTCCATCTTCTCTTTCTTATAACAGTTGTCACTAGTGGTTGACCAGACATGTCTCTGATTTCATCACTTCTGAATTCGTTCCATTTTATATTCATTATTTTTCGCAGACATCTATTTTCAAATGCATTCAGCTTGCTTTCTATATATTTAGTCATTTTCCAACTCTCGCTGGCATATGTTAGGATTTCCATTTCTTACTCAATGCAATAAAGTTTCCCCTTGCTTTTTGTATTCTTAACTTGACATCTTTGTTTGTTCCTCCTTCTGTGTCTATGTTGCTACCAAGGTATGTGTATGATTCTACATCTTGTAGAGCTGTTTCCTCCAGCATAATCTGGTTGACATTTACTGCATTTATTCTCATGAATGTTAAGACCTTCTTAACTTGTTGTTATGTGTTGGCCATTCCTATTCCCTTCCGTTGATTGATTGATTGATTGGTAGGACCATCATCATTGCACTTCGGTGAGTAACCATGTGTGCTCCGATCTCTTTCTTATAGAGGAAGATCTCAGCTGTAGTGCATGAACTCCGTAGCACCGGCTCGATGTAATTTTGAAGATGGTGAAGGTATTTTTGTAGGAATTTTATTTTTAATCAAAAAAGCAGCTCGCCCGAGTGGTTACCGGGGACCAAATTTGGGATGTAAAGAATAGAACCACTGTTACCTGCCACGCATGTCGTAAGAGGCGACTAAGGAGGTTTGGCTTAAATCGTATGCACGTGTCCTAAACGTCTTAAAGTCTGCGTTTAGGAGCCTACCAAACCAATGTGCAACGTATACACGTTCTTGGCAAAGATCAAACATATCACAAAGAGTGATTAAAATTGGTCGTGAAGAACGAGCGCAAAGAAGAAGAAGACTAAGCAGCTTCGACGACGATCTAATTTTTCGTTAAGAGTATCACGTAACCATTATCAGTTGGGTAGACTAGGTAACGGACCGTACCAGTAACTAACATACATACTTTGGTATTCAGCTCACTGATTCTGGTACCACACGTACCTCTCCCCATCCCCTCCCCCCAATCTGACTGATACCATCCCGACAATCTAATTATACTACGCCCAGAGATAAATTATTTTTTCTATTGGAGGACGAGGAGTCATCAGTTTGCTACAGAATCGCATGTCTTTTGTTAGTCATGGACTAGTAATTACGCAGTTGATATATGTCATCAGTGCCGCAGCAAACACGTGCAATACTCAACAAGTAGACCAAACAAAACACATAATACCGTGCTAGATGGCAGCAGCAGTAATATAATGTCATTGTACAACAGCTATCATTATCATCATCGTGTGCCATATCTACTGATGTCAGCTAGCCTGAATTTCCATCAACGTCTATTAGTTCCGATACAACCTCTCAAGTCGGAGAAGGCACGCCTATATGGCGAGGAACATTGATACGGAAAGCAAGCCTTCACGCAAAAATCAGTCAGAAGTATCATACCAGGCGCCCTGACTGCGCCTAAATTCATAGCGGGCGAACATATGAAGAAGAAGTACCGATATTAACACATCTCCAATTGATCTCAAGTTAGGATATTGTCACCATGTGTGTTCTAAGCCTCTCATCCTCAAGAAGGTTTCCGAAAACTATTTGAAGAACAATTACTTCCATTATAAAAGATAAAGCTTGAGGGCATACTATTGTATTTCAATGAATTTCTGAGAATCCGTTCCCTGAGGCATTTATTGTATCGGGTTCTGTCCATACTAAGGACTGTGGAAAACGCTTGGGTACTGTATGAATGGTTGATATCTATGGAGGTCTGCTAACGTGGATATACTATCCCGAACAACAAGCTGATGTTCATGGTAAAGAGAGAGCAGATAGGCTTTCATCAACAGCATCGATCGTCTCGGGAAGTTGAAGATGGCAAGGAGAAGGGAGAGATGAGACGTCCTTGGTTGCTAAACGAGCAGGTATTGGATGAGGACAAGATAATTAAGGTTGAATGTTTTCATGAATTTATAAACCACATGTTATACAAGCAGGCCTGGGTGTTTGTAAAACTGAGTAAGTCGAGCGCTCAGCATGGATGCTAGTCATTCGACATCTGCTGCATGAGCACCATACGGGTCTGCCCGGAGCGCTATGTCGTCAATACAGTAACTAATATAACCAATTTGACACAAATAATTTGACACCAAAAATACCTCTTGTATACGTCGCCTTATTCCATTTCACTGGTGTGTTACAGGGACTCGAAAGTGGAGCAAAGAATAGTAGCACTGGAATCTACTATATTTTGTCATAAGAGACGAGTAATGATGGTTAGCTTCTCCCTCCCCCCTTCTACCTGTAGAAAAGAGAGCTTAAAAAACTCACAAAAACGAAACAGCAATTAATGGAAAGAACCTAACAAACGTCAGCTGACGCTGGAAATGATATACATAAACCGGACCAGCATATAGTATAACAAAAAGGACCATATTCTTTAAACCACAAGGAAAGCGATGCAGAAGAGGGCAAAAACATGGAAGAGAGAGCCAGAAATGGATATTTGGGTGAATGAACAGACATGGAAAGGATGTCGGAAGATAGAAATGAATGGTGAATGTTTCTGAGGATCTGTGCTCCAGAGGAGCTGAAAGGTTTATTATTATTAATAATAATATAATTATTATTATTCCATTCAAGTTGTGCTCCATATATTGAAAGTAATTTCCAACTCGATGTGATGTTTGTTATTTGTTGACGAAATGCGTTTATTTGCCCAGTTGCTGCTCTATAAATAATATTCAAGTGAAGATCGGTAGTGGTTGACTCTAGTGATGAGATATATATATATATATTGGTGCAACTGACGAATTTCAAATGTGTGATAGAGTAAGCAAATATAATACTAAGGAAAAGCTAACAATCTATAGGGTCATCAGCATCAGGTGCCGTGCCGGCTGGCGTAAGCGATCATAGATCTCCACAAATCTCTGTCGTTGGTGTTTGCTATCAACTCAGATGTTGACGCTCTACCGTGTCATGAAGTCAGGCTATGCAACATTTTCTCTCTCTGTCTTCCCCTGTCTTATCTACCCTCGATTTTACCGATTGTCACAATGTATTCTAAACCTCGCCTCCTCATCACATGCCCGAAAAATGATGACTGTCTCTTTCTTATATTGATGATAAACTTTCTCTGCGTCTTGATCTCATTCAGCATCTCAACATTAGTCATTTTAGCAGTTCATGGGATTCTCATTTTTCTTCTATAAAACCACATTTATGTGGTCCTCAGAGATTTTTCGATCTGTGTTTTCATTGTCCATGACTCACATCCGTATGTCAGTATTGGTTCTATGTAGCACTGAATAACTCGCATTCTGATCAGGACTGACAAGGACTTGTTGCGAACAATGCTTCTCATTTTCAGGAATGATGTTTTCGCTTGTCCTATTCTGCTCTTTATTTCTGATTGGCATCTGCCATCTGATGTTACCAGGACTCCGAGGTATTTAAATTGCTGCACGTCTTAGATCAGTACCATTTACTGTGATGGTGCATTTTGGCAAAATCTGCTTTTTGATATTATCATAACTTCTGTCTTAATATTCAAACTGAGTCCTGTGTTGTTACTTTCTGTCACAACCTTATCAACTAATTTCTGTAGCTCCATTTCATTTCTTGCTATTAAGACAGTATCATCAGCGTATCTCATGTTATTTATGATATGTCCTCCTACAGCTATTCCATGAAAATCTTGTATAAACCTACAAATGTTTTCACAATACAGTGAGAACAAGTCTATATGGGTAGACTACAGTAAAACTGATTACTAAATGCTAGATGTAATAGAAATCATGAGATATTGATGTTGAATTCAAGTATAGTGCCAGTCACAGTATGTACTATATGTTGTTTCTTGTTTATGTTTCTTCAATGAACAGTTCACTTATTTTTTCATTTATTTTTTGGAAACTAAGAATATTGTATTTATTTCTGACATTTGGCATCAACAAAGAACATCAACATTTCTGTTAGTGTCAAACAAAATGGAATAACAAACTTGATGAGAAAGTGACTTCTATTGAATTTACTTGCAGTATTTCACACACTGTAGGAGAGAAAGAGAGATAAACATCTTATATATATTTATATAACAGAGTCAAACCTAAGTTCATGTAAACCTCAGATAATTGAATACAAATTCTATTTTAAAATATCACGACGGACATAGAAAAATTGAAGTAAATAAATCAATGAAAATAAAGAATGAAACACTGAAGATGATTAGTTATTGAAAAGATTACAACGAGAAGTGAAGTATTGTATTTTGGTCGTATAAAATATCATGAAGACTGAGAAGACAAATGTGAAAAGGTATATATCAGAAAAGAGAAAGAGGGAAAGGTCAGTGAGAAGATGGGTGCAAGAGAAGATGGGTGCAAGATATGATAGACCATAGATTCCCAAACTTTTTCTGCCCACCGCCCACGTTGCACAACATAAACTTTGTAACGCTCCCCTCCCCAGGATAACAGTTTGCCAACGCCCGCCTCCCCTCCACCCCACCCCCACATATATATATATATGCATGCTCTATTTTCACGTTGACAGAAAATTGATATATATTTCTGTCATACATGGTCAATTTTCAAATTATTATATACATGAAATACAAAATTGATGAAAACATGGATCGTGTACGATGAGCGCGCATAAGATGAATTAAAATGCAGAATTCAAATGTTTTATGATTATTAAATCGCAAAATCATGAGGAGAAAAAACTCCCCCTAAATGCTTCTGAACCACTATCGCCCCCAGGAAAGTTTCAGCGCCCACTGGAGAGGGACGAACTACCGTCCAGTTTGGGAACCCATATGATAGACGAACTGTAAATGGATATATCAGATGGTACCTTGTATACGATACATAGGTTTCAATGTGAGTTGTTTTATCACAACCAAGTACCGTAACCGACAAGTTACTGAATGAATGAATTACTCAAATAACATATAATAAATATCTCAGTAGTGTGAAGCATATCAATGACAGTACCAATGACAGGTCATTGAATGTGTAGGTGGGATGGCTAGTTTCCTATCAGCTTAGCTACTCTTTTCTAAATCTAACTCGGCAAACAGATCGAATGGAATATATTATCAACAATGCTGTGGAGAAACTAAGCCAAGATATTGTTTCTAGAGTAGATTTCAGGTACAATATTTTCCTAACCTTGCCGAAATGTCAAACATATAGTAAACATCATTATCTGTCCCAAAGACAATAAACGAAACTAGTATATCAATAAACAGGGTAATATGAAAGTAGATGTGGTGGAAACACACTGGAATGTAGTTAGGACGAATCTCTTGAACTTCTAAACAGTAATGATTCGGTAGATACCACCATCATCATCACTACAATGCCGCATCATCACAATGCCGCATTATGAGAAACGCAATAGCTGATAGTCTGGTCAAAGAATGAGGACAATTGTCACACAAAGACCAGTCGGTCAGCTACGAGGAAGCACAAACTACCATTAAATAAAAACTACAAGCAAAGCGGATCAAAACTATCCAAAACATAAAGCAGAAGATAGATATTATCAACTGTTCGGAAGAGACCAGGTAGTCATAGTTTGCATCAGAACGGGCCACAACAAAATGTGACATCAATTGTACACCAAATTCAAGATCGGCATCTCTAGCCGATGTCATTGTGAATTAGCACATATAACTGCAGAACTGTCCATTTCAGTCAGACTTGAGGGAAAGAATGTGGCCCACACCTACAAACTTCAAAGAGAAACTGTATGGTGGAACTCAAATCCTGAAAAAGCTGACTATATCAAATATTCCAGGAATCAGAGTTTAAAATGAAAGATGATCGCAAAAGTAGAAAAATTGTATTTGTTAAATGTGATGTTTTAATAGCATAACTATTTGCAAAATGTAATGCCTTGTTTCAACTGATCACACATTACTGAATCTGCTTTCAATCATAAAGTCAAATCTTCCTTCCTCTTTGATAACTTTGATGTATTTAATCTTTCACTTGACAGTCTCTGAATATCAAGTATTGTGTTTGAACTGTAGAGGTGGGTGTTTCAGTCAGTGTTTCTGTTTTTGTTTCCTTAATGTTACACTACATGCCGGCTTTAGACCAGCGGGTTTAAACATCTTTGTTCATTATAACACATCTCCCTGATATCATCCACATAGAGGACACACCTATGTACCACAAATGACTGTTGTGTATTTTGATACGCTAGTTCCAACTTTAAAGCTGCGCATGTGGTGGGTGGTGGTGTGGACATGCACTGCACTAACTAACGATATAAGTTGAGAAATTCTCCTCTAGACAAACGTATCAAGTATATGCAATTATTGTTCCTGGTCTGAGTAGAATATAGATTGAACATTAGTAGAAAATCTCGATTAGGTTACATGCGTGCACGTATAACTTGGTGGTGAAATTAATGAGACCTAGCTTCTCCATATACAATTTAGATTAAATGACAAGACGTCTAGAGATGTCTCCGCATGCATATACGCATCAGATGACCACAAGTGACAACCCATACAGATTTGTGAAAGAGTACATAACAGAAACGAATGCCGTTGAAGAGTAGAGAAGATGTGGGGATGGATAGGACACGCAGAGAACAAACAACCTTACAACAAGAACCAAGAAAAAGAACTTCGTTATCTCACGAGCTCTCTTCAAACAGCTTTAGCAATTAAAAAAGCAACTCGGTACACCTTTTTTTAATACTTAACTTCAGTCAACCAGAACTGAGCAAACTTCAATGTAAATCTCACCGTTAGTTCATGTAATAACAATTGCGTCGTTATTCGGCAGGTCGGCAGGAGCAGCAACTGTAGCAGTAGTAATAGTAGCAGTAGTAGCAGCAGTAGTAATGGTGGTGGTGTTTGTAGCAGTAGCTGTGACAGTAGTAGTAGTAGTATTAATAATAGTAGCAGCAGTAGTACAGAACCCTATTCTCTGTGAGTGTGTTTCTTGCATATGGGACAACACCACCACCACCAATGTTGGGGCATCGCATGCGTCTATGATGTCCTATATAAAACAATCATAACTTAGCTGACAAACAAATAAATGAGTTTTCAACATATTCTTCTTCTCTCTGTCCTTCTCTTCCTCTATCACCTACCCATATTCCCCAAATGTCAACAATCAATAAAGATGTTATCATTTTCTAAAAAATATAATAGTAAATGTATGCAAATGTTTCTATTTCTACCACTAATACATAGGCAATAGAAGCACAGCATGGAGGAACTAGATGTTAATTGAAGTATTTTGATACCATTGTGCCTAAAGGCGTTCGTGATATTTAATTTTTTTTTATTATTTTTGGTTGGTTGTTCTTTATTCCGAATCTTCAACCAAAAACACTTACGTGTTGAGAATTACAAAGTGTTCTTGACACGACTGGCATACAAAATAGCAGTGACAATTGATGCAGGTTTAAATGTAAAATTGAGACAGCGTCTGGTTATTAATTGTTATCGGTTTAAGATGTTTCGTGTTTGTAATCTTATACAGTGTACGATCTGGCAGAGAAACACACACTGTCATCTGCACACAGAGATGTTTTCTTGCTGGATACCACCCAATGGAAACGGCGTATGCATGCATTATACAGTTAATGACTATGTTCAGATATCTTACTAGAAGGACGGTTGCCTATGTGGCTAAGTCGTTTACCTTACGTTCCGAAGGTCGTGGATTCGAATTCCGACCATCGCCATTCTGTTGGTGAGTGCATTTTCCAGAAGCTCCTAGAATTGTTAGCATAGCTACGGAGTTTGTGCTTTGTGTAATACTTTCGGCAGATGGTAAGCCATTTCTGCGGAGAGGGACCGAGCCATATGGGGAAAACCCTGTGCAATAAATACAATGCTTTGTCTTTACAGTCTTTAGCTCTTACAAAGAATGTGACTGTCTCCTTGGATCATCATTGGTGTCATGAAGGCAACTCTCAGAACCTGATGATAGAAGACGATGAGGAGCGAATTGAGAATCATATGTGCCGGGAATTAAACATCTTCTACTAGAACACAAATCTATCTTATTGTGACTAAACTGCGCCTTCTCATGCAACTTTTCAACCCACCTGCTAATGTCAATAAATAGCACAAGTAATGTTTACTACATACAACCTACCAGAAAATGGCATTTAAACACTAGATTGTTATACAGGGTGTTCAAGATTAAAGCAGCCCCATTGACAAATCGAAAGTTGCCAGATAATCTATCGCGTTATGTTTATGTACTATTTAAACCGGTTCTGACTAGCTCGTTTTACGTCACATTTGTTCATCGCCCCTTCCCGTACTACAATTACATACCGTCACACAACCTTGACCTATACTACGTCATAACTGAACCTTCTCATTTTCATACATATATATGCCAGATTGACTCCATTCACATGCTGCTATTATCTTGAACACCCTGTATAAGTGTTGCGATCAAATATCCCGAGACAGTATTAGCTATTTGCAAGTCTGAATGTAAACATGTTTGTTGTATCATTTATTGATCTCACATTTTGCTAGTAAAGCATTTATATTTACAATTCTTTTAGAATATACCTTTTAGACAGATTAGAATCAACAACCCCTTCCCCCAATAACCCCGCCGCTATATGATAACACAGATGTTATCAATAATTCATAACATGACTGCTCTAAGCAACGAAAGAACGACCAGCTCAGCAAGTCTTGTTCTCAACAAAAGCACGTTTAAAAGTAATGGCTTTGACATTCAGACGACGTAACGCTCATATAAACACTGCAAGAAATACTTTTTAAAGAGAAACAATATCCAAGTAAACACAGTCCTGATTTTTTTTCAATCATATCAAGTGGAGAGAGATATAGAGACGGGGAGAAGTTTGGTTTAATATTGTCATATCGTTAACAGTTCATGTTAGAACTTTGACTTTATCAGATACCATGATAATAAGGTCTATGAAACTATTCAAACGTTGATCTAGCATGGGCGTCCATGCGTCAAGGAGGGGGCAGTGCTACTCTCTGGGAAATGACGTTTTGATAAAAACAGTGTTATGCAAATATGGTCTTCTCCATTCCCGCGTAGTATACTATTAAATTTGTTTTTTAATTTATTGTAACACCCCCAATCCCGGAAAATGTGGATGCCCATGACCTATAGGCAGAAATAAATGAAACTATGTCAGTAATAGGATGTCAACGTACTAGCTCAAATGTCTTTATTGTAGCTGAGCTTGATTTCTCAACGATCCAGATGAATCTGGGAAGAACTGTGAAAACTGTCTAGTTTTTCTGTTTAAATTTAAACCTAACCTATTCGAGTGGCTGGTGAAACATCAGAATTGTTCGAGGTACTTCTTCTTCTTCTTCAGCGATCTCTGGTCATGAGCTTAATTTACTGTAGACCACAAACTGGGCAGTCAGCTTCAGGTCTGTCAGGTTTCCCTAAAGCTTAGTTTTCAGATCGACTCTGTGTGGCCACATGTTGATTCTCAGCTCACACAGAAGAGGACAGTCTTGCAGGATATGCTCTGGTGTCTGTTCTGCCTGCTGACACTGGCAGAGAGCTGTTTGACTTATTCCTGGTCTATATAAGTGTTTGTTGTGTCTGCAGTGTCCGGTGCGTAATCGAAATATAATGACCTGGTCTGTTATGCTTAGGTCTTTGAGGGAGCCTTTTCCATAATCATATCCAGTGATTGTCTTCCAGTCTACTGCAAATTTTCTCTGTATGATGGTTTTGACCTCTTGAAAAGATAGGGGTTGGTAAATTGCTCTTTGGTACTGCCCTCCTTAGCTAAGACATCGGCACTCTCATTGCCTGCAATGCCAAAGTGAGATGGAATCCATTGCAAGTGAATTTCTGCCTTTTCTGGAAGCTGAGCAAGTTCTCTTGTTAGGTTTTGTACTGTGCTGTCAGCGGATTTAGCCTCCAGGGCTTGTATAGCTGACAGTGAGTCTGTAAGAAATACCATCTTGCCTGCAGATGCTTGCAGTTATTCATGTGATGTGCTGACATCAGAAGGGCTAAGAGTTCTGCTTTATAGTTGGAACATAGTCTTCCAGTAAGGGCCGCTAGAGACACAGTAGCCCGTCTGCCCAGCGTGTTCGTAGCGCATTGGACTATGGGTGACTATCCCTCTGTGTGTGCGGTTTCAATTCCGCGGGATGGCAGAAAAAGCCACAGATTCCCCAGATTTACGGTGTTCGTGGCACCGAACCGAAGGGTTACGATGTCCATGGCACCGAGCCGAAGAGCTGAAAAGTTCAAGTGCTTCTGGATCGGAAAAAAAAAAAAGAGACACAGTAGTAGCATCGAGGTACCTAATGTACACTCCTGCTCCACTAGTCATGGTTGCCTCCATTGCCGATCTATCTGTGTAAATTCTTATCCAGCTGTCTTCTGTTCGAGGTACAAATGGGACTTCTTTTTGGTTTTTTAGTACGCCCGATATGAATTTAAACGTAGTCGAGGGGCATAATATATCACCTGACTTTTGAGTGAAGGCTTGCTTTCCTTATCACCAGTGTCCCTCACCATTCGGGCGAGCTTTACTCCGAACTCAGAGATACTTGTAATTTAGATGCCGGAGTAAAGTATGATGGAACATGTATTCTGACCGCCGCGTACATGCGCATACCGATACTGTTGTGTTCCTCAAACTAGCATAGAGTCCACGAATTTCCACAGCACGTTGTCACCAGCGCAGATAGTTATCAACTTCGCTATCGACAACCCCACAAAAAAGGAGTCAGACAACGTTACATCCTACCCCCATACTTATTTAATTTCTATATGTAGAAAATAGGACAAATGTCAGAGGTGATCAAAACAACATACATTTTTAATCAGTTCACAGTTTTGGTGGAAATATTATTCCACAACACAGATGACGTAGTTTTGCTTTCAAATAGTGTCAATAAATTGGAACATGTAATCTTTTCTGTTAAAAAATACAGCGAAAACAAAAAACTTTTACTGAATGTAAAACGAACTTCTTCTTCTTTGAACGCTCCATATCGACGTCTTGTTAACCACTCTTTGTGATTTGTATGTGATCCGATCCTAAGAGCGATTGTACGTTGTGCCAGTTATGCGCCTACAAGTAGGCCAGCACATCCGACTTCTGTGGCGCTTTTTATTTACTAGGGTAGCTTCCTAGGCCCCTACCTCAGTCGTCTCTTACAACATACATTGTAGGTCACAGCGTTACTATATTCTGCTCCCCTTGCGAGCCCCGGCAACACACAACGATAAGTATTAATATCTTCTTCTCCTTCTTCTTCTTTGCGTTCGTTCTTTATGACCAATTTTAATCACTCTTTGTGATATGTTTGATCTTTGTCAAGAACGTGTATACGTTGCACATTTTTGGTAGCCCCTAAACGCATATACTTCTACACGTTTAGGACACATGCATCCGACTTCATCCAAACCTCTTACGACATGCGTGGCAGGTAAAAGTGGTTATATTCTTCACACCCCAAATTTGGGCCCCGGTAACCACTCGGACGACGTATTAATATAACATGCATTCTCCTTCTTGGTTCAACATCACAATGGATGTTCGCAACGTTGTGCGGCAGTTTACAACAAGGCTACGATGTATGAGTCTTCCTAACACATCCGTTTTCAGTATGATATTCTCTCAGCCATGTTTGCCTTCCCTCTTCAATCCCTACTTGATAAACCAGATTGCAGTGGTGCAGCGTGTTATCAGGATCATCAATTAGATGTGAAGTTAGGGTCTTAGTCAGCTCTGATCTTGTCATGCCAGCATAGCGTCCATATGTTAAGGAAGGGAGGAACTCCCACCCCCGGAAAATATTTTTTTAATAAAACAGTTTTATACCAATCTGGTGTTCTCCATTTCCGCTTAGTAAATTAATCAACCAACTAAATATTTTGTAATTCACTTTGTACCCCATGGGAAAATGTATGTGGACGACCATGCATCACAGCCACTTTTTGTAAGACTGGCCCCACGTGCATTCTAAATAAAACAGTTTCCGATGACTTTTAAACCCTTCGTCCTACTACTAAGCTGATATACCAGCTTGCTGTATTGTTGTTAAGATAACGCAAAGTCAGTATACTGGCTAATTCAGTATACACAACAATATCAATATGTCCAGAGTTTCAACAACACAAAAAATACAGAGTGAAAGGGTTAACCTGTCCAAAAACTGAAACTTAATCAAATTAGCAAGAGAAATCAAAGTCATGGCAAACTTCAAACATGAACGTTTGTAGTCTAGTCTGGAACTATATGCTCCTGTGAAATAACATATGCTGACAGGTTTGTTTTGATTGGGGTTTTGTCATGAGAAAGTGGGCTATCTATGACACATTAAAAAGAGTGATTAAACTGAAGCAAAGTTTCGATATGTTGTCACACACACACACACACATCGTTGCTGTAGACATGATTAACCTAATCTTGTACAGCTGATACAAGGGTCATGGGCATGAGTGTTAAATGTCTTCAATAGTGCTAGTCTTGCATGTCGTGTCTAAGATAAAGAAATAAATGGATACATATCCATTAAACCTATGACAACATTGGCTCAAGTATCGTGTTAACAGAAGTAACGATTGCCCCAGTTGTGGTTTGAACATCTGCAATTGGTTCTTTTCAGTAAAAAAAAAAATAAAACATTTTCTAAACACATCTCTCTTACCCCCTCCTTTTCCCCGTTGAATATACGGTTCAATGTTCTCTGAAGTGATAAGTTATCGAATGTATTTCCACCTTTTGTTGACTATCTAGTCGTATAGTTCTCTCAAGTTTGCAAGTACTCTGTAGTACTGTCGGCCTCTGTTTCTCGTTGAAAGTCTTCACACAACTGTATACTTTCATCAAGTTTCAAGGTTCCTGGATCTATTGGCCACATTTTCTGAGAGGTTTTAAAACAAATTCTAGAAAGCTTATTGACTCAGTTGTCGTTGTTTGTTTGTTTGTTTGTTTGCGTTCGTTCTTAATCAACCAAGTAAACTACTCTTTGTGATCAGTATGGTTTGCGCTGAATAACTTGCGTCTCGTCATAGGTGCTCCGATCTCCTTCGCAATATCTCCAACAGTGTCCAGCGACTGACCGTACCAGTTCTATTTTGATTGATGAGCCGACTCGTATACCTGTTGTACCTTCCTTTCCTTTGCGTTCCCGGCCTAGGCTGTTGGACCAACTTTTATCATGAATTTTACTGTTGTTTTTAGGGACTCCGTTCCTCCGTACAGCTTTTGAAGCTCTGTGTGTTGTGGCCACGACTCTTTCCTTATACCTGCTAACCGTTGACAGTCTTGCAAGACATGTTCTGCCGTCATGCCTGCCATTTTGCAGGGGCACAGGCTAGTTGTGCCAATTTTAAATTTATGGAACATGTGGGCTCTGAGCTTGTTGTGGCCGGTACGGAGGCGAAATATGGCGACTTGTTCACTGCGAGAGAGACCATAGTATCCGTCACTGTCTGTGTACTGAGGGTGGTCTTTTGCCCATTTGCTCCTATAGTGCGAACCGATGGTTGTTTTGACTTCCTCATAACCGATCTCGAGATCAGTCTGAGGTAGTCGCCCGCCCTCTTTGGCTAGCTTGTCGGCTGCTTCGTTTCTCCTAACGTTGCAGTGTGACGGTATCCACTGGATGACGGTGCGTTTGAGTGAACTCGTTAGTTCAGCGAGGGACGTTTGAGCTCATTCATCTCGGTTTTGCCAACGCATTTGAGTGCCGTGATGACCGACCTGTTGTACCGTTCTTTTCTTGCCACACCAATCTTCAAACCCAGTTCTCGCAATCTAGTAGTTGACGTGGATTGGTTTAGATCAGCGTTTCTCAAAGTGGGCGTACCGCCCCCTGGGGCGCTGGAGAGGTCTAGGGGGCGATAGCGGTCTCGGATAAATTTGGGGGCGTTCAGGCTATCTAGGGGTCAGTGGTTCCTTATAGAAAAAATAATAAGATATATATATAAAAATTAATTATTTTAGTTTTTTTGGCGATTGAATATTCATTTAAACTTTGTGCCAGAATTTAGGACACATCACTTAACAGACACTGAACGGAAATTGTTCAACTGTTGACAAAAGGGAACGATTATGACGAAGGGGTCTTGTGTTGAAAGAGTATTATCGATATAAGGAAGACTACGGTAAAACTATATAACAATGGCGAAACACGTACAAACAAAGTATTGTAGTTTTACAAAAACAGTAACAATATGTGTTATTACGTGTTTCATCTTTGTTGAAAGAGATGATATAGGAAAATTCAAAAGAGTCAAATACTTGGTTTTTTATGTCTTGAGGTTTTGGTTAACACAAATTTTAGTCCTTGGCGGATGATTGCAGCTGATATAGCGGGACTTTAGTGTGAAGGAAATGCAGCGTGACAGCAAATATATATTTATGACATATTTTTACAACGAAAAGTGAAGTCGTTGGACTTTCATAGGTTAATGACCGATTTGGGAACAAAGAATTTTGGTTTTGCCACGCCATAAATACAGAGAGAAGTAGCATTATGGGACATCTTTACCCAATACCCTTACTGGTATATTCTGGCCGGATATCAAATCTATAAATACCAGTGGTTTTAGTTTTATAATGAAGCTTAATATAGTAATAAGCTTCATTATATTTTATGTGCTTTGTCAACAATCATCAGTCGAGAAAGTGTAATATATAAGTGGAGTCATACAAAGTGTAATATATAAGTGGAGTCATACAAAGTGTAATATATAAGTGGAGTCATACAAATGGTAAATTATATCTTTTGTTTGTGAATATTGTTGCAAACTTTGTGACTTCATTATTTCTGAATCTAAGAAAAAATGTCGACAGTACAGTATTGAATATTTGAAACACGGCTTTATTCAGTCTCCTACGAACAATTTATTACCTATGTGCTTGATTTGCCAAAAAGTATTTTCAAATGGAGCAATGAAACCTTCTAGGCTACAAGAACATTTCACTGAAATGCACACTGACAAAAAGGATACAGATTTGTCCTATTTTCAAGCACCAAAAGACAAATATTTGAAATGTCCAAATATATCAACACTTTTTGCGTCGTCCACTAAACAAGATAACGGCGGATTACAAGCTTCTTATAATATTTCATTACTAATCGAAAAAGCTGGAAAACCAGACACAATTGGTGATGAATTAATCTTGCTGGCAGTAAAAAAAAAAGTCACAAACACTATGCCTCATAAGCCAGCGTCAGAAATCATCTGAAAAATTCCTTTGAGCAATAATTCAGTGTAAAGAAGAATAGATGAAATGACTGAAAACGTTGAAAAATCATTATGCGATTATTTGAAGATAAGATAATTTTCCATTCAACTCGATGAATCAACTTTCTAAATAATGAAACACTACTCTTATCATACGCGCTCGATTCATAAAAGAATAAAAAGTGTGTCAAGACTTATTATTTGCTACAAATTTAGAAAATAGAGCGGATACAAATGGAAAATCAATATTTAATACCATGAATAAGATTTTCAAGAGAAAGACATTCCTATTCGTAATATTTTGTCTGGTGTTACTGATGGTGCTCCAGCAATGACAGGACATCACCTAGTTTTATAGCGCATATAAAACAATCAATACTAAATGTACTTGCTATGCGTTGCGCAATTCATCGTGAACATTTGGTTGCGAAGAATGTAAGTGAACGTCTGCATACGTCGCTCCATTACATTATTAGAGCAGTCAAAAAGATTATAAGCAATCCATTGAGTGACATATTGCTTAGCCAACTTTGTACTGAAAACGGTGAAGATTTCAATCGTTTGTTGCTTCACACAGAAGCTCGTTGGCTTTCAAAAGGCATTTGTTTGAATCGATTTTACAGTTTATATGATTCAGTACTAGAGTTCCTAGAAAACAAAGACGACGGATTGTGAACCAACCTGAATGCATCCAAAAATGACATCGCTTATTTGTCAGACCTCTATAAACTATTTAATGAAGTCAATCTACAATTAAAAGGTGATGATTTGAATTTAATTAAAACGAAAAACATTATTGTCGCTTTTGTGGGGAAACTTCGTCTGTTCAAGTGAAATCTAGGCCAAAGGAATATAGCTACTTTTCAAATTTATCAGCAGTCTCTCAAAAAGGATGATTGACTTTCATACTGCCAACACTTTCATAATGCTAACACTCCATGCTGATTTCAATGAGTGATTTAATGAGATTTTAAACGTGAATATACTAAATTGAGTTCTAGCTCCATTCTCACATATAAACACAGCAGAATCATCACAGTTAGATGTGGAACTTATAGAACTCACAACAAACGAAGAACTAACAATCAAATTCAAAAGTAGATACCAAGAGTTCTGGCTTCAAAAATCAATACCGAAACTGTACCCTGGATTATGGGAAATAGTGCAGAGATTTTAATTATATTTCCATCTTCTTATTTGACTGAGCGTGGGTTTAGTGCTGTTGCGAATTTACTATCTAAGAATAGGAACCGATTGCATATAAATGATCGTGACGATTTATGACTGTTTAAAACGAAAATTGCACTCGATATTAACAAGCTTTTAAGAATGCATCAGGCTCATCCTTCACATTAATTTGTAATTTTTCTTTGTATTTTTACTTTGTAAATTCGAAAGAAGCAATTTTGTAATAAATTTGATGGTGTTTTAATTATTACAATAATATTCTTACTAATGCCATGCAATCTTTTAATATGTATTCCTAATTTTCAGTTAAACCATTGTATTAAAGTGTGCATAATGTTATTCGAGCGTACACTTTACAATCTTTACATATGGGCTACGTTTTATCAAAATCTGTATAGCAATAACTGTTTAAGATGAAGCTCATATTGGTCACTACTTTTTCAATAATTTTACAACTAAGCAGTCATGTATCATTAGTTGCTATTTGGAGGTCTCATGGCGAGAAGTGGTTAAGTCGTTTGCCTCGCAAACCGAAGGTTGTGATTTCGAATCCGGACCGAGATACATGTGCACTTTTTCATGAGATCCCTAGGATTGTTGCAGGAGCTACGGAGTTTGTGCAATACTCTTGGCAGATAGTATGTCATCTCTGTCGACAGGTACGGGACCATATGGGAAAAACCGGTGCAATGAAGTCAATCCTTGGAGCTTGCAGAGAAGGCCCATGCAGACATGCAAATTTAAGTAATTAGTTGCTATTTACGTCGAAAATATCAAACGGCCTCAATGTAGAAAAATATTGTAATTGGGAGTGGGGGGGCGGCGTTACAAAATTTATATCTTGCAAAGGGGCGCTGGCCCAAAGAGTTTGGGAATCTATGGTTTAGATGAAGGTCTTCTCTGTGGCCACGCTCTATGAGTGCGTTCACGATGTCAGCTCTGTCCATTGGCTGGCCCTCTGATATGGCGGCAGAGCCAGCCAGTCTGTCTGTTCTCTCATTGCCAACGACACCCATGTGCCCCGAAACAAAGACGAGTGTAATTCTGTAAATTGTTGACGCCTGCAGTGATTCAGTCCATTGCCTGCGCAACGAACCGGCCTCCACCTTTCGGATCATACTCAATGAGTCACTCAGAATGCACGCATGAGTGTAGTTTTGTGACTCCAGCCAGAGTAGTGCATTGGTCACCGCCAGTACCTCCATTGTCATGCTGCTTGTTGTCATACTAAATGCACCACTGGCTTCCTTGACCATTCTGCCACATGAGCTTGCAGAGAAGGCCCATGACGAACTACCGATCCATCCGTGTAAATCACAACGTCGTCTGCATTGCAGTTTTCATCGATAATGGCTTTGATGTCTGCATTCAACGCCACGGGATGTCCTTCTCTGCAACCTTTGGCAAATTTAATGATGGTTGAAAAAGTGTTCCAGTATATTGGAGGCATCGGTATCCATTCTTCCCCATAGTCAATATTATTGAGCCCGCATACCAGCTGAACAGTATCTGCGGCACGGCCAACCCATGATTTGTCCCGCTTTAGCCGATTTCCACCACTGGTGCTGAGCTGTTCATGCAATGGGTGATCCTTTTGGCACTTATTTTGAGATAGGCACGTGCTCTAGCTATCTTGATTCTATACTCCATGGTCGGAAAACCCTCATCGCCACACAGGGTGTATCCCTTGTGCAACCGAGGATGATGCGCATAGCTTCGTTCTGTATTCTCTCCAGTCTTTCGATTTGCGTTTTGCTGACAGTGAGGGTGGCCATTGCATATTCAATGGTGGAGAGGACCAGTGTTTGATACAAGATGACAAGCAGTCGTTGCTCGATGTTAACAGCCGCCATGACTCTCATTGCCGCCAAATCTTTGCGTGCCTTGACAATGACATACTCAACATGTTCCCAGAAACACCGGCTGCGGTCAAATGTCTAGTTAGACCAGTATACAACAATAGAGCGTAGATCACCTTGCTTCATTATCTAGACGACTTTGTATCTCGAGGGCACTATGAGAAAGTCAAGTAATGACTTGATCAGCATCAATTATTTCCTTGTAATGTGAGACAGATTTACGTAAGCGTTCGCCTATTAACTCGGACTTGATGGATTCAATTCCCACACTCGACGTTCCAAGCGCGAGGTGAGGAATTGGCCCTCATACCTCATGCACACTAGGGACGAGAAATGTGAAGTGACAGGCACTTCATACTCTAAGGTCTACAAAATGTATTTTACATTTCTTTTAGAATACCGAAAATCTCGTGTTTAAATGCAAGTTACATGGCTATTAATTAACGCTGTCACCCTGATACAAGAGTAAGGAATTTGTTGCCCAGACTCATTTTAACGAATAATTTCAAATAAGTTCTTTTCCATCAAACTTGATTGATATGTGTTGATTAGTATAACCAGGTAAAGTTTCAAACATTGCCTCTCTGCATACCCAAGCAACAAATATATCTTGTAGTGTGTTATCAAGACATGACTTGATTGATGTCTGTTTGCCCAGAATGTTGCTAACTTCCCGTTCAGATAGTAAACTGAAACTTGGTTCCTATTGATCTTGTATGTGCTGCAGTTATTCCAGAACAAATGTGTATTATTGATATATAGATCATAAACTGATACGAACGAATCTATAGTTTACTTTTGCTTGTGTACAAAAAGTGTTTACAATATCTGCTTCTATAGAATCAATGTCTAAGATAGTGAGTTTGTGTTCTAGTTAACTAGATTGTCAAGACGAAAGATTGACTCCATTGCATCGGGTTTTATCCCATAAGGCTTGGTCCCTCTCCGCAGAAATGGCAGGCCACCTGCCGAGAGTATTACACAAAGCACGACTCCGTAGCTCCGACAAAAATCCTCGGGGTCTCTGAAAAAAATGAACTCGTGAACAGGACGGCGCGGTCCGGATTCGAGCCCACGACCTTCCGAACGCAGAGAAAATACTTAGCCACGGAGACACCCCCTAACTAGATTATAACTGTGCTAACTATTTCAAATCAAGTTAGTATCAGCGGTAAACTCTGTCTGTGTTTATATATTCAACAGTTTCAACTGAAATAACTTGATATTATATTTATTTTGTCACTGGTATATATATCTCACACAACATGTTGACGACTGTTTTTCTTACAACAATGAAGTATCCCCAACTATCCGTCCGTCCATTGCCCAACATCATATCAAACGTTGAATATGTGTTCTTTACTCTGCACTGATGAAGTCGGTAGTCCCATTGTATATGCGTTCTCTCAATACTTATCAGTTTTCAAGTAATTTTGTTAATGAATACATAAAGAATATACATATATTAGAATAATCATGATCTAGCTGCTTAAACGAGAAAGTACTCATGATGACAATATCGTAGCTTCCTTCAAACTTCAAGAGTAAGCCACACATCCCTTACACAATAGCTCCGACTATTTCAAATCCCTCCCCAACCAATAACAACAAATCCAGATACCTATTTTCAGCTGGGTAACTGGAGTATAGACTGTGCAGGGGATGGAACAACGTCCACTGGTCTGCAAATCCAGTTCACAGTCGCCTTGCTACAAAAAGCAACTACATTAATGTTTTCACGGACGTGACGTTAGTTTGCAAACACACGAGAATATTTGCTGTCCTCTACTAAATTTCAAGACCATGTCTGAAGTTAAATGTACACAATACAAAAAATGTTTGTAAAACATAAAATAACAAAGTGCGTCTATGAAAGCAAACTTGAAATATACGCATGTGTGTTTACACAGGATATACCTGGTTCAGGAAACGTTAATTGCAGTAAAGGCTGTTTGTTAGGATCATAAAATGTTAACGCGAATTCAAAGGTGTATTTCCGAACAGTAACAAAAGATTCACATAAAATTCGTATACTGATAACTCTTCCAATGTCAGTGTTAACTAAGGTAAGATATTATTCTTCTTCTTCTGAGTTCTCACTAGATTGGGATTTCGGATTCTCTAATAAAGGCAGCCGTCTGCCTCAGATTATCAGCCACGCCACACAGTTTGTCTTGGACACTAGTGTAAATGGGCCACCTCTTTCTTCTCAAGTCTGCATACTGGGGGCAGTTCTGTAGGATATAATTCCTATGATTTCTGCTTCCCCGTTTGTGCTGACCTCTTCCCGCAGTAAGTTTTGGCCATCCTCGTGATGGTAGGTTTGACATTCTTACTGCGTGGCTAAATCTCCGAGACAGATTGGTGACCGTAGAATCCGTTATCCCATTCCTCGTTGTGAGGGGCCATGTTATGCGCCTTACGGCCTGGTGCATCCGTTTTCGGCAAGCATTTGTTTCGGGTTACCATTCCCTAGCGGACACATGCATCCGATTCCAGCTAAACCTCCTTAGCCGCCTCTTACGACATGCGCGGCATGTAACAGTGGTTCTATTCTTTACACCTCAAATTTGGGCCCCGGTAAGCACTCGGGCGAGGTAAGATATGAATGTGGTATTTGCATAAAGTGTTATAACTGTTTGGAAAAAAATATTCAAAAAGAAATGATGTAGTAATGATAGCAATTTCAACGCTGCATATAAATTGTACAACAATAGGTAGAATAGAAGGCTAGCATAAGATTTTGTGAATTCCGCAAAAACCTCTGACTGCCTACCCTACATATAGAGTCAGCTTTGATGCTGCTAGTTCACTCAGTTATCAGATGCTAGTTCAATACGGTTCACCACAAAATATTACCTACACAACTCAAGTGACATATGAACATCTATAGAGTGTA
The DNA here is from genome assembly GCA_020796225.1 of Arion vulgaris. Taxonomy (NCBI): domain Eukaryota; kingdom Metazoa; phylum Mollusca; class Gastropoda; order Stylommatophora; family Arionidae; genus Arion; species Arion vulgaris. The sequence continues at coordinate 2,218,407 of CM036770.1, forward strand.
GGCTGATACACGAGGGATAACTCACTGAATAATTCAACATCAGATCTGAGGCTGGACAGAGTTATCTTCTGTCTCTATTCATGTTCATGTAGATAGTGGACTGGATTATGAAACAAATAAAAGTTCATGATAGAAATGAAAACCAGTGTGACTATTAATAAACTAGAGGACCTAAACTTTGCAGATATAAAACTATCAGATATGTCAAAAGCTCAAAAACAAAAGAAAACAACCAAATTGTATATTTTCCAGTGAATATGTTTGAGGATCCAAAAACTAAAATCCTGAAAGTCAATGCTGCTAGAGAAGTTGACCACATCACGCTGAGGGAGGGACTGCACTAGAGGAAGTAGGACATTTCACATATTTCAGGAGAATCATAAACACGGCAGGTTGTACATCTAACGAGACAACAACTTGGTTACAAATAGGAAGATATGACATATAAGAAACCATATGAAACTCACATAACACATAATAGCCGTCCATCGCAAGCGATGATGACAACAATCTCAGACGTGTGCTGTTGCACCTCTCTGGTGTGTGCGGAGGTGACTGTAGAGTCCAATCCTAGAACAGAATCAGAACAGAATTGAAACTCAACAATGATAACAATGAACAAGTTAGAGCCTTTAATTAAAAAGTGAAGTCCACTCTTCTGTATGGGCTGCAGACATGATATATGACGAAGCGAAATGTCAAGAGATTACACGATTTCATAAGCAGATGCCTCCTGCATACGATCACTAGATTGTAGTGGGTCGACAAAGTTACTAATGCATGTTTGTTGTAGAGAAGAGTGCATACTTAGATAGAGATGACGACCCGAAGAAGGAGATGGATGGTTGACACACTATGAAAGTACACAACTTGTATTACAAAAACATAATTACTGTCATAGAACACCCAGCTAACAAGAAGAGTATGAAGTTCAAAAACACCGGCAGAAATGAGATCTAGAATGTAATTACAATTACAAGATCTATGCAATTGTTGTCAGGTTTTGTAGTCGAATAGTTTTTGACACATGTCTCTCGTCGTCGTGATGACAATGGTTGAAAACCCGAACGTATTATATTTTTTCTTTCCATATAATGTTTACCTAGTGACACCTACACCAGGATTAAGCTATGCAAATTTATTTGTTGGGATATGTCATGTCATGATTACGGAACAGTGGAAAGTAAGACACATTTAAATAAATATGAATCATTAAACGAGCTGGCTACTGTATAAGTAATTTCATGAACAGGATTAGTTTATGTTAGATGTAAGCAACGGTTACTAACATGTTGTACAGGAATTTCAAACATACGAGACACAGTAGTAGTGTTGTCACATTTAAACGTTCAATCGATTCGAGAGAACAATTACTGAGGGCATCGTTCCTTTTAATACGAGGCAAGGAGCAGCAAAGACAGTGGTGATAACAGGATATTAAACTGTCAACACGACCATGGAGGAGAAATTGCTAGATATTGAGTCCGTAAGACGGATTGTGAAGAACAACATTCTGCTAACGGCATGCATGCTAAATCAAAACGCATTGTGAAGAACGACATTCTGCATACTCTCTTCTCATTGCAAAGAAAGCACTTCCAACTCGTTGACAGTACATGGACAAGATTTGAAATAATCAAAACTTGAAGGTAACAAGACAGAAACCATACATCTCTTATATATTTGAGAGCAGAAATCTTCATTTGACACCATGAAAATTGTGTTTATTATGTAGTGTTACAGTTCACAGTAAGGATGCAATATCTACATATTTTGTCCCAACACATCTGTATTCATCACTAAGTTTTGGAGAACCTTCCACCTTCACTCTTTGATCACTACTCACTTAAGCAAATTGTAGTGATGCAACTTGTTAACAGGGTCACAATGTAGAGGTGGAGTAGGGTGTTGGTCAGCTTTAGAACACTGATCTTGACTTTTGTCATCTCACTTACTGCATCTTATGACCTGTATACTTTGAATATAAATGTTAGAGAAGAGTTTTCAGTAATCCATCAACTGAGAAAAGAACAAACAGATCTATTCAAGATGGACTCTGAACTGAAGAAAATTGGTTGAGGAAATAAAATGAGGAAAATTAAGTATTTTGAATCAATAAAAAGGCATGAAAGTTTGGAAAACAATTAAGGACAGAGACATGCTAAAAAAGCAAAAAGAGATAAGACCAAGATGAAGATGGATAGATGATGTGATAAATTACTTGAACATGACAGCAACAGAGGCAGGATATTGGGTTTATGACAAGGAGAAAATCCTAAGGACTGTAAGCAAGTTACAAAGCCATTTGAAAGTCTTGATGAACTAACAAACATAACAACACACCAACATACAACCAGAGAACTGTACTAATTGTGTAGACATTGAACAACCTCGGACGAGAAGAAGAAATCTTACTTACATGATGAAAGAAGGAAGGAGAATTGTGGAGAAAATTTAAGGTGGTCCCAACATCACTGACTATTAAGTAATTGATCACTAGTGATGCTAGACACAGGTAGTTGCCTTTCACAGGTACCTGACATCATCATCACAGACAATCTCCTGTAGTTATTCATGACTTTCTCTAGAGGTCATTCTGCCACCATTCAACACCAAGGGATTGTGACTATCTCTCTCTCTCTCTAGACTGTGACAAACTTTACACTTAGGACAGAAACAAATGTACATTCTTTGTCTCTGTTCTTGGTCATACTTCGTATTGTGTTCCATCTGTGATTCATTTATCACAGTTCCTGTTCGGTTCACTTCCAGGTAGTTTTGAGTTTTTCCACATTTTTGTTTGCAATCTGGTGTCCATCTCACTGTAGTTTTTGTGACACAGAGTTAGTCTCCATGTATATCATATATCTGATCCATCTCCAGCATCTCTACTGGATGATGGTGTTCATGAAAGTGACTGGTAGGGCTGAATAAAAGTAACAAATCATAAAGAAACTTGAGTATTTGCACAAATATTGTCAAGCAACATTTGGATAAAAGTACAGATGAAAAGAGAACATAATCTTTGGCAAATATACTATGAAATATCAGCTGATATCATTTTTTAACATTGCTCTAATACAAAGAAGAAGTGAGTCAAGAAACAGTCAAGTTTCCTAAAACAAATGCTCTTTAATTAATTTTGTGTATGTATAAGATAAGGGGTACATGTGTTTTCTCTAATGTGCTATAAGACATCTGATCATGGACCTTCACAACTTCCAAGTGCTGCTAATCAATTCTGTTATCAATTTGTTTCATTCAATGAGGTGGAGATGTCTAGTATCATATCTTGTTCCCAACATCTGTCACCTTTTCTGCTAACTTTGTTGGTAAAATGTCCTTCAATAACTCTTGTTTTATCATTTTAACTATTTTCTTATCTTTCTCAACTGCAGGATTTTCTCATATTTATTTACTGCTATTGATGGTATAATGAAAATTCTTTGTTTGATCACATTGAGAATTTGAATTTAAGAAGATTTTTGTTACTTGTGTTTCACATGCTAGATTGTAAATGTTACAATTTGTGTCTTGTTTCAATGATAATAATACTATTTGGTCCATACATTGGTTTAATTGATTTTCTTACATTCTGGTCAAATGTAATAATACATTTGTTTCAAATACAGATGCAAAAATCAATTTCTCATTCCCTCAATTATGGTGATGATCCCTTACCAGAAGACCTCACCCCCAAGAAAGAAAACTGTTATGGGAGACTGCGCTACAGTAATCTTACTAGATGAATACTAGACACACAGAAGTCAATTTGGTTTTTTTATGCAAATAATTTTGTGTAAAACAACAGATCCCTAACTGGAACACTTTCCCATAAGATAATGGCTTGCTGGCCGAGGCACTACAGTAATTTTATGCAGATCCCCTCTGAGAAAGGTGAAGAGACATAATGTCAAAGTATTGCCCATCCTGCTAAAAATTGGGGTATTCTTGGTACAAAAAAAGCTCTGGGGACACCTCCCCAATGTTTTTATAGACAAATAGTAAACACTTGCACTTCCGTTGGGAACACAACAACACTCCAAAAACATGTATAACAGATATGAAATACAGCATATCATTTTGATATCTGACATTAGCCGACAATTATGTAGTCTAGTTTTAAAATGTTAGTGAAAGAGAAATAAATACCAATAGTTATTACATCTTGGAATGAAGATATACCTCATTGTCAGCCGGAAGTCATGGGGAAAGGTGAAAGGTAAATAAATCCAAGCATCTAGTCAATATAGCATTTGAACATTCTCACCTGGCACTTAAGTTACTGAAATCTTTCCTTATTTCTTGTCTCTAAATAACTTATGTTGGCTCATGCATATAATGGGGTTACTTCTACCCTTGAGCAAGGTGATACTCTATATTCATATGCTACAAATGTGCAGAAAAATATAGAAGAACTAACAATTAACTCCTGAAAATGCAAAAAAAAAGATCAATAATGTTTTGTGGATGCATAGCAAGGATACATAATCAATATCAGAAAAGGCATAAAGATAAATTAGTATGTGTAGTGACTACAGATGGAATGGTGCTGATAGGAAAACAAATATCAGAATACTAAGAGCATGCATATTCCCAGTGGCAACATATGGGTGTGAAACATGGACATTTAACCAGGCAATGGAAAAACATATATGTGCATTTGAATATAAGTGTTACAGAAGAGTACTCTGTATATTATAGACAGAGAAGAGAACATAGAGGTCTATCCAGAAGTCAGTTATAATCAAGGACAACTGGCTAATGCTACATATAAGAATGAGAGAAAAGTGAAGTATTTTGGAATATGAAAAGACATGATGGTTTGGAGAATATCATTATGGAAGGAGGCATCCCAGCAAAGAGGAGAAGAGGAAGGCCACAGAGAAGATGGATTCAAGATGTAACATGATTTGAGCATGACGGCTGGAGAACTGACCTATGAGAGAAAGATATTCCAAAGAACTGTTAGGGTGGCAAAGTTCTGCTCAGAACAAGCTATTTGATGATGACTACAGATGCAAAGTTGAAATGAGGAACATAATTAGAAAATAAATAAATGAATGGTGTTTTGTTTAATGACAGAAACATTAAATTATCTGGACACAAAGTTTTGCTATTAACTAAAAGCTATTGTTAGAACTGTAAACCAGTATATAGGCAGCATGTAATAAAAGTGGATTGTGCCCCTGTAAGGTATTACAAGACAACTGAATACACTACATTCAGTTGAAGTCCATTAATCACTAATAATACCCAATGTACCATATGGAGACTAATTTTAAGCTCACATAATAGATGCAGCACATTCCATTTGAATCCTTTTGACAAAGTAATACTAAAATTAATTTATGATCGAAATAAACAGAATATTTGTATCATCATCAGAGCTACAGTTTAAGTATTCTGTTGTTGAGACCAAGGACTAGTTGACATGAACTGGGCTGCTATGAGATGAATGAGTGCAGGAAAGTAAGTTCTAAAATAGTTTTCCAGTTTGTTTTTCAAATACAATACCCATAGTTTAATAACAATAAATAACAAATACTACCAACGACCTCTAGCTGAGAATAGTGAGATGACAAATATAATGGAAGCAACATAAAAGTAACAAAGATGTACTGCAACAACTAAAAGGGAAAAGAAAACTTCTCAAATAAATAACATTTAAACAAAGATGGTATTTTAGTCAAATTAAAAGACATGATACATTGTTGTAGAATATATTGGAGGCGACCAGTTGAGGAAAAAAGAGCAAGGGAAAAAACCAAGATATAATTGGGAGATAAAAAACATCAAGAGATGGACGGGCAGCAACCTGTCTGTAACAACAGGCATCAGAAAATGAACACAATTCTCTGGATATCCATTGCAGCCAACCTTTCACGTCGGTGCTGATGAGCTGATAATATGCAACAGTTGCACACAGTTATATTAAACTATCAGCTTAAACCGACTGTTCTAAAGCAGACCAGATTTTGTACTTCTTTAGTGTATAGATTTATAGGTCTTGTTAGACAAATCAAGGGTGAGGAGTACAACATGAAAATAAATATAATAAAGACAGAGACAATGGCAATAAGTAGACAAACAGAAAGCCTTACAATAAAACTCCAGAACGTAGACATAAAACAAACAATTGAGACCAAATACTTAGGAGCAATTTTTACAGCAGATGGAAGTATCGATAGTGAAATCAGCAATCGTAGCACAAAAGCTAACCAAGTACTGGGACAGTTAACACCACTGTTGTCACACAAAGAGATACCGCTAACAGCTAAAGAAAATCTCGTAAGAACGATTTTCTGGCCAACACTATGTTATCAGTGTCAAACATGGCCAATAACAGCAGCTAATGAGTGGAAAATCATAACGACAGAGATGAGGTGTCTTAGAAGAGCTGCAGGTGTGACAATAAGAGACAAAATTAGAAATGAAGAAATCAGAAGGAGACTGGATGTGAAACCAGTTATGCAATTCATAAAAGAACAACAGATTAAATGGTTTGGACACCTGACCAGAATGTCCTGGTATCGCCTACCACAGAGAGCCACACAGAAAAAGCATAATGAGTACAAAGCAAGAGGAAGACCACGCAAAAGATGGAGCGACGGCATCAAGAACAGCCTTACGAACATGAATATCAGCTTACAATGTGCCTTAAAAAAGCACACACAAGATCACTACGTTTCACCCCAACACTTCTATAAAGAAGTAAATGGTGGAAGAAGAAGAAGTTAGACGAATATGTTTTAGTCTAATTTTCTGATTTGCCAAATACACATTTCAGTCAAGAAGACATTGGCATGAGGCATGACCAGTCATATCTGATATGATGTTCCAGTATAACTCCAGATGTGCTACTTTCAAGTGATTTTCTGTTTGTAAACTCTTGCAGTTACACATCTATATAAATGTTTGTACTTTTGGATAATATGCATACACTTTGTGAACCAAAACAAGTTATTTATATAATAAGAATATGTGAACAAAACACGCTATTTATATTATAAGAATGTGTGTACCGTGAACTAAAACAAGCTATTTATATGATAAGAATGTGTGAACCAAAACAAGTTATTTATATAATCGAATATGTGAACAAAAACAAGCTTTTTATATAAAAAGAATGTGTGAACCAAAACAAACTTTTATATTTCCATATTACTGCATTTTATCATTAGTATTATTATTATTTCAAGAAATAGAAATCAGCAAGAAAACAATCAGAAGATTACCTCTAAATATTTTCACTCAGGTGTCTTCTAGAAATATTACACTGAACCTTTAGAGACCCATCAGCACCATTTTGGGAACCACTGAACTAAACAATGGTTAATAAATACAAGATGCAAATCTGTGCTTCTGAGTAGGAGGTGTTTGTCCAACGTTATGTTACACACAAGAACCCAATCCAACAAATAAAATATTAATTAAGGGATAGGCAGAATTAACATCATATTTTTAAAAGTGGTTGCATTGTATGTAAAACTTAGTTTAGCGACAAACCAGTAAAATGTTGTCATATTGTCTTCGACAAATTATATCAAATTCAATAATTGAGTAAATGTAACCATTCGCAGATTCTGGAACAATCCTAGCCTTAGTTCCTTACAGGTTATTATTTTGTTTTTAAGCATTACGATAGACGGACTATATTCCTGCAAACAATATTTACACATTTGTTTCCTAACGAAGTATAATTTAGTATAAGTGGTAATATTCGAGATTTCATCACTTACAGTCATACTAACTTACACTTAGGGGAGGTTAGATAAAAAAAAAAAGTACATATGCCGCCCCTTCGGTGGAAACTCATCGCTCTCATCAGTTACTGATAGATATCTAACAATAACATCATAACATACATGTACTGATCATGTAGTACATCTTGACTTGAAGAATCAAACTATTAGCATAATAAGATCATTGTTCGTCGGAAGCGTCGTAAACGATAAACACTCGAAAACCGTTTACGAATAATCTATAAAATGCAAAATATAGTAAAATACTAATTTCATATTTTTAAATTAAACAAAACAAACGCACGTTTTGTTTATGCCGTGACTAGGGCGACAATAATAATATTGACTATGATTGAAAATGATAGTCAAGTGTCAGTGCGCTCTCCAGAGAGCGGTCAGAAGTGCGTTCATTTCATTATGCACCTCAATTGATTGTGTAATGTAAATGCGTGAATGTCAACAACAACAAAAAGAAAGATATAACGACTGACCTGAAATTGGTAGCATGGCATTACAGTTGCTTGTTCTTGCATATTTTCTTTTTTTTTTCCCAGTCTGTTTAAATTGCTGACATTAGTCGTTAAATTGCTTGCAGACGATGTGACGTGATGCGCGTTTTACTTCTAGCGCGCGAGAGGACAAACTTCCGGGTCAAGTCTTATTCATGGTTACATGCGGTACCATGTATATTATTTGAGCAATTCTTTATAGTAATACTTTCATTTGTAATAGTATTCAAACTAAATTACGAATCTTCAATTCAAATGTTGTATCAATCCTAACATATGACAGCGAGAGTTGGAAAATTAATAAAGATATAGAAAGCAAATTGAATGCATTTGAAAATAGGTGTCTACGAAAAATAATGGAACATAAAATGGGACGAATTCAGAAGTGATGAAATCAAAGAAATGTCTGGTCAACCACTAGTGACAACTGTTATAAGAAAGAGAAGGAGATATGTTGGGCACACCTTGAGAAGAAATTATCAATGAATATCAAAGCAGGCATTGAAGTGGGATGTAAAGGGTTAAAGAAAGATAGGACGCCCTATGAAAACCCTGAAACGAACTTTGCTGAGAGAGGCAAGAAATATCGGTCCCATAGAGGAGATTGAGCAAGTTGCTAGGATAGAGCGGTAGGGAGAAATTACTTGCAGGCCCTATGTAACATATAACGGTACGAGATGAATTATTATTTCTTTATATACTGTATATATTATTCTCCACTTCTTCTGTTTAGACGTTAATAAATATTTATAATTAAAACTGTACGCAACCTAAGGCAGTATTTATCTAGAGCGATTTCGAAATACTGTAGTACTGGTGACGGTTATGTATGCTTTCTTCAGTCCTCATACCTGTTGCACTTTTAAAACACGTTCAATTTCATATTATATGTGCCACAATAGTAATCCCTATACATCAGAAATCCCTATATTTAGCTATATATATATATATATATATATATATATATATATATATAATCCCTATCAGTGGCGGATCGTCATTAAGGGCCAGTGGGGCCCGGCCCCACCAAAAACATTGAGTAAAGTGTACTTATTATTTTATACATTATTTGTTCATAATTATTAATTTCAACGGATACTGCTTAGCTTGAATAAAAAAAACTACTCGATAGAGAAATAGAGACAATGTGTCAAAAGCAAATACAGTGACCTACCAGCTGGCACCATTACTACAACACCCAAAGATCAAGATGGAAGTGAAAAGACAGATGATAAAAAGTATTTTCCTACCAACACTTTGTTACCAGTGCCAAACTTGGCCTCTAACACCTCAGAAAGCTCACCACGTGTGAAATGAAATGCTCGAGGAAGGCTGTGGGGGTCACCAGGAAAGATAGACTACGAAATGAGGACATCAGAAGTAGAGTGGGCATAACTTCATGCACCGAATACATCGAAAGACAACAAATGCAGTGGTTTAGACATTTAATGAGCTTGAAATACAACCAACCACCAATAATAGCATACGATAAAAAGAGATCGGGTACTAGAGCTAAGGGAAGACCAATAAAAAGATGGATAGACAATATAAAGACCACACTACATAAACACTGATATAGCACAATAAGGGCGACTCATCTGGTCCTAGAGCGCAAATTAGAGCTCCCACCCCTACGCTTAACGGCAAGAGTGGACAGCCAACTCCATCTTCCAATAGACAATGGATAGACTGATTAGATTTAAAAGTTGATATATATAACGCTAAAATATCACACACAGTCTGAAATTCATCATTTTTTAAATCTCTAATTAGTATACGCCCCTGGTCATTAGGGGCCAGTAAGAGCAGGCCTACCAAACCAAAAATAATTTAAGTGTACTTATTATTTTAGAAATTATTTGTTCGTAATTATTACTTTGAACTTGACACTGATTACAAAAAGGAAATAGATTAAAAAGAGGAAAATCTTGGATGGGGCAGGCCGAGGACTGTATTGAACAGGTGTGTACACTTGAAGACATTGATCCCTGAGAAGAATGGATACCAGTGCCAACAGGAATCAATACATCTTTTCTGTATGCATCAAACTTGATAAAGAATGCAGATAACACAACCCACTTGTCATGGAGGCAGCAGTTCAGGCATTAATTTCTGAGAAAGCATCTGAGCATGATGTAATCATTTATACGGATGGTTCGGTGATTCGACATGTGCGGAGCTCGTGGGCTTTCACTGCTCAGGTCGGAGGAGATGTTGTGAAGGAAGACAGTGGTGGTTTTGCCGTGACTACGAGCAGTCTCACTATGGAAATCATGGCGGTTACTAAAACGATGGTTTGGCTGGAATCACAGACTTTTATCCATGCATATTTTCTCAGTGACTCAATGAGTATGCTCAGGAAGATTGAAACAGGATGGGCTAGGAGACACTGGATAGAGTCGCTGGGGAGGTCTAAGCTGACAAAAATCACTTTTATTTTTGTGCCAGGGCATGCAGGTGTAAGGGGAATGAACGTGCGGATAGGCTTGCAGGTATACCTGCTGTACAAAGCGGGCGAGCAATGGACCAGGCTGATATTATAAATTCCTTACGGGAGAGAGGACGCGTACATGATTCACATAATAGCGGTGAATCTACAACTCTAACCAGACTGCAAGAACTTAAAGTTAAGTGTGGTGTAGCTCGACAAGAACGCTATGCTGGCAGACAAAGAAGAATTGTAAACCAATAAAGAACCGGTGTCGTTAGTCTCAACACGCTGAGGGACATACTGAGGTTATTGGTTATTGGTTACTAAACTGACGTCATTGCACTCCGGGCAGACCCATAGGTGCTCAGTCTCCCCAACAGATATCGAAGAGTATGCATACTGATGGTTCCTGTGGCTCGCTGATTAAACACACCTCTCACTCTGCCTCTCAGGCATCCAGTTCGACTTGAACAACGGGTAACTCCAAACTGCTTAAATCGCTTGATCGATTCAACATCGATTTTAGTGTCCTCATCCAACAGAGAGTCTCGAAGAGACCGAAGAATATCCCCTTATCCATCTTCAACTCCCCAACAATCGATGCTGTTGATGCAAGCCTGTCCGCTCTCTCATTACCGTAAACACCCGCATGCCCAGGACAGTATATCCACGTAAACCGCTGGAGGTTAGAAACTTCTATAGACGACATCCACTCATACCGAAACCTGCCCTTCTGGATCTTGTGAAGCATCGACTGAGAGTCAGATACAACAACTGCCCCAGTAAATGAAGTCCCAGAAATCCAATGGAGGACATACTGAGGGAGAGATCGAAGCACTTATGGACTAATTTGTTCGACGTGCAGTGATGGTGATCCGACGACTAAACTAAACTAAACTTGACACTGATTAGCCTTGAAATTTATATATATAACACTAAAATATAAATATTATATCATAATAATATAACAATCCTAATAATATATAAAATATCTCTATTTTAAAAAATATATACAGTCTGAAATTCACCATCTTTACGCATTGTGCAGCGCACTTTTTCTTGGGCCAATTTACAAGATACCTATCTAAGATGTAACAATGCAACCTCTGACCTTTGACCGCTACCTTCATTGATAATTGCCAAAACAATTATGCCATTTTCATTCATTCGGAAGCTAAATTCTTACGCATTCAGCCCAGTCACAGTTTTAAAAAAAAAGAACTCTTGGTTAAATAGTACTTTGTCTAATTATGGATTGAATCCCGAATTATATATAAAATAGTAGAAAATGATATGAAGTAATAGAAATAAGTAACTAAACATTATTAGAATAGTTTACGGTAATCTCCCGTTTCATATTAAATAGACATATGTCTTCTACAGTGTACACGTTTGACACGCTGTGACATACTTTTGAAGTGGTGACTTTTACGAATTCAACATGAATCAAGTGGATTATTTATTACTAAATCCATTTCATTCCTTAAGGATAGAATAAAAGCTTGAAATTAAACGGCTTGGTTGTATGGATCTCAAAAATTTAAGTGAAATATAAAAAAAAACACGGGAAAGTTCACTTCATTTAGAAAATGCCTATAACTTTAAAATATTTGGGACTGTAAACATTGCTGTACAGATTGACTGCACACAACATTTCAATCCGGAAACACTATGACCTCGTCACAAAAAATAGACACATAGGGCCTACTGAACAGAGTGATAAAGTGTTTAATATTTTGTGGAACTCAGGAACTAGCTTTGAGGAGGTCACACCGAAATACAAAAATCAACAAACCGAGGCAATTTCTTAGATCTGTTGTAACCCTTTTATTCCTTTACCATTGTATTTTACATCCTTTTCACTCATATTTCAATGTACACTGAATTAGCACAGTATACTGGTTTTGTGTTGTGTTAACACATATCGCGAGGCTAGTCGTATCCAGTACGGTTTGTGTTACAATATGAGCGTTACGGTTGTGTTAACAATATCGGAGCTAGTTACTTGTTTGTGTTGTGTTAACAATATCGAGCTAGTGTACTTTTGTGTTAGTTACAATATCGTGAGCTAGTTACTTGCTTTGTGTTGTGTTAACAAATATCGTCGAGCTAGTGTACTTGCTTTGTGTTGTGTTAACAAATATCGTGAGCTAGTGTACTTGCTTTGTGTTGTGTTAACAATATCGTCGACTAGTGTACTTTTTGTGTTGTGTTAACACATATCGGAGCTAGTTACTTGCTTTGTGTTGTGTTAACAAATATCGTGAGCTAGTGTACTTGCTTTGTGTTGTGTTAACAAATATCAGCTAGTTACTGCTTTGTGTGTAAAATACTGAGCTAGTGTACTTGCTTTGTGTTGTGTTAACAAATATCTCGAGCTAGTGTACTTGCTTTGTGTTGTGTTAACAAATATCGTGAGCTAGTGTACTTGCTTTGTGTTGTGTTAACAAATATCGTGAGCTAGTCTACTTGCTTTGTGTTGTGTTAACAAATATCGTGAGCTAGTGTACTTGCTTTGTGTTGTCTTAACAATATCGGAGCTAGTTACTTGCTTTGTGTTGTGTTAACAAATCGTACTATCTACTTCTTTGTGTTTAACAAAATCTCGAGCTAGTGTACTTGCTTTGTGTTGTGTTAACAAATATCTCGAGCTAGTGTACTTGCTTTGTGTTGTGTTAACAAATATCGTGAGCTAGTGTACTTGCTTTGTGTTGTGTTAACAAATATCTCGAGCTAGTGTACTTGCTTTGTGTTGTGTTAACACATATCTCGAGCTAGTGTACTTGCTTTGTGTTGTGTTAACACATATCGCGAGCTAGTGTACTTGCTTTGTGTTGTGTTAACACATATCGTGAGCTAGTGTACTTGCTTTGCGTTGTGTTAACAAATATCGCGAACTAGTATATGGGCTCAGAAGTAATGGGTTCTCTCTCTCTCTCACGATCGTTCTTAGGTCGTTTTTATCATTCTATTGTGATATATAAACAGCCAAACATCAAGAACGGATGTACATGCACAACCTTCAGTACCTATTACAGCTCAGGTGCTTATCCTTCAGTGGGGTGTTTGGTTTCAACCAGCGTTTACTGGGTTCGCTCTCTGTTAGCCTTTTGCTGTCCTCAGTCAAAACCCACAAGGCAGTAGGCTGCTATTTTCTTTTAGGGCAGCGACCCGTAGATGTCCTGCCCTCCCAGGTGTATGAGCGCCATCTGCCCAGAGAACAGGTCTTTTTGTGGACTATTTAGTTTGCCGCCCGTCCAGTTTTGTGTATGGTTTGCTCCGCTAACATTTGATTGTCCCCAATGTTCTTCAGTCTCTTGGTGACCTACTGTTGGATGAGGAGATGTTCTTCAGCCTCTTGGTGACCTACTGTTGGATGGGATGTTCTTCAGTCTCTGTGACTACTGTTGGATGGGATGTTCTTCAGTCTCTTGGTGACCTACTGTTGGATGATGAGATGTTCTTCTGTCTCTTGGTGACCTACTGTTGGATGGGATGTTCTTCAGTCTCTTGGTGACCTACTGTTGGATGATGAGATGTTCTTCAGTCTCTTGGTGACCTACTGTTGGATGATGGGATGTTCTTCAGTCTCTTGGTGACCTACTGTTGGATGATGAGATGTTCTTCAGTCTCTTGGTGACCTACTGTTGGATGATGAGATGTTCTTCAGTCTCTTGGTGACCTACTGTTGGATGATGGGATGTTCTTCAGCCTCTTGGTGACCTACTGTTGGATGAGATGTTCTTCAGTCTCTTGGTGACCTACTGTTGGATGAGGATGTTCTTCAGTCTCTTGGTGACCTACTGTTGGATGAGGAGATGTTCTTCAATCTCTTGGTGACCTACTGTTGGATGAGATGTTCTTCAGCCTCTTGGTGACCTACTGTTGGATGAGGAGATGTTCTTCAATCTCTTGGTGACCTACTGTTGGATGAGGAGATGTTCTTCAATCTCTTGGTGACCTACTGTTGGATGATGAGATGTTCTTCAATCTCTTGGTGACCTACTGTTGGATGAGGAGATGTTCTTCAATCTCTTGGTGACCTACTGTTGGATGATGAGATGTTCTTCAATCTCTTGGTGACCTACTGTTGGATGAGATGTTCTTCAGCCTCTTGGTAACCTACTGTTGGATGAGGGGATGTTCTTCAGCCTCTTGGTGACCTACTGTTGGATGAGGCGATGTTCTTCAGCCTCTTGGTGACCTACTGTTGGATGAGGGGATGTTCTTCAGTCTCTTGGTGACCTACTGTTGGATGAGGGGATGTTCTTCAGTCTCTTGGTGACCTACTGTTGGATGAGGATGTTCTTCAATCTCTTGGTGACCTACTGTTGGATGAGGGGATGTTCTTCAATCTCTTGGTGACTTACTGTTGGATGAGGAGATGTTCTTCAGCCTCTTGGTGACCTACTGTTGGATGAGGGGATGTTCTTCAATCTCTTGGTGACTTACTGTTGGATGATGAGATGTTCTTCAGTCTCTTGGTGACCTACTGTTGGATGAGGGGATGTTCTTCAATCTCTTGGTGACTTACTGTTGGATGATGAGATGTTCTTCAGCCTCTTGGTGACCTACTGTTGGATGAGGGGATGTTCTTCAGTCTCTTGGTGACCTACTGTTGGATGAGGGGATGTTCTTCAGCCTATTGGTGACCTACTGTTGGATGAGGGGATGTTCTTCAGCCTCTTGGTGACCTACTGTTGGATGATGAGATGTTCTTCAGTCTCTTGGTGACCTACTGTTGGATGATGAGATGTTCTTCAATCTCTTGGTGACCTACTGTTGGATGAGGGAATGTTCTTCAGTCTCTTGGTGACCTACTGTTGGATGGGATGTTCTTCAGTCTCTTGGTGACCTACTGTTGGATGAGGGGGATGTTCTTCAGTCTCTTGGTGACCTACTGTTGGATGAGGGGATGTTCTTCAGTCTCTTGGTGACCTACTGTTGGATGAGGAGATGTTCTTCAATCTCTTGGTGACCTACTGTTGGATGAGGGAATGTTCTTCAGTCTCTTGGTGACCTACTGTTGGATGATGAGATGTTCTTCAGTCTCTTGGTGACCTACTGTTGGATGATGAGATGTTCTTCAGTCTCTTGGAGACCTACTGTTGGATGAGGGGATGTTCTTCAATCTCTTGGTGACCTACTGTTGGATGAGGGATGTTCTTCAATCTCTTGGTGACTTACTGTTGACTGAGTACGCTAAAACTGACGTTGAATCAATTCAGTGATTTAAGGAATTTGAAATTAGACGTTGTACAAGTAGAACTTGGGGGGCAGAGAGAGGCATGTGTTTAACCAGGGAGCCACAGGAATCAGCAGTATGCATTCCCTTTGATATATGTTGGGGAAGCGTGAGCACCTATGAGTGTGCCTGGATTGCTGTGACGTCAGTTCAGTAACCAATGACCATGAGGTATATATATATATATATTGGGGGAATATAGTTTTAATCTTGTATTTTTCATTGACTTGTCGGTCGATGTGGTCAATATTGCTGTGTGTCAATATCTTGTGGGTCGATGTGGTCAATATCAAGTCGGTCGATGTGGTCAATATCACGTCGGTCGCCTTTACTGTCAAATTATTTTCTGGTAAACAATTGAGGCTGGGTCAACACTAGTGTCATGGTTGGAAAAATTCCACTCTTACTGTGGAGCTGAGCCCAAACCACACGATTTAAGAAGCAAGTACACTAACGACTACGCTATCACTGCCAACAGTACTAGTAGTATGTGGTAACAAATGAGAACAAAACATGACCACAAAATTATCAATAAAACACAATAAAACACAATAAAACATAATAAAACAAAATAAACACAATAAAACATAATAAAACACAATAAAACACAATAAAACATAATAAAACACAATAAAACATAATAAAACACAATAAAACACATTAAAACACAATAAAACACAATAAAACATAATAAAACACAATAAAACACATTAAAACACAATAAAACACATTAAAACACAATAAAACATAAAATATAGACAAATAAATCAAGCAACAGCATTGATCTCTTGTAGATTTAAAAATGTGTTAATTGTAGTTATATCAACAAGACAAATGTTCAATTTGAGTACTACATAACAAAACATAGCATATAATGCCTCAGATTAAAACATAGCATATAATGCCTCAGATTAAAACATAGCAAATAATCACACACAAAAACTAGAACTACAATCTAAGCAAATAATAATAAAAATAATTCCTCTCGTACCGTTATACGTTACATAGGGCCTGCAAGCAATTTCTCCATACTGCTCTATCCTGGGCAACCACTCAATCTCCTCCATGGAACTGAGACTGATATTTCTCCCTCTCTCAGCAAAGTTCGTTTCAGGATCTCCTTAGGTCGTCCTCTGTTTGAGGGTCTCCTTAGGTTGTCCTCTGTTTGAGGGTCTCCTTAGGTCGTCCTCTGTTTCAGGATCTCCTTAGGTCGTCCTCTGTTTGAGGGTCTCCTTAGGTCGTCCTCTGTTTCAGGATCTCCTTAGGTCGTCCTCTGTTTGAGGGTCTCCTTAGCGTGGTCTCTTGCTTTGAGGGTCTCCTTAGGTTGTCCTCTGTTTCTTTGAAGATCTAAGCTAATATTATGCATATAATCTTCTTCTTCGTATTATTCTCTTTTCTTCATATATATCTTCACAATATTAATAATTCAGGCCAATACATAATTTCAATATATTCACATTACATATTGATATATATCAAATTCATTTCATTTTTCATTGTGATTATATCACATTCTTATTTCATTATGATTATATCACATTTATTTCATTGTGATTATATCACATTTATTTCATTGTGATTATATCACATTTATTTCATTGTGATTATATCACATTTATTTCATTGTGATTATATCACATTCATTTCATTGTGATTATATCACATATATCTTCTCATCTTCTTCTTGTGTGTGCCAACTATTTATTCAAGCGTAGCCAGGGTGCATGGTATGGCGCTTCTAACTGATCTTTTCATGAAGGCCTGTTTTATCTGACTTCAAAGATACCTGTAGTTTAGATCCTCAAGTATTGATCTGTAGTCAGGGAACCTATAATCCATAACACTTGCCGTGAGCATAACGGAAATTCCTGCGAAAGCCTTGTACACTCGGAACTTCTACGATAAGTAACAACTAGTAAAGATTTGACTTCTCAGATTTACCACAGTTTTCTGCCTATAGTGAGGTCGTTCCACAATGATATTTAAAACCAACTGTTATCTCAAAATACAAAAGAAAAGAAGCAAATAAAAATGAAATTGATAAAATAAATAATAAATTAATGAGAAATAAAAGAAAATTATTGAGAAAAAGTAGGAGTAACTATAAGAAATATTTATCTTTTTGTATTCGCCTGCTAGAAATTTGAGCGTAGTCAGACCCCCTAGTATGGTGCTTCTGATTTTTGCGCTAAAGCCTGTTTGCCTTACTATCTGTGTTCCCCTCCACACAGGTGTGCCTTCTCCAGCTACAAAGGTATTGGTAGAATTAACTCAATCCATACCATTAACCACTGTAGTGGTGCATAAATGTATGTTAATCACACCACCGTCTACTATAATGGTTTTTCATAGAGCACTGTCTTTCACCGTCATGAGCCTCTGTGGTGTGCAAGTATGGTGCTTGTCTCTTGCTCCAAAGGAACTCTAACAATTCGGCTGCATGGAGAGATCAAGATAGTTTTCGAGGTACCTAATCTCAATGTAGGTGAGATCAAGTTCCTAGTCCTATAAGAGACAATAAAATGTAGGTCTCATGTTAAAGGGCATAAATCAAGCCTTGACAGTTAAAAGACTTTAAGATTAGACTGTAAAAGCTGCAGCCTGAGCAAAATTCATGAAAGAGATCAGAAAACAATTCTAACACAAAGATGTTACCATCTTCAAATTTATATCGAGGATACAAAGCTGGTGTTACAAAATTTGTGCACTGCCACTGAGATTTTCCTGTATAATAAAGAGATCATAGCACACAAGCTTATTCACCATTGTGCAATGATAATGATCAATCAATCAATCACTCAATCAGAACCTGCAATAAAATCGCAATGTCATGGACTAAGAATGTTGCAAAAAAATATAAAAAATTCCTATTTTGATTATATATTCAATTCATGATGTTGAAGAGAAATGAGATCAGAAAATTATGTTTCATTAGAAATTAATTGTAAAATAATAACTACATTAGACATGTCAAACATCAACATAAGAATTCAGCAATAATTTATTTTGTTTAAATGTGTATCTGTATGAACTATGTGTTACCAGTGTCAAATCGTGTCCCTGTACAACATACAAGAATAGAAAAATGACAACAATTTTTGAGATGAGATGCTGGGAGACAAGTTCTACATGTGTTACCAGGAGACATAGAATGATGACAATATTTGAGATGAGATGTTGGGAGACAAGTTCTACATGTCTACCAGGAGACATAGAATGATGATGACAATGTTTGAGATGACATGTTGGGAGACAAGTTCTACATGTGTTACCAGGAGACATAGAATGATGATGACAATGTTTGAGATGAGATGTTGGGAGACAAGTTCTACATGTGTTACCAGGAGACATAGAATGATAAACAATGTTTGAGATGAGATGTTGGGAGACAAGTTCTACATGTCTACCAGGAGACATAGAATGATGATAACAATAACTATTTGAGATGAAATGTTGGCAGAAAAGTTCTTCATAATCACTCCCAGAAAAACATAAAAAATATGATGACAATACTATAAAGACATGAATATTGAGAGACAAGCCTCTCATATATTACCAGGGAGAAAAGCATATGATGATGACAATGTTTGAGATGAGATGTTGGGAGACAAGTTCTACATGTCTACCAGGAGACATAGAATGATGATGACAATGTTTGAAATGACATGTTGGGAGACAAGTTCTACATGTGTTACCAGGAGACATAGAATGATGATGACAATGTTTGAGATGACATGTTGGGAGACAAGTTCTACATGTGTTACCAGGAGACATAGAATGATGATGACAATGTTTGAGATGAGATGTTGGGAGACAAGTTCTACATGTGTTACCAGGAGACATAGAATGATGATGACAATGTTTGAGATGAGATGTTGGGAGACAAGTTCTACATGTGTTACCAGGAGACATAGAATGATGATGACAATGTTTGAGATGACATGTTGGGAGACAAGTTCTACATGTGTTACCAGGAGACATAGAATGATGATAACAATAAACAATATTTGAAGAACCTGGTAAACATGATAAAATGGCACTGAAAAGTTACTTCATAAAATCAACAAATCCCACAAATATATACAAATACAAAATATGTGACTTAATACTATAAAAGTACCAATAATCCCATCCCATATCAGCAGCAAGCCCTCAATATATAAATATCTTCATGAAAAAAGCATTATCATATGTAGGAAATAATGGACAAAATATCATGAATAGATTTTAAGTGTATGGACTAATGACCTAGCAGGTTCTGAATGCATTTGAAAACCGATGTCTGCCAAAATATTATGAACATAAAATGGGACGCATTCAGAAGAAGTGATTAAATCAAAGAAATGTCTAGTCAACTCCTAGTAACAACTGTTATAAGAAGGAGAAGATGGATATATGTTGAGCATACTTTGAGACAAAATTATCAAAGAATCACGTGGGAGGCAAGTGGTTCAAGAAAGAAAGGATGATCTAGGGAAATATGGAAACAAACTTGACTGAGAGAGGCAAGAAATATCAGACTCAATTCCATTGAAGAGATTGAACAAGCTATCCAGGATAGAGCGGTATGGAGAAATCGTTTGCATGCCTTATGTAGCACATATGGCTGGTGTTATGTTGACCACATCAAGCATCGTGTGCCGACATTCAATGAAAAATGTTCCTTTACTGATATAGCATATAACAGTAGGAGTGGAATACAATATAACTATAACTATGGCTTATCAAAATAGATAGAAAAATCTCTGAGTGCCACAGAAGAATGAAGATAATCCCATGGACTGCTAAAATGACTAATGTGGAGGTGTTGAATGAGGTCAAGACACAGAGAAAACTTATTATCAATATTAAGAGAAAGGCAGCCATCATTTTTCAGACATGTGATGAGAAAGGAAGGTTTAGAAGACATTGTAACAATTGGTCAAATCAAGGGGAGACAAGACAGAGGAAGACAGAAGGAGAAAGTTTTGGATAGCCTGACTTCATGGCATGGAAGCGCACCAACATCTGAGTTGATAGCAAACACAAGAGACAGAGATTTGTGGAGATCCATGATCGTCTACGCCAGCTGGCACTGCACCTGATGATGATGGCTTATCAAGTAAAGTCAGTAAGTAAAAGACCTCTGTTTAAACCATATGGCATATAGGGTAATACAATGTTAGGTTTGTACTTTTCATTGCCAGTCAACATATGATGGTTGATGTGGTCAACATCATGCAGGCCATCATTACTTCCCAGTACTTTTCATTGCCAGTCAGCATACGATGGGTGATGTGGTCAGCATCATGTCGGCTTTCATTACTTCCCAGTACTTTTCATTGCCAGTCAGCATATGATGGGTGATGTGGTCAGCATCATGCAGGCAGTCATTACTTCCCAGTGCTTTTCCTGGTACCCAATTGAGGCTGGGTCAACCTGAGAGTCGTTACAGTCTGAAAATATTCCACGTCTAGTTGTGGAATTGAATCCGAACCACTAGCCTAAGAAACAAGTTGACTAACAACGACACTACTGCAGCTCTCCATGGCTTATCAAGACAACATCTAATGATAGGAGTAACTACAAAGAGCACTATTTGTAACTGTGTATTCTTATCATACAATAGGATTGATGGTTTAAGTTGCATTCTGTTTGCGTTGTAACATTACTTGACAACAAAAACATACATAACAAACAATGCATAGAATTTCACATAATTATAATACACAAATGATTCTTGTAATACTTACAGTGTCAGTAATACAGTGTCAGTAATACTTACATGTCAGTTACTGTCAATAATACTTACAGGTCAGTATACAAATTTACAGTGTCAGTAATACATATTCAGTAATACATACAGTGTCAGTAATACATACAGTGTCAGTAATACATACAGTGTCAGTAATACATACAGTGTCTACTAAGTAAGTTACATAAGTGTCAGTAATACATACAGTGTCATACATACTCAAACACATTAGGAGAACTGGATAAAGTGCAAAACCAGGCGCTTCGTGTCATCACAGGAGCAATGAAAACAACACCAATAGTGGAGATGGAAAGAGTGGGGGAATACAAGCACTGAGAGAACAGAGACACAAAAGTGATGACGCAGGCAGAAAAGTTTCTGAGTATGCCAAGCCACCCAATAGAAAACAGATTCCAAAATCTAGCATTGGGCGGCTGAAAAGAAGCAGCTTTATTCACCAGGCCAAAAGACTGAATAGGCAAACCTCAGACCTACCAAAAGTTGGCATTCCCCTAAAGTCTGTGCCAGAGCAAACCCCTTGGAGAGAGGAGACTGAACCAGAAGTATGTATCCAGACAGAAGTGAAAGGAATATTCGACAAGGATGAGCAGAACAGCATACAATGCAAGACAGTCACTCTCAGTTTACTGATGAAGAATACCCACATGATCTCTGGGTCCGGGTATACCCGGATGGGTCAGCAGAAAATGCAGTGAAGAATGGGGAGCAGGAGTGTACATAGAATACCCAAACAACGCTAGAGATGCGATTAAAGTACCACCGGGGAAACTCTGTCACAACTATGATGCAGAAATTCAGGCAATCAAGGTGGCAACTGAAAAATTGTTGAATACCAGACCCGATTCTCAACCTGTTGTATT
The DNA here is from genome assembly GCA_020796225.1 of Arion vulgaris. Lineage (NCBI taxonomy): Eukaryota > Metazoa > Mollusca > Gastropoda > Stylommatophora > Arionidae > Arion > Arion vulgaris. Next base: position 2,240,952 of record CM036770.1, read on the forward strand.
TTTGACTGATGCAAAATCAGCACTCCAAGCACTTCAGTCCAGAAAATTGCCAGGTCTACAGACCCTACTGTCTAAATTGTCCAAGCATCGCAGGGTCGTCTTGCAGTGGATACCCTCTCACTGTGGAATACCAGGAAATGAAACAGCAGACCGATTGGCCAAGGAAGGTGCTGCAGGAGAGCAGCCGGATGTGCCAGTTACCTACCACCAAAAGAAAAGGATGATTAAATCAATGAGAAAGTCACAAATACCAACACAAGACGATTACTATAATATGAGCAGATTGGAACAAGTTGTTATTCTGCGTCTTAGAACAGGACACAATCGCTCGCAGTCACATGTATACAAAATTCAAGATTGACAATTCAGCCATGTGTACATGCAAACCAGACTGCAGAGCACATACTTCAAGACTGCCCCGAATATGATACACTGAGGCAAACTCACTGGCCTAACGAAACAACACTCGACATAAAACTACAGGACCTCTGTGTAAGCTACAAAGGACAGTGAAGTCCATACAAGAGACAACATTGAATATATAGACATATTTCAAGCGACGAAAGAAGTAATACATACAATGTCAGTAATACATACAGTGTCAGTAATACATACAATGTCAGTAATACTTACAGTGTCAGTAATACATACAGTGTCAGTAATACTTACAGTGTCATAAAATATTTTAACCCCCAATGAATACAAATATATTGCTAGACAAAATGTTAAAAAACTAACTAAAATTTATCAAAACAATTGATTATCAGGTCTGAAAATACACATAACACAGACTTGGTTTTTTAATCAAGCTAATAGCATTCCAGGCAGACTCAAATGTGCTCAGTCTTTACCAAGTGATATTAAAGTGTTTGTATGCTGATGGTTCCTGTGACTTGCTGGTTAAATGCATTTTTTCTTCTGCATTCACTCTAGAATAATTACTTCTTGTGTTCGCCAGTTATGAATTCAGGTATAGTCAGGACGCTTGGTATGGCACTTCTGACTTTTGTTTTCCTGTCTGGATTACAGAAATAGTGGATACTGGTAGAAATTGCTAGGACCAAGCATTCTGGCAAGACCAACCTAGTAATCTGCCAGAACTATACATTATTTCGATGTATCAATGAAAACATACTTCTTATTTAACCCTTATATCCAACTTGTTACTGAGATGGATACCAAAGGTAAATGAAAAGCGTGGATGACCCAAAACCACCTGGAGGAGAACAGTAGAACAAGAACTGAAAGAAATTATTCACAGCTGAAACACAATACAGAGAATGGCCAAGAATATAGAAGAATGGTGTGCTTTTGTTGCTGTCCTAAGAGCCAAGGGTATCACAGCCTAGAGATATCATCACAGGCTAGAGATATCATCACAGCCTAGAGATATCATCACAGGCTAGAGATATCATCACAGGCTAGAGATATCATCACAGGCTAGAGATATCATCACAGGCTAGAGATATCATCACAGCCTAGAGATATCATCACAGCCTAGAGATATCATCACAGGCTAGAGATATCATCACAGGCTAGAGATATTCTACTTGTGCGATGTGTGATTCTAGATTTCTTCTTTCACAGTACAGATAGATGCACCATCATAAGGCAGCAGTCATTAAGCAACTGTAGAATACCTCTGCTATATGTGCTTGTAATGTACGCCTGTCTGCTCACTCATAACCACATAAGAAGGGGTATCCATTGTGAAGTGATTAAGATATTTGTCTTGCAAAAAAAGAAGGTTGTAGGTTCGAATCCTGACCAAGTCACTTGTGCAAATTTGTTCCAGAGATGCCTAGGATTGTTGCTGGTGCTAGGGAGTTTGATCTTTGTGCAATTTGTTCCAGAGATGCCTAGGATTGTTGCTGGTGCTAGGGAGTTTGATATTTGTGCAATTTGTTCCAGAGATGCCTAGGATTGTTGCTGGTGCTAGGGAGTTTGATCTTTGTGCAATATTCTTGGCAGGTGGTGTACCTTTTCTGGACGGAGCGATATGGGGAAACCAGGTGCAATGAAATCAATACTTTGTCTTTAGATCATTTTTTATAACTACCTAAGATGGGGTCAAGGGTTAGCTAACTAGAGAACAATAAACTGTACTACTTAAGATGAGGTCAGTTATGTGGATGAAGTCAAGGGTTAGCTAACTAGAGAACAATAAACTGTTCTACTTAAGATGAGGTCAGTTATGTGGATGAAGTCCAGGGTTAGCTAACTAGAGAACAATAAACTGTTCTACCTAAGATGAGGTCAGTTATGTGGATGAAGTCAAGGGTTAGCTAACTAGAGAACAATAAACTGTTCTACCTAAGATGAGGTCAGTTATGTGGATGAAGTCCAGGGTTAGCTAACTAGAGAACAATAAACTGTTCTACCTAAGATGAGGTCAGTTATGTGGATGAAGTCAAGGGTTAGCTAACTAGAGAACAATAAACTGTACTACTTAAGATGAGGTCAGTTATGTGGATGAAGTCAAGGGTTAGCTAACTAGAGAACAATAAACTGTTCTACCTAAGATGAGGTCAGTTATGTGGATGAAGTCAAGGGTTAGCTAACTAGAGAACAATAAACTGTGTCAGAAGAAACATAATTTTCAGGGTAAAGGAAGAAAGAAAAAGAATCACTGTCCGAACATTGCAGATTATTCTATGACAAAGGACTGACAGGCTGAGGTTCCTCACCCTCCACCCTAGGAGGCACATGTCTGCAAAACAAGGTTTTCCAAGCCCTCCTGTCCAAGGCCATCTTTTCCAGATCTCCCACTCTTTCCCCATTTTCTGCATTCGTTTCCAACTCCGCCTTCAGGTGTTCTTGGGTTCCTTATCTCTATTACCCTCAAGTTCCATCTGAGGGCCTGTCTCATCTTGCTGTCAGGTCTCCAGGTGTAAATCCTAGAGATCCTTCACAAACTGAGGTTAACGAAGCATATAGTTCTATTCTTCTCTTATTGTCTGTGTCGCATATCTTTAAAGTTCTGGTAATCAATTTGTCTAAATAAATATCTGTTGGACTTCATAATGGTTTCGGCAGAGCTTTTATGGAACCAGTTCTTTCAAAAAGTGAAAAAGTGCTGTGTGAAAGGCATCAGGTTTTCAAAAGCAACTATGTCCAGTATCTTCTATTTTGACAACTTTATGATTTGGAATGAGCTGAAGGTTTCCAAGAAAACAAGCATTGCAGCATCCTTTGAGCCATAAACAATCAGTGTTTTCACCTGAAACAGATAAATGTATATATGTATATCTTCATGGTATACTTGGATACAAATGTAAAGAAGAAGATGGAGGAACAAATCAAGATGTCAGAATAAGAATATAGAAGAAGAAGATGGAGGAACAAATCAAGATGTCAGAATAAGAATATAGAAGAAGAAGATGGAGGAACAAATCAAGATGTCAGAATAAGAATATAGAAGAAGAAGATGGAGGAACAAATCAAGATGTCAGAATAAGAATATAGAAGAAGAAGATGGAGGAACAAATCAAGATGTCAGAATAAGAATATAGAAGAAGAAGATGGAGGAACAAATCAAGATGTCAGAATAAGAATATAGAAGAAGAAGATGGAGGAACAAATCAAGATGTCAGAATAAGAATATAGAAGAAGAAGATGGAGGAACAAATCAAGATGTCAGAATAAGAATATAGAAGAAGAAGATGGAGGAACAAATCAAGATGTCAGAATAAGAATATAGAAGAAGAAGATGGAGAACAATCAAGATCAGAATAAGAAATGAAGAAGAAGATGGAGGAACAAATCAAGATGTCAGAATAAGAATATAGAAGAAGAAGATGGAGGAACAAATCAAGAATGTCAGAATAAGAATATAAAAAGAAATGGAGGAACAATCAAGATGTCAGAATAAGAATATAGAAGAAGAAGATGAGGAACAAATCAAAAGATGTCAGAATAAGAATATAAGAAGAAGATGGAGGAACAAATCAAGATGTCAGAATAAGAATATAGAAGAAGAAGATGGAGGAACAAATCAAGATGTCAGAATAAGAATATAGAAGAAGAAGATGGAGAACAAATCAAGATGTCAAAAGAATAAGAAATGAGAAGAAGAAGATGGAGAACAAATCAAGATGTCAGAATAAGAATATGAAAAGGATGGAGAACAAATCAAGATGTCAGAATAAGAATATAGAAGAAGAAGATGGAGGAACAAATCAAGATGTCAGAATAAGAATATAGAAGAAGAAGATGGAGGAACAAATCAAGATGTCAGAATAAGAATATAGAAGAAGAAGATGGAGGAACAAATCAAGATGTCAGAATAAGAATATAGAAGAAAAGATGAGAACAAATCAAGATGTCAGAATAAGAATATAGAAGAAAATGGAAGAACAAATCAAGATGTCAGAATAAGAATATAGAAGAAGATGGAGGAACAAATCAAGATGTCAGAATAAGAATATAGAAGAAGAAGATGGAGGAACAAATCAAGATGTCAGAATAAGAATATAGAAGAAGAAGATGGAGGAACAAATCAAGATGTCAGAATAAGAATATAGAAGAAGAAGATGGAGGAACAAAACAAGATGTCAGAATAAGAATATAGAAGAAGAAGATGGAGGAACAAATCAAGATGTCAGAATAAGAATATAGAAGAAGAAGATGGAGGAACAAATCAAGATGTCAGAATAAGAATATAGAAGAAGATGGAGGAACAAATCAAGATGTCAGAATAAGAATATAGAAGAAGAAGATGGAGGAACAAATCAAGATGTCAGAATAAGAATAGAGAAGAAGAAGATGGAGGAACAAATCAAGATGTCAGAATAAGAATATAGAAGAAGAAGATGGAGGAACAAATCAAGATGTCAGAATAAGAATATAGAAGAAGAAGATGGAGGAACAAATCAAGATGTCAGAATAAGAATATAGAAGAAGAAGATGGAGGAACAAATCAAGATGTCAGAATAAGAATATAGAAGAAGAAGATGGAGGAACAAATCAAGATGTCAATAGAGAAATATAGAAGAAGAAGATGGAGGAACAAATCAAGATGTCAGAATAAGAATATAGAAGAAGAAGATGGAGGAACAAATCAAGATGTCAGAATAAGAATATAGAAGAAGAAGATGGAGGAACAAATCAAGATGTCAGAATAAGAATATAGAAAGAAAGATGGAGAACAAATCAAGATGTCAGAATAAGAATATAAGAAGAAGAAGATGGAGGAACAAATCAAGATGTCAGAATAAGAATATAGAAGAAGAAGATGGAGGAACAAATCAAGATGTCAGAATAAGAATATAGAAGAAGAAGATGGAGGAACAAATCAAGATGTCAGAATAAGAATATAGAAGAAGAAGATGGAGGAACAAATCAAGATGTCAGAATAAGAATATAGAAGAAGAAGATGGAGGAACAAATCAAGATGTCAGAATAAGAATATAGAAGAAGATGGAGGAACAAATCAAGATGTCAGAATAAGAATATAGAAGAAGAAGATGGAGAACAAATCAAGATGTCAGAATAAGAATATAGAAGAAGAAGATGGAGGAACAAATCAAGATGTCAGAATAAGAATATAGAAGAAGAAGATGGAGGAACAAATCAAGATGTCAGAATAAGAATATAGAAGAAGAAGATGGAGAACAAATCAAGATGTCAGAATCAAGAATATAGAAGAAGAAGATGAGGAACAAATCAAGATGTCAGAATAAGAATATAGAAGAAGAAGATGGAGGAACAAATCAAGATGTCAGAATAAGAATATAGAAGAAGAAGATGGAGGAACAAATCAAGATGTCAGAATAAGAATATAGAAGAAGAAGATGGAGGAACAAATCAAGATGTCAGAATAAGAATATAGAAGAAGATGGAGGAACAAATCAAGATGTCAGAATAAGAATATAGAAGAAGAAGATGGAGGAACAAATCAAGATGTCAGAATAAGAATATAGAAGAAGAAGATGGAGGAACATATCAAGATGTCAGAAATAAGAATATAAAGAAGTATAAAATCTGAGGAAAAAAATCAAGATGTCAGAATAAGAATATAGAAGAAGAAGATGGAGGAACAAATCAAGATGCTGAATAAGAATATAGAAGAAGAAGATGGAGGAACAAATCAAGATGTCAGAATAAGAATATAGAAGAAGAAGATGGAAGAACAAATCAAGATGTCAGAATAAGAATATAGAAAGAAGAAGATAGGAGGAACAAATCAAGATGTCAGAATAAGAATAAGAAGAAGAAGATGGAGGAACAAATCAGATGTCAGAATAAAATATAGAAGAAAGATGGAGGAACAAATCAAGATGTCAGAATAAGAAATAGAAGAAGAAGATGGAGGAACAAATCAAGATGTCAGAATAAGAAAATAGAAGAAGAAGATGGAGGAACAAATCAAGATGTCAGAATAAGAATATAGAAGAAGAAGATGGAGGAACAAATCAAGATGTCAGAATAAGAATATAGAAGAAGAAGATGGAGGAACAAATCAAGATGTCAGAATAAGAAGATAGAAGAAGAAGATGGAGGAACAAATCAAGATGTCAGAATAAGAATATAGAAGAAGAAGATGGAGGAACAAATCAAGATGTCAGAATAAGAATATAGAAGAAGAAGATGGAGAACAAATCAAGATGTCAGAATAAGAATATAGAAGAAGAAGATGGAGGAACAAATCAAGATGTCAGAATAAGAATATAGAAGAAGAAGATGGAGGAACAAATCAAGATGTCAGAATAAGAATATAGAAGAAGAAGATGGAGGAACAAATCAAGATGTCAGAATAAGAATATAGAAGAAGAAGATGGAGGAACAAATCAAGATGTCAGAATAAGAATATAGAAGAAGAAGATGGAGGAACAAATCAAGATGTCAGAATAAGAATATAGAAGAAGAAGATGGAGGAACAAATCAAGATGTCAGAATAAGAATATAGAAGAAGAAAGATGGAGAACAAAATCAAGATGTCAGAATAAGAATATAGAAGAAGAAGATGGAGGAACAAATCAAGATGTCAGAATAAGAATATAGAAGAAGAAGATGGAGGAACAAATCAAGATGTCAGAATAAGAATATAGAAGAAGATGGAGGAACAAATCAAGATGTCAGAATAAGAATATAGAAGAAGAAGATGGAGGAACAAATCATGATTCAAATAAGATATAGAAAATGAAGAAGAACAAATCAAGATGTCAGAATAGAAATAGAAGAAGAAGATGGAGGAACAAATCAAGATGTCAGAATAAGAATATAGAAGAAGAAGATGGAGGAACAAATCAAGATGTCAGAATAAGAATATAGAAGAAGAAGATGGAGGAACAAATCAAGATGTCAGAATAAGAATATAGAAGAAGAAGATGGAGGAACAAATCAAGATGTCAGAATAAGAATATAGAAGAAGAAGATGGAGGAACAAATCAAGATGTCAGAATAAGAATATAGAAGAAGAAGATGGAGGAACAAATCAAGATGTCAGAATAAGAATATAGAAGAAGAAGATGGAGGAACAAATCAAGATGTCAGAATAAGAATATAGAAGAAGAAGATGGAGGAACAAATCAAGATGTCAGAATAAGAATATAGAAGAAGAAGATGGAGGAACAAATCAAGATGTCAGAATAAGAATATAGAAGAAGAAGATGGAGGAACAAATCAAGATGTCAGAATAAGAATATAGAAGAAGAAGATGGAGGAACAAATCAAGATGTCAGAATAAGAATATAGAAGAAGAAGATGGAGAATCAAATCAAGATGTCAGAATAAGAATATAGAAGAAAGAAGATGGAGGAACAAATCAAGATGTCAGAATAAGAATATAGAAGAAGAAGATGGAGGAACAAATCAAGATGTCAGAATAAGAATATAGAAGAAGAAGATGGAGGAACAAATCAAGATGTCATAATAAGAATATAGAAGAAGAAGATGGAGGAACAAATCAAGATGTCAGAATAAGAATATAGAAGAAGAAGATGGAGGAACAAATCAAGATGTAAGAATAAGAATATAGAAGAAGAAGATGGAGGAACAAATCAAGATGTCAGAATAAGAATATAGAAGAAGAAGATGGAGGAACAAATCAAGATGTCAGAATAAGAATATAGAAGAAGAAGATGGAGGAACAAATCAAGATGTCAGAATAAGAATATAGAAGAAGAAGATGGAGAACAAATCAAGATGTCAGAATAAGAATATAGAAAAGAAGATGGAGGAACAAATCAAGATGTCAGAATAAGAATATAGAAGAAGAAGATGGAGGAACAAATCAAGATGTCAGAATAAGAATATAGAAGAAGAAGATGGAGGAACAAATCAAGATGTCAGAATAAGAATATAAAGAAAAAGATGGAGGAACAAATCAAGATGTCAGAATAAGAAATATAGAAGAAGAAGAGAGGAACAAATCAAGATGTCAGAATAAGAATATAGAAGAAGAAGAAGGAGGAACAAATCAAGATGTCAGAATAAGAATATAGAAGAAGAAGATGGAGGAACAAATCAAGATGTCAGAATAAGAATATAGAAGAAGAAGATGGAGGAACAAATCAAGATGTCAGAATAAGAATATAGAAGAAGAAGATGGAGGAACAAATCAAGATGTCAGAATAAGAATATAGAAGAAGAAGATGGAGGAACAAATCAAGATGTCAGAATAAGAATATATAAGAAGAAGATGGAGGAACAAATCAAGATGTCAGAATAAGAATATAGAAGAAGAAGATGGAGAACAAATCAAGATGTCAGAATAAGAATATAGAAGAAGAAGATGGAGGAACAAATCAAGATGTCAGAATAAGAATATAGAAGAAGAAGATGGAGGAACAAATCAAGATGTCAGAATAAGAATATAGAAGAAGAAGATGGAGGAACAAATCAAGATGTCAGAATAAGTAAAAGAAGAAAAGATGGAGGAACAAACTCAAGATGTCAGAATAAGAATATAGAAGAAGAAGATGGAGAACAAATCAAGATTCAGAATAAGAATATAGAAGAAGAAGATGGAGGAACAAATCAAGATGTCAGAATAAGAATATAGAAGAAGAAGATGGAGGAACAAATCAAGATGTCAGAATAAGAATATAGAAGAAGAAGATGGAGGAAAAAATCAAGATGTCAGAATAAGAATATAGAAGAAGAAGATGGAGGAACAAATCAAGATGTCAGAATAAGAATATAGAAGAAGAAGATGGAGGAACAAATCAAGATGTCAGAATAAGAATATAGAAGAAAAGATGAGAACAATCAAGATGTCAGAATAAGAATATAGAAAAGAAGATGGAGAACAAATCAAGATGTCAGAATAAGAATATAGAAGAAGAAGATGGAGGAACAAATCAAGATGTCAGAATAAGAATATAGAAGAAGAGATGGATGAACAAATCAAGATGTCAGAATAAGAATATAGAAGAAGATGGAGGAACAAATCAAGATGTCAGAATAAGAATATAGAAGAAGAAGATGGAGGAACAAATCAAGATGTCAGAATAAGAATATAGAAGAAGAAGATGGAGGAACAATCAAGATGTCAGAATAAGAATATAGAAGAAGAAGATGGAGGAACAAATCAAGATGTCAGAATAAGAATATAGAAGAAGATGGAGGAACAAATCAAGATGTCAGAATAAGAATATAGAAGAAGAAGATGGAGGAACAAATCAAGATGTCAGAATAAGAATATAGAAGAAGAAGATGGAGGAACAAATCAGATGTCAGAATAAGAATATAGAAGAAGAAGATGGAGGAACAAATCAAGATGTCAGAATAAGAATATAGAAGAAGAAGATGGAGGAACAAATCAAGATGTCAGAATAAGAATATAGAAGAAGAAGATGGAGGAACAAATCAAGATGTCAGAATAAGAATATAGAAGAAGAAGATGGAGGAACAAATCAAGATGTCAGAATAAGAATATAGAAGAAGATGGAGGAACAAATCAAGATGTCAGAATAAGAATATAGAAGAAGAAGATGGAGGAACAAATCAAGATGTCAGAATAAGAATATAGAAGAAGAAGATGAGGAACAAATCAAGATGTCAGAATAAGAATATAGAAGAAGATGGAGGAACAAATCAAGATGTCAGAATAAGAATATAGAAGAAGAAGATGGAGGAACAAATCAAGATGTCAGAATAAGAATATAGAAGAAGAAGATGGAGGAACAAATCAAGATGTCAGAATAAGAATATAGAAGAAGAAGATGGAGGAACAAATCAAGATGTCAGAATAAGAATATAGAAGAAGAAGATGGAGGAACAAATCAAGATGTCAGAATAAGAATATAGAAGAAGAAGATGGAGGAACAAATCAAGATGTCAGAATAAGAATATAGAAGAAGAAGATGGAGGAACAAATCAAGATGTCAGAATAAGAATATAGAAGAAGAAGATGGAGAGAACAAATCAAGATGTCAGAATAAGAATATAGAAGAAAAGATGATGGAACAATCAAGATGTCAGAATAAGAATATAGAAGAAGAAGATGGAGGAACAAATCAAGATGTCAGAATAAGAATATAGAAGAAGAAGATGGAGGAACAAATCAAGATGTCAGAATAAGAATATAGAAGAAGAAGATGGAGAACAAATCAAGATGTCAGAATAAGAATATAGAAAAAGATGGAGGAACAAAATCAAGATGTCAGAATAAGAAATAAAAAGAAGATGGAGGAACAAATCAAGATGTCAGAATAAGAATATAGAAGAAGAAGATGGAGGAACAAATCAAGATGTCAGAATAAGAATATAGAAGAAGAAGATGGAGGAACAAATCAAGATGTCAGAATAAGAATATAGAAGAAGAAGATGGAGGAACAAATCAAGATGTCAGAATAAGAATATAGAAGAAGAAGATGGAGGAACAAATCAAGATGTCAGAATAAGAATAAAGAAGAAGAAGATGAAGGAAACAAATCAAGATGTCAGAATAAGAATATAGAAGAAGAAGATGGAGGAACAAATCAAGATGTCAGAATAAGAATATAGAAGAAGAAGATGGAGGAACAAATCAAGATGTCAGAATAAGAATATAGAAGAAGAAGATGGAGGAACAAATCAAGATGTCAGAATAAGAATATAGAAGAAGAAGATGGAGGAACAAATCAAGATGTCAGAATAAGAATATAGAATAAGAAGATGGAGGAACAAATCAAGATGTCAGAATAAGAATATAGAAGAAAAGATGGAGAACAAATCAAGATGTCAGAATAAGAAATAGAAGAAGAAGATGGAGGAACAAATCAAGATGTCAGAATAAGAATATAGAAGAAGAAGATGGAGGAACAAATCAAGATGTCAGAATAAGAATAAAGAAGAAGAAGATGGATGGACAAATCAAGATGTCAGAATAAGAATATAGAAGAAGAAGATGGAGGAACAAATCAAGATGTCAGAATAAGAATATAGAAGAAGAAGATGGAGGAACAAATCAAGATGTCAGAATAAGAATATAGAAGAAGAAGATGGAGGAACAATCAAGATGTCAGAATAAGAATATAAGAAGAAGAAGATGGAGAACAAATCAAGATGTCAGAATAAGAATATAGAAGAAGAAGATGGAGGAACAAATCAAGATGTCAGAATAAGAATATAGAAGAAGAAGATGGAGGAACAAATCAAGATGTCAGAATAAGAATATAGAAGAAGAAGATGGAGGAACAAATCAAGATGTCAGAATAAGAATATAGAAGAAGAGATAGAACAAATCAAGATGACAGAATAGAAGAAGAAGATGGAGGAACAAATCAAGATATCAGAATAAGAATATAGAAGAAGAAGATGGAGGAACAAATCAAGATGTCAGAATAGAATATAGAAGAAGAAGATGGAGGAACAAATCAAGATGTCAGAATAAGAATATAGAAGAAGAAGATGGAGGAACAAATCAAGATGTCAGAATAAGAATATAGAAGAAGAAGATGGAGGAACAAATCAAGATGTCAGAATAAGAATATAGAAGAAGAAGATGGAGGAACAAATCAAGATGTCAGAATAAGAATATAGAAGAAGAAGATGGAGGAACAAATCAAGATGTCAGAATAAGAATATAGAAGAAGAGATGGAGGAACAAATCAAGATGTCAGAATAAGAATATAGAAGAAGAAGATGGAGGAACAAATCAAGATGTCAGAATAAGAATATAGAAGAAGAAGATGGAGGAACAAATCAAGATGTCAGAATAAGAATATAGAAGAAGAAGATGGAGGAACAAATCAAGATGTCAGAATAAGAAAATAGAAGAAGAAGATGGAGGAACAAATCAAGATGTCAGAATAATAATATAGAAGAAGAAGATGGAGGAACAAATCAAGATGTCAGAATAAGAATATAGAAGAAGAAGATGGAGGAACAAATCAAGATGTCAGAATAAGAATATAGAAGAAGATGGAGGAACAAATCAAGATGTCAGAATAAGAATATAGAAGAAGAAGATGGAGGAACAAATCAAGATGTCAGAATAAGAATATAGAAGAAGAAGATGGAGGAACAAATCAAGATGTCAGAATAAGAATATAGAAGAAGAAGATGGAGGAACAAATCAAGATGTCAGAATAAGAATATAGAAGAAGAAGATGGAGGAACAAATCAAGATGTCAGAATAAGAATATAGAAGAAGATGGAGGAACAAATCAAGATGTCAGAATAAGAATATAGAAGAAGAAGATGGAGGAACAAATCAAGATGTCAGAATAGAATATAGAAGAAGAAGATGGAGGAACAAATCAAGATGTCAGAATAAGAATATAGAAGAAGAAGATGAGAACAAATCAAGATGTCAGAATAAGAATATAGAAGAAGAAGATGAGGAACAAATCAAGATGTAGAATAAAATATAGAAGAAGAAGATGAAACAAATCAAGATGTCAGAATAAGAATATAAAATAAAGATGGAGGAAAAATAAGATCTCAGAATAAGAATATAAAGAAGAAGATGAGGAACAAATCAAGATGTCAGAATAAGAATATAGTAGAAGAAGATGAGAACATCAAGATGTCAGAACAAGAATATAAAAAGAAGATGAGGAACAATCAAGATGTCAAAGTAAAATAAGAAAATGAATAACAATAGATGTCAGAATAAGAATATGAAAGAAGAAGATGGAGAACAAATCAAGATGTCAGAATAAGAATATAGAAGAAGATGATAGAACAAATCAAGATGTCAGAATAAGAATATAGAAGAAAGATGGAGAACAATCAAGATGTCAGAATAAGAATATATAGAAGAAGATGGAGAACAAATCAAGATGTCAGAATAAGAATATAGAAGAAGAAGAGATGGAGAACAAATCAGATGTCAGAATAAGAATATAGAAGAAAGAAGATGGAGGAACAAACTAAGATGTCAGAATAAGAATATGAAGAAGAAGATGGAGGAACAAATCAAGATGTCAGAATAAGAATATAGAAGAAGAAGATGGAGGAACAAATCAAGATGTCAGAATAAGAATATAGAAAAGAAGATGGAAACAAATCAAGATTCAGAATAAGAATATAGAAGAAGAAGATGGAGGAACAAATCAAGATGTCAGAATAAGAATATAGAAAGAAGATGAGGAACAAATCAAGATGTCAGAATAAGAATATAGAAGAAGAAGATGGAGGAACAAATCAAGATGTCAGAATAAGAATATAGAGAGAAGATGGAGGAACAAATCAAGATGTCAGAATAAGAATATAGAAGAAGAAGATGGAGGAACAAATCAAGATGTCAGAATAAGAATATAGAAGAAGAAGATGGAGGAACAAATCAAGATGTCAGAATAAGAATATAGAAGAAGAAGATGGAGGAACAAATCAAGATGTCAGAATAAGAATATAGAAGAAGAAGATGGAGAACAAATCAAGATGTCAGAATAAGAATATAGAAGAAGAAGATGAAAAAATCAAGATGTCAGAATAAGAATATAGAAGAAGATGGAGGAACAAATCAAGATGTCAGAATAAGAATATAGAAGAAGAAGATGGAGGAACAAATCAAGATGTCAGAATAAGAATATAGAAGAAGAAGATGGAGGAACAAATCAAGATGTCAGAATAAGAATATAGAAGAAGAAGATGGAGGAACAAATCAAGATGTCAGAATAAGAATATAGAAGAAGAAGATGGAGAACAAATCAAGATGTCAGAATAAGAATATAGAAGAAGAAGATGGAGGAACAAATCAAGATGTCAGAATAAGAATATAGAAGAAGAAGATGGAGAACAAATCAAGATGTCAGAATAAGAATATAGAAGAAGAAGATGGAGGAACAAATCAAGATGTCAGAATAAGAATATAGAAGAAGAAGATGGAGGAACAAATCAAGATGTCAGAATAAGAATATAGAAGAAGAAGATGGAGAACAAATCAAGATGTCAGAATAAGAATATAGAAGAAGAAGATGGAGGAACAAATCAAGATGTCAGAATAAGAATATAGAAGAAGATGGAGGAACAAATCAAGATGTCAGAATAAGAATATAGAAGAAGAAGATGGAGGAACAAATCAAGATGTCAGAATAAGAATATAGAAGAAGATGGAGGAACAAATCAAGATGTCAGAATAAGAATATAGAAGAAGAAGATGGAGGAACAAATCAAGATGTCAGAATAAGAATATAGAAGAAGAAGATGGAGGAACAAATCAAGATGTCAGAATAAGAATATAGAAGAAGAAGATGGAGGAACAAATCAAGATGTCAGAATAAGAATATAGAAGAAGAAGATGGAGGAACAAATCAAGATGTCAGAATAAGAATATAGAAGAAGAAGATGGAGGAACAAATCAAGATGTCAGAATAAGAATATAGAAGAAGAAGATGGAGGAACAAATCAAGATGTCAGAATAAGAATATAGAAGAAGAAGATGGAGGAACAAATCAAGATGTCAGAATAAGAATATAGAAGAAGAAGATGGAGGAACAAATCAAGATGTCAGAATAAGAATATAGAAGAAGAAGATGGAGGAACAAATCAAGATGTCAGAATAAGAATATAGAAGAAGAAGATGGAGGAACAAATCAAGATGTCAGAATAAGAATATAGAAGAAGATGGAGGAACAAATCAAGATGTCAGAATAAGAATATAGAAAGAAGAAATGGAGGAACAAATCAAGATGTCAGAATAAGAATATAGAAGAAGATGGAGGAACAAATCAAGATGTCAGAATAAGAATATAGAAGAAGAAGATGGAGAACAAATCAAGATGTCAGAATAAGAATATAGAAGAAGAAGATGGAAGAACAAATCAAATGCAGAATAAGAATATAGAAAAAGAAGATGGAGAAACAATCAAGATGTCAGAATAAGAATATAGAAGAAGAAGATGGATGAACAAATCAAGATGTCAGAATAAGAATATAGAAGAAGAAGATGGAGGAACAAATCAAGATGTCAGAATAAGAATATAGAAGAAGAAGATGGAGGAACAAATCAAGATGTCAGAATAAGAAATATAGAAGAAAAGATGAGAACAAATCAAGATGAGAATAAGAATATAGAAGAAGAAGAAGGAGAACAAATCAAGATGTCAGAATAAGAATATAGAAGAAGAAAGATGGAGAACAAATCAAGATGTCAGAATAAGAATATAGAAAGAAGATGGAGAACAAATCAAGATGTCAGAACAAGAATATAGAAGAAGAAGATGAGGAACAAATCAAGATGTCAGAATAAGAATAGAAGAAGAAGAGGAGGAACAAATCAAGATGTCAGAATAAGAATATAGAAGAGAAGATGGAGGAACAAATCAAGATGTCAGAATAAGAATATAGAAGAAGAAGATGGAGGAACAAATCAAGATGTCAGAATAAGAATATAGAAGAAGAAGATGGAGGAACAAATCAAGATGTCAGAATCAAGAATATAGAGAATGAAGATGGAGGAACAAATCAAGATGTCAGAATAAGAATATAGAAGAAGAAGATGGAGGAACAAATCAAGATGTCAGAATAAGAATATAGAAGAAGATGGAGGAACAAATCAAGATGTCAGAATAAGAATATAGAAGAAGAAGATGGAGGAACAAATCAAGATGTCAGAATAAGAATATAGAAGAAGAAGATGGAGGAACAAATCAAGATGTCAGAATAAGAATATAGAAGAAGAAGATGGAGGAACAAATCAAGATGTCAGAATAAGAATATAGAAGAAGAAGATGGAGGAACAAATCAAGATGTCAGAATAAGAAAATAGAAGAAGAAGATGGAGGAACAAATCAAGATGTCAGAATAAGAATATAGAAGAAGAAGATGGAGGAACAAATCAAGATGTCAGAATAAGAATATAGAAGAAGATGGAGGAACAAATCAAGATGTCAGAATAAGAATATAGAAGAAGATGGAGGAACAAATCAAGATAGTCAGGAATAAGAATATAGAAGAAGAAGATGGTAGGAACAAATCAAGATGTCAGAATAAGACAATAGAAGAAGAAGATGGAGGAACAAATCAAGATGTCAGAATAAGAATATAGAAGAAGAAGATGGAGGAACAAATCAAGATGTCAGAATAAGAATATAGAAGAAGATGGAGGAACAAATCAAGATGTCAGAATAAGAATATAGAAGAAGAAGATGGAGGAACAAATCAAGATGTCAGAATAAGAATATGAAGAAAAGATGGAGAACAAATCAAGATGTCAGAATAAGAATATAGAAGAAGAAGATGGAGGAACAAATCAAGATGTCAGAATAAGAATATAGAAGAAGAAGATGGAGGAACAAATCAAGATGTCAGAATAAGAATATAGAAGAAGAAGATGGAGGAACAAATCAAGATGTCAGAATAAGAATATAGAAGGCAAGAAAGGCTTTCATCACACTAGGCAATTTATGGAAGTCGAAATAAATCAAATCTAAATCGTCTGTGTAGTGTCAGGGCCCGCATTGGAAGCAAAGAATAGTACTACTGCCACCTACAAGGCAGGTTGTAAGAGGTGACTGATGTAGGATCTAGGGAAGCTACATTAGTAAATAAAAAGCATCGCAGAAATCGGATGTGCTGGCCTACTTATAGGTGCATAACTGGCACAGCGACAATTTTAGTACTATTCTTTGCTCCTTGCAAGCCCTGACAACATACAGGCGTTCTGGTATCCAATTAAGGCTTGCTCGATCTGAAGGCCGTTACAGTCAGAAAAAAAAAATCTACTCAAACTGTGAAATTGAACCAGGACCTACTTGTGTGTTGCCGGGGCTCTCAAGGGGAGCAAAGAATAGTAACGCTGCAACCTACCAGGCATGTCATAAGATTCTACTACGGTAGGGCCCTAGAAAAGCTATCCTAGTAACCCTAGTAAATAAAAAGCATAGCAGAAATCGGATGTGCTGGTCTACTTGTAGGTGCATAACTGGCATAACGTACAATCACTCTTAGGCTCGGATCACATACAGATCACAAAGAGGGGTTTAACAAGTGGTCGATGTAGAGCATTGGAAAAAGAAGAACCTGGAGCACATGCCTAAGAAGTGAGTGCACTAACCACTACGCTATCACAGTTCTCCAATATATTGCACTCTTGAGAAAAAACTCATGTATATCTTATAATAAAAGTTGGCACAAAAAAGTCATTTCAAACATGAAACTTTTGATCATACCTGACTGCTGGGGTATTGTTCTTTAAAGTCTGGTGTTGCAACTGAGGCTATAGGTACAAAAAATCATTTAACACATGAAACTTTTGATCATACCTGACTGTTGGGGTATTGTTCTTTAAAGTCTGGTGTTGCAACTGAGGCTATAGGTACAAAAAATCATTTAACACATGAAACTTTTGATCATACCTGACTGTTGGGGTATTGTTCTTTAAAGTCTGGTGTTGCAACTGAGGCTATAGGTACAAAAAGTCATTTAACACATGAAACTTTTGATCATACCTGACTGTTGGGGTATTGTTCTTTAAAGTCTGGTGTTGCAACTGAGGCTATAGGTACAAAAAATCATTTAACACATGAAACTTTTGATCATACCTGACTGTTGGGGTATTGTTCTTTAAAGTCTGGTGTTGCAACTGAGGCTATAGGTACAAAAAATCATTTAACACATGAAACGTTTGATCATACCTGACTGCTGGGGTATTGTTCTTTAAAGTCTGGTGTTGCAACTGAGGCTATAGGTACAAAAAATCATTTAACACATGAAACTTTTGATCATACCTGACTGTTGGGGTATTGTTCTTTAAAGTCTGGTGTTGCAACTGAGGCTATAGGTACAAAAAATCATTTAACACATGAAACTTTTGATCATACCTGACTGTTGGGGTATTGTTCTTTAAAGTCTGGTGTTGCAACTGGAGCTATAGGTACAAACCCAACTACAAAGTCTTTACTGTTGTTGACATCATTAAACAAATATGGCAGTGCGTACTGACCGCTGGCTGATGGAGCGATGATCACAACATTCTTCATTTCCATTTTTCTAATGAAAGCATCCAGAAACTTTCTAGCAAGTTGCAAACTGAGTTGATTGGGACTCTTACCTTTACCTGTATGACAAATATACAGTTATGATGAGAAGATGTTTGACAAATGTTTCTTCTTCTTCTCTTGCACCATTTACTTCTTTATAGAAGTGTTGGGAAGGGGGGGATAGTGATCTGGTGTGTGCTTGTTTTAAGGCACTTTGTAAGCTAATATTCATTTTCGTAAGGCTGTTCTTGATGTCCTCGCTCCATCTTTTGTGTGGTCTTCCTCTTGCTTTGTACTCATTATACTTTTTCTTTTTCAGGACATTCTTGTTAGGTGTCCAAACCATTTAATCTGTTGTTCTTTTATGAATTGCATGACTGGTTTCTTCTGATTTCTTCATTTTTAATTGTGTCTATTATTGTCACACCTGCAGCTCTTCTAAGACACCTCATATCTGTCGCTATTGTCACACCTGCAGCTCTTCTAAGACACCTCATCTCTGTCGTTATTGTCACACCTGCAGCTCTTCTAAGACAGAAGATGCAAAATGTTTACATGTATAAAAGGAGATCAAAAAAACAAACTGAGAATTTTGCAATTAAAAAGTCTGGCTCAGCAACATGGAGGACAACAAATGTGAAGTCTGGCTCAGCAACATGGAGGACAACAAATGTGAAGTCTGGCTCAGCAACATGGAGGACAACAAATGTGAAGTCTGGCTTAGCAACATGGAGGACAACAAATGTGAAGTCTGGCTCAGCAACATGGAGGACAACAAAAGAAACCACCATAAAACTACAAACATTCATAAATGGATGTTTATGTAGAATAGAGGGATTGAGATGGTATAATAAGATTACGAACGAGGAACTCAGAGAAAGAACTAAGCAGATACCAGTGGAGAAAGAGCTACTGAAGAGACACTGGCGATGAATAGGACACACATCGAGAGGACTGACCTGCATGTGATTGCATGACAGGCATTGTTTTGGAACCTGCAGGGTAAGAGGAGTAGGGGAAGGACTAGAAATACCTGTGAGCCGGAGACTGATATTAATAGAATAGGTATGACATGTAAACAATTGGAAGTGATGGCAAGAGAGAGGAAGAGCTGGAAGAAGTTTGTTGAAGACCTGTGAGAGGAAGAGCTGGAAGAAGTTTATTTGAAGACCTGTGAGAGGAAGAGCTGGAAGAAGTTTGTTGAAGACCTGTGAGAGGAAGAGCTGGAAGAAGTTTGTTGAAGACCTGTGAGAGGAAGAGCTGGAAGAAGTTTGTTGAAGACCTGTGAGAGGAAGAGCTGGAAGAAGTTTGTTGAAGACCTGTGAGAGGAAGAGCTGGAAGAAGTTTGTTGAAGACCTGTGAGAGGAAGAGCTGGAAGAAGTTTGTTGAAGACCTGTGAGAGGAAGAGCTGGAAGAAGTTTGTTGAAGACCTGTTCTTCATTGGAAGTTAAAAGGTGAAGAAGAAGAAGATGAGAAAGTGTTTGCAGAATTTATACACGTATTTTACTTTGATTTGACTGGATGTATATATTTTTCAGGTGTACTAAAAAAACTGTAATTTCCTGACATTTGAGTTTACAGCTATCTTCCTTGACTTATATTCGAGTCTTGACTTATGATTATCTTCCTTGACTTATATTCGAGTCTTGACTTATGATTATCTTCCTTGACTTATATTCAAGTTTTGACTTATGATTATCTTCCTTGACTTGTGTTCAAGTTTTGACTTATGATTATCTTCCTTGACTTGTGTTCAAGTTTTGACTTATGATTATCTTCCTTGACTTGTGTTCAAGTTTTGACTTATGATTATCTTCCTTGACTTGTGTTCAAGTTTTGACTTATGATTATCTTCCTTGACTTATATTCAAGTTTTGACTTATGATTATCTTCCTTGACTTGTGTTCAAGTTTTGACTTACTTATGATTATCTTCCTTGACTTGTGTTCAAGTTTTGACTTATGATTATCTTCCTTGACTTATATTCAAGTTTTGACTTATGATTATCTTCCTTGACTTATATTCAAGTTTTGACTTATGATTATCTTCCTTGACTTGTGTTCAAGTTTTGACTTATGATTATCTTCCTTGACTTATATTCAAGTTTTGACTTATGATTATCTTCCTTGACTTATATTCAAGTTTTGACTTATGATTATCTTCCTTGACTTGTGTTCAAGTTTTGACTTATGATTATCTTCCTTGACTTATATTCAAGTTTTGACTTATGATTATCTTCCTTGACTTGTGTTCAAGTTTTGACTTATGATTATCTTCCTTGACTTGTGTTCAAGTTTTGACTTATGATTATCTTCCTTGACTTATATTCAAGTTTTGACTTATGATTATCTTCCTTGACTTGTGTTCAAGTTTTGACTTATGATTATCTTCCTTGACTTATATTCAAGTTTTGACTTATGATTATCTTCCTTGACTTATATTCAAGTTTTGACTTATGATTATCTTCCTTGACTTGTGTTCAAGTTTTGACTTATGATTATCTTCCTTGACTTGTGTTCAAGTTTTGACTTATGATTATCTTCCTTGACTTATATTCAAGTTTTGACTTATGATTATCTTCCTTGACTTGTGTTCAAGTTTTGACTTATGATTATCTTCCTTGACTTGTGTTCAAGTTTTGACTTATGATTATCTTCCTTGACTTATATTCAAGTTTTGACTTATGATTATCTTCCTTGACTTGTATTCAAGTTTTGACTTATGATTATCTTCCTTGACTTGTATTCAAGTTTTGACTTATGATTATCTTCCTTGACTTGTATTCAAGTTTTGACTTATGATTATCTTCCTTGACTTATATTCAAGTTTTGACTTATGATTATCTTCCTTGACTTATATTCAAGTTTTGACTTATGATTATCTTCCTTGACTTATATTCAAGTTTTGACTTATGATTATCTTCCTTGACTTGTATTCAAGTTTTGACTTATGATTATCTTCCTTGACTTGTGTTCAAGTTTTGACTTATGATTATCTTCCTTGACTTGTGTTCAAGTTTTGACTTATGATTATCTTCCTTGACTTGTGTTCAAGTTTTGACTTATGAATGTTTTCTTCTTCTTCTTCTTGGCAGTCTAATCTTCTCGATTCGAAACTGCGAAGGGTTCTTTTACATGCTCAACTTGAATACAGGACTTATGTTTTATTGTCCGTCTCCACTAGGACTAGTAACTCAATCTCGCCTACATTGAGATCAGGGAACAAAGGAGGAGAAGAATATATTATCCTCTCTTTGTGATGTATTGTTGTGATTTGATTCATTTGAGTGTTACTGATTGGTTGATTGATAGTACCATCATCATTGTACTTCAGTGAATCTCAGTGCACTGACTTCTGTACTTCAGTGAATCTCAGTGCACTGACTTCTGTACTTCAGTGAATCTCAGTGCGCTGACTTCTGTACTTCAGTGAATCTCAGTGCACTGACTTCTGTACTTCAGTGAATCTCAGTGCGCTGACTTCTGTACTTCAGTGAATCTCAGTGCGCTGACTTCTGTGCTTCAGTGAATCTCAGTGCACTGACTTCTGTACTTCAGTGAATCTCAGTGCACTGACTTCTGTACTTCAGTGAATCTCAGTGCACTGGCTTCTGTACTTCAGTGAATTTCAGTGCGCTGACTTCTGTACTTCAGTGAATCTCAGTGCACTGACTTCTGTACTTCAGTGAATCTCAGTGCATTGACTTCTGTACTTCAGTGAATCTCAGTGCACTGACTTCTGTACTTCAGTGAATCTCAGTGAACTGGCTTCTGTACTTCAGTGAATCTCAGTGCACTGGCTTCTGTCATCTTCTTCTTCATGCTGTCGGCAGCTATAAAATTCAGGCATAGTCAGAGTGCCTGGTATATCACTTCTGACTAATTTGTGTGTAAAGGCCTGCTTTCCTTTTTATCAGTGTCCCCTGGTCATACAAGGGTACCTTCTTCGTCTTGAGAGGTTTCTGTCATCTCATTCACCAAGTCTGATAATGGTTTTGTTGTCAAAACATTGACTTTGTTGCCTGTACTTTGTAAACTAAATGTCTCACTTTGTGTTTTATTTCTTTAACCATTGATTGATTGATTGAACCATTAACATTGCACTTTGGTGAGTAACCATGTGCACTTTAACCATTAACATTGCACTTTGGTGAGTAACCATGTGCACTTTAACCATTAACATTGCACTTTGTTGAGTAACCATGTGCACTTTAACCGTTAACATGCACTTTGATGAGTAACCATGTGCACTTTAACCATTAACATTGCACTTTGGTGAGTAACCATGTGCACTTTAACGATTAACATTGGCAATGGAAGGATGGTTCCTGAAGTACAAGGCAGGGGACGACCAAGATGAAGGTGGCAGCAGGACATCAAAGAAACCTTGAACATGACGCTGGAGGAGGCGGAGAGCTTGCAAGAGACAGAGTTTGTCAGATGGGCTGTGATGAAAGCGAGCTGTGATGAAAGCGAGCTGTGATGAAGCGATGTTTGCAAAGGACAAGCTACTACTTGAAACCATTAAGAATATCAGTTCTAATCTGCAGCCTGCACCATATTTCATTCACACACATCTACCTGGCACTACTTCTTGAAACCATTAAGAATCTCAGTTCTAATCTGCAGTCTGCACCATATTTCATTCACACACATCTACCTGGCACTACTTCTTGAAACCATTAAGAATCTCAGTTCTAATCTGCAGTCTGCACCATATTTCATTCACACACATCTACCTGGCATATCTATAGCCACAGATCTGTAGCCCCAGTTAGCTACATGATCTGTTGATTTAATTTTCAACCAATCCTGGGATGTTAATGAGGCTCCATGCAAGAACAGTACATCCAGCTTTGAACTCCTATCTTTGATTACTTGTTCGACATAGATTTTCACAGTCTATGGATGCATAAATATAACAAAGCAATCATGTTTACATTGTATTATTATTGCAGGACAATTTCTTTAGACATATCAACAATCTGAGTCTCTTCTTTTTCTTCAATAATTCAGCAGAGATTGAGCTCTTTGCTTTTCGTTCAATGTCATACTGCTGAATTTGAGTGGTATCTAGTCTCCCGTGTGTTGCCGAGGCCAGCAATGTCATACTGCTGAATTTGAGTGGTATATAATCTCCCGTGTGTTGCCGGGGTCAGCAAAGGGATCAAAGAATAGTACCACTGCGACCTACAAGGTGTGTCATAAGAGGCTAATCTGGTAGGGGCCTAGGGAAGCTAACCTAATAAATAAAAAGTGTAACAGAAATCGGATGCGCTGGCCTACTAGTAAGCGCATAACTGGCACAATGTACAATCGTTCTTAGGCTCAGATCACTCACAAATCACAAAGAGTGGTTGAACAAGTGGTCAATATGGAGTGCTAGAAGAAAATGAAGAAAGTGTTGTATATAGAACTGAAGAGCTGGGGTGTCTGTGGATTTCCTACCCACACTGGACAAGAGCCAGACTTACACTCTAGCACTAGGATGTACACTGTGCTGTTCAATGAAGAAGCAGTTAAAGTAAGGTTCCCTTTGTTCATTCCCCACCACCAAACTGCTTGCTGCCCATGCAGAGTTCTACTATACTCTAAGCATGTGTTTACATGTTCAAGACAAGAAGATCATCATGTCCGGAGTCACTGTATCTTTACGATGGGTGTTGGTCATCAGAAAGCTGCACATGTTGGTTTACTATTTTCAGGTCTAGTTAGTATCATTCTGGCTACTGTCAAACCACACTCAGGGGGTACATGCAGGGGCCGCTCGTCATCGAGCCAGTGGGCCGGCCCCACCAATAATAGAAATGGAGAATAATTTCCGGTATAGACAAATAATAGTAAATACTAAAAAAAACATGATTTTTCCGAAAATTTGTGTCTGGCCCCACCAAGAAAACTGACCACGAGGAGCTACTAGGTACATGCCTAGGACATGCTACAGGTACATGCTACTAGGTACATGCTACTAGGTACATGCTACTAGGTACATGCTACTAGGTACATGCTACTAGGTACATGCTACTAGGTACATGCTACTAGGTACATGCTACTAGGTACATGCTACTAGGTACATGCTACTAGGTACATGCTACTAGGTACATGCTACTAGGTACATGCTACTAGGTACATGCTACTAGGTACATGCTACTAGGTACATGCTACTAGGTACATGCTACTAGGTACATGCTACTAGGTACATGCTACTAAGTACATGCTACTAGGTACATGCTACTAGGTACATGCTACTAGGTACATGCTACTAAGTACATGCTACTAGGTACATGCTACTAGGTACATGCTACTAGGTACATGCTACTAGGTACATGCGTATTGTAAATTGAAACACAGATTTGAAGATGGACTACTGCTACTGGGTACATGCGTATTGTAAATTGAAACACAGATTTGAAGATGGACTACTGCTACTGGGTACATGCGTATTGTAAATTGAAACACAGATTTGAAGATGGACTACTGCTACTGGGTACATGCGTATTGTAAATTGAAACACAGATTTGAAGATGGACTACTGGTAAGACAACAGGTAACCCCCACTTTATAGTACCACATCTAGTTATCTAGCGTCCCATCTCTAACTTCAGAGTTAACCTAGTCAGTTATACTGTAGCATCATCCGAGTGGTTACCGGGGCCCAAATTTTCGGAGTAAAGAATAGAACCACTGTTACCTGCGACTAAGGAGGTTTGGCTGAAATTGGATGCATGTGTCCGCTAGGAAATGCTAACCCAAAACAACTGCTTGCAGAAAACGGATGCACCAGGTCGTAAGGCGCATAACATGGTGCAACGACACCTCACAATGAGGAAAGGGATAACGGATTCTACGGTCACCAATCTGCCATGCAGTAAGAATGTCACACCTACCATCACGAGGGTGGCTAAAACTTACTGTGGGAAGAGGTCGGCACAAACGGGAAGCAGGGAATTATATTCTACAGAACTGCCACCAGTATGCAGACTTGAGAAGAAAGAGGTGGCCCACTTACACTAGCGTCCAAGACAAACTGTATGGTGTGGCTGATAATCTGAGACAGACGGCTGCCTTTATTAGAGTATCCGAAATCCCAATCTAGTGAGAAGGCAGAAGAAGAAGAATACTGTAGCATGGTATAGGATCTGATTAGTCATAATAGGTGCCCTCAAAAATGACAGCGTAAACTGAATAATGCACATGCCAAAAGGGCCCCCGGACTCCTGAATACATCCTTCAAACCTGCCCCCTCCTTAATGATTTGAGGTCTCAAACAAGGTCCTGTGAGACTAAACTGAAAGAGAAATTCTGGGCCACCCGCAAAGACCTCCTGCTGACAGCTAGAAACATGTAGGCAACTCATCTCGCTGTTTAGACCTCCGAACTCCGCCGTGTGCTGCCAGGGTTTGCAATTGAAGCAAAGAATTGTACCACTGCGACCCACAACGCATGTCGTAAGAGGTGACTAATGTAGGATCTAGGAAAGCTACCCTAGTAAATCAAAAGCATCACAGAAATCGAATGTGATGGCCTACTTGTAGATGTATAACTGGCACAACGCACAATCGCTCTTAGGCTCAGATCACATACAAATCACACAGAGTGGTTAACAGGTGGTCAATATGGAGTGTTCGAAGAAGAAGAGCTCCGACCATAGGAAATTGACCGCAGCAGAAGAAGAAGAACTCCAAACATAGGAAATTGACCGCAGCAGAAGAAGAAGAAGAACTCTAAACATAGGAAACTGATCGCAGCAGAAGAAGATCTCCAAACATAGGAAACTGATCGCAGCAGAAGAAGATCTCCAAACATAGGAAACTGATCGCAGCAGAAGAAGAATATCTCCAAACATAGGAAACTGATCGCAGCAGAAGAAGATCTCCAAACATAGGAAACTGATCGCAGCAGAAGAAGAATATCTCCGAACATAGGAAACTGATCGCAGCAGAAGAAGATCTCCGAACATAGGAAACTGATCGCAGCAGAAGAAGAATATCTCCGAACATAGGAAACTGATCGCAGCAGAAGAAGAAGATCTCCAAACATAGGAAACTGATCGCAGCAGAAGAAGAAGATCTCCAAACATAGGAAACTGATCGCAGCAGAAGAAGAATATCTCCAAACATAGGAAACTGATCGCAGCAGAAGAAGATCTCCAAACATAGGAAACTGATCGCAGCAGAAGAAGAATATCTCCGAACATAGGAAACTGATCGCAGCAGAAGAAGAATATCTCCGAACATAGGAAACTAATCGCAGAAGAAGAAGAACAGACAAAGTCCTTACCGATTAAGTCTTCTTCTGCTTTTGTCCGCTATGAATTCAGGCGTAATCAGGGCGCCTGGTCTGGCGCAGCTGACTGATTTTGCGTAAGGCGTGCTTTCCTTGTTATCGGTGTCCCCTCCATACCTTCTCCTACTTCAGAAGTTTCAATAAAGTCTGAAAGTGAATGACGAAATAGAAGAGAGAGATATCAATAAACTTACTGTATCTACAACTTTGATATCAATCTCCATTGACTCTCTCTTTAACTCCTTTACAATCCCATCCGTTAGTTCTGGGACATCCTCTACATTGTCAACTGACAACTCAACTGATTTAGGTGCCATCACTGACCTGTAGATGTTCAAAACACAAATTTGTTTTTAGATTGTAGATTTCTGAGCTGTTGAATGATACCAAATTGTGCAAAACAAATAATTTGTTCAATGTTTCAAACAGAATTAATTGTGTACAAGGTGTGTTCTCACCAGAGTGGTTACTGGGGCTCAAATTAGAGGTGTAAAAATGCTTGAGTGGTTACCGGGGCCCAAATTAGAGGTGTAAAAATGCTTGAGTGGTTACCGGGGCTCAAATTAGAGGTGTAAAAATGCTTGAGTGGTTACCGGGGCTCAAATTTGGGGTGTAAAGAATAGAACCACTGTTACCTGCCACGCATGTCGTAAGAGGCGACTAAGGAGGTTTGGCTGAAATCGGATGCATGTGTCCTAAATGTGTAGAAGTCTATGCGTTTAGGGGCCTACCAAACAAATGTGCAACGCATACACATTCTTGGCAAAGATCAAACATATCACAAAGAGTGATTAAAATTGGTTGTAAAGAACGAACACAAAGAAGAAGAAGAAGAAAGGTGTAAAGAATAGAACCACTGTTATCTGCCATACATGTTGTAAGAGGCGACTAAGGAGGTTAGGTATGGCTAGCTACCCCACCCTGTAAAATAAACTAGATAGCTACAGAAACCACAAACAGTAAAATTCATAACTCACCACCTAGGGGAAGACAAAGGACTCTGCATGGAAGGACTCATAAAACCCCCAGGAAGTAATAGGGGTGGAAGGATCACAGGAACAGGGAGGCATGGGTGGGAGAGAAAGAAGGAAAATGGGGGAGAGAGTAGAAAATCTGGAAAAGATGGTTTATTGATGAATGTCTGAACTTTTGGTGTTCTCCTTAGTCGTTCTCCATGTCTCCCTCCGTATAAAAGGACAGCCTTAACATTTGAGTTAAATATCATTATCTTAGTTTTATTCCTGATCATTCTTGAACCCCCAATGTTCATCTGATGACAAAGGCTAATCTTGCCTTTTGTATTCTAACCCTAACATCATCATCTGAGCCACCTTGAATGTTGATAACATTTCCTAAATGTAAATGTGTCACCTCCTTTATGGTGATCCTCTCAGTATGATCGGTCTCTGGAATAGCATTTAATCCATGTTTTTTGTTTTTTCCCCGATGAATAGACGCAGTTGTTGTGAATTTTTCCCAGTTTAGTTGTTTTCTCTTCCTGTTGATGGCTTTGGGAGAGGAGTGCTAATTATCTGCAACATCTTTATCCCCCAATTGACCATCAGGTCCACTGTATTCCATTTCTCCCCCTGGCTGTTGTTGATCTCATTATCAATAGCCAGCGGGAAAGGGAGGGAGGTGATAAAAGGCAATCCTTGCACACCTGTCTTTATTTCAAAGACCTCTGTCAGTTTCCTTCATGCAGTACTCTACCATTGTCTCCTCACACATTTTCTTTATTGGGTTTGGGTTACTCTGTGACGCCATAATGCCGTAGCATTTTCCCAGAGTGTTTCCCTGTCTAGGCTATCAAATGCCTTTTCATAATCGACAGTTGATATAGAGGAATGAGTTCCACTGTTGCTCTGCTCCACTATAATCACAGCATTGATTTTGATCCGTGAGGTCTGTTTTGCCTAAATCCTGCCTGTTCATCTCTTATCAGCATCTAGCTTTTTGAGCTCTCTTGGATGATTGGGCTTAACCCTTTCCCATGGAACACTCAAGTATTCTTCCCCAGAAGTCTTCCCTTTAATTCTTAAATATTTAATGTGGGGTTGTGTCGTCTATATTTTTCTTTGATCAACTCCACAGGATGAGTGATGTAGTTAACATCACATCGGTCCCTAATTCTCTTAACATATTTAAATGTGGGGTTGTTCGTTATATTTTCTTTGATTGATTTCACACAGAGCGGGGTGGTGTAGTTAACATCACATGGTCACCTTTAATTCTCAGTGTTTCTCTGGCGCCTATTTGAGACTGGGTTGACCTGTTATTTGCTGTCAGAAATATTCCTCTAACTAGGATCGAACCAAGCCCGCGTTAAGGAAGCAAATGCACTATATAACTCATCTGGTCAGATAACTCACCAGGTCAGATATTTATATAACTCACCTGATTAGATACTTATGTACTCATACTCACCTGCTCTGATATTTAAAATTTGTAACTCACCTGATCAAATGTCTATATAAATCACCTGGTCAAATGTCTGTATCCCAGGGAAAATAATTACAGCTGCTATCAAGCAATGATAACAGGTTTGTTCACATGTAATCGCTGTCGCTGACTGTTCTTGGGTTTAACTAAACTCAGTTTATCAAAAAACTGATCTGATGGGTTTTTCTGGAGATTGTATAATCAGTGTTATAGTTACCTCTGAAGTCAGATAAACATGCCTGTATGGCGGGACCAGTAATAAGGAAGGAAAATCTTCTGCAAAAATCATAGAAGCGTCATACCAGGCGTCCAACTGCCTGAATTTATAGTGGATGAAGCAAGAAGAAGTAAATACAGTGATATGTTACCACTAACACACCTGTATGGTGGAGAAGTAGTACAGTGATATGGTTACCACTAAAGTGAGAGAAGGCAAGCCTGTATGGTGGGAGAAGTAGTACAGTGATATAGTACCACTAAAGTGAGAGAAGTCAAGCCTGTATGGTGGGAGAAGGCCGAGTGGTTACGGGGCCCAAATTTGAGGTGTAAGAATGAACCACTGTTACCTGCCACGCATGTCAAGAGGCGACTAAGGAGGTTTGGCTGAAATCGGATGCACTTGTCCTAAACGTGTAGAAATATATGCATTTAGGGGCCTACCAAACCAACGTATACACGTTCTTGGCAAAGATCAAACATATCACAAAGAGTGATTAAAATTAGTCGTAAAGAACGCTAACGAAAGAAGAAGAAGAAGAGGTGGGAGAAGTAACAGTGATATGGTTACCACTAAGCACGCCTGTATGGTGGGAGAAGTAGTACAGTGAATGTTCACTAACACGCCTGATGGATGGAAGTAGTACAGTGAATAGTTACCACTAAGCACGCCTGTATGGATGGAGAAGTAGTACAGTGATATGGTTACTACTAAAGTCAGAGAAGGCATGCCTGTATGGTGGGAGAAGTAGTACAGTGATATGGTTACTACTAAAAGATCAGAAGGCATGCCTGTATGGTGGAGAAGTAGTACAGTGATATGGTTACTACTAAAGTCAGAGAAGGCATGCCTGTATGGTGGGAGAAGTAGTACAGTGATATGGTTACTACTAAAGTCAGAGAAGGCATGCCTGTATGGTGGGAGAAGTAGTACAGTGATATGGTTACTACTAAAGTCAGAGAAGGCATGCCTGTATGGATGGAGAAGTAGTACAGTGATATGGTTACTACTAAAGTCAGAGAAGGCATGCCTGTATGGTGGAGAAGATGTACAGTGATATGGTTACTACTAAAGTCAGAGAAGAGCATGCCTGTGTGGTGGAGAAGTAGTACAGTGATATGGTTACTACTAAAGTCAGAGAAGGCATGCCTGTATGGTGGGAGAAGTAGTACAGTGTATGATACTACTAAAGTCAGAGAAGGCATGCCTGTATGGTGAGAAGTAGTACAGTGATATGGTTACTACTAAAGTCAGAGAAGGCATGCCTGTATGGTGGAGGTAGTACAGTGATATGGTTACTACTAAAGTCAGAAGGCATGCCTGTATGGTGGGAGAAGTAGTACAGTGATATGGTTACTACTAAAGTCAGAGAAGGCATGCCTGTATGGTGGGAGAAGTAGTACAGTGATATGGTTACTACTAAAGTCAGAGAAGGCATGCCTGTATGGTGGAAAGTAGTACAGTGATATGGTTACTACTAAAGTCAGAGAAGGCATGCCTGTATGGTGAGAGTAGTACAGTATATGGTTACTACTAAAGTCAGAGAAAGCATGCCTGTATGGTGGAGAAGTAGTACAGTGATATGGTTACTACTAAAGTCAGAAAGGCATCTGTCATGGGAGAATAGTACAGTGATATGGTTACTACTAAAGTCAGAGAAGGCATGCCTTGGTGGGAAGTAGTACAGTGATATGGTTACTACTAAAGTCAGAAGGCATGCCTGTATGGTGGGAGAAGTAGTACAGTGATTAGGTTACACTAAAGTCAGAGAAGCATGCCTGTATGGTGGGAAAGTAGTACAGTGATATGGTTACTACTAGTCAGAAAAAGAGCATGCCTGTATGGTGGGAGAAGTAGTACAGTGATATGGTTACTACTAAAGTCAGAGAAGTCATGCCTGTATGGTGGGAGAAGTAGTACAGTGATATGGTTACTACTAAAGTCAGAGAAGTCATACCTGTATGGTGGGAAAGTAGACAGTGATATGGTTACTCTAAGTCAGAAAGGCATGCCTGTATAGTGAGAAGTAGTACAGTGATATGGTTACTACTAAAGTCAGAGAAGTCATGCCTGTATGGTGGGAGAAGTAGTACAGTGATATGGTTACTACTAAAGTCAGAGAAGTCATGCCTGTATGGATGGAGAAGTAGTACAGTGATATGGTTACTACTAAAGTCAGAGAAGTCATACCTGTATGGTGGGAGAAGTAGTACAGTGATATGGTTACTACTAAAGTCAGAGAAGGCATGCCTGTATGGTGGGAGAAGTAGTACAGTGATATGGTTACTACTAAAGTCAGAGAAGTCATGCCTGTATGGTGGGAGAAGTAGTACAGTGATATGGTTACTACTAAGTCAGAGAGAGTCATGCCTGTATGGTGGGAGAAGTAGTACAGTGATATGGTTACTACTAAAGTCAGAGAAGGCATGCCTGTATGGTGGGAGACACTGATAATAAGAAAAGCAGAACTTCATGTAAAAATCAGTCAGAAGCGACATACCAGACGCCCTGACTACGCCTGAATTCATAGCTGGAGAAAGCAAGAAGATAAGAAGAATGTGATGATGGTGGCAGAAAGAAATACATTTTATAATTTCTAAATAATAAATGAGCATATCATTTTCATGAAATAATAAAGCTGTTTGTTTGTTTTATGGTTTGATCTAGATTAACCACATGTGAACCACTTTAGGAGATCTCTACGGCAAAGTGGTTAAGATGTTTGCTTATCATTCTGAATATTGTAGGTTTGAATCTGAACCAAGTCACCCTGCAATTTTATAAGATCCCTAGGGGTTTTTGCTGGAGCTAAGGAGTTTGTGCTCAAGTAGATAGTGTGTCATTTCTGCCGACAGAGAGGAGCCATATGGGAGAAATATGGTGCAATAATGTCAATGCTTCGTTTTTAGACCATTTTTTAAACCCCTTTGCAATCTGTGTGCAATTGTACCATAAGTACACTGTGCCATAGGTTTACAGCAATTTGCACTTTAGAAACACCACATCCTATTTCAGTGTGAAATAATACAGACGTAGTGGACTGGTGTAATGGACAAATATACAATGTTTTTATGTTCATTTTAAAAATCATTTTTCATAAATTCTTCTTCTTCTTCTTGCGTTCGTTCATATTAACCAAGTTAACCACTTGTTGTGATCTGTGTGGTTTGCTCCAAGGACTTGAGTACGGTGTATCCAAGTTTATAGGCAACCCACGGCATGTAGAACAGACGCA
This sequence comes from Arion vulgaris, assembly GCA_020796225.1. NCBI lineage: Eukaryota > Metazoa > Mollusca > Gastropoda > Stylommatophora > Arionidae > Arion > Arion vulgaris. The sequence goes on from CM036770.1 coordinate 2,273,484, forward strand.
TCAGAAAATCGACCTACGGTAATGCTTGGGTATCTTCTCTCTCTCTTTGCCTTTTTAACCCGGATTGGGGCATAGGCCCTCAACCAACTCATGCCAAGTCTTCTATCTCTAGCTATCTCCTGCAGCTCCCTCCAGCTCTTCTTTATATTGTTTATCTCTGTCTCCAAATCTCATATTCATGTATTTCTCGGCTCCCCTTATTTCGCTGTCCCTGTGGATTCCAGGCAAGGACCCTTCTTGTTATATTCCCTCAGGTTTTGCAAGTGTGTCCTATCCAGCGCCTTTTTAACCTGTTCGTTCACTAGAATCTGTCTTGTTCTCTGTATAAGTGCCTCATTTGTGACCCTAGCATACCATCTTAGTCCCTCTATTCTGTGTAGACACCAATTGATGAATGTTTGTAATTTATGCGTTATTGTTTTAGTAGTTCTCCATGTTTCGGATACATACAGTAGAACTGCTTTAACATTAGAGTTAAATATCCGAATTGTTGTTCTAGATTTAATTTCTTTAGACTTCCATATGTTTCCCAGTGCAATGAAAGCTTGTCTTACCTTCTGTTCTTATTTGACATCTCTATCTGTTCCAATGCTTGGTATCAATCACTCTTTATTTATCACTTTTCAGCAATTCAATGCAGCTTGTGTTGATCTGAGCGAAGAGCATGTTAATGTTTTGACACTTATTTTGTCTCTGTGAGTTTGTTCTGGGTAAGGTACATTTTCAACCGTTGACAGTGACAATACAGAATTAACATTGAAAGTTTGGCTACCCATTTTCTTCTGAATGACTGGAGATCGACAGTATCAGAAATTGTGTTGATTGTGCTTTCACTGCTCTGATTCCTGATTCTATACTGAAAACCTTGCATCCCAGAAGATGAGCTTTTCACTTGTACTTATATCCCTACTCACTATTGCTGTTGAGCTTCACTGACTCTTTATTTTCATTCTCTCTTTATTGAATTACAATGTTTGCCGTATGCTCCAAAAGTACTAGGTTTGTGTCTCTTGTGTGACAATCGAGCTTTTTTTCAGTGATACCTGATCTTTGTGTAGGTGAGTCAGAGTGTCTGGTTTTATTACAGATGAATGGGAAAAAAATGCCTCCTGAGTTAAAGTCGAGCATGTAAAAAAACCCTTGACAATAAAAAAAATTGAGAAGAGGCTAAAAAGGAGGTGCTAGGCACACACAAATTCTCCGTGAGAAACAAAAAAGGAAATAGGTTAAAAGAGGAAAATCTTGGATGGGTCAGGCCGAGGACTGTATTGAACAGGTGTGTACACTTGAAGACATTGATCCCGGTGAAGAATGGATACCAGTGCCAAGAGGAATCGCTACATCCTTTTCTGTATGCATCGAACTTGATAAAGAATGCAGGTGTAGTAGGGGCAGTACTTTCTAAGGGCCCCTACGAACATACCAACAAACAAGGTGGAATCGTTTCATTTACATTTATTATTATTACTTGCGGACAATGCATGAACACATCTGGTCGTGCCCAATGTTTATGTCATCTCTCCCTATCGTTACTAACACGTCACTATTTTACTACACAAAAACGTTGTGTCTTGTAGTTATGTGTTGCACTTCTGCATAGAGAGTACAACACATAGTCTCAACTAATCTAATTATACTACTCTAACTATCTGGCTAACTGTCCATTCCTCCGCTGCCATCTGGGGAACTATGACACAGGCAACACAACCCACTTGTTGTGGAGGCAGAGGTTCAGGCATTAATTTCTGAGAACGCATCTGAGCATGATGTAATCATTTATACGGATGGTTCGGTGATTCGACATGTGCGGAGCTCGTGGGCTTTCACTGCTCAGGTCGGAGGTGATGTTGTGAAGGAAGACAGTGGTGGTTTTGCCGTGACTACAAGCAGTCTCACTATGGAAATCATGGCGGTTACCAAGCGATGATTTGGCTAGAATCACAGACTTTTATCCATGCATGTTTTCTCAGTGACTCAATGAGTATGCTCAGGAAGATTGAAACAGGATGGGCTAGGAGACATTGGATAGAATCGCTGGGGAGGTCTAAGCTGACAAAGATCAGTTTTATTTTGTGCCAGGGCATGCAGGTGTAAGGGGAATGAACGTGCGGATAGGCTTGCAGGTATGGCTGCTGTCCAAAGCGGCGAGCAATGGACCAGGCTGATATTATAAATTCCTTAAGGGAGAGAGGGCGTGTACATGATTCACGTAATAGCGGTGAATCCACAACACTAACCAGACTGCAAGAACTCAAAGTTAAGTGTGGTGTAGCTCGACAAGAACGCTATGCTGGCAGACAAAGAAGAATTGTAAACCAACAAAGAACCGGTGTCGTTAGTCGCCACACTCTGATGGACATACTGAGGGAGAGATCGGAGCACTTATGGACTAATTTGTTCGGACGTGCAGTGATGGTGATCCGACGTCTAAACTAAACTAAACACACAAATTCATGAACACTAATGCTTTTTTAACTCCTACAAATCGTCACATTCCTCAAAATTATGCAAGGGACACTGGTAAGTGATAAGGAGTTGTGCACTGATGCAGATCTTCTGTATGAAGAAAAAGATTCGATCCTGTGCGGTTATTCACTGTAGTGCAATGATGATGATTCTATCAATCAATCAAACCTTTCTTAAACTTGAAAGAATCAATATATATGACTCAGAGCAGCCCATATGTCTCTTTCAGCTAGATATATGTACAAATATTAGAGTGGAAGATCACATACATGGTGGATTATAACATGGTGGATAAATAGAATTTTATTCAAACTGTGAAAGTCCAAGTACTCATTATCAGCTTGGAGAACTAAACACGTAATTACAAAGTACTGTAGTTTTACAAATTACAAAAACAATGACAAAATACAGCAACGTTTCGACCAACAAGGCCTTTATCAAGCAAACGAACAAACAGGAGTGACAAATTAAAATGAAACACAAATGGACGACCAAATACAAACGTATCTAAGGAAAATCTGGAATAAAAACGAATAACGAAATAAATGTAACACAAAAACACACATAAAAACTAGAAATAGAAAGGAAAAGAAACAATGAAACATCTAGTAAATATATAACGTGAATACATGCAACATATACCCATATAGATTACAAAGCAGGGAAGAGAAAGTACTAAGAAGCATAAGAATGGAATATAACATGAATACATGCAACATATACCCATATAGATTACAAAGCATGGGAAGAGAAAGTACTAAGAAGCATAAGAATGTAATACGTTGAGCCGCGTGGTCGCAAGGTACCATACAAAGAAATCAACCGATTCTCCAGAGCAAATCGACTGCGATCATCCGAGGAACATGATCGGATGGCTGTGACCTGGACATCGTGAGCACCTAAATGGCCAGTGTCATTGAAATGGGTGGCTACAGGGTCACAGAGCATTGGCGTATGTCGCGTAAGTGTTGGCGAATCGGTCACTGAGCCTCTTGCCTGTCTCGCCGATATAAGCCTTGTTACACCGCTTACAGATAATAGCATAGATAAGATTACGGGACTCGCATGTGAACCCATCGTCAATAAGAAACGTGCCTAAAGGAAAAGATACAGTAGCGTCTGTATCACATAAGCACACGTGTTGCAACGCCGACACTGGACAGTGCCAAAATGAGTCTGGATATTGGACTTAAGGCGACTGTGTACCAACATATCCTTAAGACTTCTGTCCGTCTGTAAGCCACCAAAGGATAGTTGGGAAGACAGAACGGGTCTCAGGATCTGATCTAAGGAGAGACAGATGACGGAATAAAACATTTTTCACCAGGGAACTATGGGGGTGGTAAGTTAAGATAAGTTTTACTCTGTCAGAGTTAGTAGTCCTATGCTGACTGGTAAGGGCCTGCTGGCGAGTGATTTTCTGAACTCGATGCATAGCGAGACAAGCACCCTCTCTGGGTATAGGCGCCTACGAAAGAAATCAAGCATCTCGCGAGCTCTCTCAAGAAAATCATCGTCCTCACTACAAAGGCGACGAAGGCGTAAGAGCTGCGAGAATGGCAAAGAGTCACGACAAGCCCGGGATGGGAAGAAGTATAGAGGAGAAAACTATGTGCATCAGTAGGCTTGTAATATACTGATGTATAGATAGTGGATAGGCGTAAGGTGATAGTAATGTCAAGAAAGTTGACACAAGTAGTGGAGATGTGAGAAGTAAAACGAATAGAAGGGTTGAAAACATTAATGAAATTAATGAAGCGTGACAAATCGGCTTCAGGCATATCAGTGATGCCAATACAGTCATCAATGTATCTGTGATAGACAGACGGAAGGGGGCCATCATATGTAGTGGTAACATGAGCCAGGGCTAGCGAGGGGGCGCGCTAACCAAGACCCTGCCCCTAACCTCCACGCGGTGACCCTGGAAACAGACTCTGGTTCTGGTCTGGCTAAGAGGGGCAGGGATCGGGAGAGAAAACTACTGGTAGTGGTAGCAGTGCAAGTACGGAAATACGATAAAGATACATAAAAAAATAAAATGCACAAATCTCCTGACCGATGTCCAACACTATATTGCCCAAGTCCCTGAACGCAAAGAAACAGCAACGAAACGTCTCAGACATGGATGAGAGGTGCATCCAGTGACCAAGCGTATGCCCACGTAGGGCGAAGCTCGAAGCCCTGAGGAGGGGCAAAGCCCTGAGGAGGGGCAAACATTGCCAGCCCGTCGGCAAGAATAAATAAGACAGGACCGTAACGAATAAAAGTCTACCCTCGTGTTGGTGCGAGAGAAGATTGCAGCTCACCCGCACTGGTAGCCTGGTGCAGATACATGTACTGGGCGAGGTTTGCCAAGCGCAAAAGAACAAGTTGCGTTTTAGTGCATAACGAAACTACCGCCCTGGGAAAACCGTGCAAGGTACTGTGCGATAAAAATTAACATTCCCGGAAGAACTGAGGTTGGTGATGCCTAACGGAACTGCCAGCCTTGGGGCAACCGGGCAAGGTTTGATTCCAGTCGTAACTAACATCCCCGAATAACGGGCGGGTGATGGCGGCGCAAAACCCCAGTTACGCTGATAGCGCCGACTGAAACGACCCTCTACATTGTTTGTACTCGGCCCCATGCCAGTGCTTTGAGGTCAATTGCAAATTGCCACGTACCGATCGCGTCTAGAAAAGGCTGAGAATGTTCCTTCCCGGATCAAACTCAAAATGAACGGTAAAGCAAGGCCGACATTGTACGGATCAAACAGGAAGTTCGGTCTGAACATTGGCGAAGGCCGATACTTTACACGGTGTCTTATACGAGTAAGACGCCGTCCGAGGATAAGCTTACAAGCCCGAGAAATATTTCTCAGTCAGAACGGGCATAAACAGCGTAACTCACTGTCCCGGCGTAGATCACAAAGCCCAAAATACGGCAAAGCTGATCGTACCCTAGGGAAAGCTCACCTTAGTAAATCAAAAGCTGGCTGAAAACGAACACCCCACCGAAGGATAAGCAACTGGGCTCCAATAGGTGCTGAAGGCTGGTGCACGTACATTACGTTTTGCTGGCGGTTTATATATCACAATAAGAATGATTAAAACAGGCCCAGAACGATCGCAGAAGAAGAAGAAGAATATGTAGTCCATACTAGGTGTTCAAGATAGCCCATGAAAAGACAAGCATAACTAGGTCCCATTTTAGTACCCATGGCAACCCCACTGATCTGCTCAAAGAATTGGTCATTAAACTGAAAGGAGTTAAGAGTGAGAACTAGTTCCGCAAGACGAAGGAGAGCAGAAGTTGACACAAGTGGATTAGTTCTCCTATTGAGAAAGAACTTGGAGAACTAGAAATTATCGGGAATTCAGCAATGTCCGAGGGTGACCAAATCCAGATCTAACTGTCACTGTTCCGATTAATGATACCCGACTGAACAAAATCCTTAGCATCCCGGAAGATGTGCCCTGGTTGCACGACAACCAATATCAACACGTTACACTACTCTGTACTCACCTACCGACATCATGATTAGAATACACGAAACAAACGGGCTATTATATTGGAGATAAATCAATGTGGCAAGATACAACATTTATTAACAAAGGTAAATTAGTTACGAAAATAGGTTTTTTTTAAGTACAAAATGATGTACTTTTATATGAATGACTCGTAAGTCTAGTAGATGACTGACTATATTTTCTTTATCAAAACCTGAACCAAAGTAAGGTCAAGGACAAAGATAACATCCAGTTAGCATTTGATATTCTAATTATTGTATATCTGTGATGCGAAATACTATCTTATAAGAAGAATATGATATATGAGTGCTTATTAATGTTAGAATAGCTTACCGATAATTCAAACTTCAAGCCACGTCATAAAGACGGTCGACATTGTTGATATTTTTTTTGGATATCTCAAGCATAGTAAAGGGACGTCACGCATATAATATATAAATGTTAGCAATAGTAAGAGAAGAGCGATCTCCCTTCCACCATCATCTTCTTCAAACAGCTTGTCCTGCGCAGAACTTTGTCACAGTCCTTCGGAATTTCTCTCTCTCTCTCTCTCTCTCTCACACACACACACATAGGCCAGATGTAGCCTCTGCAGCTGTCATGCTCAAATCATCATTTATATCATGAATCCATGCTCTCTGTGGTCACAATGCCACAATGCTTCCTTCCATGATGGTAGTATTGTCCAGTAATTTTTCGGACAGACACACATGCCAGGACAGGTCTATCCTACCGCCATCGCGCCGCTTCTGGAAATGTAAACTTACACACAGCAGGGCGGCCGGAACAATAGTTGTAACGTGACTACAACACACAACTCTTGCCTGTAGTTTAGCTGTAACATGCACAGCGACTACAACGGTTACATCGCCTATTCGGTGGTCAAACCAGGTGAGGGAAACCGATGGGTCTAGCAGCATCGGTAATCTAGGCACTGTCTGCCTGTGCATGCAAAGACTGGATCCGGCTGACTTCGCGGATGAGGCCACTAGTTGGCTCAACGGTTAGAAAGGCGGATCACAGCAGAGCGGTGTGGACCGCATAGAGCACGGCGAGGCACTTTAGAAAGCCCTGGTCATCCACTGCATCTGGCACTATCTCCAGTCGTCTTGACTTGTCTTGCCCCTGGATACAGATAGTCCTGGACGAGAGAGTGAGGTTGACGAATAGCGCAACTTTTCCTCACTATAATCCAAATACAGCGCAAGCTACAGTTTCAGACAACTACATACAACACAAATCACACAACATGAAGAACACGCTTAAAGCTCTCACCATAGGCGCGTGGAACGTGCGAACACTATTAGATAACAACAAAGCTGAAAGACCTGAGAGACGGACTGCACTCGTGGCTAGAGAACTGGCACGCTACGATATCGACATAGCTGCCTTGAGTGAGACTCAGACCTGACGAGGGTCAGCTGTCAGAGGTGGGCGGAGGTTACACTTTCTTTTGAAGTGGGAGAGCCAATACAGAACGTCGGGAATCTGGTGTAGGGTTTGCTGTCAAATCTCATCTTGTGCGCGGCCTCACCAGACTCCCAAAGGTGTCAGTGACAGAGTGATGACTCTTCAGATCTCACTAGGAGAAAAAAAGTGTGCCACTTTACTCAGCGTCTACGCCCCGACAATGACAAATCCAAGCGAAATCAAGGATGGTTTCTACGAGGACCTTGACTCAGCCATCTCAGCGGTCCCAAGGTCTGAGAAGCTCATCATACTCGGGGACTTCAATGCCAGAGTAGGGACAGACCATCGGGTCTGGGATGGAGTACTAGGAGTACACGGCGTGGGCAAGTGCAATAGTAATGGGCTTCTATTACTCAGACTATGTGCTGCCCACGACCTAACAATTACAAACTCCTTGTTTCTTTTACCAACCCGAAACAAAACGTCATGGATGCATCCCGTTCCAAACAATGGCACCTCATTGACTACGTCATCGTAAGAAAAAGTGACAGACGTGACGTCAGAGTCACAAAGGCTATGTGCGGAGCAGAATGTTGGACCGATCATAGATTGATCGTGTCAAAGCTCAACCTCCGCATCAAGCCTAGAAAACGTCACCAGGGTCGCAAACCAACAAAAAAGCTGGCAGTCTCCAAATTGAAAAGCTCCGCTGTCACCGAAAGTTTAATAAGAGACCTGGACGACAAATTAAAGGACCTCCAATTTGGCAAAACCAGCGTGGACGATGACTGAACTGCCCTCAGAGACACCGTGTACCTATCTACCTCTGAGCTCATAGGACACTCTGTACGCAAGAGCCACGACTGGTTTGACGAAAATGACGAAGAAATCAAGTCTATCCTTCTCACGAAACATGAGACATACAGAGCCTATCAAAATGACCCATCATCATCATCCAAAAAAAACCAGCTTTCCTAGATGCTCGTAGAAGGGCTCAAGAGAGAATCAGGAAATTACAAGACGCATGGCTAAGCCAAAAATCTGATGAAATCCAGATATATGCAGACAGACATGATTTCAAACGCTTCTACGATGCCCTAAAAACTGTTCTATGGAAGATCATGGAAAAATTTGGATGCCCAAGGAAATTCATCAAGATTGTCCAACAGTTTCACGAGGGCATGATGGCACGTGTACTTGACGAAGGGAGCTGTCGGAAGCCTTCCATGTCACCAACGGCGTCAAACAGGGCTGTGTACTGGCCCCAACACTCTTCAGCATGATGTTTGCTGCCATGCCCACGGATGTCTTTTGGGAAGGCGACGAACATGGGGTAAAGATTAGATACAGGACAGACGGTAACCTATTCAATATTCGGAGGTTAAAATCCTCCACCAAGGTAAAAGAATCAACTATCTCAAACCTGTTGTTTGCTGATGACTGTGCCCTCGCTACCAACTCTGAGGAAGAAATGCAGACTTACATGGACAAGTTCTCAATGGCCTGTGATAGGTTTGGCCTCACCATTAACACCAAAAAACAGAGGTCATGTTCCAGCCCGCCCCTAGAGAACAGTATTACGATCCAGTCATCAACATTAAACACCAGCGTCTCCAGTCAACGGACAACTTTGCTTATCTTGGCAGCCTCCTATCCAGATCGGCAAACATAGATTCTGAGGTCCACAATAGGATATCCAAAGCCAGTGCTGCGTTCGGAAGGTTACGTGTCACTGTGTGGGAACGGAAGGGATAAGCATAGTCACAAAGCTGAAAGTTTACCAGGCCATAGTGCTAACAACGCTGCTGTACGCAAGCGAGACATGGACAGTGTATAGCAGACACGCAAGAAAATTAAACCATTTCCACACAAGCTGTCTACGCAGAATACTAAAAATAAACTGGCAGGACAAAATTCCAGACAGCGAAGTCCTCACAAGAGCAAAGATCCCAAGCGTCAACACCCTGTTGCAGAAGGCCCAACTGAGATGGGTCGGTCACGTTGCTCGAATGCCTGATAAACGCATCCCAAAACAGTTGATGTATGGCGAGCTTGAAGGGGGCAGACGTTTAGCTGGTGGACAGAAAAACGCTTTAAAGACACTCTTAAAGTGTCTCTAAAATGCTTCGATATAGACAATACGTGCTGGGAATCCCTTGCGCAAGATCGCCAAATGTGGCACTGTAACAACAAAAGAGGAACCCGAATAGCTGAGAATCATCGTATTGTTGAGTCACAGAGAAAACGAGCAGCGCGAAAAGACAGAGCACACAACACGCACATGTCTAACCTTGATCATGTATGCCCCACCTGTGGTCGGGATTCTGTTCTAGGATTGGACTCTACAGTCACCTCCGCACACACCAGAGAGGTGCAACAGTACACGTCTGAGATTGTTGTCATCATCGCTTGCGATGGACGGCTATTATTCCCCAACCGTTCGTGTCTTTCAGATGTCCAAAATACCTTAATTTTCACATTTTTATTTCCTGCACCAGCCAGTTATATTTGACTATAAGTTCTTTCTGAGATATATTTGTTATCTTCTCTGTCCATGGTATACAGATAAATCTTCTAACAGTGTACTCTATAGTAGTATCTTCTTCTAGAAATCTAGTTATGCCCAAACTCCTTCAATGCCAAAACAAAGTACAGGTTAATTAATTGATTACTAGATTCGACTATACCTGCACTCTGGGCTCACCCACTATTAGCTACATAGTGGAGGTTCGAGCAAGAAGAACACCCACTTATTGATGATGTTGATACAAATATGTGGGGTAGGGTAGTGGTGGTGCGATCTGATTGATACTGGGTTGGTTATTTAGCTTTTGGTTTCTTATTTGGTTTGTTGAGTTTGTATTTGTTACTAGGTCCTTTTATTTTTTTACTAGCTGAGTGTCTTTGTGAGAAAGTCATTTAGACGTTTGCATGGCGTTCTGTACGTTTTAGGTTCGAATTCGGACCAAGTCATAAGCGCATTTTTATTCCAATTATCTCTAGGATTGTTCCTGGAGCTACGGAGTTAGGTTAGGTTAGCACAGCCAACTCTATATTGAGTGATAAAGAGTTGTCCGTGCTTTAGGTGTGATTGGTTTTGGTCCTCCATCATTGCCATCTGGGTTGATGTTATGATTTTGGAGTGTTGGGTGAGAAGGTAGGGCAGTACCTCACGGAAAATGACAGCCGTATCCTGGTCGCACAGATGGATAGTCATGATCCTACTTGGTCCCCACTTCTCACCTAGCTCATGTTTGGCTCCACGTGCCACACCCCAGGCAACAGTCTCGTCTGACTGGCTAAACAACATGAGTGGGCGGGAGTAATCCTGCTTAACCCTCCCTCTTCCCTCCTTTCTTTCCCCTACCCACGTCCCCTTTTCCCCCCTCCAATATTCTTAACCACAGTGAGAGCTCTAATGGCCTCTCATATGACCATTCAGATCTGGCACAGCACTACAGCATAACTGAGTAGATGTGGTAAACATTTGTATAATATTTGACAATGTACATGTACCCTCTGTTGTAAGAAAGAAGTCAGAAAGGTACTAACTAGATCTGAGGATAGAGAACCAATGTGTGCTGCTTTCTGACGGCTGACATCCATCGTACAGGCGCAGTGACTCAGGACGTGATGATCCTCTTGCCTTGAACATTTGGACACAAGCCTAGAGTATAACAGAGCTCGGCGTGACCAGCAGGCAATCTGGTGGCGGGGAATGAGAACAGCGAACCCTACCTTGGCTGCAGTATCATTAAGCGACACAGAAAGCCCCTCATCCACTAGTGCTATGGCAGTATTATTCTGGCTCCTGTCCGGGGTGGGTAGGAAATCCACAGACTCTCCAGCTTTTCAATGATATGTACAACAATAAAAGAAATTCAAGCGAGATCGGACGTCGACTCAAATATCAAGGTCCGCGCCAGACAGAGGGTAACCGGGCTGTTCTGTGCGAAAAATTGACTACTGGAAGAAACAAAACAAACAAATGCAAACACAGAAATACACAAAACCCTTGGAGGAAGAAGGACCTACAGATGTCAGATGACCAAAAGAACAAACATTCACTTAACATCCTACAATTAAACATCTGTGGCCTAAGAAACAAAAAGATTGAACTCTCAAAATTATTACATGACCACAAGGTACATGTGGCCCTTTTGCAAGAAACCCTACACAAAGACAGTGACCTGCACTTGACTGGATACACTAGTTATCCCTGTAGGTGTACTGACTGCCGAGGCATAGTCACATACATACGTAACGACATCCAGGGAGATGCATCACAGCTTACAACAGCCCATCCCACAGATGTGCAAAAATTATATCTGGCACCTGGAGGAAATATCCCATATAAAATTTATAACCCCGCAAAAAACACTAAACCCCAGAATCACAACTCACAGATAAAATATATTAGCTGGTGACTTAAATGGACACTCACGTTGGGGCTACCCAACAACAGGACAGGAACATTAATAAAGAGCATGTGATACAAAAATCTATCAGTATTATAAATGCAGAATTCCACCAATTGCTGAAAGAGCTATTTCCCACTTATCGACCTGACCTGACCATCTGCTCATCCGACTTGACAGAATCCTGCCATTCTCAAACTTGATGATATGGGAAGGGACCCAAAACCACCCTTTATACATAACAATTTAAAAAAAGTGTCGAAAGCAAAAAAACAGAACTTAAAAAAAGCAACGGGAGACTTTTCAAGAAACAACGACCTGTTAAAAAAGGAGCCAGTAGTGTTGAGTTTTCAACAAGAAGTAAAAAAGAAATTCTGAAAGCCTATCATTTAAAAGGGGAGCTGAAATTTAAAAAAACCCTTTTTCCAAAATACAAATACCATCTATAAAAGAAGCACAAGAAAACACAGAGCCCACACCATCACGGCATAAAAGCAGTAAAAAAGCTTGTAAAAGTAAAATTCAGTTAGAAGGGCAAAATGAAAATGGATAGACACATACCAAAACAGACTTTAGACGAAAGGGAATAACCTGGGGTTTAACAACTGTCTGGGGATATGGGAAGAAACCCAAACCAGTGATAGGTGGTGGGAAAAACAACCAAAAGCCCCAAAAAAACAGAGCACTTAACCCGATTTTGACGGGAAAAGAGGGAACTAGAGATAGACAGAAGCGTAAACCCACTTGAACAACAAAAAAAACCCTTAAATAAAGTTAATTTTTTTTAAAAAGAAATTAGAAAGAATTAGAAAGGATTAAAGTTGAAATTTTAAAGCTCCTGACCAGATAAGATCCACAACGAGATGCTTCAAACTTGGGTCCAATGGGGAGGTAAAAATTTCATCAAAACATGACATGGAAAAATGGAAAGTCCCCCTGGAGGAGTCCCCAATTTTACCCCTATCCAAAAAAAACACCAACCTCCAGGTGAACCCAGAAGATGACCAACTCCCAACATCATGTCTGGGAAATTAGCTGAAACAATTGTAAATTGTCGTCTCACTGGTTTTTTGGGAAAGGGGAAAACACTTATGCCAAACAGGGGGGATTTAGATTAGCAACTGCACAGAGGACCAACTCTTTGGGTTTACCAAAGAAACAGAAGAGAAAAAAACAAAGATTCTTGACCTGAAAGGGCAGATGAGAGGGAAAAGGCCTTAGAAGATGATGGACATTTAAAAGGGAAATTAAAAACAGGGATTTTAAGCCCCAGATCCAAAAAATAAAGATGAATTTATCAAGGAGGTCTTAGAAGAGGGTTTAAACGGGGTATCCCGTTGATTTTTTTTCATATAATCAATGATCGAAATGATTCCCTAAAAAAGGCTAACGCAGACACCCCTATTTGGCAAAAAATCATGAGGATGTAGAAAGGAGCACGAAACTTCAAAAACCAAAAAAACCCAGACACGCCAACAGGAAACAAAAATAGTCCCTGTAACCACCCAACCAACAAACCCAAAACCCAACCCAACGTAAGAGAACAACACCCCCCATATTTGGGGTAACACTTGAGCCAGCTCAACCTGGGAAAATGTTTGAATGAAAAAAAAACATTAAGAAGATTTCAGCTATTGAAGAAGCCTTTTACAACATGGGGATGACAAAGACACTTTAGAGGGTTATATCTTGTTCATACGCTCTGCAAAAGAGTACAACAGTGTTTCTAACAACTTGCTCCAAGACAAACCTTAATTCCTGACAGAGTACAGAACAATGCCTTAGTCTAATCAGTGGAGCAATGAGGTCAACACCAACCCCGCATGTGAAATAAAACAAATTTGGGAACCCCCTTGGGTCAGGGGCAAAACTGTTGAAACATGAAAGGAGCAAAAGAAGAATCAAGATCAAATAAACTACTTGTCGGGAAAGGGGAACAGAGAAACAGAATTAAACAAAATAATCCTCCACCACGTCAGGAAACATAGAAAATACCACCTTCCAGAAACAAGACAACTGCTGCAGAGAGTGGGAAACTTACCACCAATACATTTGAATACCCTGAAATTAGAACAAAATTGATAGATAACAACAAACGCCCGACCCAGTAGCCTTATCTTCTTCTTCTTCTTTGGTTCATTCTTTTCGACCAATTTAAATCACTTTTTTTGATATGTTTTATCTTTTCCAAGAACGGGATACGTTGCACATTGGTTTTAGGCCCCAAACCATGACTTTACATTTTGGACACATGCATCCGATTTAAAACCCCTAGTCGCCTTTAGACATGCAGGAGGTAAAGGTTCATTTTTCACCCCAAATTTGGGCCCCGGAACCACTGGGGAGTCAGCCTTTTGATAGCATCTCAAAGAACCATTGATGCCTATCCCCCAAAAATGGGTAAAGTCTATACATGGACTGCATTTAAAGCCACCATCAAAGCAGATTAGGGGCATATATACAATACCCAGACAGATTCCCGAAGAGCTGTTTTGCAGCGGGGGGAATGCTCCAATTATGAGGCTGAAATTCATGGAAAAAGCAGCTTTGTACCACCCGAAAACTGTTTTTTATGCCTTTCCATCATAGGCACAAAAATAATTATTTTCACAGATTCAATGTCTGCCCTTTAATTCTAGAAGAAGGTGGACATTGTAAATCTAAACTATCTCAAAAGCCCTAGATATTGACAGACTTATTACATCACATGACATCAAAATAAATGCAGTGGATTCCCCGGGCATTCAAACACACCTGGGAAAAAAAAGCAGAAGGGTAGCAAGAAAAGGGCAACACAGGGAAAAACCAATCACAGCAACAATTCCAAAAGCAAAGCAAAACCCAATGACAACAAATAAAGAAATTTTACTGAACAGATGGGCCATGGGAAAAACAGGAAGAGAGGTGTACAGCCATATGGCCAGCCCTAACCTTAATGACAACATCAACAACCTTACAAGAAGAGATCAGAGCACCATTTTTAGACTCCGAACCCAACACATAACACTTAATAATCACTTGAACAGAATTCATCAACAACACACTCCAGAGTGCCAACCGTTCACCACCACCTCTTTAAGTGTCAAGCACTAGATGACATCAGAAAGACCCTCCTTCCTCCAAGGCCAGATAAATGGAACACATTATACGGAACAAAAGAACAACTTACAGACACATGCAGATACCACTACATAGCATTGAAGCCGAAGGGCAAAAGCTCAAGTGCCGCTGGATCATTGAAGAAGAAGAAGTATCTTCATTCGCCCTGCTTTGAATTCAGGCGTAGTCATGGCTCCTAATATGACACATCTGTGTGAATTTTGCGTGCAGGCTTGCTTTCGTGTTCACCATTGTCCCTCGCCATTCATCTTACACCGACTACAGTGGTAGGATTTGTATGTGATCATGAGACTCATGTCGACACAATCTCATTTGAGTACCAGAGAAAGACTGGAAGCAAAGGCGGCTGGCATGGTTTACCGTGTCTTGTTTATCTTGTGTCATTGTCAAAGACAAATTATGTCTAAATAGTCGCATTTTGTATTAATTTCATCCATTGCCTTCGTACATAACCGGGCTAAATCTTCTGTATCACGCTCATAGCGTCGCTGAGGATGCATGAGTGAATGTTTGCGTCTTTAGCCAGTCAATGTATCTTGTCACCGCCATAACCTCCATAATCGTGATGCTGGTAGTTGTCACCTATGCGTCACTACTTGCCTCTTTGATGATCTTTCCTTAAGTTCTAGCCGTGAAGGTCCATGCCGAATCACTGAACCATTAGTGTAGACAACATCATCTCCCTCCGATGTGTAGTCACTTATTAACGCTTCGACTATTGTAAGCAGCGGAATTGCGACTTGGTTTATTTTCCGTGGGGACTACCACTAAGGATTGTCTGTGTTTAGTGGGTATTGGTATCCACTTTTCTCCATGATCAATGTCCTTGGTGGCACATACGCGTTGTATGACCTACTCTGCTCGGCCACCTCTAATATTGGGCCGCATAACTCACCGGGAAAACCCTGACTTAGTTTGATTTGGGGGCTGGGTTTTATATATGTTTGCTCTCTGCCAGTGTCAGCGACACCGGAGCATATCCTGCAAGACTGTCTTCTCCTGTGTGAGCTGAGAATCAACATGTGGCTACACCCAGTCGACCTGAAAACTAAGCTTAGGGAAAATCTGACAGACATGAAGCTGACTGCCCAGTTTGTGGTTCACAGTAAACTAAGCACATGACCAGAGATCGCTGAAGAAGAAAATCTGACAGACCTGAAGCTGACTGTCCAGTTTGTGGTTCACGGTAAATTAAGCACATGACCAGAGATCGCTGAAGATATATGCTTGATAGAACACTGTAAGTTCTTTTTTAAAATTTTACTAAATTCTATGAGTCTATGGTTATTTATTGATGAAAAATATTCATAATAATGATATTCATTATTGTTAAACTTAACTTGTTGCATAATATAACTTTGATTTAACATGTTGTATTTCTTCTTCTTCTTTGCGTTCGTTCTTTATGACCAATTTTAATCACTCTTTGTGATATGTTTGATCTTTGCCAAGAACGTGTTTACGTTGCACATTGGTTTGGTAGGCCACTAAACGAATATACTTCTCTACACATTTAGGACACATGCATCCAATTTCAGCCAAACCTTCTTAGTCGCCTCTTAGGACATGCGTGGCAGGTAACAGTGGTTCTATTCTTTACACCCCAAATTTGGGCCCCGGTAACCACTCGGGCGGCATGTTGTATTGATTTTAAAGTGAATTCGTTTATATACAGCAATATTGGAATGCTAGGTCACGTGACGGTTGTGTTCTTATTTCCTAGAATTTTTACCTGTGTCCGCTAGCCGTGTTAGTTGGCTGTAGCTCGACCCAGCCACGTTTAAGTCTATTACCTTTGCAGTGTTCTAGTACATTGTGTAATGGATGTGTTAGGTCTTGAGTGATTTTAAGGTAGGCAACTGTTCTACACAGCCCAATTTTACTGTTTATGTCTGGAAGGTCCAGCAGGTATCTCATTGCTCTACATGATGTGTCTTTGGTGCATCCAAGTATGATGCGCATTACTTTGTTATGTATCTTCTATGTATTTGCTATGTATCTTCTCTAGCGTGTTAAATTGAGTCTTGAGGAGAATGAATAATGACAATGCGTATTCCATGACAGATAGGATAAACACTTGATAGAGAATGGTGAGCAGATGTTGCTGGTAACATGTGGCAGTCATGACCCTCATGGCCGCTAGATCCTTTCTGTGCCAAGTGCGCCCTTTAGCGTAGACTTCGTGTCAAATTGTACTCCTAGATATTTCATAGTGTCGGTACTATTTCCTTCTCCTCCATATGTATGGCCGTGATAGTTGTCCTCGCGATGTGATAGTTGTCCTCGCGATGTGGTAGTTGTCCTCACGATGTGAAAGTTGTCCTCACGATGGGGTAGTTGTCCTCGCGATGTGGTAGTTGTCCTCACGATGTGGTAGTTGTCCTCGCGATGTGGTAGTTGTCCTCGCGATGTGATAGTTGTCCTCGCGATGTGGTAGTTGTCCTCGCGATGTGATAGTTGTCCTCGCGATGTGGTAGTTGTCCTCACGATGTGAAAGTTGTCCACGATGGGTAGTTGTCCTCGCGATGTGATAGTTGTCCTCGCGATGTGATAGTTGTCCTCGCGATGTGATAGTTGTCCTCGCGATGTGATAGTTGTCCTCGCGATGTGATAGTTGTCCTCGCGATGTGATAGTTGTCCTCACTAAGTGATTGTTGAAGGAGAACCATGTTACAGTAGCTTTTGCTGTGTTAATTTTTGCTCTAGATATTTGACATCACTTAGAAATGCATTCGAATTCTTCCTGTAGTTCTTCCACAATCTTAGCTTTGTCTTTGTCTTGGCGGTACACACAAATTACAAAGTGACAGAAAATTATACAAATTTTCAAGAGCTGAAATTATGTGGAGATTTTATTGAGATATATATGGAGAACACAAGGGACAAAAAAGAAAAAATGAAGAAAAAAACAAGGGAAAAAGAGTAACAATTATTCGATTACAAATCAAAATACTGTAAGACCCTTATTCTACAAATAGAATGCAACCAGGATGTATATTAAATTGCCTGGACTACAACTCTGTAATATCTGTCATAGCTTCTGGTGACAAATGTTAGAATGCAACCAGGATGTATATTAAATTGCCTGGACTACAACTCTGTAATATCTGTCATAGCTTCTGGTGACAAATGTTTCAGAAATTGAAACAGTCAAATAGAAAAGAAGCAAGAAATATTGGACAAATCTTGACCTAAACATTGACCACAAAAATATACTTTTTTGGTAAACATTTAAAAATGTCTCAGTTATTTTAAATTGGAGGAGAATAGTAAGATAAATAAAAATAACTTCAAGAAACAAGTTATAACTTTGATTTAGACTTTTATGATTGCTAGACTTTTGAGGTTTGACTGTATTTCATTTTGTATGCCAGGTTGAGTACAAGTACTTTCCAGTTGTTCTGTGTCTCAATAACAGCTGCAATAGTGTAGTGGTATGTGCGTTTGCTTTGTATGTGTGTGATCTCAGGATCAAATTCTCAAATGTGAGTGGAATTTTTTCAATTAAACCAGCCTTTATCAGTTTCAGTTTGAAATATCTTCATTGCACTCTGGATATGTCCATAGATCCTCAGATCTCCTTCACAATATCTCCAACAGTGTCCAGCGACTAACTGTACCAGTTTGATTTTGATTGATGAATCACTGCAAATTTCAATCTGAGCTCTTGCAATATTGCAGCTGATGTTACCTCTGAAGTCGGAGAAGATATGTCTGTATGGTGCAGGACACTGATAAGGAAAGCATACCTTCACGCAAAAATCAGTCAGAAGCGCCATACCAGGTTCCATGACTATGCCTGAATTCATAGCAGGCAAATGCAAGCAAGAAGAAGCAGCAGTTGATGTGGATTGGTTTAGATGAAAGTCCTCTTTACAGCCACATTTTATGAGGGTGTTCAGAATGTCAGCTTTGTCCATTATAAAGTAGCAGAGAAACACTTGAAAGTTAGGTGGCTTGTGGACCTCTGAAGTCGAAGAATGTACAACTGAATGGCGGGGGACACTGAAAATAAGGCAAGCAGGCATTCTAACAACAAACAATCAGAAGCACCATACCAGGTGTCTTGACTACGTCTGAGTTCATAGCAGGCAGATGTAGAAGAAGAAGCACCATACCAGGTGTCTTGACTACGTCTGAGTTCATAGCAGGCAGATGTAGAAGAAGAACAAGGTG
The DNA here is from genome assembly GCA_020796225.1 of Arion vulgaris. Lineage (NCBI taxonomy): Eukaryota > Metazoa > Mollusca > Gastropoda > Stylommatophora > Arionidae > Arion > Arion vulgaris. The sequence goes on from CM036770.1 coordinate 2,292,584, forward strand.
GTTTGCTTGATATTGACTGCATTATCTATTAATTCTGCTGGTCAAAGAAAAATACAGGGTTAAAAAAAACATTATTCCAAAACCTGCATGTGTTCTGTAATTGTGGAAGACTTCTTCTAGCCAGGGCTGCAAGTTTTCACTATTGGGCAGGCAATGCCAATTTGTAGAACCTGCATGTGTTCTGTAATTGTAGAAGATTTCTTCTAGCCAGGGCTGCAAGTTTTCACTCTTGGGCAGCCAATGCCAATTTGTAGAACTTGCATGTGTTCTGTAATTGTGAAAGACTAGTGTAAAGTGTCTTATGAACAGATGGGTGTAGTGGGAGGAGTTCTTGTCTAGTTTTATGTGCTTGCTTGCTATTCCTTCTCTGCTCCTGGTAAAGCATAGGGCCTCAACAGTTGTTCGCCACTTTTCTCAGTCTCTGGCTGTTTTTTTATGGTCTCCAGGATAGTCTAGCACTCTTCAGTTCCTAAAAACACTTTTGTCTCCAGGTCTGTTTAGGGCATCCTCTTTTTATTTTCCTTCGGGTTCCACTCAGTCCAGGACATTCAAGCAAGACATATGTGAAAATGGGTTGATTACTGTGACTTGACTGTGGTCTCAGTGAGAATAAAGAAAAGACATATGTGAAAATGTGTTCATTACTGTGACTTGACTGTGGTCTCAGTGAGAATTAAGAAAAGACATATGTGAAAATGGGTTGATTACTGTGACTTGACTGTGTCTCAGTGAGAATAAAGAAAAGAAATAAAATAAAGTTGACAGAATGTTACCAAGTGTAATCATGGTTAATAAAAAGTAAATAATTTACAACATACTTGATGTCATCTTACAGCACACAAAAACATGAAACAAATGGTATAATCACAAAGGAACAACATAATCAGCCTGTGGAAACAACAACATATGGCACGCAGCAATATACGTACACTTCAGTACTGACTGTGTTAACACGTGGCATGTGCACACAACCCCCTCCCTCCCCAACCCACACTGATTATATCAGACTCTCCACTGAGACTAAGTATAGTACAAGGTCAGCTGCCTTATATCCAGTCTGTTCCAAGATTAGTTACTTTATATTCAGTCTGTCCCAAGGCTAGTTACTTTATATTCAGTCTGTTCCAAGATTAGTTACTTTATATTCAGTCTGTTCCAAGATTAGTTACTTTATATCCAGTCTGTTCCTAGATTAGTTACTTTATATTCAGTCTGTTCCAAGATTAGTTACTTTATATTCAGTCTGTTCCAAGATTAGTTACTTTATATTCAGTCTGTTCCAAGATTAGTTACTTTATATCCAGTCTGTTCCTAGATTAGTTACTTTATATCCAGTCTGTTCCAAGATTAGTTACTTTATATTCAGTCTGTTCCAAGATTAGTTACTTTATATCCAGTCTGTTCCTAGATTAGTTACTTTATATTCAGTCTGTTCCAAGATTAGTTACTTTATATTCAGTCTGTTCCAAGATTAGTTACTTTATATCCAGTCTGTTCCTAGATTAGTTACTTTATATTCAGTCTGTTCCTAGATTAGTTACTTTATATCCAGTCTGTTCCAAGATTAGTTACTTTATATCCAGTCTGTTCCAAGATTAGTTACTTTATATCCAGTCTGTTCCAAGGCTAGTTACTTTATATTCAGTCTGTCCCAAGGCTAGTTACTTTATATTCAGTCTGTCCCAAGGCTAGTTACTTTATATTCAGTCTGTCCCAAGGCTAGTTACTTTATATTCAGTCTGTCCCAAGGCTAGTTACTTTATATTCAGTCTGTCCCAAGGCTAGTTACTTTATATTCAGTCTGTCCCAAGGCTAGTTACTTTATATTCAGTCTGTCCCAAGGCTAGTTACTTTATATTCAGTCTGTCCCAAGGCTAGTTACTTTATATTCAGTCTGTCCCAAGGCTAGTTACTTTATATTCAGTCTGTCCCAAGGCTAGTTACTTTATATTCAGTCTGTCCCAAGGCTAGTTACTTTATATTCAGTCTGTCCCAAGGCTAGTTACTTTATATTCAGTCTGTCCCAAGGCTAGTTACTTTATATTCAGTCTGTCCCAAGGCTAGTTACTTTATATTCAGTCTGTCCCAAGGCTAGTTACTTTATATTCAGTCTGTCCCAAGGCTAGTTACTTTATATTCAGTCTGTCCCAAGGCTAGTTACTTTATATTCAGTCTGTCCCAAGGCTAGTTACTTTATATTCAGTCTGTCCCAAGGCTAGTTACTTTATATTCAGTCTGTTCCTAGATTAGTTACTTTATATTCAGTCTATCCCAAGGCTAGCCACTTGATATTCAGTCTGTCCTTCCTCACCCCTCTTTCAGACAGTGAGTTCATATTAGGAGGTAAGGGACCTTGATGAAACTAATGGTGCTGTCCAGGTCGTTGCTTGCGTCATACAGTTCTGTCTCAGTTGAAATAGTCATGGGAAGTCCAGGTCGTTGCTTGCATCATACAGTTCTGTCTCAGTTGAAATAGTCATGGGGAAATGTTTCTCTCTGAAAATACAGGTATAGAGAATACAGGTCTGCAGTATGTGGTCAGCATTTTCTGATGCACTACCACATGGGCACAACGTTGAATCACCAATGTGGATTGTCATGTCAATTTGATGACAAAGTCTACAGTAGCCTACCTTAGTCTGAAGATGATGTATTGGTCCTATCTTGATAAGAGCCAGGCTGGGCCTTGAGGGAAGTGTTCTGCATGGGATTCTTTCCATTTGAGTGAATGTTATGTTTAATGAGATCTGTGATCTATGACCCACTTTTTTTATGATTTAACCTGGAAGCAAACCAGCTGCTTTACATTCAGACTGTTCCATAACCTACTTTTTTCCATTCAGTCTGTCCAATAACTAACTTTTTTCCATTCAGTCTGTCCAATAACTAACTTTTTTCCATTTAGTCTATCCAATAACTAACCTTTTTCCATTTAGTCCGTCCAATAACTTAACTTTTTTCCATTCAGTCTGTCCAATAACTAACTTTTTTCCATTCAGTCTGTCCAATAACTAACTTTTTTCCATTCAGTCTGTCCAATAACTAACTTTTTTCCATTTAGTCTGTTCAATAACTAACTTTTTTCCATTCAGTCTGTCCAATAACTAACTTTTTTCCATTCAGTCTGTCCAATAACTAACTTTTTTCCATTTAGTCTGTCCAATAACCAACTATTTATTATTCACACCATCCCATAATCAACTCCTTTATATTCAGTCTGTTCCATTACCAGCTGCTTTTTTTTTTTTTTCTTCCTTCGTCGCTTTCAACTCAGACGAGTTTCATCTCTGAAACTGATTTTTGCGTGAAAATCCGTTTTTCCAATTTCTTACAATGGCAGCAGCGTACACATTGTAAATTACTTTACACTGGCAGCCGTGTGCTCAATGTACACGTAATTAGTATTCCTTCGCCATACAGGCAGATTTTCTCTGACTTCAGAGGTACTCATGTTATCGTCCTGAGTAAGACCAGGGACTCAAACAAATGCCGGACAGTAGGTTCGAACCCGAGCTATGAGGCGTCTCACAGCTAGCAGGCTGAGCTACTATCAACTACTCTAGGCAGTCCCCTAACCAGCTGCTATATAATCAACAAAGTAAAACAACAAAAAAAAGTTAAGAAACTCTTTTTCATACCTTGATGTATATTGGGTAATACAGTGATTGGGCTGGTATTTTTCATAGACCGTCGGCACATGATGGGTGGTGTGGTCAACATCACGCTGGTCGCCTTCCTTCCCAGTACTTTTTATGGTGCCCAATTGAGGCTGGGTCGGCCTTAGAGCTGTTACAGTCTGAAATATATTTCTTCCCCACTGAGGAATTGAACCCGGGCCACATGCCTAAGTAACAAGTTCACTAACTACTACACTACTGCGGCTCTCCTATAATAAACATAGCATGCAACAAGTTTATAATATGTTTATATTCAGCCTGTCATGTCTTAGATTTCAATAAAAAAATTAATGGCAAGCATTATTAAATCATCTGATTTTAATCACTTTTACATGACAATAAACAGAAGAATTATGACTGTAACAGCAAGATATTGCGACAAAAACCAAAAACAATTTGAATGCAGGAAGACAGATACAATAAACAAACTATACAAGTAATCATTCAAATATAAACAGTGTGATCAGAATTGGTGTAGATTGACAATGTCGACAAGCATTTGAAGCCAAGAAGCAAGAAATTAAATCTGGAAAAAAAACGTAAATACCTGTCTTTACTTTATATAATACTACTTTTTACAGGCACTGTTTTGGAACCCATAAGGACAGAGGAGTAGGGGAAGGCTTAGACATACCTGGACAAGAGAGTTGGAGACTGATATTAAAAGGATAGGTAAAACATGGACAGAATTGGAAGGGACAGCAAGAGAGAGGAAGAGCTGGAAGAAGTCTGTTGAAGATATGTGCTCCGTAGGAATTTGAAGGTGAAGAAATACAGCTTTTTAGGGCAGTGCAGGACAGGGTGGACATAAGCTTGTGCAATTTAATGGCTACATGGCTGTGCAATTTAATGGCTACATGGCTGGTACAGTCGCCACAAAACTATTCAGGCTAGGATTTTTCTTTATATAAGCCCCCAACAGAAAAACTCCTTGGTCTTACCAGGGATTGAACCCAGATGGGGGCCTGCGCTCTAATCCATTCAGCCAGATGCTCCCCTAAAGCTGAGAAATTTGTGAAAAGTTTTCAGGGAGGATATTGGGCATCAAGTGCAGGAATTGTAAAATCTGATGGATTTTCTCTCTCTCTTGCGATCACCGTCCAGACCGATGTACCAGATCTCCCCATAAATTCTATCCCTTAGCATTGGTGTGTTTTACGTCACATCTTCAGCACCAATTAGAGCTCTGGTGCTTATCCTTCGGCGATGTGTCTGATTTCAGCCAGCGTTTACTCGGTTCGCTCTCCGTTCTGTAGCCATCTAGTGTTTTTTACGGTGTGGGTAGCTAGCCCCACGCCCAACCTCCTTAGTCGCCTCTTATGACATGCGTGGCGGGTAACAGTGGTTATATTCTTTCCACCCCAATTTGGGCCCTGGTAACCACTAGAACGTGATGGATTTGATGTTGCTCTCTCTCTATGGAAATCTCTATAACACACATCAGTAGATGAGTAGTGACCAAGTGATGGATTTGATGTTGCTCTCTCTCTATGGAAATCTCTATAACACACATCAGTAGATGAGTAGTGACCAAGTGAGTGCACATTTTAAACACCTACATCTTTAACAAACATTAAGATTACTATCTGCTGCATGTATGTTGTACCACATTGACTACGACAGCTTACTAATGAGCAGTAGATAGGAAAAGTCTGGACGTCAAAAGGAAACATGGAAAAGAACTGTGGATAGAGAGTTGACAGATTGTAGCCTGACGTAGGAAACAATTAGTAGAAAAGTGGCATAACGGCAACAATGGAAACCTTTAGTAGAAGCCATATGTGTCGAACGGGACACCAAGTAGTTACAGATAGATTAACAATGATAAGCATATAACTGCTTCCAAATAACAACAATATATTAACAACCAGATTAAAAACTGGCTCATATCTTATAATTTAGACGATGATAATATTTTCAGAAAACTACAAATACGGTTGATTACATTCAAACATTTTCAATTGTTTCATAAACATTTGTATACATTAACCCTCAGAGCCTGGGATCCCAATATTTCGGTATTGAATGTAAACATCGCATATTTCGATGTCCCGAAATATTGGTCTGAAAAGACCCCATCATTATTTGTCAGTTATTGAAGATAAATTGTGTACAAATGTGACATCAAACACAATCCAGGTGTTCTACATGGTTTAGCAAGATGTCAGATGCTGTTGAGTGATATTTTGTTTGGTGCTGATAAGGTAATTAGATCAGTATGTTCATGATAAAAAGATGGACTGAAAATTTCGGAAATGGTCACTCTAAAATGGAGCAAGCTGTTGAACTTGTTTTGAAGAATTTGAAAACAAATTAGACTTTAAAAGTGTTTATTCTGATAAGGATATCAAAGGTGAGTAAGACGATCGTTTACTGATTTAGATGGCAAAGAATTGTTTGTTTTGATTGATATTCAAGTCATATATGTTCAATCTGGAGAACAAGCTACATTACATGGGAGTATTCAGGGGGCATGACCCAAGTAATATATCAAGTAAATTTAAAACAGTTTAGTATTCTTAAAATAGATAATAAGCAGGAATAACAGAGATGATGGGATAAGTCAATAACAAACTATAAACACTTATTTGTGCTAAATTATTATGTTTTTAATATCACTCTATGTGCTGTTTTTGCTCAGGAGCTCAGAGGAAGGTGTTTATAGTCTTCAGGTGGCTAGGGTTCAAAGGGTTCAACTCTTATTCAACAAAGGACAAAAAAGAGAAATAAATGATGTAGCATACATATTTAATACAACACATCTTTATAATGAAATGTCACCACCACCGTCCAGGCATGACACTTGTACATTTTGTGAGGCTGTTTCTGGGATGATATTTTCGTCTTACAAGGAGACTGATTTTAACTTTTTTATTCTAATAAGAACATGATTCCCTAGCATATAATGTTATAGTGGTGTCAATTGTTAGAGGAGGATTCTTCTTCTTCTTCTGTTGATCTAAATCAACCACTTGTTAAATCACTCTTTGTACCCTGTATATGATTTGTACCTTAGAGTGTTAGTTCGCTGTGTCTTCTACACACCTACGACCTGTAGGCCAATGAATCTAGTTTGTGCTTGCTTTTATTTGGGTTTTCCCAAGTTAATTCTATTAGAAGCTAGAAATCTTGAAATCATCGTAGTCCCAATATGCTGATCCGTGTCATCTGGGATGTGATAAAATGATTTCTATAGATTCACTGACCCCAGAAGGGGTACACTGACCCCAGAAGGGGGTACAAATGTGCCTGCTGTACAAGTAGAGCTGGATGTCGGGGTGACAAGAGTGAGAAGTGTGCTTAATCAGCGTGCCACGGGAACCATCAGTAAGCATACTCTTCGATATCTGTTGGGGAGACTGAGCACATATGGGTCTGCTCGGAGTGCAATGATCTTAGTTTAGTAACCAAAACCAAAAGGGTGTGGCCCATGATGGACCAGAGGTCACAATATGCATTTAATTTATTGATGTTCATTGTGTTCTGCAATTGATATAAATTCATGCAGTTGGATGTGCTCTTAATGAATGCACAAGCCAAGTTATCAACCTTTCTTCAAGTTATCATGCTTAATGTATTTGTTCCATGGCTGATAACAGTGGGCCACAACACGCCCACAGATGACACATTAAAAATTAACCGCAATAATTTTTGTGATGCATAAATTAAACAAATGGGATTTACCTCTGATGTCGGAAAAGGCATGCCTGTATGCCAAGGGACACTGATAAAAAGGAAAGCATGCCTTCACGCAAAAATCAGTAATAAGCGGCGTACTAAGTGCCCTGGATTCACAGTGGGTAAACACAAGAAGAAGAAAGAAATGGGATGACAAGAGAAGGAAAGGATAGGGTGGTAATTATATTAGCCACCTCTTTAAGCCTCCACAACTTCCTAGCAAAAGTATTGTGCTTTTGCATTATGATCTAAGATGCAGGGAATGATAGATGACTCCCAAATCTTCTACCTCCAAGTATTGGCCTTGGCAACAAGTTACATCGCTGAAGTCTGGCTAAACAAATAACTTCTTCTGCAATCTACTTCTGCTATATGACTACTCCGGTATGTATTATAAACAGGGTGGTGCTCTTGAAGTCTTCACCAGTCTGCCACAGTTTATTCTGAAGGGTTGTTTCTGTTTGCCAGATTTCCATTCTCACACTGCTTAGACTGGGGCAGTCATGCAAGATCTACTCTGGGGACTACTTTGGTGCTCCAGTGGTGTGTGCAGTCGAGTTCCTGAGACCCATTCTTTGTAGATGTGCTCTGAGACTGTGTGTCCCGTCTCTGATGACTGTGGTCTGCACTTTTCTAAACGAAGCAACCTAGATGAAAAGACCCCATGGTATGGTGACGATGGTGTGTCAAAAACTTTTTTAAAACTGTCTTTACTGCCTGTGTTACCGCTTTTGGGGGTGTAGTACAGGGAGGACATGAGACTGAGGAATTTAATGGCCACATGGCTGAATAGCCGTAAAACTGTTCAGGTTTGATTTTCTTTATTACAGAAAACTCCTTTTCTGTACGGAATGAACATGGTTCTTCCGAAGGAGCCAGCTCTAATCCACTCGGATAGACGCTCCTAAAAATGTATAAAGCACCTAAATGTGAAGACTTCTATGTAGCCAATCTGGTAACTATAGCTAAAACAATGTCATCTACTCTGCCTATATTAATAGCCAATCTGGTAACTATAGCTAAAACAATGTCATCTACTCTGCCTATATTAATAGCCAATCTGGTAACTATAGCTAAACAATTCATCTACTCTGCCATATTAATAGCCAATCTAGTAAATATAGCTAAAACAATGTCATCTACTCTGCCTATATTAATAGCCAATCTGGTAACTATAGCTAAAACAATGTCATCTACTCTGTCTATATTAATAGCCAATCTGGTAACTATAGCTAAAACAATGTCATCTACTCTGTCTATATTAATAGCCAATCTGGTAACTATAGCTAAAACAATGTCATCTACTCTGCCTATATTAATAGCCAATCTGGTAACTATAGCTAAAACAATGTCATCTACTGTGTCTATATTAATAGCCAATCTGGTAACTATAGCTAAAACAATGTCATCTACTCTGTCTATATTAATAGCCAATCTGGTAACTATAGCTAAAACAATGTCATCTACTCTGTCTATATTAATAGCCAATCTGGTAACTATAGCTAAAACAATGTCATCTACTGTGTCTATATTAATAGCCAATCTGGTAACTATAGCTAAAACAATGTCATCTACTCTGTCTATATTAATAGCCAATCTGGTAACTATAGCTAAAACAATGTCATCTACTGTGTCTATATTAATAGCCAATCTGGTAACTATATAGCTAAAACAATGTCATCTACTCTGCCTATATTAATAGCCAATCTGGTAACTATATAGCTAAAACAATGTCATCTACTCTGTCTATATTAATAGCCAATCTGGTAACTATAGCTAAAACAATGTCATCTACTGTGTCTATATTAATAGCCAATCTGGTAACTATAGCTAAAACAATGTCATCTACTCTGCCTATATTAATAGCCAATCGGGAACTATATAGCTAAAACAATGTCATCTACTCTGTCTATATTAATAGCCAATCTGGTAAATATAGCTAAAACAATGTCATCTACTCTGCCTATAGGAACCAATCTGTAACTATCTACAAATCAATGTCTCTACTCTGCCTATATTAATAGCCAATCTAGTAAATATAGCTAAAACAAAGTGTGGCATGCATACGAGTCAAATATGATTAATATTGTTCATTTCTGATGTATACAATATGCAGATGCTAAAACAATGTCATCTACTCAGCCTTATATCTTAATTAGCCAATCTATAAATATAGCCTAAACACAATGTCATCTATTGCTATATTGATATAGCCAACTGGTATTACTCTGATACAAAAAAACTGTCATCATATAAGACTGCCTATATTAATAGCTCAATCTGGATTCATAGCTAAACACAAAAGATCATACGATGTCTATATTAATAGCCACTCTTAAGTACAACTATAGCTAAAATATTGTGCATTTGCTCATGATCTATAATTAATACTCAATCTTACAAATATAGCTAGAACAATGTTCATCGTATCTGCTAATAATAACTTTGCAATCTATTGCTAAACTATGAGCTAAAACAATGTGCCTATCTTCTGTCTATATTAATAGCCAATCTGTTGCCAATTTCATAGCTAAAACAATGTCATCTACTCTGTCTCATATTAATAGCCAATCTTGTAACTATAGCTAAAACAATGTCATTCTGACTTCTGCACTTTTCTAAAATAGCAATCTAGTAAATATAGCTAAAACTAATGTCATCTACTCTGTTATATTAATAGCCAATCTGGAACTATAGCTAAAACACATGTCATCTACCTGTCTATATTAATAGCCAATCTGGATACTATGTACAAAAATGTCATCTACTCTGCCTATATTAATAGCCAATCTGGTAACTGATAGTCAAACAATGTATCACTCTGCACTATATTAGCAATCTGGTAACTATAGCTAAAACAATGTCATCTACTCTGTCTATATTAATAGCCAATCTGGTAACTATAGCTAAAACAATGTCATCTACTCTGCCTATATTAATAGCCAATCTAGTAAATATAGCTAAAACAATGTCATCTACTCTGTCTATATTAATAGCCAATCTGGTAACTATAGCTAAAACAATGTCATCTACTCTGTCTATATTAATAGCCAATCTAGTAACTATAGCTAAAACAATGTCATCTACTCTGTCTATATTAATAGCCAATCTAGTAACTATAGCTAAAACAATGTCATCTACTCTGTCTATATTAATAGCCAATCTGGTAACTATAGCTAAAACAATGTCATCTACTCTGTCTATATTAATAGCCAATCTGGTAACTATAGCTAAAACAATGTCATCTACTCTGTCTATATTAATAGCCAATCTGGTAACTATAGCTAAAACAATGTCATCTACTCTGCCTATATTAATAGCCAATTTAAAAATTAATATGACCTCAAAAACCATTTCTTCTGACTATGAAAATAGCAAACTTTATTACAAAGATGCAATAACAAAAATGTGTTGTATTCATACACCAAAGATTTTCGGAGGTTCTATTTCATCATGGCCACAGAAAGGAATTAATTATTATTTTCATGAAAGAGTCAGTGCTAGGTAATAAGAAAATGAAAAAAGTGCACGTGTGAATTAATAAATTTGCAGTTTACTATTACAAATGTTTGTACTTCTGTTTTCATATCATTGGTTAGGCTAGATCAGTGGTTCTCAACCTTTTTAGATGACACCCCTTGAAGATGAGAAAACACTCCCACAGCCATAGACATATGCCATTGTTACAGAGAGCGACCAAGCCATATGGGAAACCGGTGCAATGTAGTCAATCCTTCAACTTGAAACTCAGTATACTTCTGAAGTAGGAGACGGTAAGCCTGAATGGCGAGGGACACTCATAACAAGAAAAGTAGACTTTCACGCAAATATCAGTCAGAGGTGCCATACCAGGTGCCCTTGCACAACATCGTCAAAAGTGCGCTGTAACACAAAGAGGAACCCGCATAGCTGAGAATCATTGTGCGTTGAGGCACAGAGAAAATGAGCTGCTGCGAAAACACAGAACACACAACATGCACATGTCTAACCTTGATCATGTATGCCCACCTGTGGTAGGGATTGTGTTCTATGATTGGACTCTCCACACACACCAGAGAGGTGCAGTAGCACACATCTGAGACTATTGTCATCATCGCTTGGGATGGATGGCTATTACCATGTGCCCTCATTATGTCTGAATTTATAGCTGGTGAACGTTACCTCTGAAGTGGGAGGAGGCACACCTGTAGGCGGGATACTGATAATAAGAAAAACAGGCCTTCATGCAAAAATCAGTTAAGATGCCATACCAGGTGTCCTGACTATGTCTGAATTCATAACGCCAACGTTACCTCTGAAGTGGAGGAGGCACCTGTAAGCGGGGATACTGATAATAAGAAAAACAGGCCTTCATCAAAATAGTTAGATGCCATACCAGGTGTCCACTATGTCTGAATTCATAAGCTACTCTCTAAAGTGGAGAGGCCACCTGTATGGCGGATACGATAACAAGAAGCACTTTAAACCAGTCAGAGACGCCATACCAGGTTGCCCTGACTATGTCTGAATTCATAGCTAGCGAATGCAAGAAGAAGAAGACCCTGTCACCTATATGCTTCCTGATTGCACAATGACTAAGAAAATATCAAACAACTATATATACAAAAATATAACATAAAACTATATATCACTGATATCATGAACAACATAAAACTATTCACAAAAAGCTATCTACCACTTTTTCTTATGCTCATCCATACTAACACCACCTGGACCATACGCTACTACAAGCAGAAGACCACCGATTACCGACATTGTCTGGAAGAAATCATACTTAAGGAAGTCTCTCATTGTCCGATACTCAGGAATGTTCCACCAGGCATTGAAATAAAAGTTCAGGCCAGTTAGCCAAACAGTCAACACAAGAGCTGAGAGTTTTGTCTTGAAACCAATGGCAATGCAGATCATCAGAGCTGAACCTATCAGATCTTGGAGAACCTGGTGTAGAAATAGAAACAAAATGGTAACTGTGAAAATCTAAATAACAAATTGTTAATCAGAGATGTCTAACCTAACTACATGATGTAAGTGAAGAACCCATTTTTCTCCGTTATATAAGGGCTATCATCAGAGCGCTCTGGACATCTTGATAGGTGCTCTGATCTCTGCCTCAACAAATCCAGCAGTCTAACATGCCAGTTCACTTTTGATTAACCAATCGTTTTACATATTTGATATGTCATTCTGTTCAGGCTGTACCAATACTGACACCTTTCTCTCTCAATCTGGGATTCACAACCCTGAAACTCCTCTGTCCGGACTCTCGCAATGTGTTAAGAATGTCATTTTGGTCCATTGCAGCTCCTGATATCGTAGCAATGCTAGTCAAACTATCAGCTCATTCATTATCCTTGACCCCTGCTTGCCCAAGGAGAAAAGTGAAAGTGATTTCCCTGATCCCTGTCTGTAAAATTACTTCCACCCATTTTCGTCTCAACATTCCTGTTTTTACTTTTTCATATCTTGTGCAATATTGGGTAATACAGTGTTAGGACAGTCTTTCTTTAAACATCATCGCACAATGGACGACTATTTAAGTCAGAGATGACGTTGCAAAGGAAGACAAAAGTGGTTTTGCAGTGACTTCTGCATTCGCCTGCTAAGAATTCAGGCGTATTCAGGGCACCTGGTATGGCAATTCTGACTGTTTTTTGCATGAAAGCCTGCTTTCCTTATTATCAGTGTCCCCTGCCATACAGGCATGCCTTGTATGCAGTGCACTGTCCACTACACTAAAAGCGCTCAAACATGTGATATATAGATCTTCAATTATTTCCTGAACAACCTACAGTAACATATGTCAAATCTTGTTATCTTTTTTGCATTCCTTTATCAACAAAATTGACCACTCTTCGTGATCTATGTGGTTTGAGCCAAGAACTTAAGCATGTTACATCACTGTTCATAGGTACCAACGCATGTAGATAACAGGCACATGTGAGATAATTTCTACCTAACTCATATCTAATGTTTTGTTTTCACAAAATATGATTTGTCTGCTGTTCATCACATCCTGAAACACTGTGTCTATACGATGGGTTAATGACTGCACATATTAGTTTTCTATTCTCAAGTCTAATCAATATCCTTCTGGCTTCTTTCTAACTACAGAGGCTGGATACATATTGTCCAATAGGACACATCCCATAAAGCAGACAGTTCTATGAGATGAGCAGATTGATAGCATAGCCTTCCATGATCCTTTTTTAGACATTAGCAATAAAGGTTTGTCTACTGCCATCTCCACTAAAACAAAGCTCAGGATATTCAGCCCAAATGTGAAATCTGTGTTGCTGTATGGCTCGGAAACATGAGGAGTCACCAAACTAAATACAAATAAGATTCAGACTTTGTTACGGATGTCTTCAGCGGATTCTCAGACTGAGAAGGTATGACAGAGTTGAACGCAGACCTGTCCTGTGGATAAGAACAGGACAAGGACCCATGATGACCCAGTTTAAGAGGAGAAAATGGCATACCCTACAGAAGACCCAGTTGAGTGTCAATAGAGAAGCACTTGAGTGGAACTCGCAAGGACAACGGAAAAGGGGATTTCCTAAACAGATCTGTAGACAAAGTCTTCTTGGGGAACTGAAGGATGCTGGACTGTCCTGGGAGGTCATAAAGAAAACAGCCAGAGACTGGGAAAATTTGTAAACAACTGTTGAGGCCCTATGCTCCATGAGGAGTGGCGGGGAATAAGGAAAAAAGGTTTGAGACAAACTGGCAAATTTATCAGAAAAATATATGTGGTTATATGAGACAAACTGGCAAATTTATCAGAAAAATATATATGGTTATATGAGACAAACTGGCAAATTTATCAGAAAAATATATGTGGTTATATGAGACAAACTAGCAAATTTATCAGAAAAATATATGTGGTTATATGAGACAAACTGGCAAATTTATCAGAAAAATATATGTGGTTATATGAGACAAACTAGCAAATTTATCAGAAAAATATATGTGGTTATATGAGACAAACTAGCAAATTTATCAGAAAAATATATGTGGTTATATGAGACAAACTGGCAAATTTATCAGAAAAATATATGTGGTTAAATGAGAGAACGCCTGTGTGGTGCCGGGGCCAAGCAAAGAATAGTACCACTGCAACCTACAATGCATGTCGATGCAGGCGACCGATGTAGGCTCTAGGGATGCTACCCTAGTAAATAAAAAGCAGCGCAGAAATCGGATGTGATGGCCTACTTGTAGGCGCATAACTGGCACAGCGTACAATTGCTCTTAGGTTCAGATCACATACAAATCACACAGAGTGGTTAACAAGTGGTCGATATAGAGCGTTCAAAGAAGAATATGAGAGAAAGCATGAAGTAGTTTACAGCAAAACACATACCGTTTTCTCACCTGAACACAGACAGTACAGACAAACTGACATACTCACAAACATACATCAACTTACCTGAAAAAAAGATAGTTCAAAATGTATAAGTGTAATAAACATGAGAACCATTAAAAGTCTTCCGCTCAACTGCATATACTGTTTGGGGTTGTTGTCACCAGTAGAAGGGAGACCAGCAAATAATGACTTTCCTTCAGTCTTGTTTTCTGCTAGTAATAGCAAAACTCCTGCTAGCGCCAAATTTCTGTTGATAGATATTGCAAAATTTCAATTACAGGTCAATAACAGTGAAGAACCCTTTTTCATACCTTGTGACTTACTTGACTTATTCCTCTCCGCTCCTCGTGGAGCATAGGCCTCAACAGTTGTTCGCCACTTTGCTCGGTCTCTGGCTTTCTTTTTATGATCTCCAGGACAGTTGAGCACTCTTCAGTTCCTCAAGAAGACTTCATCTCCAGGTTTGTTTAGGCGTTCTCTTTTCGTTATCCTCGGTTCCACTCAAGTGCCTGTCTAGTGACACTCTGTGTCTTCCATAGGGTATGCCCGACCCATTGCCTTTTTCTCCTCTTGACCTGGGTCATCATGGGTTCCTATGCATACCATGTGGTATATTGAAACCATTGTTAGTTTTTTTTTCGCTCACTATGAATTTAGGTGAAATCAGGGCGCTGATTTTTACATAAAGACTTGCTTTCCTTATCAGACACCCCTTTAGGTGAACCAATTTCAGAGGTAACTGTAATTTAGATGACCAAGTAAAGGATGAACACATAAACAAAAATAATATCTTGTTTGTGGTCAATTTTTTGTTGAAGCAATTTATATTAAACCGCGTGGTGCCAGGGCACGCAAGGCAAAGAATAGTACCACTGTGACCTACAAGGCATGTCGTAAGAGGTGATTGGTGTAGTACCTGGGGAAGCTACCTAGTAAATAAAGTGTCGCAGAAATTGGATGTGCTGGTTTACTTGTTGGTGCATAACTGGTGCAACGTACAATCGCTCTTATGCTCAGATCACATACAAAACACAGAGCGGTTAACAAGTGGTCGATAAGGAGCGTTTGAAGAAGATTTTGCTAAATGGTTGTTGTTTTTAAAACTTGTTAACCTGACCAAGAGCATGTTAAAAGTTGTCAAAACTTGGATAGACAAATATTAAAAATTATCATGAACCTTACGAAATCCCCATACCATACTAATGAACTCACCTGCATAAAAACTTGAAATCCCATATAATGCTGTAAGCTAAAGTGGGGGGAAAAAAAGCAAGAAAACAAAATTTTGAAAATTTTAAAATAAAAGAAATAGTAAAAAAAATTACTGATATAAGTTTGCAAAAACAACATTAAATATATAAAAATGCAAAATGTTAGACGACCGTTCAAAGTTTTCCCAGTGTACACCATTGGTAGGTGAGATTTGGGTCGTGTGTTCTGTGGGTCATCAGCAAGCTACTAAATTTTCCCATTTTGCCTTTCCTAAAAGAGTCTTGTTGACCCTAACTCTTCTAAATGAAGAGCCAGGCACAGACCACACTTTGTAAATCAGATGGAGTCTCCAAAATTCTTGATTACGTATATCTGAATTATATATATTCTCATCTTCTTCTTCAAACGCCACATCGACCACTTATTGAGCTTTTTTTTTACTGATGTTTCAAGTCTAAAGCAATTGTACGTTGTGCCAGTTAACTTCACAAGTAGCCAGCACCTTCAATTTCTGACCTTTTTATTTACTAGAGAGCTTCCAGGCTTTATGTCAGTTGCCTCTTTGACATCCCTTTGTATGCATATTACTATTCTTTTGCTCCTCCCGAGCCATTCAACACTGGAGCACTGCAAGCTACTAAATTTTCACTTTGTTTCCTAAGATACTCTTCTGAATGAAGAGCCAGGCACAGAACAAACTTTATAAATCAGATGGAGTTAAAAAATTTTTTGATTAAGCATATACCAATTATATTTTTTCTCATACTACACAAGTCACATACCTGTAAAGTGATGATGCCAAAAAAGAATGAAACAAGCAATGGAGACTTTTTGTGACTTAGCACCATGATACACCCTACTAATTGTCCAAGCAGATTGACAATGACAAAAAGTGTTGCAAGAAATAAACCACATGACCAAGACAGATTCATATAGTCTCTCTGATCATTCCACTGTGTCCACATTCTAATCCCATCTTCAAGAAATGTGCTGATCAAAAAAAAAGCGAGCAACATGAGGAAGGACATGTTTAAAACGGCGTAGAACCTGAAAAATAAAACAAAATGTCACAGATTATAATTCTAAAATTAAGGGAAATATGTAACCACATACTTCTCAAAGCAAATCTGAGTTGACTTTCAATATTAATTCTGCAAACGTATATTGCATCTGCTCTCTCTTATTCCTTTTTGTTACCAAGTGAGCAAGTTATTAGGGCAACACCTGCATTTCTTTTCTATAGAAGTAGGTGTCTGTGGCTTAGCGCTAGTGAGTTCGGTCACAACCCAAGAGTACATGGTTCAACCCCGCTGCAGGCAGTTTCAAATTTTGTCCCAGTGGATTTTTATGAGCGGTAAAAATGAACCTCGCCGTTCAAAAGCAATGACAAACTCTCTCTCCTTTTTAACCCAAAATTTGGGGCATAGGCCCTCAACCAACTCATGCCAAGTCTTCACCCGGTGGTTACGGGGCCCAAATTTGGGTGTTAAAAATAGAACCACTGTTACCTGTCACGCATGTCATAAGAGGCGACTAATGAGGTTTGGCTGAAATCAGATCCACGTGTCCTAAACATGTAGATGTCTATGCGTTTAGGGGCCTACCAAACTAATGTGCAACGTATCCACGTTCTTGACAAAGATCAAACATATCACAAAGAGTGATTAAAATTGGTGCAAAACAACGCAAAGAAGAAAGAAGATGCCAAGTCTTCCTATCTCTAGCTATCTCCTGCAGCTCTCCAGTTCTTCTTGATATTGTTGATCTCGCCTCCAATCTCACCATGTATTTCTCAGTGGCAAACTACTGAAATGTAAAATGGTGCCTAGAAAATCAACAATGTTTACTGTGGTTGATGGCAACATTCTGTAAAGGATATGCCACGATTTTCATTTCAAGTGGTATGAGTATCATCTCATGTACTCTGCAGTTATCTTAGAAATTTTTTCAAATAATAATCCCCACCAGTCAGTTGAGACATAGGTCTTATTCGCTCCACACCCACCACTTGTTTAACCACTGTGGGGGTATGGGTTTTGCGCCTTAGAGATTGAGTTTGTTGGTCAGTTGGGACATAGGTCTTCTTCTCCATCATTCCCCGATCCCACCACTTGTTTTACCACTGTGGTTAGGATTTGCGTTAGTGCTTGAGTTTG
This sequence comes from Arion vulgaris, assembly GCA_020796225.1. Classification (NCBI taxonomy): domain Eukaryota; kingdom Metazoa; phylum Mollusca; class Gastropoda; order Stylommatophora; family Arionidae; genus Arion; species Arion vulgaris. The sequence continues at coordinate 2,310,673 of CM036770.1, forward strand.
TTGTGTCAGTTGGGATATAGGTCTTCTTCTCCATCATTGCTGGACACCACCACTTTTTTAAACCACTGTGGTGGGGTTAGATTTGTGCCCTAGAGCTGAGTTTGTTATGTCACTTAGTATCTACAGACCTTAAATCATATTCAGGTTCTGCATGCTTTTTCTTTGGGTTTGCCTCCATTGAAAGAACAACAAAAATGAAATAAACACATTAATGTATTGCCAAAGCCTCGTTAGCCTTGAACATCAGTGTAGCCTAGCCGAAAGACTAGCTGACCCCAACTCTGTTGGATACTTCTTCTTCTTCTTCTAACCAGGGCTGCGAGTTTTCACTCTTGGGCAGCCAATGCCAGTTTGTAGAATCTGCATGTGTTCTGTAATTGTGGAAGACTAGTGTATTATGAACAGATGGGTGTGGTGGGAGGAGTTCTTGTCTAGCTTTAGCCCAGGACATTCAAGCAAGATATGCTGTACTGTCTCACATGAGTGACTGCACTTTCTTCAGTGTGGTAGGTGTGTGGGGTTATTCTGTGTAGGTGGTAATTCAGTCCAACATGTCCTGTTCTTAACTGGAAGATAGTGCTTTGATCTTTTCTTTGTAGCAGATTTATATTGTCCTGGGGGTTTGGTCTATTCATCTCTGCATACATGTCCTCCAGTCGTCCCATGGGCCCCTGGTTCAGCCAATCTTCTCTGGAGTTGTTTTTCAGAATCTGTTTTATACTTTGTATGCTAACAGGTTTGCTTTGTAGTTTTGATGATCCTGTTTGGCCAGATGATCTGCCTTGTCATTTCCTGGGATATTTGTGTGCCCAGGAATCCACTGTAGATGCATTAATATCAAAGGAGGAAATCAGATTGTGGGTGACTAATGCCATGTTGGATAAAGCGAGTGCAGAACACCTTTGTCAACCCAAAAGGGGCACTTTGTATCTGGTGCATTCTTGTGAAATCCTGGATCTTCAAATCCCCAAGAGCTGTCCCACCTCTACTGAGAGACCGCTCGGGAAAGGAAACATACTTCTTAGATATTTAGGGATGCAGATCGGTTATTGGTTACTAAACTGATGTCATTTGCAATAGCAAATCATCTACCATGTTTAATTCTTTCATTGTGGGGTATTTGTTTTCTGTGTTCATTGTATTTTAGTTTTTGTGCCACAGACTAAAGAACCATGTAAGCAGTCATGGTCTCCTGAAAGAGACAGAACGTTAGTTAAAGGAGTTACTTACGCCGTCAGTGATGCCGGTTGTGCTAACACTAGTAACACTTTGGCTTATGTGTATTGAAGTTTTCCAATGCTGGCATTTTAAAAGAAGTCTTTCTACTAGTACTAACTACTATAGATATAGTAACACAGATTTTTATTATGTTTCACGGGAGCCAGTTACAGTACACACATACAAACCATTGATTAACATTTAATGATTTATAATTTTACATAATTATTTTTTATATACACTGCAGACTAAACAAACTGTGTTGTGTTTATTTAAATTAAATTTTCCCCCCAAAAAAGTAACTACAACTTTAAATATGTTAACATTTTTGTAACACAGTGTTGCCTTGATCGGCAAAATCCTCAGCCTTGTCCATTATCTCATTTTGTTTAGGCATTGTGTCCAGGTGAGGGCAAACAGTGCGAAAACTCGACTTTGTCCACGTACTATCAGATTAGTTTTCGAGAAACATGTAATGTACTGCCTTATATTACAATAAATTTTGTGACTTAATGTGTGTTCAAGGTGAGTAACTACTAAACTTGGGAAAGTCAGCGCAGAGTTACGCTACCAGACGATATCGGAAACTCGAACATTTATTGAACTGAGATACTCCCCCTTTTATTTCACTTATTTTATTTTAAACAGTTGTAACATATAGATTGAGTATGTTTATTTCTTCAGGAATAATTTGTTAATATTTAGTGTATATTTTGTATGATGATTGACGTGAATCGCATTTATTATGTTAGTTGGTATTCATTTTGACAGTTTAGTTTAGGGAGTTTAACAAAGACTTGAATCGCTGCCACGTAGATTGACCATGACCTCTTTGAACCCGGTAAAGTTCGAAATTGTTGCTTCAATTGTTCATATATGTTTGTAATAATAAGGCTAAAGTAAGCTCTTTTAAGCTTGGGGTAAATAACAAAACAGTATGAGATAAAAGGGGCCAGTTTTCATAATGAGATCAGGGGTCGCCGCAAAATTGTTGTCATCATCAAATGTTGTCCGACAAAACTTGCCACCCCAACAGTCCTCCGGAATTTCTCTCATAGGACAGATGTCCTGCATCTGCAGCCGTCATGTTCAAACCATCAGTTCATCCTGAATCCATCTTCTCCGTGGTCTTCCTCTTCTTCTCTTTGCCGGTATGTCTCCTTCCATGGTGGTCTCTTATGGGAAAGGGGCCATGATTTTTTCCACCTCAAAAATTCCGGTGGGAAGGGAAAAGAGTCTATACTCCCCAAAAGGGTAGTGATGTTCAACTTTTTCATATATTTGGGTTTTAATACTCTTTGTGATATGTTTGATCTTTGCCAAGAACGTGTATACGTTGCCATTGTTTGTAGGCCCTAAACGCATAGACTTCTATCGTTTGGGGCATGCATCCGATTTCAGCCAAACCTGCCTAGTCGCCTCTTACGACATTCGTGGCAATAACGTGGTTATATTCTTTACACCCCCCAAAATTTGGGGCCGGTAACCACTCGGGCAGAATTGATATATAAACAGCTTTTGTCAAGAACGGTTAGAACGTTGCACCCCGTTAGCTCCTGCTATTGTAAGACAAGCGCATCCTGCGCGTTTTCGGAAATGTTCGAGTCTGCCATGCCGGCAGTTAAACACTTTCCGGACATCGTGAGTACCTTTCTCTTTAATGATCCGTTTATTGTCGTATATTTGGGCTTGGATCTACGCCAGTCTTTTGTACTTTGCAAAATTAAAAAACTAATCGTGGCGTTCCTTTTTTCATCGAATGATAAGCACTCTTTAATGATCTTTTTTAAAGCCGTATATTTCGGCTGATCTACGCAAAGATCATTTACTAATTTGCTAATTTTCTGACTGGGTGTGGTCGCTCCGGTTTAGGAACATTAACAACCCTTAATGTTAAAAGATTTGGTGATAAACAAATACTATACAGAAAATTACATACTTTGGTCACATCAAGCGTCACAATGGCCCGGAAAGAACAATACTAGAGCGGGCCACAGGACGCAGAGACAGACCAAGAAGAAGATGGCTACAAAATATTAAAGAAACCATGAATATGACCATCGACAAAGTGGGTGAACTGGCAAAAAACAGAGTGAATTTCAGATTTTTGCAAAGAGAGCAACGTCCTATAAAGGATACGGACCTTGATGATGAGCAACCCTTCTAGGACTAGTCAGAGTGGGACGGTCACTTGTCGGCTGCTTCGTATATTCATTGCTCTTTAACGATCATTTTCGCCGATATTTGGCTTTATAATCTTCGCCTAAGAGTATGTCTACACTATGCGCCCTTCTATGAGGTCGTTCCGGATTAGGAACATGCTCGCTTTAAAGGGCACAATAAACTTGTGGGCACCGGCATCCTACATGTATAGGTCACCATGAAAAGTGTCGGCCTTCGTCAATGTTTGAATTTGGACGACCTGTCAAACCATTACGCTGTCGGCCTTACTTTTCGGCCACTGTGAGTTTATTCCGGAGTTGAAACATTCTCAACCTTTTCGAGACGCGTATCGGCACTTGACAATTTGTGGTTTGAACTCTGCATTTTCCTGACCCGGAAAAAATTGGACTGGGGCTGCACACAGATAATCTAGAGGGTCATTTCAAACTTTGCTCCATTATCACCCCTCCACTTCTTCCGGGGATGTTAGTTGTTATTGCACAGAACCTCTCCGGTTGTCCTAGAGGGCAGTTCCGTTAGGCCCCAGAACGCCACTTTAGAATTTGCACTCGGCCAACCTTCCAATAGATAGATCCACGCTGGCCTACGATGCAGAGTTTCTGCAATCTTCCCTTGTGTCGCCACGATGCGTTAAAGCGTTCTCAGAGACACTTGCCCAGATCTGGCAATTGTTGTGCGACTGTTGACACGTTACACGTCGTTCTCATGGATTCTTGCCCCACAGCTGGCAGTTTTAGTGTGACCATTTACTCCTTTAGGTTGGTATTTACTCACAAACGACTCGTACTCTTAAATTTTTTACGTTTCAGCAACTATTTGAGCAACTTTTCATCGGACATCGGCCAGGAGATTTCATTTATTCCGGTTTTTGGGCATGTATTACGGTTCCGCGCTTGCACTACACCACTACCCGTAGCTCTCCCTCGATCCTACCCGCTTAACCAGACGGGATCCTGTGTCTGTTTCAGGGTCACCACGTGGAGGTGGGGTAGGATCTTGAATAGTGTTAGCTCACTAAACCTGTCACTATAATTGCGCCTTTGACCCATTTTTCAATGAAATTAACTTGACTGAATCCACACTAAGACCCTTCCAACGCCTATATCGACCACTTGTTAACCACTCTTTGATTTTTATGTGATCCGAGCCTAAGAGCGATTGTACGTCGTGCCAGTTATGCGCTTACAAGTAGGCCAGCGCATCCGATTTCTGCGACGCTTTTATTTACCATCGTGCTTCCTAGGCCTCAACCTCAGTCGCCTCTTACGACATGCCTTGCAAGTCGCAGTGTTACTATTCTTTGTTCAGCTTGAGATCCCCGGCAACACATGGACGCACACTAAGACGATTTCTCTCATTGGTCATGGATTCAATAAAATCCTCTTTCTACTACCGTAGCATTGTGTGCTGGAACAGATAAGAAGAAATGTGATAGCTTCACGATTTCAGAGTTAATTTCCCTACTCCTACAGTTTGTAAAATAGTCACACCACGTTTTTGTGATGAGACTTAAATTTTAATGATAGATGCAAATTCCTCCTTTTCCGTTGTCCTTACTAGTTCCACTCAAGAGCTTCTTCTGTTATGCAAGTGTGTCTTTATCCTATACATCCTAGAATAGTTTTAAAAATAATAGCGAATGGAACTCATAAAAACAAAGATCAGAATACTAAGACCTTGCATATTTCAAGCGGTCAAAGTATGGTCCGTGAGAGCAGGTGGTTGCGCACTCGTTCTCTGGCGAAAATGACACGTCGGCAGCAATGAGTGGTCAACAAATTGGTATTCTAGAACGAACGCATAGTTAGCTCTTGGATTGAAAGCATAAACATATCGTAAAGAGGGATTTACAACTGATATTTCTAGAACGCCTACTTCTCCAGAACTGACGGGAGTGCTGCAGAAACCACATGTATCAGGAATGAGCAGACACCTTCCTTCACAAATCACGGCTTAACACTGCATATCTATAGCTGTTGGGCTGTTCTGGGTGTGCAAGACAGCCCGGAAACACCTCCCATGTTCTAAATATGAGAAAAGGCATGAAAATTATCTCTTCATACGGGTTCTCAACAAACAAACAAGCCAAATGTAAGAAAGTAAATAGGACAGTGCCGATATTATCATATTAAATTATATTATTGGAATAGTATTATGACTATATTCCTCTCTAATCGATATACGGTAGATAAAGCTTGCAAGTAATTTCTCCATATTGCTATATTCCTCTCTAATCGATATACGGTAGATAAAGCTTGCAAGTAATTTCTCCATATTGCTATATTCCTCTCTAACCGATATACGGTAGATAAAGCTTGCTAGTAATTTCTCCATATTGCTATATTCCGGACAACTCGTTCAATCTCTTCTATAGAATTGAGTCAGATATTTCTCGCCGCTCTGCCCCTCTCTCTCCCTCCCTCTCTGTAAAGTAGATCTCAGGGTTTCCCTAGGACGTCCTCTCTTTCTTGAACACTTGCCGTCCACTTCATTGCCTGCTTTGTGATTCTTTGATCATTTCTTCTCAGACTATGCCTAACATATTAACACATCTCCACCTTCTCTTTATTTTACTGGTTGTTACTAGTTGTTAACCAGACATTTCTCTGATTTCATCACTTCTCATCAATACGTCCAGTTTTATGTTCATTATTTTTCGCATACATCTATTTTTCAAACGCATTTAACCCGCCCGAGTGGTTACCGGGGCCCAAATTTGGAGTGTAAAGAATAGAACCACTGTTACCTGCCACGCATGTCGTAAGAGCGACTAAGGAGGTTTAGCTGAAATCGGATGCATGTGTCCTAAACGTGTAGAAGTCTATGCATTTAGGGGCCTACCAAACCAATATGCAACGTATGCACGTTCTTGGCAAAGATCAAACATATCACAAGAGTGATTAAAATTGGCCAAGGAACGAACGCAAAGAAGAAGAAGAAGGATCATACACAAATCCTAGAGTGGTTAACAAGTGGTCGATATGGGATGTTTGAAGAAGAATATGTTGAAAGATGTCAAGGCACATAGAAAAACGAATTAATAATATAAAGAAGAGGCAGTCAAGAGAAGTTGACAACACATTGTAAGAACTGGTAAAATCAATGAGAGACCAGATTAGAGTGACAGCTGTGTATTCATGGTAAGAAAGAGTATCAACTTCCGAGACGATTCAGACGTTTGTGGAGATCCATGATCGTCTACGCCATCCGTCTTGGCGCATGATGATGATACCAGTGCCCAGATGGATCTTTTGTCCTGTCTTTACCTCACATAGTTTTCATTGTTCACGCATAGTGAAATATGAAGGATACACATTAACTGCACAAGCAAGAGAATAGAGCATGAAATGTATTATCAACAGCAGCTGTGCGACATGATATACAACACACTACATCAGGGATTCCAAGCGTTGTGGCGGGAGAGGATCACAGATGTGGCAGCAAGTTTGAAACAATCGAAGCTTTATTTTAGAGTCTAGTGAACTTTTTGAACTGACTGTTCCAATAATTGTCAAATCAACATCAACTTTTAAAAATCTAAATACAATTTATAGTTTTAAGTTATGTAGTTTTAAAACTAAATTACAATTGTCAATTCAATGTGGTCTCAATACTAACATATGCAAACGAGAGTTGGACAAGGGCTAAAGATGCAGACAGTAAGTTAAGTTAGATGTGTTTCTTCTTCTTCTTTGCGTTCGTTCTTTACGCCCAATTTTAATCACTCTTTGTGATATGTTTGATCTTTGTCAAGAACGTGTATACCTTGCACATTGGTTTGGTAGGCCCCTAAACGCATAGACTTCTACACGTTTAGGATACGTGCATCCGATTTCAGCCAAACCTCCTCAGTCGCCTCTTACGACATGCGTGGCAGGTAACAGTGGTTCTATTCTTTACACTCCAAATTTGGGCCCCGGTAACCACTCGGGCGGCATTCCAAGGTATTTCTTCTTCTTCTTCCTTCTTCTCGATCGTACTTTTTCAGCCATTTTGATCCTTCTTATTGTGATATATAAACAGCCTATACCAAGAACGTGTGTTTCGTCACATCTTCAGCACCATTTGGAGCTCTGGTGCTTATCCTTCGACGATGTGTCCGGTTTCAGCCAGCGTTTACTGGGTTCGCTCTCCGTTAGCCTTTGACTGTCCCCAGCCGACCTGCAAGGCAGCAGTTCTTCTTCTTCTTCTTTCTTCTTTTGTCGTCACACTGCTACCGGGTTGTTGCCCAGTGTCGTGGTTTTCTGTTTTTGTCTTGCGCTGTTCTGGTGGCTTGTGTGATTGTTATCTTTGCTCTTTCACAGGATTCTGCTACGCCATCTAACCATCTTTTCCGTGGTCTTCTCTTGCCTTCTTTCCGATGTTCTGTTGTAGAAGACTCTGTATACTGTGGAGTTTGGATGCATTCTTATTAAGTGGCAGAACCACTTCATTCTTTGTTTATCTATATAATTCAAGCACGGTTTTGTGCCAACTTTCTTTCTTATGCTGATGTTGGTGATTCTTAAGAAGAAAGTTGTGCAGCAGTTCTAAGGTATTTAAATTGATAGACTTGTCTTAGCTTCGTCTCCTTTACTTTGATGGTGCATTTTGATGAACTCTATATCCCTGAAGTCGGAGAAGGTAGGGGAATAATATAAAGGAAAGCATGCCTTCACGCAAAAATCAGCTAGAAGCGCCTACCAGACGCCATGACACTACGTTTGAATTCATAGCAGGCGAACGTAAGAAGAAGAACTCTCTCTCTCTCTTTGCCTTTTACCCCGGGACTGGGAGGCATGGACCTCAACCAACTCATGCCAAGTCTTCCTATCTCTAGCTATCTCTTTGCCTTTTTACCCCCCGGGACTGGGGGCATAGACCCTCAACCAACTCATGCCAAGTTTTCCTATCTCTAGCTATCTCCTGCAGCCCCCTCCAGCTCTTCTTTATATTGTTGATCTCCGCCTCTAAATCTCGTCTCCATGTATTTCTCGGCCTCCTCTTCTTTCGCTGTCCCTGCGGGTTTCAGGAAAGGACCCTTCTTGTTATATTCCTCTCCGGTTTTCGCAAAGTGTGTCCTATCCAGCGCCTTTTTTAACCTGTTCGTTCACTGGAATCTGTCTTGTTCTCTCCATAAGTTCCTCATTTGTGACCCTATCATACCATCTTATTCCCTCTATTCTGCGCAGACACCAGTTGATGAATGTTTGCAATTTATGCGTTATTGTTTTAGTTGTTCTCCATGTTTCTGAACCATACAGTAGAACTGCTTTAACATTAGAGTTAAATATCCGAATTTTTGTTCTAGATTTGATTTCTTTGGACTTCCAAATGTTTCCAAGTGCAATGAAAGCTCCTCTTGTCTTCTGTATTCTTATCTTAACATCTCTATCTGTTCCACCCTCTTTGTCTACGTTGCTGCCCAAATATGTGATGATAAGAAGAAGTCTACCGTTTGAAATGGACATAACTTCTGTCTTCTTGTTAATTTGACTTTTATTGTTACTTTCTGTCCATGGGCGTCAAATTAAGACAATTGCGGTGGGGTGAAAGGGGAGGGTGACATCTGTACCCTCTGGAAAATGGCTTTTGATAAAACAGTTTTATTTGGATTTGGACTTTCCTTTACCGTGTAATAAGCTACCATCTCAAATGTAAAAAAAATCGTTTTGTCCCACCTCCCGGAAATGTTATGTGAACGCCCATATTTCTGTCCCCACCATATAGTTCCTGTTCAAGGAAATAAATATAAATTTCAGTAGGTCGTTTGGAAGGCATCCACTGTCATTAGCTCGTTTAAAAGTTATGTTATCACTTCTATTCCTAGATTTCCCAGAACTTTAGGTTTTTCTTCTGTAAATGTTATTTGGGCCTGGAGTCTTGCCTCGCTTTACATACTACAATATTTAACTTTGGCTGAACTTTTTGGAGATCTCTCGCATTTGTCTTGTATATTTAGTGCAGATCTGTCATTATCATAACGGTCTCCAATTTATTCCGTCCATCTTTCTATTATCTCTGTATAGTAGATGATATCAATCAATCAATCAAGTGCCGTGCCTGCAGGCGTAGGCGATCATGTCTCTCCACAACTCTCTTTGCTTGGTGCATGTAATCAGTTCTGACGTAGATATTTTGTCGAACCATGATGTCAGGTCATCCAATATCTTCTCCCTCTGTCTTCCACGATATCTCCTTCCTGAATTTTACCTGTAGTCACCAAATGTTCTAAACCTTCTCTTCGCATTATATGCCCAAAGAACCTTGATTTTCGGATTCTTATTCTTTTGATAAGGTTTCTTTGTGTGCAGGTCTGATGTAAAACCTCCACATTTGTTTTCTTTGCAGTCCATGGAATTTTCAACATTCTTCTGTAAAACCACATCTCGGTGGCTTCCAATGATCGTGTTGATTGTTTGTTCATTGTCCATGATTCGCTGCTATACATAAGTATTGGTTCAATATAGCACTGCAGTACTCGTTTTCGCAATGTCATTGGTAGTGAGTTCACGCATAGTGTGTTCTTCATTTTCATAAAGCTGCTTTCGTTTGAGCTATTCTACTCCTAATCTCTGTTGTACATCTTCCATCTGATGTTAGGAATGTTCCCAGATACTTGAATCGATGGACTTGTTTCAGTGTTAATGGAATGTGAGAATGGAATGTGAGAGCAGCTGACAATTAATGTCAGTTATGGTCTCTATTCCGAGATGGTAGGCAGATGATCTCACTGAGACAATGGCTACGATCCGGCTAGTATAGTCACTGCCCGACGGAAAGCAAGAGGGAACCTACCGTCGTAATTATCCCCAGTAAATTCATGTCTCAGATGATATAGGAGTTATGTACATTGAAGATATATGCCAGCAGTCGGCGCGTCTCGTATGGAAATGATAACCAAGGAAGGAGTTTCAAGCACATGCGCCAACATTTTAAGTTCCGGTCTGTCTTTTTAATATCTTCGGTAGAAGGAAGAAGATGTGCTGTTTCTTATTTTATTCATTCGACATAATTAACTTATTTCATCATTAGTTTTCAGTCTTAACATTTTTACATTTTATTTTCAGATCCCAGATATAATTTCAAAATGCAGAACGACGCAGGCGAATTTGTGGACCTCTTAATTCCTCGCAAATGGTAAATAATCAACTAACATACCTATTTCCGATATAACGAACGACTCAACAAAACTACTCTACTAGTCTTAGAGTCTCAACACTACTCTTAGACTACACTTCTCTAGACTCTACACGTAGCCATATTCTATTAGACATTATATAGTATAATATACCATAGAAAGCGAAACCAGATCTTTATAATTGTCAGCAAACCTTTGTAAGTTTGTTGTCAGAAGCAAAAAATGAAACATTCAAACAATTTTAGAATTTAAAGTTGTATTTCATTAATTTCAACTTTAGTTTAAAAGACTTTATAGACCATATTAAATATTATATTGCACGTATAGAAAGAACAGGAACCAGAGAGGCAGTACTTAATATAAGACTACTTGCTGATAAGTATATAGAAGTGCAAAAAAGTATTTATTTGTGTTTCATTGTTGACTATAGAAAAGCTAATCATATGTAATGTCTGCAAGAAATATGCCTGGATGGTGATGATATCAGACTAATAAGTACCTGCCGCCTTGCAGGTCTCTCTGACGGAGAGCAAACCCAGTAATCGCTGGCTAAAACCAGACACATCGCGAAGATAAGCACCAGAGCTCTAATGGCGCTGAAGATATGACAAAACACACAGATGCTAAGACTGCATGAATCAGATTTCCACATGAATGAAATTTATGGGAAAATCTGTACATCGTCTGGGCGGTGATCGCGACAGAGACTAATTAGTAACATATACTGGGAACAAACGGCAATAATAAAATATGAAAGCAGCTACTCTCCATACATAGACATAAGAGAGATTGTACGTTTTGCCAGTTATACGCCTACCAGTAGGCCAGCAAATCCGATTTCTTCACTGCTTCTTATTTATTAGCTAGCATCCTAGGGCCTACATCAGTGCCTCTTATGACATGCATTGTAGGTTGCAGTGGTACTATTCTTTGCTTCTCTTGGACCCCAGCACCACATGGGCGAGAGGAGCCTAGGTAAGCTACCCTAGTAAATGAAAAGTGTTGCAGAAATCGGTTGTGTTGGCCTATTTGTAGGCGCATAATTGGCACAATGTACAATCGCTCTTATGCTCAGATCATATACAAATCACAAAGAGTGGTTAACAAGTGGTTGATATGGAGCGTTCGAAGAAGCTACTGTAGCATGGTATCAGATTTGATTAATCATAGAGGGTCAGAGTAGACTGATGCCAACTCCGTTTTTGTGATATAAAAAAATAATGGGTTGTAATAATTTCTCCACAGTTCAGCAAGTAATCGTATCATTAGTGCCAAGGACCATGCTTCTATTCAGATCAACATTGCTGAGGTGTGTATATTAATATATAAATGTAAAATTATAAATGTAAATTCCTGTTTTTGTGTGTTTATTTCTTTATCATTTTGGTTTGTCAATATTTCATGTGGAATCTTTATTTTCAAATTCTGTTTGTTTTCTATTTCCACAGCAATGTGAAAGTGAACATTTCTAATACGTTTTACTTGTTTTTTTAATATAGACAAGATGTATAATCTCTATTTTGAGTTTACACTCTTCTATCTGACATGGAGCGATTTTTGTCACCTCTTTTCATGTCCAGGAGACTCCCACTCCTGTTATCGATACTCCTGTTATCGAGTGTGAAATGCTGTGAGATGTGAACATTTCTTCTACAAAGGGCATCTGTGGTTGGTTACTGCAACCTCACAGGCATTGAGCTGTTGTCTCTAGAAAGTGGAGTCACCACTACAGTTGTTTGGAACAAACTCCATTTGCATCAATGGTTTTTTGTGTGTGTTTATATCTGGCAGTCATCATAATAAGATTTTTGTGCATCAGCACACAGACACTAGCCACTGTCTATGGAGCATTGCTCTAGATATGATGTAACTATTTTCTATGGAACATTGCTCTGGACATGATCTCACCATAGTAGATAGGGCATTAGTTGCTTGCATTGTTTAACATATGGTCAATATGGGGCATTCCATTATAGCACACTTATCTAGCTGTACCATTTTTGATTTTATATTGTTGCAGTTTGGTTAGAGTTGCAGACTCTTCCATTAATTAATCCAGTTTTAGCTCCTTTTTCATGAGAATAACTTACTTGACAGTAACACTCATAATTAATATTTTAGGTTGATGAAACCACTGGCAGAATGACTGGAGCCAGTAAGACCTATGCTATATGTGGTGCTATCAGGCGGATGGTAAGTGATGAATAATTTCATTCATTGTTACAAATCCAGAATAATTGTCATATTGCAGTAATTTATGCTCATATATAGTTTATACAGACCTCACTATGTACAGAATGCACTCATCCATGTTTATTCCTTATCAGATTTTTTTCCATGTGTTCGGGCCCATAGAAGCAAAGAATAGTACCACTGCAAACTACAAGCATGTCATAAGAGACGACTGATGTAGGACCTAGGGAAGCTACCATTGTAAATAAAAAGCATAGCAGAAATCGGATGTGCTGGCCTACTTGTAGGCACATATCTGGCACAATGTACAATCACGCTCAGGGCACATACAAATCACACAGAGTGGTTAACAAGTGGTAAATGTGGAGCATTCGAAGCAGATTGTTTATATTTAAAAAAAAAAATCAAAATAATTGTATAGCTGAATCCCAGCTAGATCTATAAAGGCTATTCTATTGAGATTGATATCATCATTGCAGTTAAACCCCAGCAGCACGCGATATGGTCAACCATCATGTCCATCTCCTTGACATCCAAATGTTTCTCTTGTATTTGAGGCTGGATTAACCCAAGAGCCTATGTTTAATACAGATGTCCATATTGTACTCTAGAACAATGTTCTAACTGATGACATTGTAACCATTTTATGTTGTTTGTTTATGTATAGGGAGAGTCTGATGATTCACTAAATAGATTGCAAACGTGATGGGATTATATCCAAGTAGGTTTTTATCTTTGTTTTAAAGTATTTTATTACTCTTAACACTCACAACAGATTACGTTTCTTCCATTTTCAATCATGTAAACACAAACCTCATTGGATTTAGATGTTTACATATCACTGCCCTAATCTCTGAAGTCGAGTCGAGTATCACCTGAATGATGAGGGACACTGAATGTTGAGAAAAGCAAACCTTCATGCAAAAATCAGTCACCATATTTTACAGAATTCATAGAAGTGTTAAAAAAATGCACATTTGGGAACAAAGGAATCCATGCATCTATATGTTATGGGGGCAGATAGAAAGCAAACTGGCCTCATCTGGGAGATCTGAATAAGAAATATACCCGTCAGTTGTTATGAGACACTCATAATTTGTGTCTATGACACAAAATAGGAGTCCCTACTCTATTGTATTTTTCTGTCAGAAATAGTCTACTATGTTGTATTTTTCTGTCAGAAATGCAAAAATTGCCACCACTGGCAGAAATCATTGAGATCTTGATAATAAATAGAGAATAGAATAGACCAGGCAAAGACAGCATTCCAGAAAATGTGACGGGTATTTTATGCAACAGGTCGTCTATTGAAGTCTGAGTGTTTCAGTGCTTCGAGTCTACAGATATTTGGAAGCAAGCCATAGACAACAAACAGAGGCATCGCCCGAGTGGATATCGGGGCCCAAATTTGGGATGTAAAGAATAGAACCACTGTTACCTGCCATGCATGTCGTAGAGGCGACTAAGGAGGTTTGGCTGAAATCGGATGCATGTGTCCTAAGCTTGTAGAAGTCTATGTGTTTAGGGGCCTACCAAACCAATGTGCAACGTATACACGTTCTTGGCAAAGATCAAACACATCACAAAGAGTGATTAAAATTGGTCATAAAGAACGACGCAAAGAAGAAGAAACAACAGAGGCATATTATTTGACAGTGTGATGGGCATCTGACATTATTTGACAGTGTGATGGGCATCTGACATTATTTGACAGTGTGATGGGCATCTTACACTATTTGACAGTGTGATGGGCATCTGACACTATTTGACAGTGTGATGGGCATCTGACATTATTTGACAGTGTGATGGGCATGAGATTTACTATGTGTTAGTATGAACACTATAGACATTTATATATATATAATGTAGTTCAGGTAAAATATGAGTTTAAATAGAGTAGTAAAATGTATCTACACTTTTTGGTAAACGTAACACCTTTCATTGATTATAATTGCATTTTTTTGTTTCTTCAACAGAACTTTCTGAATGTACCAAAGCTTGAACATGAAATAAAGTTCTATATCATTATCATATTTCTTATATTTTTACTAAATGTATGTACTGAGAACTTGTCTTTCCACTGTGCAGTTTTATTTCTTGTTTTCTTAGTCCTTGGGTGTGTAAATATATAACAAATATGCACATGGTAACTTAGTTGATACTGCATACAAGAAAGCAATACGAAATAACAGAAAATACAATTATGTTAACAAAATGAATTAGAGGAAGCTCAGGATTTTGTATTCCTGGGGTATTCAGTATATATATATATGGAACTGCAGTAAACTATTTGATTGGCAAAACACGTAATTACAAAGTACTGTAGTTTTACAAAAACAATGACAAAATACAGCAAACGTTTGACCAACAAGGCCTTTATCAAGCAAGCGAACAAACAGGAGTGACAAATTAAAATGAAACACAAATGGACGATGAAATACAACGTATCTAAGGAAAATCTGGATACTCAGATTTAATCAGATTTTCCTTAGATACGTTTGTATTTGTCCATTTGTGTTTCATTTAATTGTCACTCCTGTTTGTTGTTTTGATAAAGCCTTGTTGGTCAACATTGCTGTATTTTGTCATTGTTTTTGTAATTTGTAAAACTACAGTACTTTGTAATTACGTGTTTATTCCTGGGGTATAGCAGGACGGTGATTGGTGGAAAAGGACCTCATTGTAAAAATCTAGAAAGCAAGTCAAAACTTTCATCATGTTCAACAAAATCTGGAAAGTCAAAGAATTAAATCTCAGAATTTATTGACACAGTGTCCTGTGAATGTTATTATAAAGTAGTGAGTGCTGGAAAATTATTCACATCATACACAAGTTGAAGATATTACAGAATAAATAACATAAATGTCTGCAATTTTCTCAGCAAATACGATAGGAAATGAAGAGCTTTGAAACAAACTGCATTATTGGAGACCTTCAATAAAAGATGGTGCATTGGGCATGTATGTCAGTAGGAACATTGGCTAAGACAAATCTCAACGTGGATGGGAAAGAAAGCCTTCAACGTCCAAAGGAAACGTGAGTGTGCTATTTTTAAGCTGAGCATGTAAAAGAACAATTGGCAGTTAAAAATAGTAGACTGGAAAGCAGCAGCCTGAGCAAAAATTAATACAAATTAAAGAAAACAATTACAAGTTTTCTCCATCTTCAAAATGACTTGTGATTCCATGCAGGTGTTATGGGGTTTGTACATTATCGCTGAGATCTTCCTATGACTTGGTTAATTATCAAAGTATAATGATTATACTCCCAACTATGGGTGCATTTGATTCAAGATTACCTGCAGAATTAATCAGGTCTCGCCCAAATTTGGGGTGTAAAGAATAGAACCACTGTTACCTGCACGCATGTCGTAAAAGCGACTAAGGAGGTTTGGCTGAAATCGGATGCACATGTCCTAAACGTGTAGAAATAAAGAGTTTAGGTGCCTACCAAACCAATGTGCAACGATATCGCGCTCTTGGCAAAGATCAAACATATCACAAAGAGTGATTAATATTGGTCGTAAAGAACAAACGCAAAGAAGGAGAATCAGGTCTAATGCCAGACTCTGCATTCAGCAGAGTTTGGTGGTTTAACTAGTCTTTCTTAGAAAAGGTGAAAATTTGAAACACGCTAAAGAATAAGCACACAAGCCAACCTGTGGTGTAGACCAGGTTACTTTGACAGCGAGGTTCCACATAGATAAGCAAAATAAGCTGAATAAAAGCTGCCTGTTCGGTGCTGGGCCAAGGTAAGCAAAGAATAGTACCACTGTGACCTACAAGGCATGTCGTAGAGGCGACCGAGGTAGGTGCCTAAAGAAGCTACCTAGTAAATAAAAAGTGTTGTGAAATTGGATGTGCTGGCTTACTTGTAGACGCAATAACTGTCACAGCGTACAATCGCTCTTAGGTCCATATCACATACAAATCACACAGTGGTTAACAAGTGGTCGATATGGAACGTTAGAAGAATGAAAAAGCACACAGAAATCGGTTGTACTAGCCCACTTGACTGTAGGCGCAATGAACTTATAATAATAGCCATCCATGGCAAGCGATGATGACAACAATCTCAGACGTGTACTGCTGCACCTCTCTGGTGTGTGCGGAGGTGACTAGAGTCCAATCCTAGAAAAGAATCCCCTACCACAGGTGGGGCATACACGATCAAGGTTAGACTGTGTTGTGTGCTCTCTCTTTTCGCGCAGCTCGTTTTCTCTGTGCCTCAACAACATGATGATTCTCAGCTATGTGGGTTCCTCTTTTGTTGTTACAGCGCCACATTTGGCGATCTTGCGCAAGGGATTCCCAACACATTGTGTCTATATCGAAGCATTTCAGAGACACTTTAAGAGTGTCTTTAAAGCGTTTTTTCTGTCCACCAGCTGAATGTCTGTCCCCTTCAAGTTCGCCATACATCAACTGTTTTGGGATGCGGTTATCAGGCATTCGTGCAACGTGACCGATCCATCTCATTTGGGCCTTCTGCAACAGGGTGTTGACGCTGGGATCTTTGCTCTTGTGAGGACTTCGCTATCTGGAATTTTGTCCTGTCAGTTTATTTTTAGTATTCTGCGTAGACAGCTTGTGTGGAAGTGGTTTAATTTTTTTTGCGTGTCTGCTATACACTGTCCATGTCTCGCTTGTACAGCAGCTCGTAGCACTATGGCCTGGTAAACTTTCAGCTTTGTGGCTATGCTTATCCCCTTCCGCTCACACACAGTGACACATAACCTTCCTAACGCAGCACTGGCTTTGGATATCCTATTGTTGACCTCAGAATCTATGTTTGCCGATCTGAACAGGACTTACACTCCACCTACTACAAAGAGTGGTTTAACAATTAGTTAATGTAGAGCAAACGAATAACAACTAGAAGACCAATGTAGACTGAAGATTTATTATTTTACTGCAAAATATAACGAGACAAACAGTTGCATAGTAATAAGACGTGAAGATTAAATGTAACAGACAATTAGTAATAAACTAGAATAATAGAGCAAAAATCCATTTTAATTGGGTAATTATAAAATAGATTCATCTTGTAAAGGTACAAATATAATTTCTGTTTTTCTCTATACATTTCAATTTGATTATGTTTCTGTATAGTTCAGCAGAATTCAAATATAGCAAATTAATGAACCCAATTACTATACCTACACCAGCAGAATGGCCTCACGAACAGAACAAGCTATGGGGTGTCATCATCAAACTAATATTCAACTTCATAGAGGAAACCCATCTTATAGTCTAAACCATAGATTTCCAAACTTTTGGCGCAGACCCACGCACGTGCACAACATAAACTTGTAACGCCCACCGTGCACAACATAAACTTTGTAACGCGCACCGCGCACAACATAAACTTTCGTAGCTACTGCGACATAAACTTTGTAACCCACGCGACAACATAAACTTTGTAACGCGCACCGCGACAACATAAACTTTGTAACGCCCACGGCACCGCGCACAACATAAACTTTGTAACGCCACCGCGCACAACATAAACTTTGTAGACGCCACCACGCACAACATAAACTTTGTAACGTGCACCGCACAACATAAACTTTGTAAGCGACTCGACGCGCACAACATAAACTTTGTACGCATCAGCCAGCTAAAGACGCATCGCCACATAAACTTTGTAACGCCATCGCGCACCGCCACAAAACTTTGTAACGCCCACTGCCAGCCATACAACTTTGTAACGCCCACCGCCACCGCCACATAAACTTGTACGCCACTGCGCACCGCCCATAAACTTGTACCCACCACGCGCTAAACTTTAGCCTCCCACATATATACATGGTCTATTTTCTTTGACATAGATAATTGATATATATTTCTAGATACATGGTCAATTTTCAAATGATTATATGCATGAATAGAAAATTGATGAAAAAATGATCCGTAAGATGAATTAAATGCAGAATTAAAATTTTAAATGATTATTCAATCGCAAAATCACGAAATAATTTATTTTAAAATATTTATGATTAATTTCTTCTTTAAGGAGCCACTGACCGCTAATCGTCTGAACACCCCCCAAATTCTTCTGAACCCACTACCATGAATACCATGAAATAGGGTAGGGTGGTCCAACTATTAGGACACACATGAAAGCCCTGGTATAATCAGGTTTTTATCTTCTGGGGGTGAAAATAAAAATACAATCTGCATACTGTGGTGTGACAAGTAGATGGCATGAGTCAGCTCTGACAGTCTCCTTATGACCAGTTTGATACCACACTACAGTATAACTCCAGATGTGACAAGTAGATGGCATGAGTCAGCTCTGACAGTCTCCTTATGACCAGTTTGATACCACACTACAGTATAACTCCAGATGTGGTACTTGAAAGTGAGGATTTTCTGTTTGAAAATCTTACATCTGTACAAATTTATGTCCTGTTGGGTAATATGCATTCCTGGTCGAAATTCAGATGTGCCTATCGTACATGCCATAGGGGCCTAGTTAGAGCACACCTTTCTCACATTCTCTGCACAATCCACACAGAGTGGTTAACTTGATAAGAATGAACAAGTGCTGGATGATTTCAGGAAGATCTATCTGCATCCAAGGCCGGATAAATGGAGCACAAACGGAACTTGCAAAATTGTGCTGATACCACTACATGGCATTGGTAGAAAAGCCAGAGCACAGGTGTCGCTAGATCATTGAAGATAAGTACAAACAAATAAAGTCAAGCAGGGTAACGAGCGCGTTGACTATCTTGCAAACAATGCTCCGACTCAAGCAGACAGAAGTATGGACAGAGTCGATATCAATGCGGAAAAGGTATAAGACGAAAAAGGCCATATATTGAAGAACTAATAATAATGTTAGTACATGTAATAAGTTGCAGTGCTATGTTACACTTGGAATGAAAAGAAAATTAAAGTTTCATTTTGTAAATCAAAAAGTCTAGACAGTGTTATACATTGTATGATTAACTATCTGCAGGTAACAATTGGATTTAGTTATGTTTGAATTTCTGAAAGTACAATTCCGCATTGGGAAATCGATCCAAGTTGAAATCATTATCTGAAGTAATACGATCTCCCAGCAGTGTTGTAATTTCTTTCTCTAGTTCAGATTGAAGGTCAGTGTCATCTGCTGCCTCTCGTACCATATTTTCACTGTTGTATGGTTCCACACCAGCAGCTCTGACTGCTCTCTTCAAAGATTCTGGGAGATATTGAGGCATACTTCCTATCTCACGACTGTGTTCATTTTTCATCATCTAATTAATAGAAGAAAGGACATGTTTGAAATGGAAATAATTCCGTAATTAAAAAGCATTAAATGGCTAGTGTCTGACTGATTATTCTGTGTGCTACAGTCAAATCTGTTTATAAATGACATGACTTAGTGAAGCTCTTTTTCTTTTGGAGAGCTAGTTGGTTCTGTTCTTAAAAATACTAATCTATAGGGGCTAGACAATGGGTGCTGTAAGAAATAAAAGTTTGTGGTTCGAATATGTGTTTGGTCATTTGTTTTTCCAGTAGCCCTAATACATGTTCACTATCTATTTACTGATCATATTCATTGGTTCCGTGCTTTCCATGGATTTTAAATCTTATTCTCTTTCTCTATTTACTGACATTTCAGAGCAATAAGTATTTTGTCTTGTATACCCGAGGAAGGTCTACAAGTAGTGTTCTGCATCTGGCTCTGCATCCAGCAGGGTTGAAGTTGACTAGTCTTTCTTAAGAAGTGTGAACAATAAAAATGAGTAGCCTGCTGATGTCTGGTAGAACACACAAGCAAACACCACTATCCTGTAGTGGTGTAGAGAAGGAAATGTAAAGTACTGGGCTCTGACTGGTCTAGGGAGAATTACTTTTCTAGGTCAGGTTTTATCGTTCTTTTTTTGGTTCTCATTCACCAGCTATGAATTCAGACATAGTCAGGGCGCCTAATATGGCACCTCTGACTAATTTTTACGTGAAGGCTAGCTTTCCTTATCACCAGTGTCCTTTGCCATTCAGACGCCGGCTTGGGGTCAAAGGCCCATAGGGACAACGCCCCGCCAGGATTAGTGAACTAGCACTAATCAGGATCCTACCCCACATCCACATGGTGACCCTGGTAACCGACAACGGTTCCTGTCTGGCTAAGCGGGTAGGGAGAGCTACAGGTAGTGGTAGTAGTGCAAGCACAGGAAAAGCAATGCAGGGCCAAAATCCCTGAACAAAATGCATGCATCTCCTGGCCGATGAAAAATTGTCCAAATAGTTGCTGAAACGTAAGAAACAGTAATGTACGAGTCGCCTGTGAACAAATGTTAACTCCCGAGTAAGCGACCGCACCAAAATTGCCACTGGCTGGGCAAAGTCCATAAGCACAAAGTGTAACTAGTCAACGGTCGCACCACAATTACCAGTTTCCCGGCCAATGGGAAGGGTAGTGCAAATGAACATGAAGGGATGAGAGGTGCATCCAGACCAGGGACGTGGGCCCACATGGGGCAAAACTCGGAGCCCTGTGGTGGGGGCCTGAGTCGAGTTGTGTATCAGAACAGTCTCAAGGCATGGTAAATGTGAGCACGGTGAGAACTAATGGACACGGTGGGCAGGCACCGGGGCAGAGCAAACACGCATGCGAATGATGCACGGTGGGCCCAATGATGGGGCAGACATGCATGGTGCTGATGGTGGAGCGATGAAGCGGCGTGGCAAGCGTAGGGGTAGCGGACCACGCAAATGTGCAGCACACTGGAAAGCTCAGCAGAGGCTTGAATCCAGGGCATGTTTCCGCTCACAGGGAACTACTACTGCCTTGTAGTTAGATTGGGGACAATCAAAGCCTAGCGGAGCAAACCGTACACAAAACTGGACGGCAGGCAAACCAAGTAGTCCAAAAATAAAGACAGGTAACCTGGGCAAATGACGCTCAACAACCCGGAAGGGCAGGTTGTCTAAGAGTCACCACCCTAAAAGAAAATAGCATTCTGCTGCCTTGCAGACAGGCTGGGGACAGCCAAGGCTGACGGAGAGCGAACTCAGTAAACTCTGGCTGAAACGGACACGTCACAGATGGATAATCACTAGAGCTCCACATGGCGGCATCTGTCAGCATCTTCATTCCCCTTGATCTTGCAGTGTGAGGTATCCACTGGATTACTACCCTCACAGAATCATGGAACAAAAGTAGAATAAAGGGCAACTAACCCGTCTCCGTTTTGCAGGCAGACCTTGTAGATAAACATCACTGAATGGAGGTTGAGGTTTCTGTTCCTGCTGTTTAACTATGTCTTCACTGATCACAGGGATCCAGTCCTGGGGGGGAAAAGAAACAACTAATCATTGACTGGCAACAAAACGAACACATCAAATAAGATCTCAAAATATGTTTTAAGGATTGACAAGTTGATCAATAGCATTTTCATGCCTCCTCTGTGTTACCAGAGCCAAACATGGACAATGAGCAAAGCACTGTAGCAAAAAACACAACTATAACCGTGTGTTGTTTGTAAAAAAAAAATAACCTTGTTTTTGCAAGTTGCGTTGTTTTAAGAATGAATTTGTCTTTATTTAACAATACTAAAATGTAAAAGTCATGGACTAAGTCGTCTGATTTCTAGGGACTAAGTCGTCTGATTTCTAGGGACTAAGTCGTCTGATTTCTAGGGACTAAGTCGTCTGATTTCTAGGGACTAAGTCGTCTGATTTCTAGGGACTAAGTCGTCTGATTTCTAGGGACTAAGTCGTCCGATTTCTAGGGACTAAGTCGTCCGATTTCTAGGGACTAAGTCGTCTGATTTCTAGGACTAAGTCGCTGATTTCTAGGACTAAGTCGTCGATTTCTAGGGACTAAGTCGTCGATTTCTAGGGACTAAGTCGTCCGATTTCTAGGGACTAAGTCGTCTGATTTCTAGGGACTAAGTCGTCTGATTTCTAGGGACTAAGTCGTCCGATTTCTAGGGACTAAGTCGTCCGATTTCTAGGGACTAAGTCGTCTGATTTCTAGGGACTAAGTCGTCTGATTTCTAGGGACTAAGTCGTCGATTTCTAGGACTAAGTCGTCCGATTTCTAGGGACTAAGTCGTCTGATTTCTAGGGACTAAGTGTCGATTTCTAGGACTAAGTCGTCCGATTTCTAGGGACTAAGTCGTCCGATTTCTAGGGACTAAGTCGTCTGATTTCTAGGGACTAAGTCGTCTGATTTCTAGGGACTAAGTCGTCCGATTTCTAGGACTAAGTGTCCGATTTCTAGGACTAAGTCATCTGATTTCTAGGGACTAAGTCGTCTGATTTCTAGGGACTAAGTCGTCTGATTTCTAGGGACTAAGTCGTCTGATTTCTAGGGACTAAGTCGTCCGATTTCTAGGGACTAAGTCGTCCGATTTCTAGGGACTAAGTCGTCTGATTTCTAGGGATTTCTTCTTGAGCTGAATAGCTTTACAACTACCAGGAGGAAGGAGGAGGGGGCTGTGATCAAACAAAGTATACAAGATACATTAAGGCCAAAAACAAAGACAGTGTAAGAAATATGTCCCAGATTATGGGTTGGGAGATTACCGGTTTGTCAAAAAGTGAAATGAAAGTACACGTTTTGTTTTTCAATAAACATAAAAAGAAAATATATGTGCACATGAGAAAGAAGTGGGAATAGCAAGTGTGTCAAGGAGCATAAAGGTGGACCTCAGAGATAACAGAGGCAACAAAAGACAATGTTTATGAAGCACACACAAAAGCCAGTTCTAGTCTTCTTTGAACGCTCTATATCAACCACTTTGTATGTGATCTGAACCTAAGAGCGATTGTACGTTGTGCCAGTTATGCACCTACAAGTAGGCCAGCACATCCATTTCTGCGCTGCTTTTTATTTACCAGGGTCGCCCAGTGGTTACCAGGGTCCAAATTTGGGGTGTAAAGAATAGAACCACTGTTACCTGCCACGCATGTCGTAAGAGGCGACTAAGAATGTTTGGCTGAAATCGGATGCATGTGTCCTAAACGTGTAGAAGTCTATGCGTTTAAGGGCCTACCAAACCAATGTGCAACGTATACACGTTCTTGGCAAAGATCAAACATATCACAAGTGATTAAAATTGGTTGTAAAGAACGAACGCAAAGTGTAAAGTACAAACGCAAAGAAGAAGAAGAAGAGGATTTACTAGGGTAACATCCCTAGGGTCTACATCAGTCGCCTCTTATGACATGCATTGTAGGTTGCAGTGGTACTATTCTTTGCTTCCCTATGGGCCCCGACACCACACGAGCGCCAGTTCTAGAAATGTCTTTTTATCCTGACGCTGTGAGGCAAAACAGAATTGGAGAAGAATCAAGGAGCATATGTAACAAGTTGAAGAGCCATCAAATCAATGTTTCCAGAACTGATCTATCAAATATTTATCTCAAATAAGAATGTTTTGCAGTTTCTTCCAAATAAAAATACCTGAGGTACTACAGATTTCCAATCATTAGAGTTCTTCTCATTTTTCAGATCCTTGCTACTGCCGACAGCTACCTCAGTGTGTGTGACCTGTGTTGCTAGTGTGCTGGGATGAGTTCGAGCCTGACAACTGGTGACAATTTCTTTGGCATCTTCTAATGGTTCTTGAGTTTCATCTCCTTCTCTGTACAGTTGTGGCTATCTGGATAAATTGACAGAATGTTAAACAAATTTAGGATCACTCAACTTATTGAAAAACCAAGAGATTTGATCCGGCTTTGTCTGTGGTTAAAGATTTACAAAAATTGCACTTGTGATTTGATGGAAAAATGTTTCATTGTTTTGCACACAGTTTGTCTAACAGTACACAGTTTGTCTAGCAGCACACAGTTTGCACACAGTTGTCTAGCACGTTACACAGTCTGCTAGCAGCACACAGTTTGCACACAGTTCGTCTAGCAGCACACAGTTTGCACACAGTTCGTCTAGCAGCACACAGTTTGCACAAGTTCTCTAGCGCACACGTTTGCACACAGTTGTCTACAGCACACAGTTCGTCTAGCAGCACACAGTTTGCTAGCAGCACACAGTTGTCTAGCAGCACACAGTTCGTCTAGCAGCACACAGTTTGCACACAGTTCATCTAGCAGCAGTTGCACAGTTTGTCTAGCAGCACACAGTTTGCCTAGCAGTACACAGTTTGCCTAGCAGTACACAGTTTGCCTACGTGGCACAGTACACAGTTTGTCTAGCAGTACACAGTTTGCATACAGTTTGTCTAGCAGCACACAGTTTGCACACAGTTTGTCTAGCAGCACACAGTTTGCACACAGTTTGTCTAGCAGTACACAGTTTGCACACAGTTCGTCTAGCAGCACACAGTTCGTCTAGCAGCACACAGTTCTGCCTAGCAGCACACAGTTCGTCTAGCAGCACACAGTTTGCACACAGTTCATCTAGCAGCACACAGTTTCTAGGCACACAGTTTGCCTAGCAGCACACAGTTTGCTAGCAGCACAGTTTGCCTAACAGTACACAGTTTGTCTAGCAGTACACAGTTTGCATACAGTTTGTCTAGCAGCACACAGTTTGCACAGTTTGTCTAGCAGCACACAGTTTGCACACAGTTTGTCTAGCAGTACACAGTTCGTCTAGCAGCACACAGTTCGTCTAGCAGCACACAGTTTGCACACAGTTCGTCTAGCAGCACACAGTTTGCACAGTTTGTCTAGCAGCACACAGTTTGTCTAGCAGCACACAGTTTGCACACAGTTGCTAGCACACAGTTTGCCTACAGTAACAGTTTGTCTTAGCAGCACACAGTTTGTCTAGCAGCACACAGTTTGCACACAGTTTGTCTAGCAGCACACAGTTTGTCTAGCAGCACACAGTTTAGAGCACACAGTTCGTCTAGCAGCACACAGTTTGTCTAGCAGCACACAGTTTGAACAGTTGTCTAGCAGCACACAGTTGTCTAGCAGCACACAGTTTGCAGCACAGTTTGCACACAGTTGTCTAGCAGCACACAGTTCGTCTAGCAGCACACAGTTTGCACACAGTTCGTCTAGCAGCACAGTTTGCACACAGTCGTCTAGCACACACAGTTCTGCACACAGTTTGTCTAGCAGCACACAGTTTGCACACAGTTTGTCTAGCAGCACACAGTTTGTCTAGCAGCACACAGTTTCAGCAGACACAGTTTGCCTAGCAGCACACAGTTTGCCTAACAGCACACAGTTTGCTAACAGTACACAGTTTGCCTAACAGACACAGTTTGCAACAGTTTGTCTAGCAGCACACAGTTTGCACACAGTTTGTCTAGCAGCACACAGTTTGTCTAGCAGCACACAGTTTGTCTAAAGTCAGCAACAGTTTGCACACAGTTTGTCAGCAGTACACAGTTCGTCTAGCAGCACACAGTTGCACACAGTTTGTCTAGCAGCACACAGTTTGCACACAGTTCGTCTAACAGGACACAGTTTGCACACGTCTGTCTAGCGACACAGTTTGCCACAGTTTGTTAGAACACAGTTGCCCAGCTGCACAGACAGTTGCCTAGCAGCACACAGTTTGCCTGCAGCATTCAGTTTACTAGAGCTTACCAGGTCCTAACATCAGTTGCCTACATACACATTGCCTAACAGTACACAGTTTGATACAGTTTGTTCTAGCGCCCGTTTGACACAGTTGTCTACAGACACAGTTTGTCTAGCAGCACACAGTTTGCACACAGTTTGTCTAGCAGTACACAGTTCGTCTAGCAGCACACAGTTTGCACACAGTTTGTCTAGCAGCACACAGTTCGTCTAGCAGCACACAGTTTGTCTAGCAGCACACAGTTTGTCTAGCAGCACACAGTTTGCACACAGTTCGTCTAGCAGCACACAGTTTGCACACAGTTCGTCTAGCAGCACAGTTTGCACACAGTTTGTCTAGCAGCACACAGTTTGCACACAGTTCGTCTAGCAGCACACAGTTTGCCTAGCAGTAAACAGTTTGTCTTGCAGTACACAGTTTGTCTAGCAGTACACAGTTTGCACACAGTTTGTCTAGCAGCACACAGTTTGTCTAGCAGCACACAGTTTGTCTAACAGCACACAGTTTATCTAACAGCACACAGTTTGCACAAAGTTTGCCTAGCAGCACAGTTTGTCTAGCAGCACACAGTTTGTCTAGCAGCACACAGTTTATCTAGCAGTACGTTGATCTAAATTACAAATACCTCTGAAGCTGGAGTACGGTTCTTCTTTGAACGCTCCACATCGACCATTTGTTAACCACTCTGTGTGATTTGTATGTGACCTGAGCCTAAGAGCGATTGTACATTGTGCCAGTTATGCGCCTACAAGTAGGCCAGCACATCCGATTTCTGTGATGCTTTTATTTACTAGGGTAGCTTACCTAGGTCCTACATCAGTCGCCTCTAACAACATGCCTTGTAGGTTGCAGTGGTACTATTCTTTGCTTCCTTGCGGGCCCCGGTACCACACGGGCATACGGTTCGTCTGAAGGGTGAGGGACACTGGTGATAAGGAAAGCAAACCTTCACACAAAAGTCTATCAGAGGCACACCAACTAATCCTGAATTCATAGCAAGCAAACAATTTTTAAACTTGATGACAAGCAATATTCTTGGTTGATTTCTCCTTTATCTGTTACAAGAAATAATCACTCAAGAATAACTGGGCAGCAAGGTTGAGCAGCATCTTTATTTCCCAGAAAGTCATCTTTACGGAATTTGTATCTAGGTGTCAGATTAAAGCAATCAGCTTGATAGAATTTTGTATGCAGATGAAACTTTTGAACCTGTAAATGATATATTTGCAAGACTGAATTGTACAAACTTCAACCTGCATCATAGGTAAGCTATCTGCTTTATTTATGCAACATATGGATGCGCCTATATAGCACTCCGACTGATTTTCTGAAGGGGATGCCACCGATACAGGTCTACCATTCAGACAAGTTTATTCACTACAGAGGTAATATAACACATGGCACTGTAGCAACTATTTCAACTACGTTTCCTTTGCTAAGATGTGGTCTGTATTCATGTGACAAAGATGTTACTGAGTCTAATTGGGTTTAATTTATATGTGTTATTTGTCCATGATTGAGATCATTGGCAATGAGTACAGATTCTGATGGTTTTCTTGTGTCGTATGCATGACAGTTCCCAGATATCAAAATTGAAAAGACAAAAAAGGTTGGATGAACTTGAAACACTTTTGTTTAAAGATGAAATTTTGAAAATACATTAAAATATACCCTGTTTAACACATAAGAAGGTTGCATTCGATGTTCTAATTGTTCAAAGTTGGTGATAATCTTCTACTACTATATTCTTGGACGTACAGGTCTTCTTAGCCATCTGTTGATCATCAGAGAATATCACATCCTGGAAGATTGTCACCTGATGAATCACGGAAAACACTGGCCAACAGAGACAGACATCACAAAAGCTGTTTGGGAGCTTTATGAACTACAAATACACAACATCCAGAACCGACTCATTGTGTAGACACTGAACATCACGAAGGAAGAAGAAGGAGGAGAGACATCAGCCAATGCCTCTATTTACATCTTACAATTTGCCCAAATATTTATCTTTTAATGATGGTCTGAAATAATGTACAATCTTTGATTGAAAAGCTATTCATTTTCTATCATATTTAGAAAATTAAAATTATTATTTGAAATCTCTAGCTTCTGATGATGAGTTACTCATACTGTTTAATAACACTACAGGACACTAGACTTTGATATTTCTTCTTCTTCTCTCTAACACTCCATGTCGATCACCTGTTAACCAGTCTTTGTGATTTATATGTGATAACGAGCAAGAAGATTGTTTGTTGTGCCATTATAGCATGCAATAGACCCACATTTCTGCAGAGTTTTATTTACTAGAGACGCCAGTGCGGGCAAAGGAAGCAAGAGAAGTACCACTGCAAAAATGATGAGTGATAGATGGCCAGGGATGCTACCTGTGAAAAAAACAGCCAGAAATCGATATGCCCAGAGCGCGAGACAACATAACGAAAACCCGACACTGGGCAACAAACCCGGAGCAGTGTGACGACAAAAGAAGAAGAAGAAGTATCTAGGTTACAGAATTTGTATCTAGGTTACAGAATTTGTATCTAGGTGAGTCAATGATTAAAGCAATCCAGCTTAGTGCTTGAATTTTGTATGCATGCATGAAACTTTTGACCTGTAAAATGATATGATTTGCAAGACTGAATTGTATTTCAAACTTCAACCCTGCATCATAGTTGTAAGCGTACCTGCTTTATTTATGTGGCAACATATGGATGCCGCCTAATATGGCACCTCCGACTGATTTTTGCTTGAAAGGCGGCTTGCTCACCGTATTACCAGTGTCCCTCACCATTCAGACAAGCTTTATTCCAGCTACAGAGGTAATATAACACATGAAGACACTGCTAGACAAGCACTATTTCAACTAACCGTTTCCTTGGCTGACTGCAAGATAGGTGGTTCTGCTTTGTCCATGGGAGTTGACAAAGATGTTTCTGATGTGCTAATTTGGTCTACATTTGATAGTGCTGTTATTTGTCCATGACTTGGAGATCCATTGGTCAATGAAGTCACAGATTCTGATTGGTTTTGTTCTTGTGTCGTATGCATGACAGTTCTAGATATCAAAATTGGAAAAGACAAAAAGAAAAGGTTGGGATCAACTTGAAAACACTTTTTTTTCAGTTTACAAAGATGAAATTTCTTCATATAAACATATATAAAGATATATCCTTGTTTAACACATAAGAAGGTTGCTATTCTGATGCGTTTCTACCAATTGTTTTCAAAGTTTGGTGATAATCTTTCTACTTCACTATATTTTCTTTGGACGTACAGGTCTTCTTTGCCATCTGTGATCATCAGAGAGATATCTACATCCTGCAAGATTGTCACCTGATGAATCAACTGCGGAAAGAACACTGGCCAACAGAGACAGACATCCACACAAAGCTGTTTGGGAGCCTTGATGAACTAACAAATACAACAACATACATCCAGAGAACCCGGACTCATTATGTAGACACTGAACATCAGCGAATGAGAAGAAGAAGGAGGAGAGAGACATCTTAGCCAATGCCTCCTATTGACATCTTGACAATTCCTGCCCAAATATCTTCATCTTTTAATGATGGTCTGAAATAATGTACAATCTGTTTGATTGAAAAGCTATTCATTTTCTATCATATTTAGCCAAACATTAGCAGGATTAGTTTGATTTTGAAATATCTCTAGCTTCTGTATGATGTTGTGGGTCACTCACTACTGTTTAATAACACTCACAGGACACTAGACTTTGATATATTCTTCTTCTTCTTCTTCTTCTAACACTCCATGTCGATCACCTGTTAACCAGTCTTTGTGATTTATATGTGATACGAGCCTAGGAACGATTGTTTGTTGTGCCAGTTATGCGCCTGCAAGTAGACCAGCACTTCTGATTTCTGCGACGCTTTTTATTTACTAGAGTAGCCGCCCATGTGGTGCCGGGCCCAAGGAAGCAAAGAATAGTACCACTGCAACCTACAATGTCTAAGAGGTGACTGATGTAGCCCCTAGGGATGCTACCTAGTAAATAAAAAACAGCCCAGAAATCGGATATGCTGGCCTAGTTGTAGGCGCATGACTGGCACAACATTCAATCGCTATTGGACTCGGATCACATAAAAATCACACTCAGTGGTTGACAAGTGGTTAATATGGAGCGTTGAAGAAGAATTTACTAGGTAGCTTCCTAGGTCCCTACCTCAGTCATCTCTTACGACATGCCTTGTAGGTTACAGTGTTACTATTTTTTGCTCCCTTCGAGCCCCTACAACACACAGGTGAAAAGCCAATACAAAAACTATATAGATGAAATTATATGGCCTTTTTCATCTTTACAGACGGTCAATTGGCAAGTGTTTTACTGCGACAACTTCTGAGTTTTCGCTTTTCTCTCTTGTCGTTCAGCTCGTATATAAGTCTCTTCTCAAAGACTCTGCGCCCTTTCGTAATTTGACTTTCCACACAACTCTGTCATCAGCTAGTCCCTCCCATGTGCTGGGACCTATAGAAAAGTTTTTCATTGAGGCTTTGCAGACATCTTTATATCTGAGCAGTGGTCTGCCCTGGTGCCTCTTCCCTCCGAAAGTTCACAGAACAACATTTGTTTTGGTATGCGGCAAGTTTCCATTCTTCTCACATGTCCCAACCATCTTAGTCGTCTACTGCTGATCATGCCCATGATGGAAGGCATTTTTGCACGTTGCAGTACTTCAGAGTTGGTTATCTTGTCGTACCACCTGATGTTCATAATCTTGGAGAGACATCGAAGGTGAAAGATGTTAAGTCTCCTCTCGTGCCTTGAGTAGGCTGTCCTTGTTTCTGAGCCATATAGTAAAGAACTAATTACACAGGCTCGATATATTTGGATCTTCGTCTGCAATGTCAGTTTTGTGTTGTCCCACGCTCGCTTTGATAGTATGCCGAATGTAGTAGCCGCACTCCCTACACGAGCGTTGATTTCTTCATCAAGAGAAAGGCTGGCAGTGACCGTGGACCCAAGATAGCAGAATTAGTAATAGAATTAGAATTACAGATGAAATTAGTTGTCTAATAACACAGCATGTAACAGTTACCACTGATACTTGTAATGAAACTTACTTGTCTGGTTTGTTGACAATATAGCCTTTGATATCTGAATCTAGTACAGGATGATTGCTATAAAATGTCCTCAAGATACTCTGTAGTGCTACCACCATCCAATTTGAAAACATTGGACTCATTCCTTGCGTCATTCGAGGCTGAAAAAATAAAGAATTGTTATAAATAATTAACGGTGATGAATAATACTGGAGTCTGTAGCTTAGGAGGTAGTGAGCTCGATCACAACCCAAGTGTATCTGGTTCAAACTCCGCGATGGGCAGTTTGGAAGCAAATTAGTTCCTGGGGATTTTTACGAAAGGTAAAAATAGACCTCACTGTTCAGAGAGCAATGACAAACTACTGCACATATAAGTGGTGCCTAGAAAATCAACAACTCATGTACTGTGGTTGATAGTGACGTCCTGTAAAGGATATGTCATGGTTTTCATTTTTCAATGAATAATTGGTATTGCAGTCTCTATGGTGAAGCAGTTCATATCAGCAGTAGTACAAGAATCAACTAGGAAGAAGAACAAGACAAGCACATGTAGATATCACTACATAGCACTGGGTTGAAGGGCACACTGGGTTGAAGGGCAAGAGTTCAAGCATCGCTGGACTATTGATGAAGAAGAAATATAATGCACCACATTATGTTTTTTTATTTAAGAAGAAGACAAATATATACTACAAAATTTGTGCTGCAAATTGTGAATTCAAATGACAAATTACATTGTTGTCATCTCACATGGCTTCTTTTTGGTTTTTTTCAGATTTAGAGTCTATTCAGTTCTTCTTCTTTTCCGTTGTTCTCATACTCCCGATGGTTATAGCAAGATGCAGTTCAGAGAACAGGATGAGTTGTCTCACAGTTTTCGGCATGAGCTGTGGTATCTGCACTTTTCAGTTCACATCCGACTTTAGCATAGCCTTTTTTGGATACCGGATTAGCTTCCCCATCTTTAATCTCCACAAATGTCTTGGTAGTCGCCTGTTTCTGGTGCCGCCAAGGGGACGCAGAATTAAGTCTTGGTCAGCTCAGAAGTCAGCTGAGTCGCTGACTGCTACAAGCCCATGCAACTTATGTGTAGTCACCTGAAGGGAGGCAGAGCATAAAATAAACCAAAAACATACATACCATATAGCTTCGTAGCATATTCAATAATCCATTGTAACCGTCACGTACACAATACACACACAGTCCCATTGTTTCTGCCAGCATTTTCAGCCAAAGGGAATATAAGTTATTAGCAAAGTCAATTTGAGAACCTGAGATGAAAATAAAAAGAGTACTTTAAGAATAGAATGTGAATACATATATCTGGTTGCTTCATGTCTTGTCCTAATCAAATCTTATTTGCATTTCATTATTGTAAACTTGTGGTGTTTTCAAATGCTTTGTTATCTATTGAAAGCCTACATGGCAGACAATGTTGATATTTTGCTCTTCTATTTTATTCTTACAACGCTCCATATCGACAACTTGTTAACCACTCTTTGTGATCTGTATGTGGTGATCTGAGCCTAAGAGCGATTGTACATTGTGCCTTGAAGTAGGCCAGCACTGGCCATACTACAGTATACAACTCGCCGTACAACAATATACAACTCGCCGTACTACAATATACAACTGTCCGTACTACAATATACAACTGCCTACTACAATATACAACTGTCCGTACTAAATATACAACTGTCGTATTACAATATACAACTGCAGTACTTACAATATACAACTGCAGTACTACAATATACAACTGGCAGTACTACAATATACAACTGTCCGTACTACAATATACAACTGTCCATACTACAATATACAACTGTCCATACTACAATATACAACTGACAGTATTACAATATACAACTGCATACTACAATATACAACTGCAGTACTACAATATACAACTGGCAGTATTACAATATACAACTGTCCATACTACAATATACAACTGTCCATACTACAATATACAACTGTCCATACTACAATATACAACTGTCCATACTACAATATACAACTGTCCGTATTACAATATACAACTGTCCGTACTACAATATACAACTGTCGTATACAATATACAACTGGCAGTACTACAATATACAACTGGCAGTACTACAATATACAACTGTCCGTACTACAATATACAACTGTCCATACTACAATATACAACTGACAGTACTACAATATACAACTGGCAGTATTACAATATACAACTGGCAGTATTACAATATACAACTGTCCATACTACAATATACAACTGTCCGTACTACAATATACAACTGGCAGTACTACAATATACAACTGTCCATATTACAATATACAACTGTCCATATTACAATATACAACTGCAGTACTACAATATACAACTGGCAGTATTACAATATACAACTGTCCGTACTACAATATACAACTGGCAGTATTACAATATACAACTGTCCATACTACAATATACAACTGTCCATACTACAATATACAACTGCCGATACATATAAGACAATTTATTAAACATGTCTAAAATAAATAAAAACTTGCATGCAAAAATAAATGGTAAATCTACCTATTAACCTGAGAAAAACTTGCTACTGCTAGCTACTACATCTAATGAAGATTGTAATGTATGTTCGCAATGAGTCCTAAGACCACCAGAGTGTCTCAGGCAGGAAAAAAGAGAACATCCTACTATTCAGTATATTGAATGAGTGTAGTTTATGTTGGGTACCGCTTAAAGGCAATATTTAGACTTGTTATAACATGCCCTCTGAAAGCACCCGCTGTGTCGATTTTCAAATCAGTGAACAACTTTGAAAGCAACAATTTTTAATGAAATAAAATATATTCTTCCTCGTCTTTACGATCACTATTTTGATGATTATATAGCGTCTGTCTAAAATAACACTGTGCTACCAGTGCCAAACATGGGCAATGACAAAAGGACAAGAAAGGAAAATTACCACCTGTCAAATGAGATGCTTGAGGAAAGCAGTAAATAAAACAAGAAGAAACCATATAAGAAATGAGAAAATTAGAAGAACAGTCAGAACAACACCTACTATTAGATTAATTGAAAAACACACTCAAATGGTTTAGCCACTTGGTGAGAATTAACCTGGAATATACCAGTTTCAAGAGCGCACAGCCTGAAAATGGAATCATCTAGAGGAAGGGGCAGATCAAGAAAAAGATGGAATTACAGACATCTTAAAACTCCACAATATCGCAGCATATCTAGCGACCAAGCGTGCACTATCTCGGAAACCGATCATCAGTTAAACCTGCTACGCCTAACGGCAAAAAATAGAGAAGGACAAAGAAAGATCTTCTTTCCATAATAAAACTGTCAGGATTGTTAATATACTAAGCTTTAGAAAATCCTGACAGACCTGAAGCTGACTGCCCAGTTTGTGGTCCACAGTAAATTAAGCGCATGACCAGAGATCGCTCATGAAGAAGAAGATTTGTTAATACTTGCCTTCATTGTTAGAATGAATAGCAGTTGCAATATTCAGTAGGTGGGCCCTCAGACAGTTGTATAAAGATGAAGAGAAGTCCAAGTCGTCTTTAACTTCAGCAATACTCTGAAATATATATATTTATTTGACACCATGAACACTAAAAGAGCATTGTTCAACACAATCTTCTTCAACATACTAAAGAGAACTATGACATCACAATAATGAGAAACTATAAAAGAGATAATGTTCAGAAGCAGATCAAGAGAAACTACACAAAGAGATAGTGTCAAATCGATATCAGAAAACTAAAAAGAGATGTGTTCAGATCAATCAAAAAACTGTCAAACAATGATGTCTCAGAATGCTGGAGTTCAAGAAACTGCACATAGAGAAGTTACACAGAATGCATATAAGAAGAAAACTAGTCACAACAGAGAGAAGTGTCTACCAGAATGCTGGGAGTATCAAGAAGAAAACTAGTCACAACAGAGATGAAGTGTCTACCCAGAATGCTGGGAGTATAAAGAAGAAAACTGTCACGAAGAAGAATTCTCACAGATGCTGGTATCAAGAAAACTAGTAACAGAGATGAAGTGTCTACCAGAATGCTGGGAGTATCAAGAAGAAAACTAGTCACACAGAGATGAAGTGTCTATACACAGAATGCTGGGAGTATCAAGAAGAAAACTAGTCACAACAGAGAGAAGTGTCTCCCAGAATGCTGGGAGTATCAAGAAGAAAACTAGTCACGACAGAGATGAAGTGTCTACGCAGAATGTTGGGAGTATCAAGAAGATACCGATTTAGAAAAGAAGACATCAGGACAAAAGTGGGTACAACATTAGTACTGAATTTCATCAAAGAAATAAAAATTAAATGTTTGACCACATAAGCAGATTATCAACAGAGAGAGCGCATCAAAATGCAAAGTTACTCCGATACAGTGGATACAAAGCAAAAGGCTGTCCATGCAAAAGGTAGACCTAGGGAATAAGAGGCGATGAACAAGACTATTTATGAAGCATACACAAAAGTCTGTTGTAGACATCTCTTCTTATTCTGATGTTGTACGGCAAGACACGATTAGAGAAAAGAAACATATTTGACAACATATAATTTCAGTTCTGCATTCGCTATCGAATCAATCATCAATAAACTAAAATACATGTTGAATCAATAAAGTGATTTAAGCAGTTTGGAGTTACGTTTTGTACAAGTAGAACTGAGGGCAGAGTGAGAGTGTGTTTAATCAGCGAGCCAAAGGAACCATCGGTATGCATACTCCTCGATGTCTGTTGGGGGAGACTAATTGGAGTGCAATGACGTCAATGTAGTAACCAATCACCAATCTTGTGTCGTCTCCACAAAAAAATGTTTGGCTGTAATAGCTCAATAAGACATATACAGAGAAAGGAAAGGGAAAATAGGAAGAAGAGTTTCACTCACCTGGAGGTACTGAATATCAGAACGCATATCTTCAAGAGTGACTTCTACAACCTGCTCCAATGAGCCATGCTGATCTACAAGCCGTGCCATAAACTCCCTGAGGGTGTTCTACTTGGTGAGAACCTGAGCATTACCAGTGACAAGGGAAAACAGGTCCGTCAGACTTATATGAGAGGCTATAGCTTCAAGGGCCGAGACGATGATACCTGTCTCTGTGTTAATGGCAGAACATAAAGATTCATCAGTGATTTTCATAAAGTGTTACATGGCAAGCATGTAATTTTTTAATAAATTAGTTTATACATGACAATTATGTAATTTTATAAAAATGGTTACATGGCATCTATGTAATTTTATAAAATGGTTACATGGCAATTATGTAATTTTATATGTTGGTTAATACTATAATAATGAACAATTATGTAATTTTATATGTTGGTTAAATGACAATTATGTAATTTTATATGTTGGTTAAATGACAATTATGTAATTTTATATGTTGGTTAAATGACAATGTAATTTTATAAAATGGTTATATGATGAGCAAGTAATGTAATAAATTGGTAATATCACAGAGATTGTAATTTCATAAATTTGTTATATAGTCAAGATTGTAATATCACTTACCACCACCACTGCCTCCATTTGCAATTCTAAGATGTGAGAAAATGTCAGCTAAGGTCAAAGTTGTATTTCCTAATGTACCAGATGGGGAACTCTAGAGAATGAATCATCAGAATTTGTGAGTTACATTAGCTAGTAATTATTGACATACTCAAGTTGTTTAGGTAATGACACAATGAATAATGTAGATATACTGTCATTGAAGTACACTTCAGTAAGTAATAAAATGTTTCATGAGCAGGACTGGCTATCCACTGCACCAAATATGGAGTGTGTTTAGCAGGTGAGAGAACTGTGATAGCATAGTACTTAGAGTACTTGGTTCGTAG
Organism: Arion vulgaris; assembly: GCA_020796225.1. Lineage (NCBI taxonomy): Eukaryota > Metazoa > Mollusca > Gastropoda > Stylommatophora > Arionidae > Arion > Arion vulgaris. Next base: position 2,347,811 of record CM036770.1, read on the forward strand.
ACTTGTGGTCCAGCATCAAATTCCCCAGTTGTAATTTTTTTCCACACATCTTAGTGCCTATCACGCCCGAGTGGTTACCATGGCCCAAATTTGGGGTGTAAAGAATAGAACCACTGTCACCTGCCACGCATGTCATAAGGGGAGACTAAGGAGGTTTGGATGAAATCAGATGCAAGTGTCCTAAACATGTAGAAGTCTATGTGTTTAGGGGCCTTCCAAACCATATCAAACATATCACAAAGAGTGATTAAAATTGGTTGTAAAAGAATGAACGCAAAGAAGAAGTGCCTATCAGATCAACCACAGCCAACTCTAGATAACTAGGCCAGACAATTGACTCGGGGTTCCCTGACCTAGATCAGAAAAGGGGGCCTGAAAATATAGAGGTTTGATAGAAACAATGCAAGCTTTTTGCAATTTTACTCAATTCTGTGAGTCTATGGTTATTTATTAGTAAAAATATTCATAATATTGATATTCCTTATTGTTAAACTTAACTTGTTACATAATATAACTTTGAGTTAGCATTTTGTCTTGATTTTAAAATGAATTCGTCTATATACACCAATACTGGAATGCGAGGTCACGTGGTGTAGTTGGGGTCTGATTTCCCATAATTCTTACCCGAGTCCGAAGGCCCATGATCAACTCAGCTGCATGTTGGATACAAGAGAAACATGTGGACATAAAGATAGTCAGAGTAATGTTGACCATATTGTCCATCACGTGCATTGGTCTAAACAAATACAGGAGCCAGTGACACTAGTGCTTGAGCAACGCTGTGAGCTATGAATGTTACATGGAATGCTTTATGCTGTGTCAACCGTCGTTTTTGTGATTGTGGGTATTCAGAAAATGGCGGACAGCGGTTATGATGAACCAACTCTGCTGTATGCAGTGTTTTGCTTTGTGCAGAAAGCTGGATTTTGTCGAGATTGATGTTCCCTTCGACATGAATTGCAATTCAAGTGATGAACAGTTTTGTGTTGACACTTTAGCGCGGCCATATGCATTTATGCGGTGGTGGTTGCTTTTAGTGGCGATACGGCTGTTTATTCAGAATTAGTTCACGACACAGAACACAGTTGTTAGGATTTCATGTGATTTTCATTGGTACGGAGCGGAGCAATTATGGGGTGACCCGTTGCAGTCAAGTTGGAACCGTACATATGAACACAAATGGATTACAAATGACATACCACTAATTGCAATATACTGTTAATCATTGTGCCAATGTCAGATGTAACTGGATCTCCTTGACCTGTACCTAGAAGCAGCTGTTTTGTTTACAAAGAATAGAGGGACTGAGATGGTACGATAAGATTATGACGATGAACTCAAAGAACTAAGCAGATACCAGTGGAGAAAGAGCTAAGGAAGATATGCTGGCGATGTATAAGACACACATTGAGAAGACTGAACAGAAGGAAGCATTGCAAGACAGGCACTGTTTTGGAACCAGCTGGGAAAGGCCTAGAAATACCCAGAGAAAAGAGCTGGAGACTGATATTAAAAGGATAGGTAAGAAATGAACAAATTGGAAAGAAGACCTATGCTCCGTTGATGGGAATGCTGAAAGATAGCGTAGAAGAAATGAACAAATTGGAAAGAAGACCTATGCTCCGTTGGGAGTTGAAAGATAAAGAAGATAAAATGGATTACACACACACACACACTTGTCTTACCACTAATTGCATTATACTGCTAATCATTGCGCCAATATCAGATGTAACTGGGTTTCCTTGACCTGTGCCTAGAAGCAGCTGTGAAAGTAAATCCAATGGGTTGGGTGGTGCTGGAGGCTGTTCACTATTGGCATTAGAAGGTGTTACTGTTGCTGAAGATGGCTGACTTGAAGTGGTGCTTGATACTGTTGAAGTGCTGACTACATTTCTCCTAGTTTGATTATTTGAAGCCTGCTGCGAAGCTACAAAGAACACACAAAAAATGGTTTAGTAATGCACTGCATTGTTTGAAATAGGCAGTTTCAGTGTTAGTGGATAGTGTAAGCAAAACAAAATAGAGGATACAACACAGAGCATGGCAATATAAATACATTAAATAGAAAAGTGCAGACTTAGAACTGGGAGAACACAGAAGAAGACTTAGAATAGGACAATGCGGTCTTAGAGAACACCTCCATAGAATGGGTCTCAGTTCCCTGCACAAGTGGAGCACCAAAGCACATCCTGCCACAGGTTGAGCAGTGTGAGAACAGAAATCTGACAAATAGGAACAACCATTCAGAACAAACTACGGGCGGGGGCACGTGAAGACCTCAAGCACACCGCCCTGTTTATAACACATACCAGAGTAGTTGCATAGTAGAAGTTAGTCACAGAAGAAGTTGGTGTATACTTGTAACTTGCTTTGATCCCCAAGGGAAGTACAAGATTGTACTCTCATTACATGTCCCAGGCAATGGGCAATCAGGGGGTGATTATGACGGATTAAAGGAGAGCTAAGATATAATTTAGGATCTAAAATGGGGGTCTCTAAGGCAAAGTGGTTCAGAAAACCTGTGTCTAGTCCTTGCAAGTCAAGTCTGAGATAGTTGTCGCATGATAGATTAGATTCTTTTCTAATGGTCGATATAGCTTTGTCTTCAAAGTATGTAATTTCATTTTTTACTGGTTCACTTTCTCCTCCCTTCTTTGCGAGTTTGTCCGCCTTCTCGTTACCGGAGACATCACAGTGTGATGGTACACACTGGAGTATAACTTTGTTGATTCCTTCAGAAAGATAGAAAGCAGAGAGGCTGGCTGGCTCTGCCACCATATCAGTGGGCCAGCCAATGGTTGGAGTTGATATTATGAATTGCCTCTTTACAAAATAAGAGTGTGGCTGTAAAGAGGATTTTCATTTAAACCAATCCATATCAATTGCTAGAATGCAAGAGCTGGGATTGAAGATTGGAGTGGCCAGAAAAGAACAGCACAACAGGTATATGAGTAGGCTCATCAATCAAAATCGGACTGGTACAGTCAGTTACTGTTGGAGATATTGCAAAGGAGGTCGGAGCACCTATGGGCACATCCAGAGAGAATGAAGATATTCCAAACTGAAACTGATTTTTTCATTGCATATTTTTCTCCAGGACAGCAACAGACTTCACAATGACAGAGGAGCCTGTGATGTGGTCTGCAAGGGAAGCAAAGAATAGTACCACTGTGACCTAAAGGCATGTTGTAAGGCGACTGGTGTAGGACTCAAGGAAGCTACCTAGTAAATAAAAGGAGCGGAGAAATCGAATGTGCAGGGCTACTTGTAGGCGCATAACTGCACAACTACAATTGCTCTTGGGCTCAGATTACATATAAATCACACAGTGGTTAACAAGTGGCCGATATGGAGAGTTATCAGAAGAAGACAATGATAAAGATCATGTAGATCCTTGCTACTCTAGACATGCTGTTTTCTGGTGCACACAATAGGAAGATGCAACATAATCTAGATCAGTGTCTTACCTGACTTCTTGTGCGAAGCATGCATTACTTCTAAAAGTCCTCTATAGTAATTTCCATAACAAATTGTTCATATTTTAAAACTTCTACAATGGCATGAGATAGCTCTGATGGCCCCCATATACCCATTGGATCTGATATCATGCTACCATATAACCATTGGATCTGATATCATGCTACAGTATAACTCCAGATTTACTACTTTAAAGTGATGTTTTTATGTTTGTCAAATCTGACGTACGTATGTAACTTATGTCTGTTGGAATCAAACTTGTGCCGTATGTACAACTTATGTCCTGTTGTAATGTGCATACACTTTGACTGCCGTATGTACAAAACTTATGTCCTGTTAGGTAATGTGCATACACTTTGGTTGAAATTTGGAGGTGCCTGCCCTACATGCTGTAGGAGCCTAACTGGGTTACTCCGTATTGGCCCACACACACATATCACAAAGTGGTTAACTTGTTACTCCTTACTTGGCCCACACACACATATCACAAAGAGTGTTAACTTGTTACTCCGTACTTGTCCCCACACCACACATATCACAAAGAGTGGTTAACTTGTTACTCCCGTGCTTGCCACACCACACATATCACAAAGAGTGGTTAACTTGTTACTCCCGTACTTGTCCCACACACCACACATATCACAAAGAGTGGTTAACTTGTTATCCTGTACTTGGCCCACCACACATATCACAAAGAGTGGTTAACTTGTTACTCCCGTACTTGTCCCACACACCACACATATCACAAAGAGTGGTTAACTTGTTACTCCCGTACTTGTCCCACACACCACACATATCACAAAGAGTGGTTAACTTGTTACTCCATACTTGTCCCACACACATATCACAAAGAGTGGTTAACTTTTACTCCTTTGCTTGCCCACACACCACACATATCACAAAGAGTGGTTAACTTGTTACTCCGTCTTGGCTCACACATATCACAAAGAGTGGTTAACTTGATTATAAGAATAAATGGATCAAAACAACAACTCCTACAAAAGGTTTATCCTTTAGTAACTTTACCTTGTCATAATTTCTCCAACCATACCAGATACCATGGACCAGTGGGTTAGGAATCTGAAAGTATAAATTATGTAAAAGGTTAGGAATCTGAAAGTATAAATTATGTAAAAATATCAACATTGCATATGCGTATTAATCCTTAGAACCTGGGCTCCCAATATTTCGGGATCGAATGTGGGCGCTGCTTATCCCGAGCTCCCGATATATCGGTCTGAGAATATTTTTTTCATAATTTTTCGGTATTTGAAAATAAATTGTGTACAAATGAGACGTAAACACAACCCATGTGTTCTACATCGTTTACCAGATGGCGGCGTTGCTGTGTGATTTTATTTTTACTGAAAAGGTAATTAGTTAAGTATTTTCATGTTAAAAAGATAATTTTCGGAAATTGTCATTCTAAAAACATAACAGAGCAAGCTGTTGAACTTGTTTTGAATAAATCTGAAGAAAAATTAGGCTTAGAATATGATTATTCTGATAAGGATATAGAGGATATAGAAAGTGAATTAGATGATCATTTAGACGACATATGACTGCTTACGCCAGAGTTATCAGCACACTTGGATGCCGCTGTAGAGAATGGGCCCGGGCGTCGTCAATGCGGAAATTCTTGCACTCGTGGACCAGCACTCCCACCCAGGTGATATCATTATCTACACCGATGGATCTGTCAAGCGTGGCACCAGATCATCGTGGGCTTACTCAGCACAAGAAAGCAGTCGCACACTTCATGAGGACTGCGGGGCTTTTGAGACAACGACATCGAGAATGACTATGGAGATCACCGCTACCTCCAGGGCTCTGTCATGGGTGGCTGAGCAACAGGTTACCCATACGATCATCATACCAGACTCGATGAATATGCTTCAACTGATTGAATCTGGAAGTATGCGTGTGGAAGGGGTGGACATCATTCGGAGATCACATCTCAAGAAAATGACTTGGCTGTACATGCCTGGACATGCTGGAGTGCGGGGTAACAAGCGTGCTGACTCTCTTGCAAACAGTGCCCTGACTCAAGTGGGCAGAAGCATGGACAGAGCCGATATCATCAATGCAGTATGCTCTCAATTGTGTGACATGGGCGGGTCTCAGACACTGGAGCGAGTTCGAGAATTAGGCGTTAAGTTTGGACATGCCAGACAGTGTCGTCTTCGTGGTAGAGAGAGAAGATATAGTAATCAACTTCTCATGGGTACTGTGAGCAAATGGACTTTGGGATGGCTCCTGCAACGGAGGACAGAGCACGAATGGGAATGTCCAATGTGCCATGGCGTCGATCGCATAACATACCATAACATTTAGACGACAAAGAATTGTTTTAATCGATTGATATTCAAACTATATATGCTCAATATGAAGAAAAATCTATGTATATAGAGTATTTGTAGCCGTGCCCACATATTAAATCAAATAAATTTTAAAGTTTAGTATTCTTCAAATAGATAATAAGCAGGAATAACGGAGATGATGGGGTAAGTCAATAACAAATTATAGAGTACTTAAGTGTGCTAAATTATCGTGCTTTAATATACCTCTGATGTGGACTGTTTTTGTCCAGGAGCTCCGAGGAAAGGATTTTTAAGGTACAAGTGGTCAGGGTTCAAAGGGTTAAACACCATCATTTTTGGATTCATGCTGGCTAAACAGTTTTCACACAAGTATAAAATTAGAGATATATATTGCTTGTTCAATTTAGATGAGAAATATTTGTGTTCAGCACATTCAATTGTTGAATTATTCTTCCAACACTCCATATCGACCACTTGTTAAAACACTGTGTATGTGATCGGAGCCTAAGAGCGATTGTACATTGCGCCAGCTATGCACGTACAAGTAGGCCAGCACATTTGATTTCTGCGATGCTGTTTATTTACTATGGTAGCTTCCCTAGGCCCTTACCTCAGTCACCTCTTACGACATGCCTTGTAGGTGGCAGTGTTACTATTCTTTGCTCCCTTGTGGGCCCCAGCAACACACAGGAAAAACATGTATTCATTAAAATTGATTGATTGGACCATCATCATTACACTTTGGTGAGCAACCCTGCGTTCTCAGATGGCTTTCTAACACATGAAGAACTGGAGAGATGAAGGTCCTCTGTGTATAGTTGGAGCCAAGGTGAACTACTGGGAAAATAATGAAATACTTCTTCTTCATTCACCGCTGAATTAGGGCATTAGCCATGACGCCTGGTTTGGCATTTCTGAGTGATTTTTGCATGAAAGCCTGTTTACCATTTGACTGATGTCCCTTGCCATGTAGGAGCCGTCACTGATTTCAGAGGTTAATAAGATACCAAAAATATGATGGCAATGGATTGGACATGTCCTCAAGAGGAGAAAAGAAAAGTGGGCAAGACATGCAATGCAGTGGTCACCGCAGAGAAAACAGAACAAAGAGGTTACCTTTATGTACAGATGTTGGCCCCAGCAGCAACCCGTGTGTGCCGGGCCCATACGGAAGCAAAGAATAGTTACACTGCGACCTACAAGGCATGTCGTAGAGGCAACTAGAGGAACTAGGAAGCTACCATAGTAAATAAAAAGCATCGCAGAAATCGAATGTGCTGGCCTACTTGTGGGCGCATAACTGGCACAACGTACAATCGCTCTTAGGCTCAGATCACATACAAATCCACAGAGTAGGTTAACAAGTGGTGGATATGGAGCGTTGGAAGAAGAAGTTAGCACCAGCAGCAAAATCATGAAGAGTTCTGGTTCTCAACAACATATTATAAGCTAACGTATCTAAAAAATGTTTACCTGCTGCTGAGGTGGCTGTGGTCTAGCCTGTCCGTGGACAGTACTTTGAGCAGCCAATGCGGTCTGGGACATATACAGAGGTGATGAACAAGGCAGATAGGGGTCAATGTAGCCTTGAGACCCTGACATTGGTCTCTGAGACCAGGTTGGTAAAGACGGGTGTCTTGGTTGTCCAGTGGAGTCTAAATTCAAGAGGAATGGATGAGTGACATTGGTAGACCTTCTGCTGGAACTTGTGTTAGGATCATTTCTTGTAGCTGAACTAGTGCTGTAGAAGGTAAACAAGAGAAACTCATTAGTTTCATTCTCATTAAAGTAACACTTTCATTACAGAGCTTTATAACTGTCAACGATATGGGCTTTTCATCTTCTTCTTCTTATGATGATTGATTAAAATGTTTACACAGCGAGATAAGCACTCATGATGAATACTCTTGTTTAAAGATTTTTTAATTAGGGGGTTTTATGGCAAAGTGGTTAGGACTTTTGCCTGTAATTCTGACGGTTGTCGGTTCAAATCCAGACACATGCAATTTGTTAATGAGATACATTTTTCATTTTTCCTTTTTAAAAAAAAATATTCAACCAATTGTGTATATAGTGTTATATTGTTTAATATTCACTCAGTTGTGTTTATAGTGTTGATTGTTTAATATTACCCAGTTGTGTATATAGTGTTGTATTGTTTAATATTTGCCAAGTTGTGTATATAGTGTTGTATTGTTTAATATTTGCCAAGTTGTGTATATAGTGTTGTATTTTATTGTTTAATAGTTACCCAGTTGTGTATATAGTGTTGTATTTTATTGTTTAATAGTTACCCAGTTGTGTATATAGGTTATATTGTTTAATAGTTTAATGTTCGAGTTAGTGTATATAGTGTGTGCATTGTTTAATATTTACCAGTTGTATTTAAATATTAGGTATGTATTGTTAATATTTGCTCAAGTTTGTGTATATAGTGTTGTATTGTTTAATATTTGCAGTGTGTATATAGTGTTGTATTTATTGATTCTCAATACGATTGACCAGTTAGAATATAGGTATGTATTTTGGGCTTTAAAGTTACCCATTGTGAAATATATATGTTGCTTCTTACTGTCTAATAGTTCCCAATAAAGGTATGCGTTATTGTTTAAAGTACATCCATTATGTATAATGTTGTATTGTTATTGTTTAAAGTTCCAGTTGTTTTATTGTTGATAGTCACCGAGTTGTGTATATAGTGATTGATTGTTGACAAGTATGCCTTTCATATGGAGCATGCTGTTGCCTCGTCAGAGAGGTCATGTTTCTCTATCTCAGTTTTACTGGAACGATGTAGAGATTGGGCAAAGAGGGAAAACTCACGAGAAAAGCCAGTAGATACATCAATCAACAGATGAGAGTTGTTGATAAACACACTGAGATGCATGCTGGTGAGAATGTGGAAGTTCTATGGACATATCGCATGTGCGGTGAAGATGGAATCAACAGGACATATCCGATTGAGGTGAAGGTTGGGAACAACTATGGACTATCCATGTTTGGGTGAAGTTGTTGAACAACTCATGGACAAAATCCAGAAGTGCGGTGAAGGGTGTGTGAACAACATGGACATATCCGATGGGTGTAAGGATGGAACAACTATGGACAATCGATGTGCGGTGAGAGATGGACAACAGGATATCTCGATAGATCGTGAAGTGGAACTAAATCGTTGAATATCCGATGTTGCAGTTTGAATATTGGAACAACTATGGACTATCCGATGTGCGAGTGAAGTGGAACAACATGGACAGTACCATGTATGCGGTGAAATTGTGGAACAGACTATGGCATATCCGAGTGCGTGAGAGTTTGGAACAACTAGGACATATCCGAGTGGTAAAGATTGGAACAACTATGGACATATACCGATGTTGCGTTAAAGATTGTGATATAACTATGTACATATCCGATGTGTGAATTGTGAACAACTTGGTACATATCCGAGTTGTGACATAGGTGATGTTGGAACAATATGGACATATCCGAGTGCTGGTAAGTGTGGAACAACTATGGACATATCCGATGTGCGGTAAGGTGGAACAACACTGGACAATCCATGCGGTAGATGGAACAACTATGCACATATCCGAATGGGTGAAGATTAGGAACAACTATGGACATATCGATGCTGGGTGAAGATTGGAACAACTATGGACATATCCGATGTGCGGTGAAGATTGGAACAACTATGGACATATCCGATGTGCGGTGAAGATTGGAACAACTATGGACATATCGATGTGTGTGAAGATTGGAACAACTATGGACATATCCGATGTGCGGTGAAGATTGGAACAACTATGGACATATCCGATGTGCGATGAAGATTGGAACAACTATGGACATATCCGATGTGCGGTGAAGATTGGAACAACTATGGACATATCCGATGTGCGGTGAAGATTGGAACAACTATGGACATATCCGATGTGCTGTGAAGATTGGAACAACTATGGACATATCCGATGTGCGGTGAAGATTGGAACAACTATGGACATATCCGATGTGCGATGTATGAATATGGTGAACAACTATGGACATATCCGATGTGCGGAGTGAAGAATGTGGAACAACTATGGACATATCCAGATATGTCCGACGGATGAAACTTGGAATCATACTACAACTATGGACATATCCGATGTGCGGTGAAGATGATCCTACAATGAACAGAAAGTCATGGGTTCGAATTCTAACCAGGTTCTTTTCACTATTGCATTTTTCCGGAGATCTCTACGATTGTTGCTGGAGCTATGGAGTTTGTGCCTTCTGCAATACTCTCGCTAGGAGGTGTGCCATTTCTGCGGAAAGGGGCCACGCCATATAGGAACCCGGTGCAATGATTCTTTAGATCCTTCTTTTAGTTCTTTCTATACTGACTGCACTAGAGACAGTCCTGCAAAATATGCTCTACAGTTTGTAAACTCATGTCCCAAGATCACAGAGGATCTCTCTGCTACCATCTTTGCAAGTCTATCTTTTTAATATCCTTGTTCACTACAGTGTGCTGGTACCCATTAGATTGTAACGCATGGACACTGACAAGTTTTTTTGGCCAAGTTAGTCTCCAGCCCCAGAATTAGTATGGCATGTGATTACTAGCTTCTTCGAATGCTCCATATCGACCGCTAGTTAAACCACCTTTTTGTGATTTGTATGTGATATGATATTCATCAACTGGTGTCTGCGCAGAATAGAGGGAATAAGATGGTATCATAGGGTCACAAATGAGGAACTTATGGGGAGAACAAGACAGATTCCAGGTTACAAACAGGTTAAAAAAAGACGCTGGTGCTGGATAGGAGACACTTTGCGAAAACCGGAGGGGAATATAACAAGAAGAGTCCTTGCCTGGAACCCGCAGGGACTGTGAAAGAAGGGGAGGCCGAGAAATACATGGAGACGAGATTTGGAGGCGGAGATCAACAATATAAAGAAGAGCTGGAGGGAGCTGCAGGAGATAGCTAGAGATAGGAAGACTTGGCATGAGTTGATTGAGGTCTACGCCCAGTCCCGGGGTAAAAGGCAAAGATAGAGAGGGATATAAGCCCAAGAGTGATTGTACATTGTGCCAGTTATGCACATGGCGCAACGCTGAATAATAAAGTACTGTAGTTTTACACAAAAACAACAATAACAATACACAGCACAACATTTTGACCAAAAGGCCTTTATCAAGCAAACGATACAACAGGAGTGACAAATTTAACAGCACACTACATATAGACTACGACAGAAACATCCCAACGGTCCTAAAATGATAATCTGTGACCACTGCTACATAGTTTTACTGCAGTCTTCCCCTATATCTATCAGTTATGCACTTACAAGTAGGCCAGCACATTTGATTTCTGCGATGCTTTTAATTTACTAGGGTAGCTTCCCTAGGCCCCTACCTCAGTCGTCTCTTATGACATGCCTCATAAGTCGCAGTGTTACTTTTCTTTGCTCCCTTGAACCTCTACAACACATGGACGAGTATGGCATGTGGTTAGTAGGGAAGCTTGTTATCAACTTTGCTATCATTACCCCAAGTATTGGTCTTTGACATTTTATCACTTTTCGCCAACTGATGTGGAGTATGAGGTGGTGACATCTGTTGGTGAATGCTTGTAGTGTGGATGTAAGAATATCTGTATGCATCTTGCTTCTCACATTTTCAATTGATCTCACTTCTAAGGAAGAAGCATTTCTTCTTCTAAGAATATCTGTATGCATCTTGCTTCTCACATGTTCAATTGATCTCACTTCTAAGTAAGAAGCACTTTTTCTTCTGTGATAATCCTGCAATGGGTGCTGAAAGAGGGAGGCAAAGGTAGTTGTTTGTGTTCATTCTTATCAACCAAGTTACCCACTCTATGTAATCTGTGTGGTCTATGTTGAGAAAGTAATTATGTAGAAGTCCCAGTTAGGCCTTATGACACTTAGGACATGTCCATCTGAATTTTGGTCAAAGTGTATGCATATTTTTCTTCTTCTTCGAGTGCTCCATATTGACCCCTTCTTAACCACTCTGTGTCATTTGTATGTATCTAAGAGTGGTTGTACGTTGTGCCAGTTATGCGCCTACAAGTAGGACAGCACATCCGTTTTCTGCGATGCTTTTTTATTTATTAGGGTAGCTTCCCTAGGTCCTACATCAGTCGCCTCTTATGACATGCCTTGCAGGTGGCAGTGGTACTATTCTTTGCTTCCCTTATGGGTCCCAGCACCACACGAGTGGTATGTATATTATCCAACAGGACACAAAATTTGTACAGACAGGTAACTGCAAGGCTTAACAAAATAAAACTAAACTCTTAAGATACAAAACTCTGTTCACAAAAATAACTGTCTTTGCTGTCTGTGTTACCACTTTTTAGGGCAGTGGAGGACAGAGGAAGGACATGAGACTGAGGAATTTAATGGTCACATAGCTTGTGCACTCACTCGAAACTGTTCAGGTTAAGATTTTTCTTTATGCCCTAACAGAAAAACTCATTGACCTTACGGGATTGAACTCGGGTCTCCTGAATGGGAGACGCTCCATTCACCCTGACGCTCCTCATTCTTAATAGTTAAGTACTAACAAACTCTAATAGCTAAATAGAGTAAATGTGATAAATAATATGAACACTATGCTTCACCTTCGAGGCCCTAAGTTGGGCAGGTTAATGGTTCGAATAAATACATTGGTGGCAGGGTTGGTACTTGTGTTTGTAGGAGCTCTGGTATGACTGTTTTCTCCTGTAGACTTTGTAGCGGTACTACTTTTGGCCCCTGTAGATGTAGAGGTTGTAGTGGTACTACTTTTAGCCCCTGTAGATGTAGAGGTTGTCGTGGTACTACTTTTGGTCCCTGCAGATGTAGTATTGGTACTACTTTTGGCTCCTGCTGGGGTTGTGTTGGTGACATCATTTTTAGAGCGTGTTCGGTGTCGTCCCTCTGGTAGGTACTGGTGCCCCTGAAATCACAAAATCTCAATGTACACATCTAGTTAAGTTTGTCATGATCTGTTGACACACAGAAATTTTATGTGCAGGTCCAGGGGTGGATGATAATATTGCATATATACAGATGGGTCTGTGCATTGTGGTGAGAAAGCAGGGTGCGGTTTTCTAGCAAGCATGCACGGTGGTGTCATTATCAAGCAGAATGGAGCATACAGGACAACTGCTTCCAGTATGAAGATGAAGAAATGAGGGTGAGGTTTTCTAGAAAGCGTGCACAGTGATGTCATTGTCAAGTAGAATGTAGCATACAGGACAACTTCTTCCAGTATGAGGATGGAGAGATCAGGTGTGGTTTTCAGCAAGCGTGCAGGGTGACGTCATTATCAAATAGAATGTAGCATACAGGACAACTGCTTCCAGTATGAGGATGAAGATAACGAGATTTTACTACTACTTCTTCACCTTTCAACAGATCACAGGTCTTCAACCTCCATCCTCATACTGCAAGTAGTCGGCATCACCAGATCATTTCGGTTTTCCCGGCGATACATCATTTGCCTCCCTGTTTGGGGACCTTCCACTGGTTATCGATGGTTGTTCTTCTTCACCTTTCAATTCCTAACAGAGCACAGGTCTTCAACAAACTGCTTCCAGCTCTTCCTCTCTCTTGCCATCCCTTCCAATTCTTTCCACGTTTACCTATCTCTTCTCCAGGTCTGTCTAGGCCTTCGCATACCCTCTTTCCCTCGTGTTCCAAAACAGTGCCTGTCTTGCAATGCTTCTGGTTGGTTTGGTTTGGATGGTTCTCCTCCTCCACCTTCTTCGTGTTCGTTCTTCACAACCAATTTTATCATTCTTACTGTGATATATAATTGATCTTTGAAAAGAACTACTGACGTTGAACCCCTGTTGAAATTAGGCTCTACTTTGTGTATGGTACCATACACGTGTAGGTCAGAGTTATTGTTTTTCTCCTGTTTGGATGGTTGAGTTAGGTTATTTTTTACTGTTGTCATGTCCATGTTTGTTGAAGATTTTGGCTTATTTTTTTCTAAGAGTGAGGTAGCCAGCACCATGTTAAAAGATTTTACCGCTGGTCTTATATTTGTGTTAGACTCAGTCCATGCATTGGAAGGTCCAGAACAATATGTTGCGGTATGAGTGGGTGCAGTCTATAGAGGCTCCAAGTCTTATGTGGATCTACTATCCTAGACATGATGGTCTTCACTGTAGAGCCAACAGGTTTGCATTAATGACAGATTATCAGGGAGTTGAAGATAGACAATGGGTACAATTCTTCTGTTGATCAGCGACAGTCTGTTGGATGAGGACACAGTAATGGAGGTTAAACATATACAGTACTTCAAGGAGTTTGGCTCAGAAACATGGCGAGTCACCAAGTTAAGTACAAATAAGATTCAGACCTTTGTCAGCGAATTCTCAGACTCTCTCTCTCTTGCGATCCCAAATTTTCAGACTGAGATGGTACGATAGTCACAAACACAGACCTGTGGACAGGATAGGAACCGGACAGGAACCCCTGATGACCCAGGTCAAGAGGAGAAAATGGCAATGGGTCGGACATACCCTACAGAAGACAGTCAAGTGTCACTTTTTCTTTCTTTTTTTCTTTTCTTTCGTCCGCTCAACTCAGACGAAGTTTCATCTCTGAAACTGATTTTGCGTGAAAATCCGTTTTTCCAATTTCTTACAATTGCAGCAGCTGACATTGTAAATTACTTTACACTGGCACCGTGTGCTCAATGTTCTCGTAATTAGTATTCCTGCCATACAGGCAGATTTTCTCCGACTTCAGAGGTACTCACGTTTCGTCCTGAGTAAGACCAGGGACTCGAACAAATGCCGGACAGTAGGTTCGAACCCGAGCTATGAGGCGTCTCACAGCTAGCAGGCCGAGCTACTATCAACTACTCTAGGCAGTCCCCCAAGTGTCACTAAATAAGCACTTGAGTGGAACCTGCAAGGAAAATGAAAAAGAGGACGCCCTAACCAGACCTGGAGATGAAGTCTTCTTGAGGAACTGAAGAGTGCTGAACTATCCTGGGAGACCATAAAGAAAACAGCCAGAGACCGAGAAGAGTGGCGAACAACTGTTGAGTTGAGGCCCTATGTTCCACGAGAGAGGGAGGAATAAGTCAAGGAGTTTGGAATCCCATATTGTATAAATAGTTCTGGATGATTGAGAAGCAGAATAGAATTGTGTTTAGTTTAGTCGTCAGATCATCATCACTGCACATCGAACCAATTAGTCCACAAGTGCTCGTCTCCTCAGTTTGTCTCTCAGCTGTGGCAACTAACGACACGGTTCTTTGTTGGTTTACTATTCTTCGTTGGCTACCAGTATAGTGCTCTTGTCTACTTACAGACTTATTCCTCTCCGCTCCTCGTGGAGCATAGGGCCTCAACAGTTGTTCTCCACTTTTCTCGGTCTCTGGCTGCTTTCTTTATGGTCTCCCAGGATAGTTCAGCATTCTTCAGTTCCTCAAGAAGACTGTCTAGTTCTGTTTAGGGCGTCTCTTTTCATTTTCCTTGTGGGTTCCACTCAAGTGCTTGTCTAGTGACACTCAACTGTGTCTTCTGTAAGGTATGTCCAACTCATTGCCAATTTCTCCGCTCGTCTAGCTACACCACATTTAACTTGGTATTCTTGCAGTCTTGTCAGTGATGTAGATTCACCACTATTACATGTCCTTTTTCCCTTAGGGAATTTATAATACAAGTTTGGTCCATTGCTTGCCCGCTTTTTACAGCAGTCACATATTTGTGGGTGAATAATGAAAACAGAAAGGTAAGAGGATGAACTATGAAAAACTACAAGGAGTTGGTCAACTGTGAAAACATACTAGTTTTGAATGAACTTACGTCGATTTAAATGTTCACGGTTATTCCGTGGTCCTAGCCCATCATAATCAAAGAGCAGGTCTAGGTTTGGTTGTTGCTGCGGAGGTCTGGAGGGTGGTCCTCCTGATGTGGTAGTTTCTTGTATGTTGACCTGAATAGGCTGACCAGAATGCATACCTTAAAAAAATACAAGATGCAAAAAATACAGAAATTCTCAGTATTAAAAAAAAGTTAGTAAAGACAAACGATGGCTGCGTGCAGATTCAACTATATGCTAGTCCTGACTTTATTACAAGTGCGTCTTATCTTAACTCCCCTTGAAGCATAAGACATCAACAAATTTCCCCCAACCAGATCTATCTTGAGCAAGCCAGCTTAATTCATTCCAGATCTTTTCCCACTTCTGTTCTTTCTGTCTACAGTTTGTCTCCAGGTTTTCCTCTACTCCTCTTGACTCCTAGATTCCATTTCATAGCTACATGCAGGCGTCTGGTCTTCTGTATTCTTAATGTATGTCCCAACCACTTACTTCCATCTCCTATTTTTCTCTCATTGATATTGTTGATGCATGTGCACTTGGTGATCTCTGTATTGTTTATATGTGCAGGGATTGTTGCACATTTATATATGTATAGATTCTTCTTCTTCTTCTGCATTCACCCGCAATGAATTCAGGCATTGTCAGGGCGTCTATAGTTCATTCCAAAATTTGTGATCACACTACGGTTTAATTTGAAATAAATCTACTGGACGCATAACCATAATTTTTAGGGCAATCTTACATACCTCACGAATTCATGTTTAACTAATTGGTAGGTAGCTTGGTTGATGCAGAGAGCGTTTTTGTTGTATAATTTTGTATAGGCACAACAAAATGATAATAAAAGTTTAGAATTTACAGCATTACACGCAATGGCGACAAATGTTTGCAAAGGCGTATCCCTATTACATATTAAAACAAGCAGTGTGACATAGTGAACAAATGATATCTTCCATTTCTATCAATGAAAATAAATGGTGAGTGCATATGCCAATTGTTCAGATACAGTGTGAAATGATAAAAACTACAGGATTCCTGATTTTCACTGCGCTGAATTGTATTGTGAAGCATGCAAATGCGGTACCATATGAATACAACATGACTACGTGATCGTTAAAGTTATACATGTATACCAAATCAACATCGCTGCTATTTTACTAATAACAAATAAGAAACATCTTACAGAACTAAAGGTTTGGGTGGGCAAAAAATACTTTATGTAGGTCGCGATTGTTACCAATAGCAAAATGTAAAAAAACAATAATTTCTGTCAAGTGGATGATTTTATATCGATTGTTACCAATAGCAAAATGTAAAAAAAACAATAATTTCTCTCAAGTGGATGATTTTATATCGATCGGTAAAGATGTTCCCAAAGTTTGGAACGAATCTGGCAAGTCTGACTGATTTTTTAAGGCATACTTTCCTTATTATCAGTGTCCACCGCTCATCATGTGTGCCAGCTCCAATTTCAGAGGTATAAGGATTCTATATCCCTATGTCCTTTTCAACATATAAAGCTTGCACAAACGATTTCCATTGTTGCTGTCCTGCCACCTTTCTACCAATTGTTTTCCATGTTAGGACATGTCGATGTCCATCGAAGATCTGTCTTAGCCAATGCCCCATCTGGCATACGACATATACATGACCAATCCATCTTCACCTTTTGTCTTTGAATAATGGTCTACAATAATGCAGTTGTTTGGATGGAGTCTTGGTTTCAGGTTTGATCTCCTCTTTTCATGAAACTAGTTTCCTGATTGACTTGCTTTCTTCACCCGATGCAATAAAGGTATCTCTTGCTTCCGTTCCCAGAACATAATATTTTCTACAGGAACTGGTTCTTAGTCCCTTGCCCAACCCGGAGGACCAGGAGATTGTAAGGATTTGTAGGGACTGTTGCACATCCCGTCTTTCTATTGACAAGAAAATCATGGCCCATCCTTTGCAGGACGTCACCATCAACCATAGTAAACGAGTCGTTGATTTTCTAGGCACCACTTATATGTTAAGTAGTTTACCATTGCTTTTTGACCGTTGAGGTCTATTTTGACTGCTTGTAAAAATCTAAATAAAAATCTATGGGAACAAATTTGCTTCCAAACTGCCCATCATGTAGTTTGTGCCGGGTACTCTTGGGTTGTGATCAAGCTCACTACCGCTTAAGCTACAGACGCCCACTGTCTTTCTATTATCAGTGAACAATTAATGCTCACTACCGTTTAAGCTACAGACGCCCACTGCCTTTCTATTATAAGTGAACAATTAATGCTTGCTACCGTTTAAGCTACAGACGCCCACTGTCTTTCTATTATCAGTGAACAATTAATGCTCGCTACCGTTTAAGCTACAGACGCCCACTGTCTTTCTATTATCAGTGAACAATTAATGCTCTGCACCGTTTAAGCTACAGACGCCCACTGTCTTTCTATTATCAGTGAACAAATAATGCTCACTACCGTTTAAGCTACAGACGCCCACTGTCTTTCTATTATCAGTGAACAATTAATGACAATTATACAAATCAGTTCTTCTTACCATTAGGGCCAATAAGTGATCCCAGAATATTCTGTAAAAAATCTGGAGGTAGTCCAGGCATTTGTGGGATCTGATCAGAACCAAAGTTTTCCATATCTTCCATGGTCATATTTGTTGAAGGATCAAATGTGAATGTTGATGATGAAGAGGTTGAGGATGTGAATGTGGTGCTCGAAGCTCTTTGAGTGGTAAACTGAGGTGCTGATGGTGCTGTGTTCGCAGATGTGAATGCTGTTGTAGGCAGCTCCACAGTATGCTCAAACGAGGTTGATGATCTGACTGTAATATTTGGTCCGTTTCCATCAAAATTGTCATCATCAGAGTCGCGTGCGCACCTACATTCATTGAATAATAATGTTAGTATGATATTGAGCACCCCCATGAGGCCATTACCTTGTAGTGGTGGGGGCTTGCGTGCCTCAATGATCCAGAAGCTATGCCGGCAGGAAGCTTCTGTTCCTGGAAGGGTTACCATGCCGGACAGGTCCAAGGTGAGAGGTCAGACTAAATGTGGCCTCCTGGTCCTCCAGGTTGGGGTTGGGCGCAGTGCTAACAACTTTGCCCCATAAAAAAGAAAAAATGTTACAGAAACTTCAAAAGGAAAAATGCTCTCGATGTCCAGCGGTCTTGAGACAGAGTACCACTGTCAGCATGAACAGTATGGGTGAAAGCCAAGGAAGCCCAGCTGGGAATTCAAGTCTGCTGGATGTCAAAACTAAACTAAGAATAGGATTCTGGAACGTCAGAACAATGTTCGAGACCACAAAGACATCACAGGTGGTAAAAGAGATGCAACACTATAAATTACACATTCTAGGGGTCAGCGAAAGTAGATGGACAGGCTTTGGACAGACGACAACTAGAACAGGGAAACCATCTTATACTCAGGAAGAGACGACGGGATCATTCAGCAGGAGTTGCACTAATAATAAGGAAAGGATTGAATAAACATCTCTTAGAGTGGCACCCGATTAATGAAAGATTGTTGAAAGCTCGATTTAATGGGAAACAAGGAAAGCTAACTATCATTCAATGCTATGCACCACTAACGAGCCAAGAAGAGGACAAAACACATTTTATAGAAGGTTACAGGAAATAGTGGACAAGGTTCCAGCTCAGGACGTTTTGTGCATAATGGGAGACCTAAAGCTAAAGTTGGAAACAATAACAGACACAGAGAAGCAATAATGGGGAAAGAGGAATGTGGCACTGCAAATGAAAATGGAGAAATGTTGAGCAATTTTGTCTAGAAAACAGACTGATCATAGGAGGCACATTGTTTCCACACAGGACCATACACAAGTACACATGGATATCCCCAAATGGAAGAGATGAAAACCAGATAGACCACTTTATGATCAACAGTAAATGGCGAAAGACATTACTTGATGTAAAGGTGAAAGAGGAGCTGACGTGGGCAGCGACCACCACCTTGTCGGTGCCATGATCAGGCTCAAACTCAAGAAAACATATATACAAGCCAAGACAAGAACAGAATACTTTAATGTTAACCTATTAAAAGACAGAGAGATTGCTACAAAATATATAGTGGAACTAAAGAACAGATTTCAAATCCTGTCAGAGCAGTCAGACACAACACCAACTGAAAGTATCCAAGAAAAATGGGATGCGATCAAAGGCACATATAAAATAGTTAGCAGTAGTGTACTGGGAACCAGTAAAGGACAACATAAAGAGTGGATAAGTGGCCAGACCTTGGAATACATCCAAAAGCGAAAGGAGAAAAAAAATCTCATCAATAGCATTAGATCAGAACTTCAAAAAGATAAGGCAAGAAAAGAATATACAGAACTAAACAAAATGGTAAAAGAAGTGCTAGAACAGACAAGAGACAATTTATGGAAAAGACAGCAGAAATAGCAGAAAAAGCTGATAAAGTACATGATCTGCACACACTGTACAAGATTACCAAACAATTATGCGAAGGTAAAAGACACAACCATAACATGCCAGTCAGAAACAGCCTAGGACAACTGTTGACAACAGAGCAGGAGCAGGATATGAGATGGACATCCCACTTTGAAGATGTGCTAAACAGACCTGATCCTGAACATCCACCGGATATCCACCGGCTGCACAGGATATTGATATCAACCTCAAATTGCCAGAAAAGCAAGAAATAGTAAAAGCTATTGGATCCCTGAGAAACAACAAAGCACCGAGAAATGATGAAATGACAGCAGAGCTTTTCAAGATCGATCCAATCTTAGCTGCAAACATATTAGAGCCATTGTTTGCAGATATCTGGGAGAAAGAAGAATTGCCTAAGGATTGGACTAGGGTACTGTGGTGAAAATCCCCAAGAAAGGAGACCTAACAGATTGCAATAACTGGAGAGGAATCACGTTGCTTTCAATCCCAAGTAAGATATTCTGCAAAATTGTCATAATGCGAATACAAGAAGCAGTAGACAAGTGTCTACGAATGAAGCAAGCAGGATTTAGGAAAGGAAGAGGAACAAATGAACATATATTTACCTCTCGTAACATTTTAGAACAATGTAGCAGTGGCAAAGGACTATATATATCAACTTCATAGATTTTGAAAAGGCATTCGACAGCCCACAGAGACAGCCTATGGAAGATACTGAGACAATACGGCGATGCAGAAGCTTGTCAACATCATAGCCCTCTTCTATAAAGATTTCTCCTGCAACCTAAAGAATTCCAACAAAACATTCCCAGTAAAATCTGGTGTAAGACAGGGATGCGTAATGTCCCTCTCTTTGTTTAGTATTACAATTGACTGGGTGCTAAAATGCCATAAAACAACAAGCACCAAGAGGAATAAGATGGACCCTTTCGAGATGCTTGAGGACCTGGACTTTGCAGACGATATAGCCCTAGTGTCACACAAATATGAACATATACAAGAGAAAAGTACAATACTTCACAGCACGGCAAAGACAGTAGGCCTCAAAATAAACACAGGAAAAACAAAAATTATGACAAACAGTGAAATCCAACAACCAGTAATGTTAGAAGATGAAACACTGGAAAGGGTTGAGCAGTTTACATATCTTGGTAGCGTACTGACACTAAATGGTGGCACAGAGGAAGATATAAAATCACGCCTGAGTAAGGCCAGAACCGCTTTGCCAGAATGAAACCAGTATGGAAGTCCAAAATCTACAATAGGACCACAAAGCTTAAACTCTATAAAAGCATTGTTTTGCCAGTTTTGCTCTACGGATCGGAGTGTTGGAGGATGACCAAAGGAGATACTAGCAGGCTGTCAGTTTTCCACCACTCTTGTCTTCGCAGAATCTTGGGAATCTTTTGGCCAGTAAAATATCCAATAACCAACTACTCCAAGACACAAGACAAGAGCCAATGAATGACATACTCAAAAAGAGAAGATGGAAATGGCTCGGACATGTTATGAGAATGAGACAAGAAATGTCTGCAAGGATAGCCCTCACTTGGACACCAGAGGAAAGAGAAAGAAAGGCAGACCACGGACAACATGGAGGCGTATGATGGAAGAGGAACTGGACACCGCATCTCTGACGTGGGGCTCTGCGCTGAAGGTTGCACGGACAGGAGAGCATGGAAAGTCCTTTCTGAAGCCCCATGTGTCACTAGGCATGACGGGATTAAGTAAGTAAGTAATGACATTGAGCAAGGTAAGAGAGAAAAACTTAGATAAGAGAGCTAGAAACAGATTCTTCTTCGAACACTCCACATTGAGCACTTGTTACCCACTCTTTGTATGTGATCTGAGTCTATGAGTAATTGTACGTTAGTGAAGTTATGCGCTACAAGTAGGCCAGCACATTTGATTTCTGCTATGCTTTTTATTGACTAGAGTAGCTTCCCTATGCCACTACCTCAGTCATCTCTTACGACATGCTTTGTAAGGTAACAGTGTTACTATTCTTTGTTCCCCTTGCATGCCCTGGCAACACATGGGCGAATAATAGATTCAAAAGAGATGGTATGAATCATCTTCTTCAAACGCTCTATACTTGTTAACCAGTCTTGTGTGATTTGTATGTGATCTGAGCCTTAGAGCGATTGTACGTTTCTCTTTCTCTTGCCTGTGACGCTCCTGACGCTTAGGACAGCAACAAATGCACACCATTCTTCTCTATTCTTGGCCGTCTTCCGTATTCGACCGGTTCTGGGCAGATGTCGCTCATAAACCCGGGAGGGCAGGCCGTCTAAGGGTTGCTGCCCTAAAAGAAAATAGCAACCTGCTGCCTTGCAGGTTTGGCTGGGGACAGCAAGGGCCAAACGGAGGGTGAACCCATAGAACGCCGGTTGAAACAACCCACCACCGAAGGATAAGCACCTGAGCTCCAATAGGTACTGAAGGCTGTGCACGACATCCGTTCTGATGTTTGTCTGTTTATATATCACATTAGAATGATTAAAACACCTAAGAACGATCACGAGAGAGAGAGAGAGAGAATAGCAACACTGCAACCTACAAGGCATGTCATAAGAGGTAGGGCCTAGGAAAGCTACCCTAGTAAATAAAGTGTTGCAGAAATAAGATGTGCTGGCCTACGCCTACTGGTAGGCGAAATGGCTCAGCGACAATCGCTCTTAGGCTCAGATTGCATACAAATAATCACAAAGAGTAGTTTAGCGATATAGAACGTTTGAAGATTGTTAAACAAGAAAGAAAGAAAGAAGATTACACACAGATTTCATTGTGAAGATGTCTCTTAATCACCCGAGTGGTTACCGGGGCCCAAATTTAGGTGTAAAGAATAGAACCACTGTTACCTGCCACGCATGTCGAAGAGGCGACTAAGGAGGTTAGGCTGAAATCGGATGCACATGTCCTAAACGTGTACAAGTCTATGCATATAGGGGCCTACCAAACCAATGTGCATCATATACACGTTCTTGGCAAAGATCAAACATATCACAAAGAGTGATAAAAGTTGGTCATAAAGAACGAACGCAAAGAAGATGTCTCTTAATGTGTTCTATAGTAAATGAAGATGGCAAATATGATAGCCAACTTACTAGAATCAGAATCCAAGCTCCCTCCTTCATGAGTAATAACGGTTGTCACATCACGCACGGTTACACTGGTTGGGATTACTTCAATTCTGAATGTAGGACTTGATGATGAAGTGGTTGAAGGTGCAGCTTGTGATACTGGAGGTGCCTGTTTGAGAAAATGTTCAAAGAGAGTTCAGTGATATGTTTTGTATGTTAGTTAATCATCTGATCTGATCTAATTTTCAGTTTATCCATCTGCCCACGTTTGTTTACGTTGTCAACCACTGTTTGTGATCTGTGTGGTTTGCGCTGAGAAAGTGAATATGTTGCACACCTGTTGGCTCATGCAGGACAGGGACATACAAATTTCCACCAGTGTATGTATATTATCCAACGGAACACACACAAATTTGTACAGAAGAGTAACTGTACGATTTCAGACAAAAGAAAAACCTCACTTCAAAGTATCAAATCTGATTGGCCATAGAGAGGTCATGAGAGATAACTCATGCCATCTATCAATCTATCTATATCCTATTCATGTCCCATTTGACACATACAGCTTGCATAAAAGACTTCCACTGATGTCATTTTGCCGCCTTTCTACCACCAATTCTTTCCCATGCCAGGCCACAGTCTTTCAACTAAATTTCCAGTTCTTCGCCATGTTTCCTTTGAAAGCCCAGACCTTCTATCACATCCGTTACCCATCGGAGAGCTGTCCTAGCCAATATCCCTACTGGTATACAACATATATGACCAATCCATCTGCATATCTTAATGAAGGTCTCTAATGAAGGTTTCTAATGAAGTACAGTATGTTTGTTTTAAAAGCTCTTCATTTGCTATTCGTCCAAGTGGTACATCAAATTGGGGTGTAAAGAATAGAACCAATGTTACCTGCCACGCATGTCGTAATAGGCGACTAAGGCGGCTGGACGTGGGGCTAGCTACCCCACCCCGTAACAAACACTAGATAGCTACAGAAACCGCAACCAGGAAAATTCATAGCTTGCCACACGAGGAAGAACTTGGTTGCGGACTCTATGTCTCCTAGGTGCGAAGGGTGAAGAAGAAGAATTGTATTTGGCCAGAAAATGTGCAGGGTTCTTCATGAATATTTATTGGACACATGTCATAATTCTTCTTCTTTTCTGTTGCTATTTTGATGATTATACCATCAGACATGTTCTTATGATGATGAAGTTTTGAATGTGGTGTTGTACGGCCAGCATCTCTTTCTAAGGAGGACATACAGGAGACAGTCTTGAAGGACATGTTCTATGGTTTGATTAGCAGTGCCGCCCATGTGTTGCCAGTGCTCTCATGGGGAGCACAAAAATAGTAACCCTGCAATCTACAAGGCATGTCGTAAGAGGTGACTGAGGTAGAGGCCTAGGGAAGCCACCCTAGAAAATAAAAAGTGTCGCTAAAATCAGATTGCTGGCCTACTTGTAAGCGCATAACTGGCACAACGTACAATCACTCTTAGGCTCAGATCACATACAAATCATAAAGAATGGTTTAACAAGTGGTCATTATGGGGTGTTCGAGGAAAACGATTAGCAGTGGTACAGGGACACAGGGTGGAAGGAGACAATCGTATGTTTCTCTCTCTCGCAATCACCGCTTAGACTGATGTACCAGATTTCTCCATAAATTAAATTTTTTGTCTTATTCATGTGGAAATCTGATTCATGCAGCCTTAGAATGGGTGTGCTTTGTCACATCTTTAGCGCCATTTGGAGCTCTGGTGCTTATCCTTAACGATGTGTCCGGTTTTAGCCAGTATTTACTGGGTTCGCTCCTCGTCAGCCTTGGGCTGTCCTAGCCAACCTGCAAGGCAGCAGGTTGCTATTTTCTTTTAAGGTAGCGACCCTTAGACAACCTTCTCTCCCGGGTTGTTGAACGTCATCTGTCCAGGTTACCAGTCTTTTTTGGACTATTTGGTTTGCATGCCGTCCAGTTTTGTGTACGGTTTGCTCTGCTAGCCTTTGATTGTCCCCAATCGAACTACAAGGCAGTAGTAGTTCTCTGCAGTGGAAACGCGGTTATTTTTTTCTGGATGGAGACCCCATCTTCGAGGCTCGCCACCGTTTTGTCTACCTCACGTTTCTTTTGGGTACCATTTCTGCTTGTGCCCTCATCCACCGACTGGGCCTGCTCCTTTTCTCTTCGTCACTTGGTATCCTGTTTAAGTGTTTTTTCAGTCTGTTATGTCCTTTCCTGAGTCGGAAGATGGCTCAAGACATACCGAGTGTGATATAATTTAGTTTGTGCTAAATGTTAAATTAAAGTGATTGTACTTTAATTCAACAATCAAATCGGAAATATCTGTAGATTGTTATATGATTGTTGTGATACAAGTTTTGATGTCTAGCCTTGATAGACAGACCGGACTCAAAGAAGACACACATACAAAAATATGATTTTACCTGCAAAGTACTAGTAGCAGGTGTGCTGGTAGTACTGGTTACAGTAGTACTTATGCCTGGAGATGTAGTAATATTACTGTTTTGTGTAGCAGTTGCTGTTCGTGTCGATGTAGCTGAAGTTGTAGTAGCATTTGTCGATGCTGCAGCTGTAGTGGCATTTGGCTGTGCTGCAGCTGTAGTGGCACTTGTCGGTGCTGCAGTTGTAGTGACATTTGTCGATGCTGCAGTTGTAGTGACATTTGTCGATGCTGCAGTTGTAGTTTGCTGAGATGGTCTTTGCCTGTTTCTGTTACTATCTTGTCTGGTTGTAACATTCATCTGTTAAACAAATATGCAGTGGTGAAAAGAAAATAATGACGTGATGTTTGCAAGAAAGAAACGTTAACTTTTTCATCTACATATAGCATGTCCTGTGCAGAAAGTTGATATCATCATAGACCACCTTAAAAACCATCAATCTCTAGCTAGTTCTTTCATCTCTCCCATCATTGTGTTCTCTCTATCTTTTAAACAACAGTTGAGGAATAGGCACATAACCAACTCCTGCGATTTCATGGTTGGTTGGATTTTGCAGCTAATGTTTATACCAAATGGGTTAACCAGCACCAAGCAAACCCTACCTTGATCACTTCTAATGACGTGACTTCTAAGTCACTAACTTACTTATTCCTGTCCACTCCTTGTGGAGCATAGGGCCTCAACAGTTATTCACCCTTTTTCCTGGTCTCTAGCTGTTTTCTTTATGGTTACACAGGATAGATGGTAAATCATTCTTCAGTTCCTCCAGAAGTCTCCAGTTCTGATTAGATCTCCCTTTACCGTTTTCCTTGATGGGTTCCACTCAACTGCTTATCTAGTAACACTCAACTATATCTTTCGCCGGGTATGTCCGACCCATCACCATTATTTTTCCGTCTTAAGCTTGGTCATCATGGGTTCCTATTCTGTTTGTAGGTCCCAGTGTTACTATTCTTTGCTCCCTTGTGGGCCCTGGCAAGTTTCTGAGACATCAAATTGTCTATGAGGCGATGCTCGATTTTCATGTCTTATAGGATGTTGATATTTGTCTGTCCTTTATACATGACATTTGAAAAATTCTTCTGTAAGCAGTTGGTTTCAACAGATTCAAGCTCCCGAGTGGTTACCGAGGCCAATTTGGGGTGTAAAGAATAGAACCACTGTTACCTGCCATGCATCGTAAGAGGCAACTAAGGAGTTTGGTTGAAATCGATGCCATGCCTAAACATTAGAAGTCTATGCGTTTGAGGCCTACCAAACCAATGTGCACGTATACATGTTCTTGGCAAAGATCAAACATATCACAAAGAGTGATTAAAATTGGTACGTAAGAAAAAAAAGAAGAACAGATTCAATTTTCTTATTTCATATTTGTGTAATAATTAATCTTCATTTGTAGGGAGAGCGGCAATTGGTAAAATGATTCTCTTCGTTCCTCTCTCTATGCGATAAAATGATTCGAAATAACCATGCATCATGTTCTTCTTCTTCTTTGGTTAGTCTTACACCAATTTTAATCACTCTTTGGATATGTTTCATCTTGCACAAACGTGTATATGTTGCACATTGGTTTGTAGGCCTAACACATAGACTGCTACGTTTAGAACATGTGCATCCTCCTTAATCGCCTCTTACGACATGCGTGCAGGTAACAGTGGTTCTATTCTTTACACAAATTTGGGCCCGGTAATCCTCGGGTGCATGTATCATGCTAATTCTTGCGTTTGAGGCCAAACCATTTTTTGGTGTGTATACAGCACACATTTGACTACAAGTTTTTTATTTGGTAATCTAAATAACAAGTAGTTCAGAAGTCAGAATATGGCTTGCATGAATAGCAAGGTACACTGATAAGTAAAGCTAGCCTTCATGCAAAAATCTTATATACTAGTTAAATCAGTATACATTGTAGAATAAATACGTCCGGTGGTTCCAAAAGTTAGGGAGTGAATGGGTTAATAATTGGAACAAAAATTCTATACATAGTAAACTGTATTAGTGTAACTTACGTGAATGGGAACAGCCATACCAGAAGTGCCTGACAGTTGGAATGGAACTTGTGGAGACGCTACAACTTGCCGTGGCACACGTGTACTCATATTAACAGTGACATCGCTCAAACTGTGCAACATGTGACTTTGAGCGTGAAAAATTTCGGTGACACGGTTGACAACTTCCTGTGCGTTCTTAGCATCCTGATTTTGAACATAAATAAATACAATTGAGAGAAACAGAAAGTAATATCTAGCTCATTCATTCACATTCAGACATTCTACTTCTGAGATCAACATCTGCGACTACTCCAGTATGTGTCATAAACAGGGCGGTGCGCTCAAGGTCTTACTCCCCTTTGCATTTCGAAAGTTGTGAGTTCTAATCATGCATTTTTTCCCAGAGACCCTTAGGATTGTTTCCGGAGCTACGGAGTTCATGCAACAATTGGCAGGTGGCATGCAACTTCTGTGGAAAGGGACTGAGCTATATGGGGTAAAAACCCAGTGCAATGAAGTCCTGCGGCTTTAGACCCTTTAGGATTCCTTTTAGATAAGTATTAAAAGAATTCACACCGGAGCTTTAACAAGTAGCTCTATGCGACAAAAATACGGTAATGAGGAATGTACTAATGAGATTCCATTGTAGTGAGTAAAGCTGCAAATTAGTCAGATTGTTTGCATGGAGGCAGTCCATACACCAAGGAAAGACACAAGATGGCCAATCAAACTTTTGTATTGAAAATCTGATGATGTTCTCGTTCGCTGATGTTCAACTTCTACACAATGCACCCGCTCTGTGGATGTATGTTGTTGTGTTTGTTAGTTCATCAAGGCTTCCAAACAGCTTTGCATGGATATTTGTCTCTGTTGGCCAGTGTTCTTTCCGCAGTTGATTCATCAGGTGACAATCTTGCAGGATGTGTTTGGCTGTCTGTCCACATGCACATGTTGGTGATGGAACCAGTCTTAGTGTAGCTGTCTGTTCAGTCTGTTGTGTCCAGTTCTGAGTGGAAACAATATCACCTGTCTTACTCTATCTAGATAGTAGTAATTACCTCTTTGTTGGTCTATTTTCTAATGGTCTTGATGAGGTGTTATTTCCTGGGTGCTATCCATTCATGGATAGTTATTATTTGGTTATTTGGTTCCTGTGTTGCTCCCTCCTTTTAAAAATATGATTACAAGGAGATTGACAGGACCATCATAATTGCACTTCAGTGAGTAGCCATGTGTGCTCCAACCTCTTTCTTACACAGGAAGATATCAGCTGCAGTGCACGAACTCCGTAGCACCGTCGAAGGTCCCTGATGTAATTTTGAAGATGGTGAAGATATTTTTGTAGAAATTTTTAATCTTTTCTAATGAATTTTGACCGGGCAGCGGCTTTCCAGCCTGCTCTTCTGAATTTTGAATTGCCAAGAGTTCTTTAACATGCTCAAAGTGAACTCGGAACCTATGTTTTGTCGTCCGTTTCTGATAGGACTAATAACTCGATCTCACCTACACTGAAATCAGGGGTCTCTGAAAAAAATACAGATCCAAGAGGAGCAAACCTGGTACCTTTGGCATGAGAGACAAGCACCAAACCTCTACGCCACAGAGACCACGATTTAAGGAGAGAAGAAGAGATTACAAGGTTACAGAGCCTACAAGATTACAGATTACAAGGAGAGAAGAAGAGATTACAAGATTACAGATTACAAGGAGAGAAGAAGAAAGAACCTCTACATCCAGGGGTGAAGGGAATAACAACGTAAGTAGATAACTCACTCAAAACTAAAAGATGAGAGATTCAGTAAGAAATTTTACATTAAAAAAAAAACATCTTCAATTAAATGACATACCCGTGAGTTTGGTGGGTAGTTTTCCTGACGTCAGTAAAAATCCGATACTGTCTTACACGAGCTATCACTCTGTTGTTTGTGTCTAGGACCTGGTCTAAGAAATTTGCTAAGTCAGTGGCCGTCAAGCCCTGGGAAAGAGAAACAATAGAATGGAAGTGGTAAAAGATGAACAATAATTCAAAGTATGCTAAATGGTAGGTTACAAACATTCAGTAGTAATTCATTTAGAATTGTTGATAGCACCAGACTGTGGTATATATTAATCTTAGTTCTGATACAGTATTAGACAGATTTCTAAACCGTTTGAAGGATCATGAATGCACTTCTTGCCTTACCGTCTGCTAATTATGATGACCGAATGACATAAATTATACAGAAATGTACTAGTTATTTACTGTGTGCTGGTTAAGTAGTGGGTGGCCTCAAGCATACATTACATGTTTCATTACGTCACATAATTTCTACAACAGCTAGAGAATTGACCACTGTCTAGCCTCAAGCATACATTACATGTCTCATTACGTCACATAATTTCTACAACAGCTAGAGAATTGATCATTGTCTGGCCTAATATCAAGTCATAGAACAACACAAATACAAAATAATAAACATGTTCTAGTATAAACAAAATGAGTAAACTATACAAATTAGAATAAGTTGTCATTCTGTGCATCAGAACAGGACACAACCGACTTCGCAGCCACATGTATGCAAAATTCAAGATTGGCAATTCAGCTCTGTGTACATGTGGACAGGCAAATCAGGCTGCTGAGCACATACTTCAAGACTGCCCTAAATATGAAATACTGATACTCTCTCTTACAATCATTCTTAGGGCGCTTTTATCATTCGATTGTGATATGTAAGCAGCCAAACATCAAGAACGGATATACGTGCACAGCCTTCAGTAGCTATTGGAGCTCAGGAGCTTATCCTTTGGCAGTGTGTCTAATTTCAACCGGCATTTACTGGGTTCGCTCTCCGTTAGCCTTTTGCTGTTCTCAGCTATTTTCTTTCAGGGCAGCGACCCGTAGATGACCTGCCCTCCCGGGCTGAAGAGCATCATCTGCCCAGCTATACCGTCGGTTAGTCGACTGCTTTGTTTGCCTACCGTCCAGTTTTGTGTGTGGTTTGCTCCGCTAGACTTTGATTGTCCCCAATCAACTACAAGGCAGCAGTAGTTCCCTGCAAGCGGAAACGCGCACTGGCTTTACCTCTGCTGGGCTTTCCAGTTGTTCTGCACATGCGGGTGGTCCGCACACCCTCTAGCCTGCCGCGCTATGCTTTTTTGCCCACCTGTGAGCCCATCCGTGCATCGCTGTGTGCGTGCACGCTCCTCCCTGGTGCCAGCCTCACATTTCCATCAATTCCAACCATGCTCACATTTGCCTGTGCTGTTCCCGCCTGGAGCTCAACCCAATCCCCCACCCCTGTCCACAAAAAACTAAATGGACCTCTGTGATGAGCTACAAAGATAGTGAGCTATACAAGAGACAACATTGAATATATAGACAATATTTCCAGCAACAAAAGGAAGGACTGAACTATGGTTGAATGAGAAGGTTTAACTTCAACAAAAACAATATGACTTACTCTTGTTGATTACCACCAACAGTTTCTGAACCTGGATGATCTCTGCTGTGTGAATGGCCTGTCCGGTCTGACCCAGAAGGTGATGATGCATTCATTCTGTTTCTAGAATTGTTAACCGTGGCATATGGATGTGAGCCATATCTATACAAATGATAATCTTGGTCATAATAATCGTCGTTCTCCTCAAGTCTTGGTCCAAACCGCTGTAATAATTAAAATAGATTGAATTCATATTCAATTATGATGACAACATTACTTTTGACAAATTATTTCAACCTAACTTCTAGTGGGTTGTTTTAAGTATTTACATTACTGTTTGTTTTTTAAGAACTCTCTTCTTCTAACCAGAGCTGAGAGTTGTCACTCTTGAGTAGACAAGAACTCCTTCTTCTAACCAGAGCTGAGAGTTGTCACACTTGAGTAGACTAAGGAAGACACTTTGATCCTCCAATAAGAGGTTTTGGTACAATCTGGTACTCCAGGTTGGGGTTTTGCACACCTAGGTCCTTCAAATTTGAAGGATGGCACAATCTGGCCCTCCAGGTTGGGGGATTTGGCTCACCGTTATTTTAGATTGGGGTTTTGGCACCTCTGGTTCTTCAGTTGGGAGTTTGGTCCCCCGGTCCTTCAGGTTGGGAGTTTAGCCAATCCTGGTCCTCCAGGTAGGGTTGACACAGGGAAGACAAAAAGAGGCAGACTACAGACAGTTTGACGGAGAGCAGCGTAAATTGAAATGAAAACCATGCTAAAGGTGCAAAATAAAAAACGTGACAGAGCATACTTCTATTCTTTGATGCAAATCTTCCACAGAATCACAAATAGTGGTTAACAAGTAGTAGTTGTTGAGAGAAAGCAAAGCAAGAAAGAAATGAAAAGCACACAATGGTCAAAGTATATCCTACAAAGTATGACTTCAAACAAAGCTGGCTAGAGAGTTGGATGTTGCTTTACAAGACACAACTAGCTGCAACGGGAACTGACTTTTGTCAGTCTCTAGTCAACGACAAAAGAAGCAAAAACTTACCTCAAATTGACGAAGGATATCATTAATAAGCCGGAGGTTGAAATCTGCCTGGCGAATACGAGCCCTAGCCTCACGGGTATTTGGTGCACCTTGAACTCTGCTCATGTGGATCTGAACATCAAACATATTGCCATCCTGTTACGAATAAGAAAAAAGGTTAGATGTTAAAGAAATACTCCAGAAATAATAACAACACTGATACCAGCAAGAGTGAATCAAAACAAAAATGTGGATGACAAATTAGTAGATTATCATTCACAAAATGAGAAATAAGTAAAAATAATGTTACCAGGTAATGTCAAATGAACATATTCTTCTTCTTTGGTTTGCCTGTTATGAATTCAGACTTAGTCTGGTATTGTGCTTGTTACTGATTTTTGTGTGTGAAGGCTTGCTTTAATTATATCAGCGGGGAAACTTCCAGAACATCTACTTAAGCTGGCCGCTTAACTCTTAGTGGACCAGGGCAAAAGCCATGTTTTTATACAGCATTTGTTTTTAGAACAAAAAATGCCCTTTAATGTTGCTCCTGGTAAAAAGGTGTCCAACCTAAAGCCACGTAGTGTAGCGTTTGGTCCACAAGGAGTTAACCTACTATGTTTTTCATCAACTAATTTTTGGGAAATTAATTAAATATTAGCAAGTAACTGACAATCCAGGTAATTATATTCATGAATGGACTGCTAGAGTAGTTGATAGTAGCTCTGCCTGTAGCTGAGCGCCTATAGCTCAGGTAACCTACTGTCCGGCATTTGTTGAATCCTGGTCTTACTCAGCATAACTAGTACCTCTGAAGTCGAGAAAATCTGCCTGTATGGCGAGGGAATACTAATTACTACATTGAGCACAGTCCAGTGTAAAGTAATTTACAATGTGCATGCTGCTGCCATGTAAATTGAACATTTTCAGAAATCAGTTTCAGAGATGAAACGTGAGTTGAGAAAAGAAAAAAAAAAATATTCATGAATATTATGAAATAAGTTTTTTGGGAAGCTCTGTGGCATGGAGGTAAACATTGAAAGTAAATAAATAAATAATGACTGAAATTTTATCTATTCCCAATACTCCAGTCTCTTCATGTAGGATGTCTACTGCAAAACATCATTCTCATCACAGCCTGCTTGAAAGCTCAATTTCTTACCAGTTTTTCAGTCTCCTTCATTGCTGTGTTAAAGGTTTCCTTCAAAGAGTCTTGTATTATAGTGTTCATCTTCTCCTTCTCCTCTGTTGTTCAATGTCTAGACAATGAGTCCGGCAATCTGGATGTATGGCGTTGTGTTTGTTAGTTCATCAAGGCTTCCAAACAGATTTGCATGGATGTTTGTCTCTGTTGGCCAGCTTTCTTTTTGCATTTGATTCATCAGGTGATAATCTTGCAAGATGTGTTTGGCTGTCTGTCCACATGCAGGTGATGGAACTAGTCTTTGTGTCGGTGACTGTTCAGTCTCTTGTGTCCAGTTCTGAGTTGAAACAATATCACCCGTCTTGCTCTATCTAGATAGTGGTAATTAACCTCTTTGTTGGTCTTCTTTTCTAATGGTCTTGATGAGTGTTTTCTTTTCCTGGATTGTATTATAGTTAAAAGGAAAACTAAAAAAAATTATGTAAGCACAGGATTAAAGAAAGTAAAGAAGGCTAAAAGATGACTAGAATACTTACCAACTGAACCTGTGGTCTAGCTGATGATGTAGGTGGTTGAGTTGTAGTTGTTGAACTTGGTGGCAGAGTTGTTGGTGGTGCTCTCTGTACTAAGTGGATTACTTTACCATGGATATCTACAATCAAACAAAATTTGATGCTCATGGAAATATTATCATAATTATTTATGAAATCAGAATTAAGGATATCTACTTTGCACACAAAAATAAGAAGAAGATGGAATTGAATTGACCACGTTGTCAGAAGAGACGACTCCGCTTGTTACAGGAGGCTGCAAGGGGGAAAAGAATAGTAACGCTGTGAACTACAAGGCATGTCGTAAGAGGCGATTGAGGTAAGGGGCATAGGAAAGCTACCCTAGTAAATAAAGTGTCGTTGAAATCGAACGTGCTGGAATACTTGTAGGTTTATAACTGACACAATGTACAGTCGCTCTTAGACTCAGATCACATACAAATCACAAAGAGTGGTTAACAAGTGGTCGATATGGAGTGTTCAAGAAGACTCTTAGAGGACACATAACAGTTTTGACTGACTTTCTTCCTCTCAGTCTTGTGGTCGCCCGCTATCTTCTTCTTCTTCTTGCGTTGTCTTTACGACCAATTTTAATCACTCTTTGTGATATGTTTGATCTTTGCCAAGAACGAGTATACGTTGCACATTGGTTTGTAGGCCCAAACATATAGACTTCTACATGTTTAGGACACGTGCATCCGATTTCAGCCAAACATCCTTAGTCGCCTCTTACGACATGCATGGCAGGTAACAGTGGTTCTATTCTTTACATCCCAAATTTGGGCCCGTAACCACTGGGCGCACCCGCTTATGAATTCAGGCGTAGTCAAGAAACTTGATACTTTGACCGATTTTTGCATGAAGGCATGCTTTCCTTATTATAAGTGTCCCTGCCATACAGACGTGCTTCTCCGACTTCAGAGGTTCGACTGACTTTAGAATATCGTCTTCTTCGAATGGTCCACATCGACCACTTGTTAACTACTCTTTGTGATTTGTATGTGATCTGAGCCTAAGAGTAATTGTACGTTTTGCCAGTTATACACCTACAAGTAGGCCAGCATATCCGATTATTGCTAAACTTTATTTACTATGGTAGCTTCCCTAGGCCCCTACCTCAGTTACCTCTACGATATGCCTTGTGGGTGGCAGTGTTACTATTCTTTGCTCCCTTGTGCGCCCCGGCAACACACGGGTACATGTATTCATTAAGATTGATTGAACCATCATCATTGCACTTCGGTGAGCAACCCTGTGTTCTCAGATGGCTTTCTAACACATAAAGATCTCAGCGGCAGTGCACAAACTCTGTAGCACCAGCGACAGTTTGAAGATGGTGAAAATATTTTGTGGGAATTTTTTTAAATTGTATTCTTTAAGAAATTATTCTACGCTAAAGGTTAGACAAATTATAACTGTTGTAATTATGAACTCACTGTAATCTTTGAGAATCTTATCATCCTGCATCACACGACCTTGGAAAATCAGACGCTGAGTGTCTGCTGAAATTTCCTGTTAAAAGATAAGACATCATACATCTAGAATCTCATTTAAAAAAATTAGCATTCAAAGAAATGATAAATCTAGATTCTACTGTTAAAAGACATTTATTTTCATTGATCTCAAAAGAAGAGTTGCAATCTTATTTTTCATGTTTTCGCCACACGCTCTGTATAACAAACAAGGTTCGTCCCTTAGGTTGAAAGGTGTGCCTTGATTTAAAATGGTTCAATCCCGACATAAATTTTTTAAATTAAAGACTAACATAAATGAAAATCGTGACATATCCTAAAGGTTATAGCCATCAACCACAGTAAATGAGTCGTTTATTTTCTAGGCACCACTTATACGTTCAGTAGTTTGCCATTGCTTTCTGAACGGTGAGGTCTATTTTTACCTTTGGTAAAAATCCCACGGAAACGAATTTGCTTCCAAACTTGCTCACCATGGGGTTTGAACCAGGTACACTTGGGTTTGTGATCAAGCTCACTACTGCTTGAGCTACAGACGCTCACACTAACATAAAATCAATTATAAAGCTAGCTAGCAAAAGTTTTTTGCTGCAGTCTAAATGATTGAAATTATAAAATACAAATACTCAATGGTAGAAAAATTGTTAACACTTTTTCGAAAGCTCCATATCGACCCCATGTTAAACCCCTCTTTCTTTGTAACTTGTATGTGATCTGAGCCTAAGAGCAATTGTACGTTGTGCCAGTTATATATGTACAAGTAGGCCAGCACATCCGATTTCTGCGACGCTTTTTATTTACTAGGTAGCTTCCATATGCCCCATACCTTAGTCGCCTCTTACGATATGCCTTGTAGGTCGCAGTGTTACTATTCTTTGCCCCCTTGTGGGCCTGGCAATACACAGGCCGCTAGTAATATAATTGTAATTACTTTGCATGTGATTGGCAAGAAAATACTTACAATAGAGCTACTGATTCTTTCTTTGAACTGTCGAACATTGAACTGTAGGAGGAAAAAGAAAATCTAATAACAGTAGTTTAATAAAGAATGACCATTAACATCTGTGGCATTATTATCACAATTTGGGAGACCGCTGACACTATTTTACAAGTAAGAGAGAAGTGAACAATGAAATAATTAATGAACAATGAAATAAAAACAACGGAGCAATGTCAACAAAATTAACAATGCAACAGTTAACATGAAAGAAAAAGGTTAATGAATCATGAATTTAAGTTAGCAATGAAATAAAGTTATTTTATTGAATTGGCTATATTAACTAGTTTTTCACTTCTTGTAACTGAAGCCTCCTGTACCTGTTGTCTGTAACAATCTTTCCAAATAATAATTATATCAATAGAATATTTATTTACCTGTCAATATATTTGCTAAACTTAGATGTTTCTTTGATTTTTCTTCTTTGACTTTCTTTGAAATATCGACCACTTGTTAACCACTCTTTGTGATTTGTATATGATCTGAGCCTAAGAGCAATCGTATGTTGTGCCAGTTATGCATCTACAAGTAGGTCAGCACATCCGATTTCCGACGCTTTTATTTGCTAGAGTAACTTCTATAGGCCCCTACCTCAGTCGCCTCTTACGACATGCCTTGTAGGTCACAGTGTTACTATTCTTTGCTCCCTTCGAGCCCGCAACACATAGGCGCTTTGATTTTATTAACATTTATGTAGCTGATTTAAGAAAGCTGTGAAAGAATTTTGGTTACTGCACTGGCTTTCTAGACAGGTGGTCTTGGTTCTATCCTGAGTTGAAGTGAGATTTTAGGGAAATCTCAAATATCTCTTGGGTCAACCCAGCCTCAGTTAAGTAGCAGAACAAGACTGGGAAGTAAAAGTAACCAGGGTGATGTTGAACACTACACCTATATTCTGTCATGGTCAATAAATGTACGAACCCAACACCACGTTCCCCAATATACTTTGTGGTATGAAAATGGAATCTCTCAACTGATTTTTGAATATATGATGTAGTATTTAACAACAACAAAAATGAAACAAATTACATTGTCTGGCACGCTATAAGTGCGGTTCTGTCCATCCAGTGTCTTGACAGTGATGTCTATCATAGCAGGCTGTTCAGATTCTGATGCCATGTCAGCTGCTAAAACAAAAGTGGGTAAATATAAACTTTATTTAAATAAACATTTGGTTGATGATATCTCCCAAAAACATTAGGATAGTATAACCTACACTCAGGAGGCGGCGGTACACTCGTTGTAACAGCACAAACACACTCCGTGTCAACATGGCGCGCGATAAATTGCCGTTACATCCAACAACGCAATTTCGCACATTTGTTCTGTATAAAGCGATGCAGTAAGAGAATGAACCCAAGCTTAAAGTGTGTCCACATGCCGATGAGCTGAATGATCGGTATAGCCAGTCTTTAACGTGGAAATGGATTCTCTGCCTCGCAACGGAGTTTCGTGTGGCGGGGATCCTTCGCGATTCTCAACAGCGTTTCAGCAATTCTGATTACGAGAACTGGGTTTGAAGATTGGTGTGGCAAGAAAAGAACGGTACAACAGGTATACGAGTCGGCTCATCAATCAAAATAGAACTGGTACGGTCAGTCGCTGGACGATGTTGGAGATATTGTGAAGGAGATCGAGCACTTATGGACATGTCCGGAGTGCAATGAAGATATTCCAAACTGAAACCTGTGGTAGCTTGAATTTCAAGTCAAAAAGAATAAAAATAGCCAAAAACACAGACCTAAAGAAGGTCTTGTATATGTGGAACTGTGGCATCATTAGGAATAATACAACTCTCCCCACTGGAAGGGTGGACTAAACCGGTGGTTTGCGTATTGATATAACTTGACTTACAAACATATTTGCATTTTTCATCTGTGAGTTTTTTTTGTTTTTAAGAAAAAGAAAAGAGTGAGGAAATTGGATGAGCTGACATAATTTATATCGTCCTGGAAATGCCAACTCAAACGGGTTCTACTGTATTATGCTTATCTAGATCCGTAAAATAACAACTAGGGTTAAACATTCCCAAGGAACTGACAAAAGATAATGAGCATTAAAGCAAATGATAACTCGATTTCCCTGCATGAAACTCACTTCAAGAGGTAGAATAATACACACAACTGGGCAGCAATGTTGACAAAGAGATGTCAGAATAAGAATACAGAAGGCATGAGAAAATATAATACTAGGAAATTTGTGAAAATCTACAGAAATCAAATCTAGAACCAAAATTAGAATACCTGTAATTAACTCCAACTAAAGCAGTTCTTCTGTATGTGTCAGAAGCATGTAGAAACACTAAAACAATAACTGACAAACATTTATCAAGTAGTGTCTGCACAGAATAGAGGAACTGAGATGGTATGATAAGGTAGGCACAAATAAGAAGCTTATGAAGAGAACTAGACAGATCTAGGTGAATTAAATGGTGAAGAAAAGACATTGGATATGGGACACCTTGATAAAACTTAAGAGAAATATAACAGGGCTCTTTCCTGGAACCTGCAGGGAAAGTGAAATAGAGAGAAGCTTATAAATGCATTGAGTATGGAGAAATTATTTAGAGGCAGAGATTAACATAAGGAGGAGTTGGGATGAGCTGCAAGATGATAGCTAAAGTCTAAAGATAGAAATGAAAAGATAGGAAGACTTGGCATGAGTTAGTTGAATTGAGTGCTCATGTCCCAAACGTGGTTTAAAATGCACACGAGAGAGATACAAGTAAAACATTCATAAAAGTAATTAAAAAACACTAAGAAACTAAATACTAAAAAGAATTCATCATTCACATCTACACCAATGAAATCATGGATATCACTCTCATTAACAAGGAAGTTAAAATTATGTTGAAAAAATAAATAATTTACAGAAAAGTCACTATACTAATTTACTAACTGACTAAAAAAAATTGTCTCCTGAAGTTTCACTCAAATATTTGTATTACACAATATGATCTACGCAATATATGATAAATTTGATAAACATGACGTGCAAACCAACAAAGCATTTGATAAATAGTAGATTTTTACTGTAGTGTAAGTGTGGGTGGAGTCCGTGAGTATTCTCAGTATACATGATTTTTAAAACAATTCAAATGGCGCTTCTGCTTTATTTTTCTGCTCTGATTCTGTGTATAATATACAGTCACTGTATTACAAATCACAGCTACTTAAAATCGGGTATTTTGTGTGAGCCGAACAAAGTGTAGTCTGAGTCAGTAGTACAAGTCATAGTTATTTTTAATTTGAATTCACTGGCTTAGGACTTCCCGAAGCTTCCATAACAAAATTAAATTATTTCTTGGTCGAATCAGAATTAAATAAGTTAGTTTTAGTATTTGTCGCAACTTGGCTTTTTGTGCTAAAAACATAAAACAAATTTACATTTTTTACGAGTCTGTTCCAATGGTGTCACTAACAGAAATAATTGAATAACACTAATGACGAATTTATCTTTTACAAAACAGTGTTCACAAAAGTAGTCGGTCGTATTCTTATTCAGACAGAACTCTTATGATCTGTATATAGTTGACAACTTCCTGCTGCGTAACGGAAGTTATGCTTTTGATTCTGCGTCAAAGATATTCACGAGTTTTGTGCGTTTCAGTTATCAGTTTTCAGAGGACTATCATCATAGCACTCCGGACATGTCCATAGGTGCTCCGATCTCCGCATCAACAAGTCCAGCGGCCTAACACGCCAGTTCGATGTTGATTAATCGGTCTCTTTGCATATTGGCTATGTCGTTCTTTACGGGCTGCACCAATATTGACAACCATCTCTCTCAATCTGGTCAGCGAGTGGGACTTGCAGTCCTGAAACACTTCTGTTCGAAAGGACTCTCGGTACGTTAAGAATGTCATTTCGGTCCATTGCAGCTCCCTCTGATACCGTGGCCATGCCAGCCAATCTGTCAGCTCGTTCTTTTTTTTCGTCCGCTTTCAACTCAGACGAAGTTTCATCTCTGAAACTGATTTTGCGTGAAAATCTGTTTTTCCAATTTCTTACAATGGCAGCAGCGTGCACATTGTAAATTACTTTACACTGGCAGCCGTGTGCTCAATGTACTCGTAATTAGTTTTCCCTCGCCATACAGGCAGATTTTCTCCGACTTCAGAGGTACTCATGTTATCGTCCTGAGTAAGACCAGGGGACTCGAACAAATGCCGGACAGTAGGTTCGAACCCGAGCTATGAGGCGTCTCACAGCTAGCAGGCCGAGCTACTATCAACTACTCTAGGCAGTCCCCCGTCAGCTCGTTCATGACTCCTGCGTGCCCAGTGACAAAAATGAAGGTGATTTCTTTTATCCCTTGTACTAGTATCTCCACCCAGTTTCGTCTCACCATTCATGTTTCGACTTTATGGAGTCACTGAGTATAAAAGCACGAGATGCTAACCACGTCACCGCGTCTGTAACCGCCGTACCTCCATTGTCAAGCTATTTGTTGATGTCGCGTAGGCCCCACTGGCCTCTTCTATTATTTTTCCTCCTGAGCGTGCGGAAAAAGCCCACTCACAGCGTTGTTGGCGAATGACTGAATCAGTTATTAAGTGTTAGTTACTTTTGTAACAAATATCGTTACTGTATCTGAAAAATAGCCAACATCAGTGACGGGTACGCCCGAGTGGTTACCGGGCCCAAATTTGGGGTGTAAAGAATAGAACCACTGTTACCTGCCACGCATGTCGTAAGAGGCGGCTAAGGAGGTTTGGCTGAAATCGGATGCACAGTACATGTCCTAAACGTGTAGAAGTCTATGCGTTTAGGGGCCTACCAAACCAATGTGCAACGTATACACGTTCTTGGCAAAGATCAAGCATATCACAAAGAGTGATTAAAATTGGTCTAAAGAACGAACACAAAGAAGAAGAAGAAGAAGTGAGGTACACAACCTTGTGAAACTCCTATATTAATTTATTTTTGCTGACGAGCAAGGCGATCATATTATCAACAAAAGAACAGCTGCAACTACAAATTATTAGGTCCTAGTTAACATGCAACGACTACATGGGCGTCTACATACATTTTACAGGGTGCAAAAGGAGTTTTAATTATTTTAGTTGATAGTTTACTTTGCGGAAATGAATAAGACTAGATTCGCATAACACTGTTTTATAACAAAGGCATTTTCCAAGGCACTTGCGGTCCCCTATCACACGCTTTCTATAGCAGCTATACCCGCAAGCCTATCCGCGCGTTCATTGCCCTATACTCGGACAGGGGTTTCTTGGCTAATGCGCATGATAGGGTTATTGTAGAGCGCAGTGAAACATGGCATGACAACTACTTCCAGTATGAGGATGGAGATTGAGGCCATTACTTCTGCCCTCCATTGGCTCTCTGGGACTCCGTTTACTGGGGCCGTTGTTGTATCTGACTCTCAGTCAATGATCCACAAGATCCAAAAGGGCAGGTTTTGAGTATAAGTGGATGTCGTCTATAGAAGTTTCTAACCTCCAGAGGCTTACGTAGATCTACTGTCCTGGGCATGCGGGTGTTTGCGGCAATGTGAGAGCGGACAGGCTTGCATCAACAATATCGATTTTTGGGAAGTTGAAGATGGACAAGGAGGATGTTCTTCGGTCTCTTTGCGACTGTCTGTTGGATGAAGACACTAAAATAGATATTGAATCGATCCAGCGATTTAAGCAATTTGTAGTAATGCGTTGTACATGTAGAAATGGATGCCTGAGGGGCAGGGTGAGGAGTGTGTTTAACCAACGAGTCATGGGAACCATCAGTATGCATACTCTTCCATATCTATTAGGGGAGACTGAGCACCAATGGGTCTGCCCGGGGTGCAATTACGTGAGTTTAGTAAACAATAACCAATCTTGCGTGCCCTGGCATAAACCTCTTAAGAGATTCTAACCATCGTCTTCGAGACCAGCATGTCTCAATCTCACTGATACATACTCATTGAGTCTCACCATCGTCTTCGAGCCCAGCATGTCTCAATCTCACTGATACATACTCATTGAGTCTCTGAGAATACTAGCACACGGCGTCACATTTTTATTGAGCTACCGCATTTTTAGTTCTATCTAAGACGATTCTACGCCATGTTGAATGCTAGGGAAAGAAAAACTAACAGAAAGTATCCATTTTAAATTTTGTTAATTAATTAATGGAACTGTGTAAAAGAAATCAGGTTAGTACACTTTTATGTCACGTTTTTTTCCCCTAGAAAATATAG
Source organism: Arion vulgaris (assembly GCA_020796225.1). Lineage (NCBI taxonomy): Eukaryota > Metazoa > Mollusca > Gastropoda > Stylommatophora > Arionidae > Arion > Arion vulgaris. Next base: position 2,390,218 of record CM036770.1, read on the forward strand.
GGTGTTCCACTTAGTTAGTCTTTCCTCTTGGGCCTGTGGGCGGCGCATAGGGCAGAGGTCATAGTTCTCCATGTCTCGCGGTTCGTTGCTATCTGTTTTAGGTCTTTAATGTTTACTAGGCCCATCGTTGAGCCTTCTCTGGTGATGGTTCTACGCAGAGTCTCTCTTGGTCTTCCTCGTTTTCTTTTTCCCTCTGGTGTCCATATGGTGTTCCACTGCCTTATTAAAAATTAAATGTCTAAGCTTCACACCCATACGTTGCCACTGGGAATATGCATGCTCTTAGTATTATGATCTTTGTTTTCCTATGAGTTCCGTTCCATACTGTTTTTAGTTAATTTTTTGTAAAGCCATGTTTGTTCTTCTTTTAATTTTCTTCATCCCATTTCCATCTTCGAAAATAATGAACATAAAATAGGACGAATTCAGGAGAAATTCATAGAAATGTCTGGTAAACCACTAGTAACAACTGTTATAAGAAGGAGAAGGTGGAGACATGTGGGCATATTTTGAGAATAAATGATCAAAGAACACTGAAGCAGGCATTGAAGTGGGAGGTAAAGGATTCAAGAAAGAAAGTACGCACTAGGGAAAGCCCGAAACGAACTTGCTGAGAGAGGCAAGACATATGGACTAAATTCCATGGAAGAGATTGAGCGAGTTGTCCAGAACAGATCGGTACGGATAAATTACTTGCAGGCTCTATGTAACTTATGACGGTGACGTGTAACGGTACGACAGGCAAGACTAGATTAGATGAAGATATTTTTCATATTGGACCAATTATTTATGGACCTTTTAAAAACATCAATAATAGCTGACCTAGATTCTTGTACTGCTCGAGAATAGATCGCTAAGAAGTACACACACTTGACAGAAACATGGCACCTGAAGGATCGTCGACCGCTGGCCAGCGTAGACAAGAATACATTTCTTATAGACGAACTCCCCAGTCAGTTTCAGAGGTAAGTATTTTCTTTCTTTACCAGATGTAATGTCCCAACATAGTGGTCTTTTTTCTTGGTTTAAAGTTGATATATTATTTATTATACTAAATTAATGCCACATAGTCAAAGTTGCCACGCGCCACTTATTTGACACTACCTACACTCGTGATACACGTAACACTTAAAACTTGACAAGTCAAAATTGAACGCGCAAGTTCACCATAGTTGACACGTTACTCATGCATGGTATAAACTTTCTCAAGACTAAATGTCGCAGTAGCATGATTAATTGGGACCTCCACATTGCGGAACAATAAGAAATTGTAATAATTGTGCCAAATAATAATAATAATAGTGTAATAAAAATAATAGGAAACTCCCACCTGTGACCTCAGAAGGAAAAGTCGTGAAAAGAACAAAGTTTACAAAGTTGAAATTGATGATTGGTATAGAAAACTCCTCTTTTGTTATCAACTCTGATTATGATGGTATAGGCTTTCATAAGCAGAATTAAGAATAGCTCCACCAGGCTAAAAAGAATGTAGGTTTCCCGTTCTTCTTCTTGAATTCACCAGCTATTCATGCCTAGTCTTGGCAACTGGTAGATTCTCGTTGATTTTTGCGTGAACTGCTTGCCTTCCTCTTAGGTTTCCAATGAAAGTAAACACCTGTTTGATCTTCGTTCACTGTACATGAAGTTGATCAACCATTAATTTTTATTAAATCATTCTGTGTGGTTTGTTGTTTGTTTGCCTTCGTTCTTATCATGTTTAATCACTCTGTGATAAATTTGGTTTTTACCAAGAGTTTTGGCCCTGGTTTATAGGCACCTACTTTAACTCTGCTACAGGTGTAGGGCAAGTGCATCCAACACTTTTCCCCTATAGAAATGTTTGAGTCTGCCACGCCTGACAGTCCCTAACACTTTTCCCCAGCATCTTGTGCACAACACTCTTTAATTATCACTTTTACGATTATATTTGGGCTTGTGTATGATCTGTGCCAAAGACCATGTTTACACTTTGCAACCTTGCTGACTGGTTGAGGTCATTCCAGATTAGAAACAATGTAATCTGTTTGGGGAACTTTTCTTTGGACTTGTTTAGGTTTGTCTTTGCTGACGACCCCAACATCCATCATTTCTGGAAAACACCTCTTTTGATCATCCGTAGCATTTTTTTCCCATCATGAGGTATAACCTACGCCAAGAAGTGTGTTTGCCACTTTGTTGAGGTCATTTCAGTTTATCGACTCCTCCCAACCACTTTGAGACTTGTGTAATTTGTCATCACCAGGCAATTTGGAGTTCCTACTTTGTATTTCCCTTTTGAAGAAGCAGAAAAATTGAGCTGCTGCTGAGCACAGGCATTCAGGGATGTCTGTTTCATAGGTCACTAGAACGCAGCTTATATTTCTGTGCACCGTCTACTTCACCCATACCAGTTTCCCGGGAGTGCAGCCATTCCAAACCCAGGAACAACTTTTGATGCTGTGCACAGTCAACATAAATAACCCTGGTTCCTTCCAGGGAGGGCAGTTTTGTTGGGCTATAGAACACCTTTAAATTTCGTGATCGGCCAGCTTTGCCAACCCTGTTACCTGCATGTGGCTTCTAGTATAAAGTTAACTGCAGTCTTCCCTTGCGTTGATGGGATACAGGCAGAATATTAGGGACTTGCCCAGAGCTGGAAGCTTTGGTTTGACTTTGTGTGCTGTGAGTTAACGTTTACGACTATGCTCCGTTTAGTCAATTTGGTCCAATTGTACTACAGTTGTATCTATAATGATTCTTTGAACTTCGGCCAGAAGATACGCATGGAAGCAATCTCTGAGATTCCATTTGTCTAAAGAAGAAAATCGTACTGCTGAGGCGCAGAGAAAATGAGCTGCGCAAAAAAAGACAACAACACCCACATGTCCAACCAGGACTAAGGATGCCACACCTGTGGTAGGGATTGTTTTCCCAGGATTGCACTCTACAATCGCTGCGATGGACAGCTATTAGTATTTAGCATAGCTTCTGATCAACTGCAATCTCAACATTTAGGGTTGGTTGTATTGGATATCCATTTTCTGTTCTTTGCCATGACACATTCTGACAAACCTTGATGTTTTTTTCTTAATTGTAGCATTGTCTTCATCTTGTCCACTTGTTTTTCCTTCCAGTATGGTTTTCAACATAAGATATTAGGATCTCGCCATGTTGCTACCATAACTAATAATAGATACAGTATAACATGTCGCCAGTGTGTTTCGGGGCTTGCAATGGGAACAGAATAGTACCACTGCGACCTACAATGTATGCCGTAAGAGGCGACTAAGGTAGGGCCCTAGGGTAGCTGCCATTGTAAATAAAATGTGTCACAGAAATTGTATTTGCTGGCCTACTTGTAGGCACATAACTGGCAAACGCATAAATCGCTCATAATATACAAATCACAGAGTGGTTTAATAAGTGGTCAATATGAAGCAATCGAAGAAGTATAACATTTGAAAGTTTATAGTACAACTAGAATCTTCTTCTCTTTAACTCCCCAGGTATCAACAAATTTCCTCCAACCAGATCTGTCTTGAGCAAGTCAGCTTAGTTAATTCCAGATCATTTCCACCTCTTCCCCTTCTCTGTCTACATGTCTCTAGGTCTTTCTCTACCCCTTTCCTACCGGATTCAATTTTAAAGCCCCATGTAGGTATTTAGTCTTCTGCATTATTAATGTATGTGTAACACATTAACTTGAATCTCATGAAATCATTCTATTCCATAGCTGAAAGAGAAAAAGTTTTCCAACAAAGAAAGTAAGTGCAAAAACTATTTCATTTCATAAATTAACTCTTTCCACACGGAGTTATTTCCTCAATTTTTAAACAGTTAATTCGGGGACTGCCTAGAGTAGTTGATAGTAGCTCGGCCTGCTAGCTGTGAGAACGCCTCATAGCTCGGGTTCGAACCACTGTCCGGCATTTGTTTTGAGTCCCCTGGTCTTACTCAGGACGATAACGTGAGTACCTCTGAAGTCAGAGAAAATCTGCCTGTATGGCGAGGGAATACTAATTACGAGTACATTGAGCACACGGCTGCCAGTGTAAGTAATTTACAATGTGCACGCTGCTGCCATTGTAAGAAATTGGAAAACAGATTTTCACGCAAAAATCAGTTTCAGAGATGAAACTTCGTCTGAGTTGAAAGCGGAGGAACAGTTAATTCAAGGGAGGTAAATTTTAAAAATCTGAACTACTTGTCAATAAATAAACATATATATATTATGTACTAAATTGAAGAAAACTGGACAACCTAATAGAATAACAAGTTTGAAAAGTAGTATAAGTAAAACAGAAGTAAAACTAGAAAGACTTCTTATAAGGAAGCCGCCCGAGTGGTTACGGGTCCAAATTTGGGGTGTAAAGAATAGAACCACTGTTACCTGACATGCATGTCGTAAGGAGGTTTGACTGAAATCGGATGCATGTGTCCTAAACATGTAGAAGTCTGTGTTTAGGGCCTACCAAACCAATGTGCAACATATACACGTTCTTGGCAAAGATCAAACATCACGAGTGATTAAAATTGATCGTAAAGAACGAACATAAAGAAGAAAGAAGAAGACAGAGTGATTAAAATTGGTTGTAAAGAACGAACTTAAAGAAGAAGATTTTAGTTTAGTTTTAGTTTAGTCGTCGGATCACCATCACTGCACGTCAAACAAATTAGTCCATAAGTGCTCTGATCTCTCCCTCAGTATGTCCATCAGCGTGTGGCGACTAACACACCGGTTCTTTGTTGGTTTACAATTCTTCTTTGTCTGCCAGCATAGCTTCTTGTCGAGCTACACCACACTTAACTTTGAGTTCTTGCAGTCTGGTTAGTGTTGTGGATTCACCGCTATTCGTGAATCAAGTACACGCCTCTCTCCCTTAAGGAATTTATAATATCAGCCTGGTCCATTGCATTTGGACAGCAGCCGTACCTGCAAGCCTATCCTGACGTTCATTCCCCTTACACCTGCATGCCCTGGCACAAAATAAAACTGATCTTTGTCAGCTTAGACCTCCCCAGCGATTCTATCCAATGTCTCCTAGCCCATCCTGTTTCAATCTTCCTGAGCATACTCATTGAGTCACTGAGAAAACATGCATGGATAAAGTCTGTGATTCTAGCCAAATCTGCTTTGTAACCGCATGATTTCCATAGTGAGACTGCTTGTAGTCACGCAAAACCACCACTGTCTTCCTTCACAACATCACCTCCGGCCTGAGCAGTGAAACACTGATCGCAAGTGAACACAGAACATCGATAAATGATTAACATTAGGTCTCATAAAGAAAGAAGAAGATAGGAGAAGCAACGCTATGGTGCGGTAATGGCTGCAACGGTTTTCCGCTGTGGCGCATTGTGCAGCGAAAAGCATGGAAAGAGTTAAGGAAAAAATGTTTGCAAAGTAAATAAATAATTAAAGCAAAACAATAATAACAATTTATTTTTAGATAATGTGATGAGAGAAATGATATATTAATTTGTAATTTAAAGAAAATACATTTGAACTGTTTTTTCTTTTCTCTAATCCTGTTTGTCTCACAGCATCAGGATAAGAAGAGATTTCTAGACGGGCTTTTAGTGATGGGTTCAAAACATGTTTTTCCAGCCTCATTATCCCCATCAGAACTGTACATCTTGCAATAAGTCCTTTTGTCTCGAATTGAGTTTGCGTTGCTTTATCTTTCCTCATGGATTTAAGTGATGACTTGCAATATCAGATTTCTACAGTGTTCAGAGCTGTTCCAGCTGAAATTCCATCTTCTCTTTTGAGTATGTCATTCATTGCCTCTTGTCTTGTGTCTTGGAGTAGTTGGTTATTGGATATATTTACTGGCCAAAAGATTCCCAAGATTCTGCGAAGACAAGAGTGGTGGAAAACTGACAGCCTGCTAGTATCTCCTTTGGTCATCCTCCAACACTCGATCCGTAGAGCAAACTGGCAAACAATGCTTTTATAGAGTTTAAGCTTTGTGGTCCTATTGTGATTTACAGCATCAGGATAAGAAGATATTTCTAGAGCGGGCTTTTATGTGCGGTTCATAAACAGTGTTTTTCGCAGCCTCTATTATCCCCGTTATCATTTGAACTGTAATTTGCTAATAAGGTACCCTTTTTGTCTCAAGAAATTGAGGTTTGGGTTGCTTTATTTTCCTAACATGATTTATAGTGATGACTTTCAATAGTCAGACTTCACCAGTGTTCAGAGTCTGGTTCCAGCTGCACATTCCATGTTTGTATCAAACTCTTAACAGTTTGCTACATTACAAAAGACATAATTAATAACATTTATAATTGTTTTGTGTCTAGTTATTTAATGACACAATTTTGTAATATTTGAAAATGATAAAATTGCAATTTAAATAGAAACAAAATTGGATTATTTTTGCTTGTGAGCTGCGATAGAATAGTGGTTAATGCACTTGGTTCCAAGATTAAGTTGCACAGTAAGAGTGGGCTTTTTCTCTGACTGTAACTGTTCTTAGGTCGACCCAATTTCAAATGGGTACAAGGGAAACAGTGGAAAGTAAAAGTGACCAGCGTGATGTTGAACATATACCCCATCGTGTATGTTGAACACATACCCCATCGTGTATGTTGAACACATACCCCATCGTTTATGTTGGTTTAAAAAAAGTACAAGCCTAACACCATATTCAAATATACCACATGGTATGTTTGTTTATATTTGTTCTGATCTACTAAGTTAACCACTCTTTGAGATCTATGTGGTTTGTGCAGAGAAAGTGAGGACATTGTGACACCATTAGGCCCTACACATGTAGACATAGACATCAGTATTTCAACCAAAAGTGTACACAAATTATCCAACTATTTTAGAGAACAGAATTATCCAAACATTTGTACGGACAGGGTAACTAAGATTTTACAATTGTGAATATGAATTGTGTATATACTGAGTTTAGTCTGTGTCCTGTAAGCTGATGATCTCCATATGTTGTCCAGTGATTTGAATATTGCAGATGCCATTACAGTTCTTGCTTTTAGTTCTTTCCTAACATCTCCATCTCTGGTTACATATGTTAAGGGAAGTAAGTCAAGAATGAACTAGGAAGATGTGTTCATCATCATCATCAAGTAGCTTGTCCCTTCTGAACTTGGCTCCCATGACAGCATTCCTGAAAAACTCTATGTTCTGTGCAAGTTGGCCAGCGTCAGCAGCAGTCATTCTCAGATCGTCAATGACATCTGCAACCATCGTCTTCTTGGTCTTCCTCTTGTTCTTCTTCCAGGCACCATTTCTTCCAAAATTAATTTCTCCAGGCACTCATGTCGTTTGATGTGTCCAAAATATTTAATTTTACTTGTTTTTATGCTTTGTAATAGCCAACTTTCTTTAATATTAAGCAATAGGAAGATGTGTTAGTGAAATACATTTTATGATTTAAAACATGATGATGCAATAAAATGTGTTTAAAAAAATAATATAATTGTAATTTGTTGTGTTTGATTAAACAGGAAAAGCCTTCAAACGCAAATGGAGAGAAGACAAACTTATAACCCAAATGAAGAAGGATAAGAAACTGCGGCTTGACAGAGAAACTATAGCAAGGGAGAAGGAGGAAGAGTTGATGAAGCAGAATAGATGTGGACGTCCTTACACCTTAGCCATTGCCTTACCTGGATCTATTCTGGACAATGCCCAGTCTGCGGAGCTGAGAGCCTATCTGGCTGGACAAGTAAGTGATTCTATTATGTCTCGGTTGCAGACAAGATGATGGGCAGACTGCTTTTACTTTAAATGTCCACTTTTGCTACAAGACTTTGTGGGGAACTTCAGTTTCCTATATTCTTCTTGTTCACGTTCGCTGTTGTTTAATGTCTACATAATAATAATTTTTCCCGATCCAGAACAACTTGAGCTTTCGTCTGGTGCCATGGACATCGTAACTCGTTCGGTGCCACGAACACCGTACATCTGGGAATCTGTGGCTTTTTCTGCCATTCCGCGGAATTGAACCCGCACACACAGAGGGATAGTCACCTGTAGTCCAACTCGCTATGAACACGCTGGGCAGACGGGCAAATGTCTACATAATAAGTTCGGTTCTCTGAATCTATATTGTTGTGGTTTTTAGTTAATCAAGATTTCCAAACAGCTTTGCATTTATGTTTGTCTCTGTTGGCCATTGTTCTTTCCGCAGTTTATTCATCAGGTGTCAGTCTTGCAAGATATATTCGGCTGTCTATCCACACGCACATGTGGATGATGGAACCAGTCTGTGTAGGTGTCTATTCAGTCTATTGTGTCCAGTTCTGAGTCTAAACAATATCACCTGTTGTACTCTATCTAGATAGTGGTAATTATCTCTTTATAAGTCTTCTTTTCTAATGGCCTTGATGAATGTTTTCTTTACCTGGAAAGTGATTTTCATATTTTGAAACATATGTTGCAGTGGTTGCTTTGAGCCCTTGTTGTAGAATTTCTGTTATTCTACACTTGGTGGTATTTTTTAATATTCTAAAATAAGATTTTCCAATACTACAAACAAACATGTTGTTATGAACCATAAGGAAATATCAATTTTAATTCTTTTCCTATGTAGCGCTGGGTAGGTATCTTGGAGATTTTTATCATACACTTAAAAATTCCTGGCGGTGTGTGCAATGCTATGAGGAGTGAAAACTCTACTCTATGTGATCTGTGGGTGGTTACAACAGCATCCTGGGCACTGAGCCTTTAACTCTGGGAAAAGTGTACAGAGCTGGTGGATCACCACAACTGCTCAAAATTTGTTTTTGTTACAGCTCTTTGTTCTCATTTGTGTAGACAATCAGTGTTGTTCAGGACAGACAAAACTACCATTTACAGGTCTCTCTCGCGATCACCGCTCTCTCCGATGTACCAGATCTCCCCATAAATTCTATTCATGTGGATATCTGATTCATGCAGCCTTAGCATTGGTGTGTTTTACGTCACATCTTCAGCACCATTTGGAGCTCTGGTGCTTATCCTTTGGCGATGTGTCCGGTTTCAGCCGGCGCTTACTCGGTTCGCTCTCCGTTCTGTAGCCATCTAGTGTTTTTACGGTGTGGGTAACTAGCCCCACGCCCAATCTCCTTAGTCGCCTCTTGCGACATGCGTGGCAGGTAATAGTGGCTCTATTCTTTACACCCCAATTTGGTCCCAGGTAACCACTCTGGCGTTACAGGTCTGAATCTGATGTGTTTTTTGGCGTTCATTCTTATCAAGTTAACCACTCTTTTAGAACTGTGTTGTTTATGAGTACGTTCCATTCCATTAGGCCCCTACACCAAGTAGGACAGGCACATCCAAATTTCTGCCAGAGTGTGTGCATATTTTTTTATTTTTGGTGTCTGAAGTAAATTTACGAAGAAAAACAACGATGTCAATTTCTAAGGATAATTTTATGTTATAATTTGAAAAAGAAATGCAATTAACTTTACCACACTGGATTATTTAATTCTTCATGCTTCCGATGGAAACGTAATCAAGAGTTGGCTAATATGTTTGGTCTATAAAACATACTAATTTTACCCCCATAGAGGGAGACAATCACTTGAACCATAAAGGGAGGCAACCAAAATTTTCTTTAGTGAGAGCACAAAAAAAACATATGCTAAAATGAATAGCTTGCGTTGAAACATAGTAGTCAGTGTGGCATCTCACAAGCTATGGAGAATTATTCAAACAAACATGGACAGATTGTTGAAGAATGACAGAACATGATATGTCCAAACTCTCTACCTTCCATACAACTGTTTGTGAAAGATCTTACTTGGGTTCTGGTCAAATAATATCTTTAACCAAGAACTGCTTGCAAAGTGTCAACAAGAGAATATTGGTACAAACATCCAAAAGAGAAGCTGGTGGTGTATCGGACATGTGATGCGCATGGAGACTAACTGAAGCTGGAGTTTACGGACATGTGATCGCTTGGAGACTAACTGAAGCTGGAGTTGTATCGGACATGTGATGCGCATGGAGACTAACTCTGTCAGGAAAACTACACTGAGATGGACACCAGAGGGAAATGAAAATATGGAAGGCTCAAAACAACCTGGAGAGATCAGTCAAACTGAAAGAAGTGAATCATAGCTGGAAAACAATACAGAGAGCGACCAAGAATAGAGAAGAATGGTGTGCATTTGTTGCTGTCCTCAGCATCATGGGTGTCACAAGCTAGAGAGAGAGAAAACATGGACAGACATAAATATGCCTGACCTATAAGTGCAAAATATTGTATCTTAACATCTGCACACTACACACAGTGTACCCACAGCGATCTTTAAGTAATTTGCACAACTTTTTTCAGCACAGTGCATAGTAAAGTAAAAGTAAAGGAACCCTTTCATACCTCGTGGTATATAGGTCAATACAGTGTTAGGCTTGTATTTTTCATTGACCGTCGGCACACGATGAGTGATGTGGTCAGCATCACGCCGGCGCCTTTACTTTCCCAGAGCATGTCTGGTACCCAGTTGAGGCTGGAGTCGACCTGAGAGCCGTCGCGGTCGGGAAAAATTCCACGCACATTCCGGGAGCTGAACCCAGACCACCAGCCTTGCGAGCGAGTTCACTAACAACTACGCTACAGCGGCTCCCAGCACAGTGCATGCTAGTAAAAAATTTTTGCACAAGTCAGTCATTGTGTTTTTGCAATTGAATCGTCACAGCAGAAGTTTACATAAAAAGAAAGGGTAGATGATCTTGCAATAGTTGCATTTGAAATTACTACTAGCCTATATTTTGTCACAAAGCTTCATTGCAGCTAAGCAGTGAGTGCAATTTAAATGGCACAACTTTTAAACATGAACTGCCTATAATTAAGAAAGAAAATTAACAGAATACTGATATGATTCACTAGTTATTTTAATTCTGAGATCACAATACATCAATATGAGACTTCTCAAGTAAATCTGAATAGTGTACGATAAAGATCGGTCCAGTAATTGATGCTGTCTATCGCAGACAAATGGTTCACTTTTAACAGCTAGATCTAGTGTGGGATATTAAATATTACAGTTGTAAGCCGTAACAAAAGTCAACTGAAAATCATAAATAATATTTGAAATATAAAAAGGAAATAAAATTTTTTATTTAGGATTACTGGATATCGTTGACAGAATCAGAATGATGAAAAATATTCACGAGAGAATCACAAAATGCACCGGTTGTTATGGACGTCGAAAGTAAACCGGCTTCGTAGCACAGAGAAATGATTAAGTTTTGTAGGTTAGTGATGTCGTCAGGCGTAAAGTTTCCTTGGAAGCACGAAAAATGTTTCTAGTCATGAAAATTTACGATGTAAAGAGAAGTTATTGAAACCGGTGCATGTAAATATGATGTTAATGGGTTGTACCCAAGCGAAACTACCCATTTTTGGTAGTGATCATCGGAAAAAATTTCGTTCAAAATAGCCTCTACTTAACATATAATCAAAGAATATTCCAGATCTGTAGAATATGTTAAAGTAGAATTATCGGTTTTACTGTATGAATGACACACATTTTGTATGAAGCAATTGTTTACATGCTGTTTCATCGATTCGATCAAAAACACAATCGCTAACTTGTGTGCAATTTTGTACTGCGTTGAAAACTTGTGCATATTGCTCAAAGAGCACAAAATCAATGTAAATGATACACCGTGTACAGCACAACATACTTATGATCTTTGCCTCAACTCACTAACAAATCGGAGAGAGTAGTTAATAAGTGATTATTTTAAAACCAACATAAACAAACAACACTAAAAAACATTGATGATAATTTTTGTTTGTTTACAGGTTGCCCGATGCGCTGCTATCTTTAATGTGGATGAGATTGTGATATTTGATGAATCAAATAGAGCAAGGTATAACAGACAATTTGTTTTATTCAACATTGTTAACCAAATTTTGTTTCTAGTTTGGAAGGTTTTATTTTATGTGTGACATCGTGAACGCCCCCATAGAGCGTGGCCGCAGAGAAGACCTTCATCTAAACCAATCCACGTCAACTACTAGATTCGAGAACTGGGTTTGAAGATTGGTGTAGCAAGAAAAGAATGATACAACAGGTATACGAGTCGGCTCATCAATCAAAATAGAACTGATACGGTCAGTCGCTGGACGCTGTTGGAGATATTGCGAAGGAGATCGGAGCACCTATGGACATGTCCGAGTGCAATGAAGATATTCCAAACTGAAACTGATTTTATGTGTACATTACCAAACTGTAGAAAGTGCAGTCATTCATGTGAGACAGTACAACATATCTTGCTTGAATGCCTTTGACTACATAAAGCTAGATAAGAACTCTCTCTGCACCCATCTGTTCATAATAGTGCTCCCCAATTACAGAACAAATTTTAATTTGAAAATTTGGCATTGGCTGCCAAAAAGTGAAAACTCGCAGCCCTGGTTAGAAGAAGAATGTGTGCATTTAGTTTGTGTTTATAAAAGAGAAATTAACAAAAGTATTCGTCATATGGCAAGCATCATCGTCCAATAGTTTGTCCTGAGCAGAACATTACCAAACTAACAGTCCTAAGGAATAAATCTCCCTCATAAACCAGATGTTTCGCCTCTGCTGGTCATGCTCAAATCATCCATCACATCCTGAATCTTCTGCGATTACACACTATGAATTCAGTAGTCTGGGCGCCTAGTGTGTCGCTTCTGACTGATTTTTGCGCAAAGGTCTTCGACACATTTTATTTACTAGGGTAGCTTCCCATGGCCCCTGCCCCAGTCACCTTTTACCACATGTAGGTCGTAGTATTACTATTCTTTGCTCCCCTTGAGAACCCCGGCAACACACATGAGTATCAACAGCAATGCATACTTTGATATTCTTCAAAACCATTTAAAACATGCAATTAGGTTAAATCACGGCTCACTCAGTTCTGGTGTTATGTTGCAGCATGATAATATGCTACCATACACAGCTTGTGTAAACATCACAAATCTGCTTTTGAAATGTTTTCCATATGCTGCATATTTGTTGTATCTTTCACAGAGTAATTATCATTTGTTTGAATTCTTCAAGAAAGCATTGATGCTGTGTTAGATGAAGAACCGTCCGTATGGTGCCGTGGCCCAAGGAAGCAAAGAATAGTACCACTGTGACCTACAAGGCATGTGGTAAGAGGCGACTGAGCTATAGGCCTAGGGAAGCTACCCTAGTAAATACAAAGCATAGCAGAAATCGGATGTGCTGGCCCACTTGTAGGTGCATAACTGGCACAATGTACAATCACTCTTAGGCTCAGATTACATACAAATCACACAGTGGTTAACAAGTGGCAGATATGAAGCGTACAAAGAAGACAATGAAGAACAGTGTGTCACTGCTGAGATCATCAAGTCAACACTAAAAACGTCTGACAACACTGCTCCAGTGTATGAATTGTATCCTACACGGCCTCAACATCGAGGAACATTTGACTCATTAACAACACCATTTCATAGAAAATGAAATTTATTGTTTCTTTAAATATCACTTATTTGTTGAGAACAGTAATGGAGACACAAGGTTTCTGGAAGATAAGGTGGGGACAACTGTGGCAACAGGACATTAATGACATTTTTAACATGGCGTTGGAGTAAGCAGGAGAATTTGCTGGAGACTTGAGTGTTTTTCAGACAGGCTGTAATGAGAGTGACTTTCTACAAATGATGCTACATGATGATGTGGCTGAATTTGGCAATGGTGCTATTGTAATCATCAGCATACCATTTTCTGAAAGAGACTGAGCACCTGTGGTTCTGCCTAGAGTGCACGGACATAGATTCTGATACAAGTTTGTTTATAAACTTAGCACTGTGGATAATTTTTGCACTATTTTAATATTTAGCGAAAAATTTATTATTTTTTGTGTGCATTATTTATGTTGATTTAGTTTAGTTTAGTCGTCGGATCACCATCACTGCACGTCGAACAAATTAGTCCATAAGTGCTCCGATCTCTCCCTCAGTATGTCCATCAGCGTGTGGCGACTAACGACACCGGTTCTTTGTTGGTTTACAATTCTTCTTTGTCTGCCAGCATAGCGTTCTTGTCGAGCTACACCACACTTAACTTTGAGTTCTTGCAGTCTGGTTAGTGTTGTGGATTCACCGCTATTACGTGAATCATGTACACGCCTCTCTCCCTTAAGGAATTTATAATATCAGCCTGGTCCATTGCTCGTCCGCTTTGGACAGCAGCCATACCTGCAAGCCTATCCGCACGTTCATTCCCCTTACACCTGCATGCCCTGGTACAAAAATAAAACTGATCTTTGTCAGCTTAGACTTCCCCAGCGATTCTATCCAATGTCTCCTAGCCCATCCTGTTTCAATCTTCCTGTGCATACTCATTGAGTCACTGAGAAAACATGCATGGATAAAAGTCTGTGATTCTAGCCAAATCATCGCTTGGTAACCGCCATGATTTTCATAGTGAGACTGCTCGTAGTCACGGCAAAACCACCACTGTCTTCCTTCACATCATCACCTCCGACCTGAGCAGTGAAAGCCCACGAGCTCCGCACATGTCGAATCACCGAACCATTCGTATAAAGGATTACATCATGCTCAGGTGCGTTCTCAGAAATTAATGCCTGAACCTCTGCCTCCACGACAAGTGGGTTGTGTTGTCTGCATTCTTTATCAAGTTCGATGCATACAGAAAAGGATGTAGCGATTCCTGTTGGCACTGGTATCCATTCTTCACATATTTATGTTGATTATATATAGCTAATTTTGTTTGATTTCAGGAAGACCACATCAGAGTTTAGTGGTCTAAAAAAATCTGGACAAGGGAACACACAGCTGTTTCACATACTTCAGTATTTGGAATGTCCTCAGTACCTTCGCAAAATGTTTTTCCCATACCACCAGGATTTGAAATATGCAGGTTAGTTTGACAAATGTATTTGTGATCAGAGCAGCTGTACTGTTGAATGAATACTCTTATGACTCTTAATACAGAGTGTTGCGTGTATCATTCATCTGGTTTGTTTTTTCTGTCCAGAAACAGACAAAGCGGTAAGTGGCTATCATGTCAAGTTTTCCCCGTTTGTTTGCTGTTCTTCTTCAAACGCTCCATATCGACCACTTGTTAAACCGCTGTGTGATCTGATCCTAAGAGCGATTGCACGTTGTGCCAGTTATGCGCCTACAAGTTGGCCAGAACATCCGATTTCTGCGACGCTTTTTATTTACTAGGTGGCTTTCCTACACCCTTCCTTAATCACCTTTGTGATATGCCATGTAGGTCGTAGTGTTACTATTCTTTGTTCTCCTTGCAAATCCTGGCAACACACGGGCAATTTGCTCGCTATAAATTCAGGCGCAATCATGATGCCTAATATGGCACCTAAGACTGATTTTTAGGATGGCTTGCTTTCTGTATCGCCATTGTCTGTTGCCATTCAGGATAGCCTTCTCCGACTTCAGATGTGAATCACGTCTAGTGACTTATTTTAGTGCAGCAGAAAACTCTCTACATCCTCCCTTGATCTACTACAGCCATCCTTTGTAAAGTTACCCTATGACTGTTTATGGGTTCTGATTTCATATTCCACAGTTCTCTACCAAGTTGTCTTTGGTCAATCTCTCTGTCATCTTCCTTATGGGAACATAGCAGGACAGATTTGGTGATGATATCTGAGGGACCTTCGAAGACATTGCCAATTCAATTCTAGCATCTGTTTGTTTGGTTGACTATAGTGTGACATTGCCAATCCATATCTAGCATCTGTCTGTTTGGTTGGCTATAGTTAAGTTGAGCACACTGCGTTAGTGACCACAGGCCATGGAGATTCTAAGATATGAGGATAGATTGGTCAAACATTCTTGGTGTACGCATGATGTGCAGTTGGACTACAGCAGGAGACCCTGATACTTGATGTGGGAATCTTCTTCACTGATACTGCATGCCTGGGCTCTCGCTCTTCTACCTAATGATATGTAATGTTATCTGTTTGTACTTTGTTCTTTTGTTCCATATAATGTGTTCTATTTCTCTGTCTGCCCTTAGTGGAAGAAATCTTCTGATATCATCAGCACTTCCTGATATCATCCAGCACTTCCTGATATCATCCAGCACTTAGCACATGAAGAAGTGGGGATGAACATTTCATGATGTGCACACAACTGTCAATCTGGAGTGTGTTGTGCTTGAATTCTGTTCATATAATTATGAAGTGAGATGCGCTGAGTTTGGAGTGAAAATATAGTACCACTGCAACCTACAAGGCATGTTGTAAGAGACGACTGATGTATAACCTAGAAGAAGAATAGTACCATGCAACCTACAAGGAATGTTGAGAGTGACTGATGTATAACCTAGAAGCTACCTGTAAATAAAAAGCATCACAGAAATCGTGTGTGCTGGCTTACCTGTAGATGCATAACTGGCACAATGTACAATCGCTCTTAGGCTCAGTTCACAAACAAATCACACAGAGTGGTTAAACAAGTGGTCGATATGGAGCGTTGTAGTCACTGGTCCTAGGTTTTAGTTACATAACAATGTCTCTGAAATGTCAGTATTTATCAATATATTTATATCCATCATTTTTCTGTTAATTTTTGTTTTGTACAGGACTACTGAACCCACTGGACATCCCACATCACTTGAGAGAAACTGATGTTTGTGAGTACAGAGAAGGTATCACACTTAAGAAACCTACTAGTTCCAAGAGGACGGGATCTTATGCAAATATTGGCCTGAAAAAGGTTTCTTAATTAATAGCTAATTCCATCATTTGTTTCTTCTTATTCCTTCATGCTGTCATTTTCTGTTTAACTTAGCTTTTATTCTATTCATATCGTTTGTTTTTGTATGTTCTCACTGTATTGTTTTCCTTTTTTTTGAATTGTTCTTGAAACACTCAACTGAAAGAATTAAGTGATAAAGGGTCGCCCAAAGTACCTGTTATTGTAAATAGCAACAGGGGAGAGATATTTCTTGTGAGTATGAAAGGACAATGACTGCCCCAAATTATATTTAAAAAAAAAAGAACCCAGTCAGTACACTCTCTCTGAAAACTATAAGATGTTTAAAACAAGGAACATAAAATGTGAGAACTTCATACAAGGGAGGAAAGATGAAACAATTAATTTTAGAAACAAATAATATAAATGTAAATAAAATAGGCTTGACAAAGACACAGTTGAAAAGTCTAGGTATATTAAAAAGAGGAACATGTATTCATACATTCGTGAGAAAAGATAGTGCATGGATTGTTTTAAAATAAGAGTTAGAAAAATATATTTGTGGATACTGGAAATATAATGAGAGAATAGTGCTAACTTGATAATAGTGCTAAACTTGATAATAGTGCTAATTTAGAAAACACATTTGTGGAGACTATAGAACAATCAATTGATTTAGTCATATAACTAGGATGAAAAGTCATATAACTAGGATGAAAAGTCATATAACTAGGATGAAAAGTCATATAACTAGGATGAAAAGTCATATAACTAGGATGAAAAGTCATATAACTAGGATGAAAAGTCATATAACTAGGATGAAAAGTCATATAACTAGGATGAAAAGTCATATAACTAGGATGAAAAGTCATATAACTAGGATGAAAAGTCATATAACTAGGATGAAAAGTCATATAACTAGGATGAAAAGTCATATAACTAGGATGAAAATCATGGCATATCCTTTACCGAATTAGGGGGAAGACTGCAGTAAAACTTGGTAAATAGTGAAACACGTACAAACAAAGTACTATAGTTTTACAAAATACAGAAACAGTGACGATAAACAGCAACGTTTCGAAAAAAGGCCTTTATCAAGCAAACGAACAAATAGGAGTGACAAATTAAAATGAAACACAAATGGACGACAAATACAACGATCTAAGGAAAATCTGAATAAAAGTAATACGAATAAATGTAACACAAAACACACATAAAAACTAGAAATAGAAAGAAACAATGAAACATCTAGTAAATATATAACTTGAATACATGCAACATATACCATATAGATTATAAGCATGGGAAGAGAAGTACTAAGAAGCATAAGAATGTAATACATGCAACATATACCCATAGAGATTACAAGCATGGGAGAGAGACTAAGAAGCATAAGAAGTTCGTTGAGCCTGCTGTCATGACCATACAAAGAATCAACCGATTCTCCAGAGCAAATGTTTGTTCCTCTGATGATCGTAGTCGATTTGCTCTGGAGAATCGGTTGATTTCTTTGTATGGTACTCATGACCACGCTCAACGATACATTCTTATGCTTCTAGTACTTTCTCTTCCCATGCTTTGTAATCTTATGGGTATATGTTGCATGTATTACATTCTTATGCTTCTTAGTACTTTCTCTTCCCATGCTTTATAATCTATATGGTATATGTTGCATGTATTCAAGTTATATATTTACTAGATGTTTCATTGTTTCTTTCTATTTCTAGTTTTTATGTGTGTTTTGTGTTACATTTATTTCGTTATTCGCTTTTATTCCAGATTTTCCTTAGATACGTTTATTTGGTCGTCCATTTGTGTTTCATTTTAATTTGTCACTCCTATTTGTTCGTTGTTGATAAAGGCATATCCTTACAGGACTTTACCATTAACCACAGTCTTCTTCTTCTTCTTCTTGCTCGCTGATGTTCAATGTCTACACAATGAGTCTGGTTCTCTGGATGTACAGGGTGTTCAAGATAAAAGCAGCATCGTAGTTAAGGAAGCATCGTGCCAAAGGAGTTAATCTGGCATATGTTTTATGAGAAGGTTCAGTGATGACGTAGTATAGGTCAAGGTTGTGTGACGGTGTGTAATTGTAGTGCGGAAGGGGTGATGAACAAATGTGACGTAAGACGAGCTAGTCAGAACCGGTTTAAATAGTAAATAGACACAGCGCAGTAAGTAACTGGCAACTTTTGATTTGTCACTCGGGCTGCTTTTATCTTGAACACCCTGTATTTTGTGGTATTTGTTAGCTCAACAAGGCTTCCAAACAGCTTTGTGTGGATGTCTGTCTCTGTTGGTCAGTGTTCTTTCTGCAGTTGATTCATCAGGTGACAATCTTGCAGGATGTGTTCGACTGTCTGTCCACTTGCACATGTGAATGATGGAACTAGTTGTCTGTCTAGGTAGGCTCAACCACAGTAAACGAGTCGTCGATTTTCTAGGTACCACTTATATGTTCAGTAGTTTGCCATTGCTTTTTGAACGGTGAGGTATATTTTTAACCGTTCGTAAAAATACCTGCGGACAAAGTTTTCTTCAAGCTGTCGGCAGTGGAGTATGAACCAGGTACGCTTGGGTAGTGATTGAACTCACTACTGTTTAAGCTACAGGCGCCCACATAACTAAGATACTATTCAAAATTATACAAGAATAATTAAAGTAGGAGGAGGTAGGAGCAGTTTGGTTACCACAAGAGCAAAAAAACAACAAGAAAAACACAATATTATTATGAAGATATTAATAGAGAATATATCGAGGCTACAAAATGTGTATATAGATGCTTCTTTAACTACAGGAATACTTTTAATGGTTAGTGAACAGACGTCATCTCCCCCATGAGGCCATTACCTTGTAGTGGTGGGGGGGGGCTTGCGTGCCTCAATGATCCAGAAAGCTATGCCGGCAGGAACGTTCTGTTCCTGGAAGGGTTACCATGCCGGACAGGTCCAAGGTGAGAGGTCAGACTAAATGTGGCCTCCTGGTCCTCCAGGTTGGGGTTGGCGCAGTGCAACAACTCTGCCCCATAAAAAGAAAAATGTTACAGAAACTTCAAAAGGAAAAATGCTCTCGATGTCCAGCGGTCTTGAGACAGAGTACCACTGTCAGCATGAACAGTATGGGTGAAAGCCGCAGGAAGCCCACGCTGGGAATTCAAGTCTGCTGGATGTCAAAACTAAACTAAGAATAGGATTCTGGAACGACAGAACAATGTTCGAGACCACAAAGACATCACAGGTGGTAGAAGATGGAAATGGCTCGGACATGTTATGAGAATGAGACAAGAAATGCCTGCAAGGATAGCCCTCACTTGGACACCTGAGGGAAAGAGAAAGAAAGGCAGACCACGGACAACATGGAGGCGCATGATGGAAGAGGAACTGGACACCGCATCTCTGACGTGGGGCTCTGCGCTGAAGGTTGCACAGGACAGGAGAGCATGGAAAGTCCTTTCTGAAGCCCCATGTGTCACTAGGCATGACGGGATTATAAGTAAGTAAGAACAGACGTCATAGCACTCCGAACAGACTCATAGGTGCTCATTCTCCCCAGCAGATATTAAAGGGTATGCATACTGATGGTTTCCGTAAGTGGCTGGTTATACACACTCCTCATTCTGCACCTCAGGCATCAAGTTCTACTTGTAAAATGTGTAATTGCTCTTAAATCGCTGGATAGATTCAATATAAGTTTTAGTCTTCGCTTTTGTTGTGGCCACCTATTTTACCATTCTTTTTGTGATATATAATTGATCTTTGACAAGAACAACTAACTTTAAACCTGTTACGTGCCTCTACTTGTGTATGGTACCAGACACGTGTAGGTCAGGATTTCTGTTTTTCTCCTACGGGAAATATTTTGAGTCTGTCTCGCCAACAGTCAGTCCCCATCACTTCCCCTTCCTTCGTGTGTACAAGTTCTCTTTAATGATCATCAGTTTTAGTGTCTTCATCCAACTAGCGGTTTCTGAGAAACCGAAAGACAACCGTCCTATCCATCTACAACTCCCAACAGTTGATTGCAAACCTGCTGCTCTCATTGCAGTAAAACTTGCATGTCCAGGTCAGTAGATCCATGTATGCCTTTGGAGGTAGAAACCTTGATAAACGACATCCACTTATTCCGCATGACCTTCTAAAGCATTGATTGAGTCAGACAACCCCAGTAAACAAAGTTCTAGAATACTTTTAACAGCGAACTTCTGTAATTATCAGCATGCATACCTACTACTCTTTGTCATCTGCTAAAATAATTACTGAGCCTATGTGTTTACTCAGGTTCAATTAAGTTTTTCTGTTATTTAACAATATTCATGAGTATTTGTACTACTATTTATAATATAGCATTTGTTGATTCAGGATGTGTTGCTGGATATGGACGTTAAGCCAGGTCAGAGAGTGACGGTCAGATTGAATGAACAAACCACAGGTATGTTTATGAGCACTAGAGAACAAGTTTTCCGTTAGCTTCTTCTTCCAATGTTTTCAGATATCTACTTGTATACTTCTAAAGTATCCGTTATATGAGGACTATCATCATAGCACCCCGGACAAGTCCATAGCTGCTCTAATCTCCAACTCAACAAATCTAGCAGCAGCCCAACACGCCAGTTCGATGCGGATTAATCAATTTTTTTTTTAACTTCTAAAGTAGTTAGGGGTCAACTGGATCTCTGTGTACATTTCCATATAGCCTGGACTGACATGGGGGCTAGCCATGTGTGTCTCCTCTATTCAGTGGATGTTGGACACACTTCACTTATATATGTCTGAGTCCGTGCCAGAGCGGAACAGGTGCAGGAGCACTTCCTGCAAGACTCTCTTGAGTGAGCTGTGAAATAAACATGTGACCATACCCAGTCAACTTGAGAACTTTGTGGAAAACTGACAGACCTGAAGTTAACTGCCCAGATAGTGGATAAAGTGCATGACCAGAGATATCACAGAAAAAGAAGAAAAGTACCAGAGAACATAAGTAGTTGTTTCTCTTATATACCAGATTTAAATAGGAAGTTGGGTACCATAGAGAAGTAATGCCTTGTAGTTGCTGAAGTAATGTCATGTAGTTGCTGAAGTAATGCCATGTAGTTGGGTGTCACAGGTTAGAGAGAACTGGAACAAAATGCAGTCTGATATCAGACACATTGGTTAACTTGTTTGATAACGAACAAACACACATGTAAAAGATTTATTCACTGATGTTTTATTTCAGATAAGAAGAATCTGACTGGTGTTGTTGTGTCTCCAAATGAACCGAGGGAACTGGCAGGGATCTACTGGGGGTATACAGTCAGGCTAGCATCATGTTTGAGTGAAGTATTTACTCAAAGTCCACATGATAATGGTTATGACTTGACCATTGGTACATCAGAGAGAGGACATCATTTAGATGAAGAAATATCCAAATTCAAGTGTGTATTTTGGAAATATCAATTTAATGTGATTGTAAATATCTTTTGTTTACCAATCTATCAATATCTTTGTGTTTCCCGTTTGATACACAATGCTTCCACTAAAGATTTCCAATGTTGCTGTTCTACCACTTTTCTATCAATTGTTTCCCACGTCAGGGCACAATATTTCCACAGTTCTCCATGTTTCATTTGGACATCCAGGCCTTCTTTTCCCATCTGCTGTCCATCGGAGTACTGTTCTAGCCAATGTCCTTACTGGCATACATCTTCTTCAAACGCTCCATATCGACCACTTGTAAACCACTCTTTGTGATTTGTATGTGATCTGAGCGTAAGAGCGATTGCATATTGTGCCAGCTATGCGCCTACACGTAGGCCAGCACATCCATTTCTGCTGCACTTTTATTTGCTAGGGTAGCTTCCATGGCCCCTACCGGGCCTCTTATGACATGCCTTGTAGGTCACAGTGCTACTATTCTTAGTTCCTTGAGGCCCCATCAACCAGCTGCTTACTGGCATACCACGCACAGGACCAATCCCACCTCCATCTTGAGAGCCCATCAACACAAAGCTGCTTACTGGCATACCACGCACAGGACCAATCCACACCTCCATCTTGAGAGCCCCATCAACACAAAGCTGCTTACTGGCTACACGCACAGGACCAATCCACCTCCATCTTGAAAAGCCCCATCAACACAAAGCTGCTTACGCGTACCACGCCAGGACCAATCACACCTCCACCTTGAGAGCCCCATCAACACAAAGCTGCTTACTGGCATACCACGCACAGGACCAATCCACCTCCATCTTGAGAGCCCCATCAACACAAAGCTGCTACTGTAATACACACAGGACCAATCCACCTCCATCTTGAGGCCCCATCAACACAAAGCTGCTTACTGTAATACACGCAGGACCAATCCACACTCCATCTTGAGAGCCCCATCAACCAAAGCTGCTTACTGCGTACCCGACAGGACAATCCACACTCCATCTTGCATTTTAATCCAGTGATGCACAATTTGTCGTTTAAGCTTTTAATTTGCTATTGTATTTGGCCAGAATATGTGCAGTATTCTTTGTAAACATTTATTATGAAATGTCTCCAGCTTGTGCATGATATTGTGAGTCATTTTCCAGCACTCACTACTGTATAATAATACTCCCAGGACACTGCTTATATATATTTTAAGTTATGTTTTAAGATTCAATCCTTTGGCTTTCCAGATTTAGTTGAGCATGCAAAGTTTGACTTGCTTTCTAAATTTTTCTAATGTGTCCTTTTCCGAATCAACCTTCCTGTGATAGTGTACTTACCAGGTGTACAAATTCTTGATGTATCATGTGCCGTTGGTTAAAAAAAAAAGGTACGGGTCCAACACTGTTTTCCCCCAATAAACTTCTTGAAAATGCATTCTTCACTCTTATTTCCTATCAAATGAAAATCGTGACATATCCTTTGCAAGACGCAGCCATCAACAATATGTAAACGAGTCGTTGATTTTCTAGACACCACTTATACATTCAGTAGTTTGCCATCGCTTTCTGAACAGTGTGGTCTATTTTTACCCTTCATAAAAATCCAAGGGAATTAATTGCTTCCAAACTTGCCCGCCGCAGAGTTTGAACCAGGTACGCTTGGGTTGTGATCGAGCTCACTACTGCTGAAGCTACAGACACTCACCTATTATTTCCTATAGTGTATGCAATATACATGTGACTATATGATGGTTCTTGTTCAGAACTCGCCCCTGTGGTGCGGGATCAACAAGGAAGCAAAGAATAGTTACACTCGACCTACAAGGCATGCCATTAGAAGCGACTTATGTAGGACCTAGGGAAGCTATCCTAGTAAAAAGAAAGCATTGCAGAAATCTCATGTGCTGGCCTACTTGTAGACGTATAACTGGCACAATAGACAATCACTCTTAGGCTCAGATCACATACAAATCACAGAGTGGTTAACAAGTGTTCGATATAGAGTGTTCAAAGAAGATGAAGAAATATTTGGCCTCCACTCTTCATGTTGAACGTATAACAATAAATGTAGATAATAACAACAGTATAGCATATTTAGTAATTAATTTGTGCATATTTTAAACTTGATCTTGCTATTGTATGTTTTATGCAGTCATGCTATGATTGTGTTTGGAGGACTGAAAGGCCTTGAAGCATGTGTGGAAGCTGATAGCAGCATATCATCAGATGACCCATGTGACCTTTTCCAGTACTATCTTAATGTGTGCCCTGGGCAAGGCAGTAGAAGTATTCGTACAGAGGTAAATTATTCTATTTATATTCACAGTAAGGAACCCTTTTTCATATCTTCGAGGTATATATTTGTTAATACGATGTTAGGGCCCGTATTTTCATTGACCGCACAACACACAATGGTTGATATGGTCAACATCATGCCGGCTGCCTTTACTTCCCAGTGCTATGTCTGGTACCCAATTGAGGCTGGAGCGATCTGAGAGCCGTTAATGTCAGAAAAATATGTGCTGTGAAATTGAACCCTGAGCCTAAGAATCAGTTCATATTGCTCTTGTGCAGCTCTCATAGTTAGATTACCAGTGAACTTGGAGAAGACACCCCTGTATGGCATGGAACATAGAAAGCAGTCCTTCGTGCAAAAATCAGTCATAACTACGCCTGAGTTCATAGTGGGAGAACTCAAGAAGTAGAAGATTACTAACTTAGACACTCAAATGTCTTACAGCTAAGCATCTTGAAAATGGGCAACCTCATAGTCATTGAGCTGTTTGACAATTCTCTTGGATCAAATAACCACACTGAGACCTAATATGCAGTGAAGGAAATGACAGAAGTCAATAAACTTGAACTGATCAAAGCAGTACTCTACCTCCATGTGGTGACCATCATAACACACTGCATTCTGGCTTTGCGAATAAGTATCGAGAGAGAAGCAAACACAGTTCTTAGATGTCAGGCACATCTAAAGCGGAGAAGGCATGCCTGTATGCGGGGACAGTAAAGAAAGAAAGCAGGCATTCACGCAAAATCAGAACGCCATACCAGACACCCTGACTACGGTTGAATTCATAGCAGGCTATGTCACAAATACCAACACAAGACGACTACTACAATATGAGCAGATTAGAACAAATTGGCTTTCTGCGCCTTAGAACAGTAGACAATCAACTCCGCAGCCACATGTATACAAAATTCAAGATTGACAATTCAGCCATGTGTACATGTGAACAGTCACATCATGCTGCAGATCACATGCTTCAAGACTGCACCGAATATGATATACTGAGGCAAACTGACTGACCTGATGACACAACACTGGACATAAAACTACACAGACCTATGTATATTTCTGTGGAGGTAGAGACCTAACAAAACACTTGACATAAAGCTACACGGACCTTTGTGTATCTTTCTGTGAGGTGAGAGAGTATGTCTTCTATGAAAGGTAGATACTCTAGACAGAAATCACTTAGAAATTCTCATTTTCTTTATGTTGCCATCACTCGACAATAACATAAATAATTCTGTTGAAAAATGTATAAAATATCTTATTTACAACTATTGTTGTGTTTCTATTCTCCACAGGAAGCTATATTGATAGCATTGACAGCACTGACTCCCAAACTCCGAGCAGTTCATTTTCAAGATGAAAACAATACATCAAGATGATACATCTCAACGTCTTGAGAAGTTTAAAGCTGCAGCATCAGTTTATTGAGCGATTTAGAGATAGGAAATGTCATCATGAAAAGTGTAATCAGAAATAAAATGGCATAATAGTTCATTAAAGAAAACAGTTTTTGTTAATGTTATTAAGGGAATTATTTAATAGTTAGTTATCAGATTATCAAGTCCATAGTTGCTGTGATCTCTTCTTAAGTGTGTCCACCAGCATGCAGTGACTGACGGTTCTAGTTCTGTATTGGTTGGCGAAACTTTCTCTATTTCTCATATAGTGCTCATTTCTATCCCCACTTTTAATTCCAAGTTCCTGCAGTCATGACAGGAACACAGAATCCACGTCTACACCAGAATCCTCTGTCCAGTCAATCTCCACATCTACACCGAATCCTCTGTCCAGTCAATCTCCCACTCTACACCTGAATCCTCTGTCCAGTCAATCTCCCACATCTAAAACACTGAATCCTCTGTCCAGTCAATCTCCCACATCTACAACTCAATCTTCTGTCCAGTCAATCTCCCACATCTACAACTCAATCTTCTGTCCAGTCAATCTCCCACATCTACACCTGAATCCTCTGTCCAGTCAATCTCCCACATCTACACCTGAATCCTCTGTCCATTCCAATCTCACATCTTACAACCACATGAACCCTTTGTCCAGTCAATCTCCCACATCTACCAACCCTCAAATCACCCCTGTCCATTCAATCTCCCACATCTACACAATGAATCCTCTGATCCCAGTCAATCTCCCACATCTACACCTGAATCTTCTGTCCAGTCAATCTCCCACATCTACACCTGAATCTTCTGTCCAGTCAATCGCCCAAAGGGCATTCAAGATATCAGCCCTGTTCAGTGTTCCACCACAGAAGCCATAGTGACAAGTCTGTTTGTTCATTTCCTTTGATTCCCACACATCTGTTTGAAAATAAAAATGGCGTTACAATCCTGGGCTCAAATCATTGTCTACGGGCACAGAATATAATAACAATTTTAGATGTATACCATAATTGACAGATTCTGCACATTTTCATGGCTAACACGCTAAAAACAAAGTACTATAGTTTTACAAAGTACAAAAATAATATACACCGACGTTTCGACCGAAAGATCTTTATCAAGCAAACACAGAAGCAAAAAAAATTTAGACTTCCTATATGGCAGACACGTAAAAAACAAAGTACTGTAGTTTTACAATAACAATACACAGCTGTGTATTGTTTTTGTATTTTGTAAAACTACAGTACTGTGTTTTAACGTGTTTCACCATTGCTACATAGTTTTACTGCAGTTTTCCCGTAAATTGATAATATGTCAGACCTAACATATATAGTAAGACAATAAATCCCAAACCAAGTTTCGCTATTGTTATAGTTGTACTGCAGTCTTCCCTTATATCAATAACATATTTTTCTTGGTTCTAACCTACTTGTTTGTTTGACTTTAATTAAATTTGTTAATAACACTAACCCGAGTGTACTCTGATCCATGTTATTGTTCTGATCTGTTTGATAACCATATACTAATACAGTGTACTAAAATAACAATTGTATTTATAGGCTCAATAAAACTATATTTCTTAATTGTGTTTGATTTGTATGTTATTTTTGGAAAGGTAATTTTAATAAAATATAATTTTTTCTTCAATAATCCAGCTGCACTTGGGCTCTCGGCCCATGGCCCAATGCTATATAGTGATATCTGCATGTGTTTGTAAGTTGTTCTTTTGTTCTATATGTGTTTCATCTATATGGCCTTTCTCGTCTTTACAGTTTTTGCTTTTCTTTCTTGTCTTTCAACTCATAGTTGTCTCTTCTCAGAAGACTGCACCCTTGCGCAATATCACTTTCCACACAACTCTGTCATCAGCTAGTTTTCCCCATGTTCTTGGACCTATAGAAAAGTTTTCATTGAAGCCTTGCAGACATCTTTATTCTTTCTTTGTCCTTTTGTTCGATTGACTGGTTATGTCAGTAGTAGATTACGGATTCGGAATTCTTACGATATCAAGATCACAATGTGAATGGGTTCAGAATGAAGGTATGTGTATAGTCCTGGGCTGCACTAGAGATACTCCCATTGTGAAGATGAGATATATGCTTGGCCTTCTGTCACTACGCTCCCGTCATGCAATCACCCAAATCAAGGCATATACGCGAGTTACTGCGGATAAGAGACATCCACTACACAAGAACACTAATGATGTTAAGGGCACAAAAATCAAGCGTGGCATGTTGTGGATGGCTGAGAGAACAATTGGTCAGGTGACTACGGTTGCGACCCTTCCAAAAGGGGAAGAATGGATCCCATCAGATGGTAGCATGACCAACTATCTCAACGTTATCATTACTCTTGGAAGAGAATGTAGAGATTGGGATAACATGAAGGCCGATCTCGCAGTTAAGCAGCTGATAGAAGATAATGCAAGGGATGTTGTTGTATATACTGATGGGTCGGTTCAACGTGGTAAGTCCGGCTGGGGTTTCTTGGCTAATGCGCATGGTAGGGTTGTTGCAGAGCGAAGTGGGACATATAGGATAACTACTTCTAGTATGAGGATGGAGGTTGAGGCCATTACTGCTGCCCTCCATTGGATCTCTGGGACTTTATTTACTGGGGCAGTTGTTGTATCTGACTCTCAGTCGATGCTTCACAAGATCCAGAAGGGCAGGTTTCAGTGTGAGTGGATGTCATCTATAGAAGTCTCTAACCTCCAGCGGCTTACGTGGATATACTATCCTGGGAATGCGGGTGTTTACGGTAATGAGAGAGCGGACAGGCTTGCATCAACAGCATCGATTGTTGGGGAGTTGAAGATTGATAAGGGGAATATTCTTTGGTCTCTTTGCTACTGTCTGTTGGATGAGGACACTCAAATCGATGTTGAATTGATTTAGGCAGTTTGGAGTTACCCGTTGTTCAAGTCGAACTGGATGCCTGAGAGGCAGAGTGAGAGGTGTGTTTAATCAGCGAGCTACGGGAACCATCAGTATGCATACTCTTCGATATCTGTTGGGGAGACTGATCACCTATGGGTCTGCCCGGAGTGCAATGACGTCAGTTTAGTAACCAAGACATCTTTATATCTGAACAGTGGTCTGCCCTGGTGTCTCTTCCCCTCTGAAAGTTCACAGAACAACATTATTCTTGGTATACGACGAGTTTCCATTCTTCTCACATGCCCCAACCATCTTAGTCGTCTACTGCTGAGCATACCCATGATGGAAGGCAGGTTTGCACGTTGCAGTACTTCAGAGTTGGTTATCTTGTCGTACCACCTGATGTTCATAATCTTGCGGAGACATTGAAGGTGAAAGATGTTAAGTCTCCTCTCGTGTCTTGAGTAGGCTGTCCATATTTCTGAGCCATATAGTAAAGAATTAATTACACAGGCTCGTTATATTTGAATCCTCGTCTGCAATGCAGTGTTGTCCCACGCTAGCTTTTATAGTTTGCTGAGCGTGTAGCGCACTCCCTATATGAGCGTTGATTTCTTCATCCAGAGAAAGGCTGGCAGTGACTATGGACCCAAGATAGCAACATTTTTTAACTGATGTTAGATGGTTACCATGTAAAGTGATATTTGTTGTGTTACTTCCTGACATAAAAACTGTTTTGGTGACACTTATAGTCAGAGAAAATAGGTCACATGCCTTTGCCAAATGATTGATTAGGCATTGCAGTGTAGCCTCACTGTGGGTTCCATCTTATATCCGTGATGGAATTGGTGTCCACTCCTGCCGTTAAGCGTAGGGGTGGAAGCTTTAATGTACATTCTAGGGCCAGATGAGTCATCCTTGTGTTATATCCGTGTTTATGTAGTGTGGTCTTGATATTGTCTATCCATCTTACTCAGATGTTCCATCTGGTCATAAAGGTGCTTGGTTTCATGATGATGTGCACACAGCTAGCACTCTGTGATTTGTATGTGATCTGAGCCTAAGAGTGATTGTACGTTGTGCCAGTTATGCGCCCACAGGTAGGCCAGCACATCTGATTTCTGCGCTGCTTTATATTTACTAGGGTAGCATCCCTAGAGTCTACATCAGTCACCTCTTCGACATGCATGGTAGGTTGCAATGGTATTCTTTGCTTCCCTTGCGGGCACAGAGTGGTTAACAAGTGGTCGATATGGAACATTTGAAGAAGTAGAAGAAGAATAATTGGTGTCTGCACCTTTTGATCCAGTCAGACTGATATTGCTGATGTATCTTTTTGTTTGAGTCTGTTCTGTGATATTAGATTTGGTAGGATATGCGATGAGAAGTATCATTCAATCAAATGTGAAGTACCTGTTCTTGGTATTAAAGGTGTTTAAACACTAAAATCGATGTTGAGTCGATCAAGCGATTTAGGCAGTTTGGAGTTACCCGTTGTACAAGTCAAACTGGATGCCTGAGAAGCAGAGTGAGAAGTGTGTTTAATCAGCGAGCCACAGAAACCATCAGTATTCATACTCTTCGATATCTGTTAGGGAGGACTGAGCACCTATGGGTCTGCCCGGAGTGCAATGACGTCAGTTTAGTAACCAATTTGAATGATAGAAACAGCCTTAGAGCGAGAGAGATAGAAAAGAATAGGTAAACGGAAAGAATTGGAAGGGATGGCAAGAGAGGAAGAGCTGTGCTCCGTTAGGAGTTGAAAGGTGAAGAAGAAGAAGGACATGCGATGAGAAGGGGTGGTTTAGAACACATTGTGACAACTGGTAAAATTGAAGAGAGATGGGACAGAGAGAGAAAATATTAGCCTGACTTCATGGCATGGAAGAGCGTCAACATCTGAGATCATAGCAAATACCAGGGGCAGAGATTTGTGGAGATCCATGATCACCTATGCCAGCATGTACGGCACCTCTCTCTGCCTTTTTTAACACAGATTGCGGCATAGACCCTCAAGCAACTCATGCCAAGTCTTCCTATCTCTAGCTATCTCCTGCAGATTTCTCCAGCTCTTCTTTATATTGTTGGTCTCAGCCTCCAAATCTCGTCTCTAGTTTTTCCTAGACCACCTTTTCTTTCACTGTTCCTGTAGGTTCCAGGAATGGACCCTTCTTATAATATTCCACTTGGTTTTGATATGGCATCTGATGATGACCAAATACAGCCTCATACAAGTCAACATCAATGTCAAGTATACAATAAACAGAGTACTATTACAATTTGTACATGCAGTGTTTTATTGGTTTTCAGTTGTTAATAAAGATGGAAAAACTGAACAACTAATTTTATACAACACCAAATAATCTAGAAGCTAGCAATGAAGAAAATAGCACATAGAGGAAGAGGGATTATTTTAAAACTCCCAATAATTCACACAAATCTGTTCCCTGGAACCCAATAAAAGTGAAAAATGAAACATTAATTTTTTTGTTAAAAAATGGTGAAGGCATAAAGTACTGCCAAAAGTATTTGGGATTATGTGATCTGACTTTTGACATAAACGGCGACAATTTAAAGGATTAAAATTAGATTTAAACATTGCTAAAAAGATTATAAGCAATAAAATATTTAATTGAAAGTGATGCATTACATCTTCTTCTGCAATCAACTTCTGCTATGTGACTACTCTGGTATGTGTCATAAACAGGGTGGTGTGCTTGAGTTCTTCACCGGCCCCCCCATAGTTTGTTTTGTAGGATTGTTTCTATTGACCAGATTTCCATTCTTACACTGTCTCAGACTGGGCAGTCTTGCAGGATGTGCTCTGAGGACTGCTTTGGTGCTCCACAGGTGCAGGCAGTCGAGTCCCTGAGACCCATTCTGTGGAGGGGTGCTCTGAGACTGCAGTGTCCTGTTCTAAGTCTGAAGACTGGTTTGTGCTTTTCTGTTTAGTGTATTTATACTGTCATGCTCTGGATTGTATCCTCCGTTTGTTTTTCTCCACATCATTTTGTCTGGATTGTTTCAGGAACACTACAGCAATTATAATTCAATGTGAAAACAAATATCCATCATCATCATCTTGTTCAGTCTCTGCATTGAAAATTGGTTCTGAGGGTCTCTCCGAGCAGAGGGGTTTCAGGGTTGTGAATTGCAATCACTGACTAGATTAAGAGAGATGAGTGTCGATATTGGTACAACCGTAAAGAATGACATACCAAATATGCAACACGATTGATTAATCAACATTGAACTGGCATGTTGGGCCGCTGGACGCCACTTAATTTTTTTAGGTAGAGATCGGAGCATCTATGGACATGTCCGGAGTGCTGTGATGGTAGTCCTCATATAACTGATCTGAACCTTGTCCTGATGGCACACTCTGACATGTTGCTGCTGTCTGCCCATCTCTTGATGCTCCCTCCCAATTATTTCTCTGTTTCCACTTACAGGTCCCCTCATATGCAATGTATAATATCTTATAATTTGACAAAAATATCCCCTTTATACGCCTGCAAGCAATTTCTCCATACCCATCTATCCTGGGCAACTCAATCTCTTCCATGGAACTGAGACCGATATTTCTTGCCCCTCTCAGCAATGTTTGTTTCAGAGTCACTTTAGATCGTCCTCTCTTTCTTGAACCCTCTGTTGGAGTATAGCGGCTCACAATACCAGTTCTGCTTACTTTCTCATTGCCCAATGAGCCAGTATCCAATGGAGAATAATTTGGTTGTTTTCTAAGAGCTTGTTCAGCTGAAATGTCAACTCTCTCTCTCAATACAATCTTGTGGGTCTCGTTGAATGGCATTCAAAGTTTAGAAATGTGAGAAAATAACAAATTTCATAAAGGAAACAAATCAAAAAGCATACAGCACTCTAGGATTAAAAACATTTCCAAGGACAGATAATTGTTATCTTATCAATCAATCGCATACCATCTCTGCTGGCGTAGGTGATCATGTCTCTCCACAACTCTTTCTGCTTGGCGCAGCTAATCAGTTCTCTTATGGTAAATGTTATATAATTAATTTCCAACAAAATTTCTCACATTTCATGTTTAGAGGTGACACTTTCTTCTTCGAATGCTCCATATCGACCACTTGTTAACCACTCTGTATGATTTTTATGTGATCCAAGCCAATGAGCAATGGTACGTTATGCACCTACAAGTAGGCCATCACTTCTGATTTCTGCAACACTTTTATTCATTAGGTAGCTTCCTAGATGACACTTTCAACATCCATCTTACTTCTATGTATTTCAATACCCCATGGACATGACGGCAGAGCACATACTCTAAGACTGTCAGTTGCTAGCAGGCCTGAGAAATGAAACCTGGCCCGATAATACAGTTTCGCGAGAAGCTGTACGGAGGGACGGAGTCCCTAAAGACGAGCAGAATTCATGAGCAAGTCTTGTTCTTCAGTCTCAGCGGGGATCGAGAGAGAATAGCCCATGTACATATTGTTTTATTGGGTACTTCTACACACACTCCATGTCAACCCTTTGTTAACCGCTCTTTGCGATCTGTATGTGATCTGAGTCTAAGCGCAATTGTAAGTTGTGACAGTTATGCACCTACAAGTAGGCCAGCACATCTGATTTCTGCAAGGCTTTTTATTTACTAGGGTAACTTCCTTAGGCCCCTACTTCAGTCACCTCTTACTACATCCCTTGTAGGCCACAGTGTTGCTCTTCTTTTCTTCCTTGCAGGCCTCAGCAATACACAGGCGATTTTATATGTACAAATTGTTTAAAAAAAATATATTTACCATCCAACACATTCTATTTGAGAGATTCTTGAACAGAGCCATTAGGACAGTTCAACACACACTGATAGTTAAATGTTCTATAACTGATGTGTCCTATTGTCTACTGTAGCTGCCAGACTAATAATGATGTTACTTCACTTTTCTTTGTGAAATAGCTCAGTTTCTACATGAATCTTCTACTTCTTGCATTCGCTATGAATTCAGTTCTAGCCTGGTAAGAAGCCTGGTCTGGCACTTCTTACTGATTTTTGTGTGCATAAGAAGGAAAGACCTGCTTTCCTTTTTATCAATGTCCTCCACCATACAGGCATGCCTTCTCTGACTTCAGTGGTATTCTACAATGGATCTAAATGTAGTTTAGTTTTTTCTTTCAAAATAGGGAAAGCTCCTTTGCAGGGAAATGTAGCGTCCGAGATTCATTGGGCCTTTAGTTTATAATTGACTGTTAATTTAATGATTAACGTTTATCTTCTTCTTTTGTTCTTCTCTGCTTTTATTTTTGCCATTAGCTGTAGCAGGTTTAACTGATGATCGGTTTCCGAGATAGTGCACTCTCGGTTGCTTGATATGCTGTGGTATTGTGGAGTTTTAAGATGTCCGTAACCCCATCAACCCATCTTTTTCTCGGTCTTCCCTTCCTCTTGATGATTCCATTTTCAGATTGTACGCTCTTGCAACTGGTGTATTCGGGTTCATTCTCACCAAGTGGCTTAACCATTTAAGTCTCTGTTTTTCAATGAATCTAATAGCAGGTGTTATTCTGACTGTTCTTCTAATTTCCTCATTTTGTATATGATCTCTTCTTGTTTTATTTACCGCTTTCCTCAAGCATCTCATTTCACGGGTGGTAATTTTCCTGTCTTGTTCTTTTGTCAGTGCCCATGTTTGGCACTGGTAGCACAGTGTTGGTATGAAGATTGCATTTATAATCTGCCTTTTAGTCTCTACTGGAATTGCTGGGTGTTTCAAGATTGGAGTTTATACAATATACATTTAGTACATAAATTAGCTGACAAAACTGAATATAATAGCAGGTGTTGATTTACATAAAATATATAGCCACTTAAGTTTAAGCCTTTCTCTCTGTAATTTGTATTACTCCCGGATGCATGCATATTATAATGTATACTGAATTAACTAGTATATCGGCTTTGAAACATCTGAAAAAAGCACCTTGAGCCAGCATATCAGCTCTGAAGGGTAAAGGGGTTAAGTGTCATGTACAACAGCAGAAATATATAAAGGAGCAAGCAGACTATAAAAATTCAACCTTGAGTTGATATATATATATAGTACAAAATATATGTTCTAGACGTGAACACACTTTCGAAAATACATAAAATTTTAATATTTAACAGATGGATAATGATAATTAGAGATGTCACTCCCAAGACGTTTATTCATCAAATAGCTTATTCTGAGCAGAACTTTGCCATTCTAACTGTCCTTCGAGAATTTCTCTCTCTCATAGACCAGAAGTCCGCCTCTGCTGCTGTCATGCTCAAATCATCAATTACATCCTGAATCAATCTTCTCGGCTGTCTTCTTGTCCTCTTTGCCAGGATGCGTTCTTCTATAATGGTCTGCTCCAACTCTTCATGTCTTTTTATATGTCCTTCTCATCCTTATTTGTAGCATCAGCCAGTTTTCTTTGATTTTGAGTTCTTTCTAGATAGATATATTTCTTCTCTTTTCTGTTCATGGTATACAGAGGACTCTTCAGTAACGGATATTCAAAAGCACATATGTTTTTCCACTGTCTTGTTCAATGTCCATGTTTCGCACCCATACGTTGCCACCGGGAATATGCATGCTCTCATTACGTTGTACAATGTATTAAGAAAGTCACATATAAAATATTAAAGCATATTCTTTGTTTATGGAGTTGCCGTATATATTTACATATAAACGTACTTCATTGTAAATTGTTGGTCCATTATTTTAAAAATGATTGTTTCCTTATCTTAGCTAAATAAAAACAAGGATATGGAAGATATGAACTAATATATTGTTGAAAAAGTAAATATTTGAAATTTAAATAAAATGCAAAACTGGTAGTTTAAAAATCGGTGTGCAGTTAAGCAGCGTGATTGACAGTACAAAAAAAGCTTTTGATTTCTAAAAACTAATTGCATACTAAAATATTAAAGAGTTGTTTTGAAATATTTGTAAACTTTTTGTAACCATTCTCTCACTATTTGATTTTCAAATTGATTGTTTTATTCCCTCAGTTAAATCATTTTTTTTGCTGTTTTTGATTTCTTCTATCCATTCATGATATACATATTGCCAGAAACTGAAGAAAAAATAATTTGTTGAAATCATAAGATTTAATAAATATAATGAGAATTAAGTTATCCTTCTCCATTCTTGGACAAGTAGGCTAGAGACTTGGACAGCTTTTATGCACTGAATTTGGCATTCAGAGTTGCTTTCTCCTGAAAAATATGAATTGGGAAATGAAAAGTGATTATGGAGATTAATGAGATTAATGGAGATTATACATTACATAGGGCCTGCAAGCAATTTCTCCATATCACTTTATCTTGGTCAACTCGCTCAATCTCCTCCATGGAACTGAGACCGATATTTCTTGCCTCTGTCAGCAAAGTTAGTTTCAGGGTCTTCCTAGGTCGTCTTCTCTTTCTTGAACCCTTTGCATCCCACTTCAGTGTCTGCTTTGGTATTCTTTGATCATTTGTTCTCAAGGTATGCTCAACACATCTCCATCTTATCTTTCTTATAACAGTTGTCACTAGTGGTTGATCAGACATTTCCTGATTTCATCACTTCTCCTGAATTGTTCCATTTTATTTTCATTATTTTTCACAGACATCTATTTTCAAATGCATTCAACTCAAGTTCTATATCTTTATAAAAATAATGAACATAAAATGGGATGAATTCAGAAGTGATGAAATCAGTAAACATATCGCAGTGTGTTGCCTGGACTCTCGAGGGGAGCAAAGAATATTAACACTGCGACCTACAAGGTGACTGAGGTAGGGGCATAGGGAAGCTACCCTAGTAAATAAAAAGTGTTGCAGAAACCGGATGTGCTGGTCTACTTGTAGGTGCATAACTGGCACAACATACAATCGCTCTTAGGCTAGGATCACATACAAATTACAAAGAGTGATTAACAAGTTGTCGATATGAAGCGTTCGAAGAAGAAGAAGTAAACATATAGTGCCAAGAAAATTAAAATAGAAATCACAGCCTATAGAGCATATAAAGTGGTTTACCTATAGAGCATATAAAGTAGTTTGCCCATAGAGCATATAAAGTGGTTTACCTATAGAGCATATCAAGTGGTTTACCTATAGAGCATATAAAGTGGTTTACCTATAGAGCATATAAAGTGGTTTACCTATAGAGCATATAAAGTGGTTTACCTATAGAGCATATAAAGGGGTTTACCTATAGAGCATATAAAGTGGTTTACCTATAGAGCATATAAAGTGGTTTACCTATAGAGCATATAAAGTGGTTTACATATAGATATAAAGTGGTTTACCTATAGAGCATATAAAGTGGTTTACCTATAGAGCATATAAAGTGGTTTACCTATAGAGCATATAAAGTGGTTTACCTATAGAGCATATAAAGTGGTTTGCCTATAGAGCATATAAAGTGGTTTACCTATAGAGCATATAAAGTGGTTTACCTATAGAGCATATAAAGTGGTTTACCTATAGAGCATATAAAGTGGTTTACCTATAGAGCATATAAAGTGGTTTACCCATAGAGCATATAAAGTGGTTTGCCCATAGAGTATATAAAGTGGTTTACCTATAGAGCATATAAAGTGGTTTGCCTATAGAGCATATAAAGTGGTTTACCTATAGAGCATATAAAGTGGTTTACCTATAGAGCATATAAAGTGGTTTACCTATAGAGCATATAAAGTGGTTTACCTATAGAGCATATAAAGTGGTTTACCTATAGAGCATATAAAGTGGTTTACCTATAGAGCATATAAAGTGGTTTACATATAGATATAAAGTGGTTTACCTATAGAGCATATAAAGTGGTTTACCTATAGAGCATATAAAGTGGTTTGCCCATAGAGCATATAAAGTGGTTTACCTATATAGCATATAAAGTGGTTTACCTATAGAGCATATAAAGTGGTTTACCTATAGAGCATATAAAGTGGTTTACCCATAGAGCATATAAAGTGGTTTGCCCATAGAGCATATAAAGTGGTTTACCTATAGAGCATATAAAGTGGTTTGCCCATAGAGCATATAAAGTGGTTTGCCCATAGAGCATATAAAGTGGTTTGCCCATAGAGCATATAAAGTGGTTTCCGTGGTAGACTTTTTGTCAGGGGAATAAACTGCAGTTGTGGTAAATACTTCTTGAAGAGTGACAAAAGGCAGATAAACAATATATGTGTCTGCTGAGCTTATGAAAGTGTCTGCTGAGCTTATGAAAGTGTCTGCTGAGCTTTTGAAAGTGTCTGCTGAGCTTATGAAAGTGTCTGCTGAGCTTATGAAAGTGTCTGCTGAGCTTATGAAAGTATGTAAGATGAAATATAAAAAAGAAAATGAGAAGTGAAATATCTAGGGAATACTCACTGCGCCAGCTTCATCAACTAGTTTCCAGATACAGCTTCCAACACCAAAGGAGACAGCATCTGCTACTTGCTCGTTGTCAGCCGTTGCTGTATCCTTAGCTCCCTTTGCCCATAGCTATATAGAAAAGAATGTCACGAAATCTTACTATTATTATGTGTGGATATACAACTGTTAAAGCTTGATAAAGGCCGTTTGGTCGAAATATTGCTATATTTGTACTTTGTAAAACACATTACTTTGTTTTTACATGTTTCACCATTGCTAAGTACTGTTGTATTTACTGCTGTTCTCCCTTACATCGATAATAAGATTCAAGTGTTACAAAATCAAGTTTTTTAAAGCAAAGTGCTACAGGCAAATTCTTAGAACACTCTGAACAGAAAAAGTGAAAAAAATATAGACATCCTACAAGACTTTGACATATCATTTTTTGGTGCTATCATTTTGGGATCAGGTTTGTCTTTCCTCATTGATATCTACTGGCGTAGCCAGACTGTGATGTATTTTGTTACCAGGGTCACCACTTGAAGGTTTAGTAGGGTCTTGATCACTGTGGTTTTTGCTAGCCTTAATTTCTGTTATCTTATTCCCTGCCTTTTTTGTTGTTGCCCAGTATGAACTAGGCGTAGTAATGGTGCCTGATTTTTATGCGAAGGCTTACTTTCCTCATCAATAATGTCCCTCACCATTCAGTTCAACATTACCTCCACTTCATGTCTCTGAAATACTTAGATATATAACATCACAAGAGGAAGTCGCATAGCTGATAATCGTCGTGCCGTTGAGGCACAGAGAAAACGAGCTGAGCAAAAAACAGAACACACAACACCCACATGTCTAAACTCAATCATGTATGTTCCACCTGTGGTAGGAGATACTGTTCTAGGATTGGACTCTACAGTCACCTCCGCACACACCAGAGAGTGCAGCAGCATATGTCTGAGGCTGTTGTCATCCTCGCTTGCGATGGACGGCTATTACCTCGACTTCAGAAATATATGTAATTTAGATCCCCTAAGTAAAGGATCAGGGTTTCTTGTAGTCCAACTGTGTTCACGCAGAGAATTTGTGGTTCAGACTGACCTTGTACTCTAGAATTTCCATGGCACATGGTCCCCACCACAGCATGTTATCAACTTTACTATCAGCGATCTCATATTTTTATTTGAATAATCATACATTAAATGCAATACTCACAGTGAATTTTTGACCAGCTTTCACTTCGAAGTCCTTCAGTGCAGTATTAATGGCATCTTTGCCATTAACATTTCTTATCAGATGCCAGCCTTTCAAGCTCTGGTTCTGTTTGTTAAA
Organism: Arion vulgaris; assembly: GCA_020796225.1. Classification (NCBI taxonomy): domain Eukaryota; kingdom Metazoa; phylum Mollusca; class Gastropoda; order Stylommatophora; family Arionidae; genus Arion; species Arion vulgaris. Next base: position 2,429,518 of record CM036770.1, read on the forward strand.
AGAAATAGAAAATAATTTATCAGACTTACATTTTATCTTCATCTTCTTCTGATCTATGTGATCTGAGCCCAAGAGCGATTGTACATTATGCCAGTTATGTGACTACAAGTAGACCAGCACATCCGATTTATGTGATGCTTTTTATTTAGTAGGGTAGCTTCCCTAGGTCCTACATCAGTCGCCTCTTACGACTTGCCTTGTAGGTCACAATGGTACTATTCTTTGCTTCCCTTGCTGACTCCGCACCACACGAGCGCTTACTTATTATTACACAAAGAGATAGTCAACAAGGTGTTGAGATTATGCAGGGATTTAAAAAATCCTCACTTGTCTCTTCTACTTCTCCCTTCACCCCCTAGGAAGGCATATGTCCGCAACCAAAGTTTACCAAGCTTTCTATCAAAGCTGTATTTTCCAGATCTCTCCTCCTCTCTCCCCATTCTCTTGCATTCCGCTTCCAACTTCCACTTCCAAGTGTTTCTGGGTATTCCCTTACCTCTATTACCCCAGCGGTTCCATCGGAGGGCCTGTATTGTGATGCTGCCAGGAGGTTCCTCATTGTAGGTGCTATCCATCACCACCTTCTGCCCCTTATATCTTGTTCCATCTGCAGTTGTCCCGCTCTATCCCACAGTTCCCAGTTTGTGGTCCTGTCATACCATTGCAGACGGAGTGTTCTGCACTGCCATTTATTGATGAATGTCTGCCACTTTTTGTTGCTCTCCTTAGTTGTTCTCCAAGTCTCCGCTCCATACAGAAGGACAGTCTTGACGTTTGTCACTCACCTCTGCCAACGTCTAGGCCTAGGCAGACCTGGAGAAGAGAGCTGGAGGCTGATACTAAAAGGATAGGTAAAACATGGAGAGAATTGGAAGGGATGACAGAAAAGAGGAAGAGCTGGAAGAAGTTTGTTGAAGACCTGTGCTCCGAGAGTTGAAAGGTGAAGATCTGCCAACGTCTAAAATGACTTGGTCAACTGGAGTGGATGGAGGATAAATGAATCATTAACATCTTAACTACAGCATTGAGAATTAAGTTATCTAGAGTTGTGTTCGAGCTAACAACACAGATCTATACAAACGGCTTTGTTAAAGAAACTGCGATGACAAATTGACATAGTGTTAGAAACAATTTCAGCACTATGTACCATTATATATATTCCTGTCATACCCTTATATGTTACATAGGGCCTGCAAGTAATTTATCCATTCCGCTCTGTCCTGGACAACTTGCTCAATCTCTTCAATGGAATTGAGTCCGATATTTCTTGCCTCTCTCAGCATTGTTCGTTTCAGGGTTTTCCTAGGGGTTTCTTACTTGAACCCTTTTCCTCCCACTTCGATTCCTGCCTTGGTATTCTTTGATCATTTCTTCTCAATGTATGCCTAACATATCTCCATCTTCTTATAACAATTGTTACTTGTGGTTGACCAGACATTTATCTGATTTCATCACTTCTACTGAATGTGCCCCATTTTATGGTCCATTCATCATCAAGGTGCTTGTCCTTTATAGGATGTTGCTCTCTTTGCAGCGCATCTGAAATTCACTCTGTCTCTAGCCAGTTCACCCACTTCGCCGATGGTCATATTCATGGTTTCTTTAATATCTTGTAGCCATCTTCTTCTTGGTCTGCCTCTGCATCCTGGAACCCTGTCCTCCAATATTGTTCTCTCCAGACCATCGTGATGCTTGATGTGGCCAAAGTATCTAATTTTTCTGTATTGTATATTGTTTATCAGCCAATTCTCTTTAATATTTAGTTCTTTCAGGACATCTGTGTTCTTTCTTTTTTCTGTCCATGGTATTCATAGGATTTTACTGTAGCATTTCGTTTCGAAGAACTGAATTTTCGTTCTTGTTGTTTGTGTAATGGTCCATGATTCACAACCATAAGTAGCCACTCGAAAAGTGCATGTTCTCAGTATTTTTAATTTTAATGTTTTGCTGGTCCTCTGCCACATGTTCTGCGTTGTGTTTAACTTTCTGATTGCTATTGCCAATCTTCTTGAGATCTCTTTGGAGCAGTCGCCGTTATTGTTGACTATTGAGTCCATGTATTCATAGCTCTCTACACTTTGAAGTTCTTCATTGTTTATTTGGAAGTTAGGTGAGCCTTTTGCTTTATCAGTTGACATGATTTATGTTCCATTAGGAATGCTAAATTGAAAAAAAAAACCACTAAATAATATTAATGATAAGTTATAGTCCTATGTTCCAATGAAATGAAACAAAATAATAAAAAAGGTGAATAAAGAGTCTATGATAGTGGAAATTTAACCCCCACCCCATATACTTTGGAAATTGAATTCAATGCACTCTGAGACTACTATACCAACTTTCCTATGGAGAAGTATCAAATATAAATAATCTCAGTCACCATAAAGCCAGTTTTTATATGGAAACTTGATGTTTAGAGGAAATCAAGCAAGGCCCCAAAAAAATGAAAAATATTTAAAAGGGATTAAACCTGAAGGATTGACTTCATTGCACCATGTTTTACCCCATATGACTTGGTAACTCTTCACAAAAATGACACGCTACCTGCCGAGAGTATTGCACAAACTCTGTAGCTCCTGCAACAATCCTAGAGGTCTCTGGAAAAAATGCACTCATGATCAGAATGGTCCGGATTTGAACACATGTCAATCGAAATGCAAAGCTAGGGCATAACCAATTATCTACAGAGACTCCCAAAGATAAACAAAGAAAACAGACAGATATACAAAGAAGGTATATCAAGAACTTCAGCAAATTTGTCCCAATCTTGAGACTCCTGGTTGGTCCTATGTTACCTAAGAAGACAGTCATCATCATCATGTCCCTTGCGGAATGTCACTTTCATCACAGCCCGATAGAAAAACTCAGTGTCTCTAGCAAGTTCTTCCATCTCCTCCAGTTTCATGTTCAAGGTTTCTTTGATGTCCTGCTGCCACCTTTGTCTTGATCCTCCTACTGCCTCATACTTCAGAAACCATGCCTTCCATTACCGTTCTCTCCAAACCACTATGATGTTTAACATGGCCAAAATATTTCATCTTCTGAGAAGATAGTAGTAGAAGAAGAAGAAAAAGACAATCTAATTTCAATGTCACAAAATGATACCTTTGCTCTTGCACCAGAAGTGGTATTCTCAATGACAATATTTTCACCATTGTGCCCAATGCTGGATATTGCAAGTGCTCCTTTGGATGATCTCTGAATTGTTAAACTTCCACTGGATTCTTTCAAACCTGCAAGCAGATAAGAATAAAAATTGTAACATAATACTATGGTATGATACAGAATTTCCTTCAGACAGTTAAAGTGGAGATCCGTTTTAAATTATTTCTATCTAATATGAGAGAAAAAGAGAACTAAATGCAGACCTGCTCATCTCATTATTTTTGTAAATTACTGTAATATTAAATGTACATAAAGATGTTTTTTGTTTATCCAATAATTCTTTGATGTTCTAATTTCTATCAACAGTGGCCTGAATGCTATTTAATTTCTACTTTAACTGGATATAGAAATGCATTGATAACACTGACGTCAAGGACATTTACTACAGTGCAACCAAACTCCACTGTATGTTATTCCACTCTATGTACACTCCAGTCTACAACAGAACATCAGGAAAGAAAGTGAGAGGAAGACCACGATAAACTATTTTTAAAAGTTTATGAATGCCAGTAACTATCTTCTGCAAAATAAAGAGCACAAGGGAGCACAATCACATTTAAATCTTAAGAAATTGGCAATGAAATGAATTTAATCTTCTATATTTCTTCTAATTTGCCCAACAACACCTGATAAAATTCAACTGTCTGTCTTGTAACACTAAAATCACAATATACAAAACTTTAACATGAGCAATTGTTCTAATATGGATCAGAATACAGAAGCAAAACAAAATAGCATGAAACATATCTACTTTCTTGCAAACAATGCCCCAACTCAAGCGGGCAGAAGTATGGACATAGCTGATGTCATCAATGTAGTACACTCTCATTTATGTGATATGGGCGAGTCTCAGACACTGGAATGAGTGAAAGAATTAGGAATTAAGTTTGGACATGTCAGACAGTGTCATCTTCGTGGTAGAGAGTGAAGGTATACTAATCAACTTCTCATGGGTTCCGTGAGCCAATGGACTTTGGAATGGCTGCTGCAGTGGAGAACAGAGCACGAATGGGAATGCTCAATGTACCATGAAGCTGATCGCATAACATAAAATAAAATAACATACATAAGGTGGAACATTACAGACCTTTGAAAACAGAGCATGAGAACAAATCTTTGGGCACAACAAGGATGATATTAAACAGTAATGATATTTATAATTTGTTTAAATCACCAATAATTACCACCATCATGAAGGTTAATAGAATATGATAGCTAGGGCATATTGAAAGAATAGCAGAGAACAGAGAGCCTAACATTTAATGTGGAAAAGGATGAAGGGAAGAGACCACAAGGCAGACTAAGAAAACAATGGAGAGATAGCACTGAAGTAGACCTACAGATACTAGGAGTCAACAATTGGGAAGAAAAAGTTAAGAACAGAGATGAATAGAGGCAAGTGATATCTTCAGCAATAAATATCAAAGACTTGGAAAGATAAAGAAGAAGATAATAGTTGTGTGATAATTGTTAATATTGTTATTTAGTGAAGGTAGCAAACAACTTATGAAAGCATTAAAAATAGCAACTAAACAAGACTGTCTTCAACCTTTTCATCAAACCTGAAAACTACATTCTTATACTGGACAACGGTCCACCGCCCAATGAAAATAACTCTGCTTATCTGGGATTGATAGTTGACAAAGGACTAAAGTTGGGATCGCACATAGAAATGACCAGCACACATAGAACTGGCCAGCACACATAGAACTGACCAGCACACATAGAACTGACCAGCACACATACAACTGACCAGCACACATACAACTGACAAGCACACATAGAACTGACCAGCACACATAAACAAAATGGCACATAGACCAGCACATATAGAACTGACCAGCACACATAGAACTGACCAGCACACATAGAACTGACCAGCACACATAGAACTGACCAGCACACATACAACTGACAAGCACACATAGAACTGACCAGCACACATAAACAAAATGGCACATAGACTTCCACATTCCCTCTGAAAGGAATTGAGGTATCAAATCTAACCCCCGGAGACTAAACTGACTGAGAAATTGTGAATCATCTTCAAGGACTTCTTGCTGACAACCAGATTCATGGAGGCAACTGATCACTCTTTTTTAATATCCAAGTCCAGGAAACTGACCAGAGGCCTAGTGGATGAGATGACAGAAGTCAGTGTCAACAAACAAGAGCTGATCAAATCCTTACTTGTTTCCATGTGGTGGAACTGGTAACAGCCAGCATCACTGGGATATGGCTAAGCAAATAGGGATCAAAGAGAGAAGGTAAGTTCTGTTCCAAAAATATGTTGACAATTTATGTGTTGTGTTAAAAGTTGCATATATGGCAGCCCTACTGTAAACTACTACACAACATAACAAACGTAATTTTTGGGGTAAATAAAGCAGAAGTAATATTACTTTGAAATCTAAGGGAGAAAAGCCAGCTCATAATTATTAAGTAATTATCATAAAGTCATAGGATTATGTCAGTACTTTGTTACAAGATTGTTCCTTATACAACAAACCAACACAGAACGGGAAGTGTTAGTCATAACACATTGAAATATATTTTTGGGAGGAGATCAGAGCAATTATGAACATGTCCGATGTACGATGAAAATGATCATCAAATGAAAAATGAACAATCCCTTTACATCATTATTGTAGATGACAATTCAACTAAAATACTTTTTACAGGTGGAGTTGAAATGTTCTTGTAATGTTCTTATACAGTAATGGGTACTGGAATATGACTTACAACATCATACACAAGTTCGAGACATTGGAAAATAAATGTTGAAGAAGCATCCTGCAGATTTTCTGGCCAAAGACGATAGCAAATAAAGAACTTTTAAAGCAAACAAAATAAGCATCATTAGAAGACAAAGGTGGAGATGAATTGGTCATGTGTGTCATATGATAGTATCGAAAAAGGGGGAAAACTGCAGTAAAACTTGGTGAAATAGCGAAACACGTACAAACAAAGTACTATAGTTTTACAAAATACAGAAACAGTGACGATAAACAGCAACGTTTCGACCAAAAGGCCTTTATCAAGCAAACGATACCACAGGAGTGACGAATTTCAAAGAACACTTACAAATGGACGGTTACAGTATGCTAGTAGGAACATTGGCAAGGACAGCTGTCCGATGGATAGCGGATGAGAAGAGAAGGCCTGGACATCTAAATGAAATACAGAGAAGAACGGTGGAAAGAAAGTTAAAAGATTATGGCCTGATGGAAAAAATTAATAGAAAGACAGCAAAACGACAACAAGGAAAATATGTTATGGAAGCCTTATGTGTCAAACTGAACACGAAGAGGATAATATATATAAAGTTGAAACCTTTTTTGGTATAAATATTCACAAAACAGATGAGACTGCAGTAAAACTATTTGATTGGCAAAACACGTAATCACAAAGTACTGTAGTTTTACAAATTACAAAAACAATGACAAAATACAGCAACGTTTCGACCAACAAGGCCTTTATCAAGCAAACACACAACTTTTTTTGGCACTGTTTTTCTAAAACATGTTACTGTTTAAAAAATACAATTCAAGAGTTTGTTTGTCATGTGTAATTTACAATGTGTGGTTTGAAGTGTGATATTGACAATGTGTGGTTTGAAGTGTGGTATTTGAACAGACTTAGAAACATTTTTTATAATATTTTGACCCGGAATCTATGTTTTTATTATAGTTTTCTTAAACTAGACAAACCAATATGATTTTTAAGGATCTCTCTCCTTATTGCTATCCGCTCCTCGAGGAACGTAGAGCCTCAAAAGCTGTTCACAACTTTTCCCAGTCTCTGACTGTTTTCTTTATGGTCTCCCAGGATAGTCCAGCACCCATCAGCTCGTCAAGCTTCAGGTCTTTAGGACGTCACTGCTTCCATTTTCCTTGCATTTTCACTCAAGTGCTTGTCTAGTGACACTCGACTAGCGACTGCATCTTCCGTAGGGTATGCCCAACCCACTGCCATTTTCTTCTCTTAACCTGGGTCATCATGGTTTGATTTTTAACTCTTTCCACGCTTTAAAGCCGCACACTGCGCTCATGGCGGAAGTCCGTTGCACGCTTTAAGCCGCACACTGCACCATAGAGTTGCTTCCTTTATAAGAAGTCTTTCTAGTTTTACTTCTACTGTTTTACTTATAGTACTTTTTAACCTTGTTATTCTATTGGGTTGTCCAGTTTTCTTCAATTTAGTATATAATAAGATATATATGTTTATTTATTGACAAGTAGCTTGGATCGTAATTTTTTTTTTACTTCCTTGAATTAACTGCTTAAAAATTGAGGAAATAAATGGCGTGGAAAGAGTTAAGGATGTATCGCAATTTGTATTATTTTTCAGGTCTAGATATTCAGTTTTATGCAAACCTAAAGAAATCTGCTGTTGACAGAATACAGTGGTGAAACATGATGAGATAACTCTTAAAAATTTATTTTTGTATGGGAAAAACTTGAAGAAGAAGAAGAAAACCACTGAGAACAGTTTAGTGTGGAATCATGATCAGGGGGAATTACCATCATTCTTTATACTGCCTAATCTGACAAAGGTAATTAGTTCTGTCGTTGAGGTATTAAGGAAAACATACACAGAAAGCAAATTTATAGCACAGATTAGAAAGAAGTAGACCTCAAATTTTGTGCATGTTATGAGAATAGAATGGTTAGAGAGCTGGAAACAATGATAGGGAAAACTTTATGACAATATAATTATAGCAACTGGGCAGTTTGACGCAGTGCCACAAACAAAAGTAAACTGTTTGAATAAAAAAAAACACACAGCATATAAGACAGGAAGTTGTGGAATGAATTCTTATCTAGTCCAAAATATTGACATTCATTAATGAGGTAAAAAAATCAGCTTGCTGTCCAAGAAATCAGAATTAGTTATACAGTGGATACCAGCACACTGTGGCATCCAAGGAAATGAAATGACTGACAAACTTGCTCGGGCTGGAGAAGCCTAACACAACCCCTCGACATAAAGCTTTACAAAGTAAAAACTCTCTTGAAACAGTCCAGAAAAATAATGTAGAGAAAAACAAACAGAGGATACAACCTAGAGCATGACAACATAAATACACTAAACATAAAAGTGCAGACCACAGTCTTGAGACGTAGAATGGGCACTGCAGTTTCAGAACACACCTCCATAGAATGGGTCTCAGAGACTCGGCTTCCTGCACCTGTGAAGCACCAAAGTAGTCCCCAAAGCACATCCTGCAAGATTGCCCCAACCTGAGCAGCGTGAGAATGGAAATTTGGCCAATAGGAGCAAGCCTTCACACCAAACTGTGGGGGGGCTGATGAAGATCTCATGCGCACAGCCCTGTTTACGACACAGACAGGAGTAGTCACATAGCAGAAGATGAATGCAGAAGAAGAAGACTTGTAATAATGAGTGTATTAATTGAATAATAGTAATATTAATTAGAAAGATAAGGTTAGGCCTATACAATAATATTTTCTTATTGAGTGAAGACACAAAACAGTTTAATGAATGGAAGCAATAGTTGAGTTATGAGAATATTTTAAAATGAATACAAATGGAAATATATGGGGATTGCCAATAGTGAAGTTGATAACACGCTGCGCTAGGGGCCACATTCTGTGGAAATCCTTGGGTTCAAGTTAAGCTTAGTTAAAAGTTCTTGGTGTTGACACAATATGCAACAGATTACAAGAAACCCTGATCCTTTACTTGGGGATCTAAATGAAAAGTACCTTTGAAATCAGAGTAAGGTTCACCTGATTGGTGATAGACACTGAGGATAAGGAAAGCAAACCTGAAATGCAAAAATAATTTCAGAGGAGTCTTATTATATTAGGTGGTGTGACTACACCTAAATTCAAAAAATGGAATACTAAAAAGTAAAGCAAACAAAAACTAAAACTAGAACATGAAATATTACTTTTTTAGCATGAATTTAAAAAATGTTAGTAATTTTTCAAGCACTAAAAATGAAAATGTTTTTTTAATAGACCAAATATTTAATACCTACAACTATTATTTTTTTGTCTATTAAAGTAGTTAAAAAAGTGTTAAAAGAAATTTGCACTGATAGTGAAAATTATTTATATTTATATAAAAATTTACCCCAACAAGTTTGATCTCTCTTGTTTTTCCTTGTCATGTGATCTCTGTTGACTTGAACTAGCTCAGCAGTTTTTAATTCCTACTACAGGCCAGTTTAGTTTGGTGTTTCTTTTTTCTGTCTGTTGTTATCTTCCTTGTTTTGTATTAAATATTCAGGTTAGAAGTATTTCTAATTATTTTCTCATGCGAGTTTTTAAAGAATAATGTTTATGCTGTTTATTATAGAAAATATTCCAGTTTGCTGATATAAAACAAGCATGTCGTTTTGTATTCTTTGCTGAAATATTTACAGAAAGTATAGCAAAAACAAGGAATGAGAAGCAGGGAGAAGTAAAAGAACATATTGTGAAGAATGGAAGAATTTAAAAAGAGTTACTGGTCTCCTATGCTGATCTCAAGAAGATAGTCCAAAGAAGAAATGTGTTGAGAATCCTATGTTTGACACAGAACAAGGAACTACTAAGTGAAAAGCTGAAAGTAACAGTGATGTAGTTTCTCTACTTCTTTAACATAATTTTTTCTGCTGTGTTGTTATTTATTGTATCTTTAAACTGTTATTTCTTGTTTAGATAATGAAGATTTTTAATGAAGATGTTAGGTTTTTGTTCAACAAGATTGTCATAGTTATGACTAACATAGTCATGGCAACAAAGCATAACATCACAAAATACCTATGCTCAAATTGTTAAAAACACATACATTGTCATGGCTATAATATAGCAAATAAAAAGAAGTATAGCAACATCTAATACAGTTGAAGATTAAAGTGTAAAAGATATGATGGATACAAAACACCATAATAAAAACAACATAATATAATCAGACGTGTACCTAACTTAAATCCATAGCTAAAGAGTTGTGAGGTTGGTGAACAGTTTAACTCTTACAATATGACACGCCACCTGACAAACCATCCAGGCAGTAACAATTTTCTAACAAGACATCTCACAAACTAAAACATTAAATAGAAACTAATTTATTCACGATATTCATTTGAAGCTTTTCTTACATTATTGTATCTTGAGTTGCTTTTCAGTGCCAGAATAAAAAGAAATTTCTTTAACGAATATTGTGTGTGTTCTAAGAGTTAAGAGGAAGTCAGATCAACCATAACCTTATAAGCAGGAACCAAACAAACAGACAAACAAACAAACAAACAAACAGTTGAAACCGTATATTACAAGTGAAGAAAAAAGTAGGCCTACTATGTTGTTTTTAGAGAGGATCAAAATTTGAATATTCAATGCAATCTGAAAGATTAAAAAAATAATAAAAAGCAAGGTACTATTACGGTATTTCTTCTTCTGCTATCGACTTCGGCTATGCAACTAATCCGGTATGTGTCATAAATTCAGCGATACACTTGAGGGCTTCACCAGTCATCTTTGTTGTTCTTGTTGTTCAGATTTCCATTCAAACACTGCTTGCTCTGGGGCAATCTTGCAGGATGTGCTCTGGGAATACCTTTGTGCTCCACACATGCAGGCGAATGAGTTCCTGAGACCATTTCAATAGAGGTGTGCTCTGAGATATGAAGACTGTGTCTGCACTTTTTCTGCTTAATTTATTCTATGTTGTCAGACTTTGGGTTGTATTCTCTGTTTGTTTTTCTTCACATAATTGTTTTTGACTGTTTCAGGGGAAATTTTGCTTCTGTAAAGCATTGTGTTGGGTGGGGCTGTGTTAGGTTCTCCAGCACTTGCCAGTTTGTCAGCTTTTTAATTTCATAGGATGCCCAAACTTCTAACTCAACCTATAAAAAAGTGAACAATGAAGCTGATGCCAATGTAAACCTGAAATACTGAGGACATTTATTAAAAGAGAACATCACAAGTTTAATTAAAGTAGACTTATATCAAAGAAAAGCTTATTAAAACTGGAGTATACACTACACTGAATTTTGTTGCTGTTTGCAAACATAATATGTCAAACAGAGCTATCAATATAACATTATAACATGGGTGCGATGTAGCTCTTTCATGACAACAAATGGAAGGACAAGAAAATACTTGTGTAGAAAAATGTGGGAGGGGGATGTTGGAAGTCAAACAACATCTAAAAAATAGTTGTTGGTCCATGTATTAAATTGACAATTTCTCCGTTCAAAGTTGAGCCCCTTTTTGGTGAGGCACCACCTTCTAAATGACTTCAAGTTAGATCAGTGTGTATGACCATAACAAAAATAAGATATACAATTATGAATTATTACTGGTGTTCCTTATAGAAAGAAGATTAAACGCTCTTCATCTCCACTAAAGTGTCTCAGTTCTAGAAGGAAAACAAATTCAGAAATATTTGCATGTATTACTGACTTAATGGTTGGTGAATTCATGCATCTAGTCCTATTGGAGATGGATGAGAAATATTGAAATCGCTTTGAAAATAAAACTATAAAATAAACTAGTAGCAAAACACATAAAAACAAAGTACTGTAGTTTTACAAAGTACAGAAAGGTCACTTCAGCAAATTGCACATGTTAAAGATTTCTTAACAATAAATAAAAAACATAAAAGTAGATTAACTGCTGCTGCCAGAGCAAAATTTGTGATATCAAAAGTTATAATTTAGTTCCTATAAAATCTACTATCATGAAACAACCTTGAATGCCAACCTGAAAAAAAAAGAATTACTAAATTTGGATGTTCTAAGCCAAAATACGCAGACATTGCGGCTTTCTTGTAAACTTAGCACAGTATACTCAAATCAAAATAATTATACAGAAAGTAAAAAGAATAATTTATAAAGTAGTTGTACAGTAAAAAAGAAGATTAAGCAGAATGGTTTCCAATCAATAAGCACATAGAGCCACAAAAAGCTTTGAAACAATATCATGCAGTTTATAAATAAACATATTTTAATTGTCAGTCTGCGCATGAATGCTTATTGGAGTAAATTAATGTTCCAGTAAATAAAAAAATCATTCAACTTCAAATAACAAAACAATGATCTGCAAAGATATTAGTAATTAATAAGTATAACTATTTTTATCTTTTAGTGTTGCATAAAAAAATTATTTTCTTGAAAGTTCTCACTAGTGTAAAGTTCAAAATGTGAATGTGCAACATACAAATTTGATACATTGTTGGTGAGGTGTATCCTGACAATTGTAGTTTCACATTAGTGTTTAGTATTTAATTCTTTGCTTTAATTATATTAAAACATGCTCATGCAATATTTCTTACTATTTACATTGTTGAACTACAAATAAAATAAATGCTCATAAGTCAGATAGAAATGAAGTCATCTACATTTGTTCTAATTTTAATTTCTGAAGAAGGTCTGATAAAATAACGTGTCAGAACAGAGCTAACCCTTGTGTGGGATTATATATATCTACTGTAACAAACCACAGATTACAAAATTTTCTGATAATTTCGTCACCAAATCCTGCAATATACATGAACATAAACTTGCACAAAGACAAGATAAATAAGATAGAATAAGCATAGATAATACAAATAAATTCTGCAATATACATGAACATAAACTTGCACAAAGACAAGATAAATAAGACAGAATAAGCATAGATAATACAAATAGAATGTCCCATAGCCTTTTTAGACTTTAGGGTATGAAGTGCCTGCCACTTCTTATTTTTCATCCCTAGTGTGCAGGAGGGTCATTTCTTTTCCTCTTGAAGGAAACTGAACCCACAACCATCTTGTGCCCGAGTCGATAGACAAACACTTATGCATTGCGCTAATCGGCTCCTTAAATAAGCATACATAACGCTTACAAAAGCACAACATAACATAAAATAACCATTTTCAAACAACAATATTTGTATGTTTTTGATACTTTTTTTTTTATTGAAGAAGAATGATAGCAGAACCATGTTACAAATACACAGAGAAAAGTAAAACACAGACAGCTGAACAGAATTAGAACACATTGCGACAATTAGAAAAAATAAATGGAACAGGGACAGAGGAGAACAGAGGAAGAAGGTACTCAGCAAGTAACATTATGATATTAGAATAGTGTCATCAACGAGTTGGTCACAAATCTTGGGTACAGAGAGTTGTAAAGATACATGATCGCCAATGCCAGTAGGGATAACATCTGACGATGATGATGACATTAGAGAATACAGTAGTCTTTAGTACTGAAGTCTCATACTCTCGTTCATTTCTCATGCAAACAGTAATAAAAATAAAGATGAAAAACAAAACACCAAAAGTTTTTTAATATGTTTATTATTTATATGTATCAAAAAAGAAAGAAAACAGTAAGTGATGCCTTAAAAAGTAGAACTGTATAAAAAAGTTGTCTTGTTCTTCAAAAGTAAAAATAAATTAATAAGGAATGCATTTTAACTTGTTATTAAAAATGGTTTGGATGTTTCCTTTTTGAATTACATGTTTGTTGTTTTCAGAAAAACTGATATAAAGAGAATGTACAAGAATGGTTACAAATGAACTTTGTATAAAAATAAAAGATGGATTTTTTTTCCATAAATATATAATTATTTAGTAAAAAAAAAGTTTTCAGAACTTATGGAAAAATAATTTGATTAAATTTGTCTATTATAGAAAATTAATATTAAAATGAAGATTTGATTATTCCACATGTCTTATTTTTTATATTCAATATTTGTTTCATCGTGGCTTTTTTATAACTTTTGAAATATTAATTGTTATGAATAAAATGAGTCCTTATTTTAGGACAAGATTTTTTAGTTTGTTGATTATATACTTGTTCACCAATTTAACACATTTACATTTTCTTTAGATTTTTTATTACCTATTTTTCATGTTGATTATGCTGGCAGTTAAAATCCACTAACTTCATTAAGCCATAAGTTTTTAGCAAGCTGAAAAAGTTAAAACATCAGGCACCCTTAAAATATAAATGGAGAAATGTATAAATGATATAAAGATAAATATAAAGACTTGAGCGTTGAGTACAATCTCCAATCAATTACAATTTACATCTGTAAGCCATTAAAAATGTAATGCATAAAATAGGTTTTCCATTTTGCATTAATAATTCACAAGTTATTTACTAAATAAAAATTATTATTAAAAAATTAGATACAGTAAAAAATGCAAGTTTTGTTTTATTGGTTAGAATATTAAATTTTGCATTGCTAAAAATTATTTTAAGCATTTCTAAATGTGAATTTGCATCTTGCATTCAAATTTTGTAAGTTATCCAATAGAAATTTGTTTCAAAGTTTTGTTTTATAATATTTTTCTTTCTTGAAAACAGGAAAATTTTAGTGGTAATTTTACTCTGCATGCATTCAAAGCTATCTATACATTCATTACATATTGAAAGTATCTATTCAGTATCTACCTTTTATAAATTGAATATAAATCTAGACAGACTATTTCGGCTAGCACTACATTCATTATAATATTGAGCTTCTTTTTGCAAGAGGCTTAAATAAACTTTTCATATATATCACACCACTGTAAGAAGGCACTTGTAAGGGTAAGGCATCTGTAAAATTGTCAACATTGTTTTGTTTATCTAGCATTTAATTACAACAAATTATTAGCTTCATTAAAATTTTGAAGTAATCTTGAAATACAGATATTTGCACAATTTTTCAAATACTCTTTAACAATTTATAAAATAATTCAACAATCTTAAAAAAAAAAGATGTGCAAATAAGATTAAGATTTTTTAAAACATGTTATCACATCCCACTTTTTAACCAGATGAATTTCAACTTTAATATGAAATTGCATTGAAAACGGTTTACATGTTTTGAAAAAGATAAAATAATATAATATCCTGTTAAACTATTCCATATTAATGAAAACAATTTTGAGATGAAACTTGAATTCTAAATTCTAAAGTTTAGGATTTTACATGCCAAATTAACAAAAACTACAAACACTAGAAATTTGTAAACTTTTTTTTTGGCTACTAATTTGTCAAAATACTTAGAAATATACTAAACTCAAATTGTATGTCTAAAAATATTATCATTTTAAAATAAAGATAATGTCATGATGATTTTATGCAGAATTTAAGTTATAAATTCACGTGAACAAAAAACATCCGATATTACAAAAATTGTGCACACATTGTGTAGGAAAAAGATTAAAAAGTGTGTGCTCTAAATGCATTATAAAACTAAAAAGTCAAATTTATAATTGATGTCATGGCCTTCTCATAACTTTTTATATTACTTTACTTTGTTAAAAAAAGCTATACATTTGTTTGCCTACACTCTTGAAACTATCTCGCTCTCTCCATCATAAACGAAAGTAAATGCTGCCGAGGACGCACGAAAGTGATTGGAGAAAATAGAGACATCTCTTTTCTTATCAGGCAATACGCTGAGGAGTTATCCGCTGAACTTGGCTGTGAGAGTAGCTTTCTCCTGCAAGCAAAGAAATGTGCTGCATTTATAATTCATAGACTTAAAAAGTTGTAAATACATAAAAACTTGTATAAAAACAAAGGTGAGAACTACAGATGTCTAAGAAGTAGCATCTGCACACTCAAAACTGGATCCAAATTTCCATCATTTGCTGTCCCTTGCTATTTTGGTAGACAGACTATTCACCTTCTGATCTTGTTTTCCTACTTAACACTGCTATCTCTCTCTTGTCTGCTAGCTTTCAAATTTTTCCTCCAGCATGGTTTTCAACAGAAAGTCAAATTTATATGTGCTCAGAATATTTTAGTTGCCTATTTTGAAAAACTATTTTCAAAATTTGTCGTAGTTTATTTCTTCAGAATTTCTGTATCTCAGTCCGTACTATAGTTGTGTACAAATATCCGCTAGTCATGCCATTAGCCACCATAGTGGCTTTTCAAATAGAGCACTATCTTTTGCTTTGTGCTATTCCTTCCAAGTTCTATAGTACCTAACAGTAGTAAAATAAATATATACAGATAAATATTAGATGATTTATAGTAATAAGACACCTACTGCAAACCAACAATGTAAATCCAAAGTGTTGAAAATTCTGTTGTGCCTTTGGAATGCGAGGCAAGCACCTAACCTCTACGCCACAGAGACACCCGGCATCTACTTACTATTTTATGATATAACTGTTTAATTTACAGAGACACCGGCATCTACTTACTATTTTATGATATAACTTGTTAATTTACAGAGACACCTGGCATCTACTTACTATTTTATGATATAACTGTTTAATTTACAGAGACACCTGACATCTACTTACTATTTTATGATATAACTGTTTAATTTACAGAGACACCGGCATCTACTTACTATTTTATGATATAACTGTTTAATTTACAGAGACACCCGGCATCTACTTACTATTTTATGATATAACTGTTTAATTTACAGAGACACCTGGCATCTACTTACTATTTTATGATATAACTGTTTAATTTACAGAGACACCTGGCATCTACTTACTATTATGATATAACTGTTTAATTCAGTCGTCAGATCATCTTCACTTAATTCAGTCGTCAGATCACCTTCACTGCATGTCGAACCAATTAGTCCATAAGTGCTCTGATCTTCCCCTCACTATGTCTCTCAGTTTAGTTTAGTTGTCGGATCACCTTCACTGCATGTCGAACCAATTAGTCCATAAGTGCTCCGATCTCCCCCTCACTATGTCTCTCAGTTTAGTTTAGTTGTCGGATCACCTTCACTGCATGTCGAACCAATTAGTCCATAAGTGCTCTGATCTCCCCCTCAGTATGTCTCTCAGTTTAGTTTAGCTGTCGGATCACCTTCAATGCATGTCGAACCAATTAATCCATAAGTGCTCTGATCTCCCCCTCAGAATGTCTCTCAGTTTAGTTTAGTTGTCGGATCACCTTCACTGCATGTCGAACCAATTAGTCTTTAAGTACTCCGACCTCCCCTCAGTATGTTTCTCAGCGTGTGGTGACTAATGACCCCGGTTCTTTGTTGGTTTACTATTTTTCTTTGGCCAAAGTGTTCTTGCCTAGCAACACCACACTTGACTTGAAATTCTTGCAGTCTGGTTAGTGTTGTAGATTCACCACTATTACTTGAATCATGTACACATCCTCTCTCCTTTAGGGAATTTATATCAGCCTAGTCCATTGCTCACCCGCTTTTTACAGATGCCCTACCTTTAAGTCTATCCGCACGTTCGTTCCCCCTTACACCTGCATGCCCTGGCACAAAAATAAAACTGCTTTTTGTCAGCTTAGACCACCCCAGTGACTCTGTCCATTGTCTCCGAGCCCATCCTGTTTCAGTCTTCCTGAACATACTCATTGAGTCACTGAGAAAACATGCATGGATAAAAATCTGTGATTCCGGCCAGACCATCACTTTAGTTACTGCCATGATTTCCATAGTGGGACTTCTCATAGTCATGGCAAAACCACCACTGTCTTCCTTCACAACATCCAACTTGAGCAGTGAAAGCCCATGAGCTTGGCCGCACATGTAGAATCACCGAACCATCTATCTAAATGATTACATAATATAACTGTGTGTACTTCCTCTTCTTTTTATTATGACTATATTAATAGTAATCCTTGGTCACAGATTCTGTTATTCATAAGTATTTGTTTGTAACTTCTCACCCACAGTCAGAGAGAACACACACATGTACACAAGCAAGTGAACAAATATACTACAAAAAACCATATATACTACACAAAAGCATACATACTACACAAAACCATACATACTACACAAAACCATACATACTACACAACACCATACATACTACACAAAACCATACATACTACACAAAACCATATATGGAACTTACATTTCCGGACTCATCAAACAAGTTCCAGATGCAGGATCCCACTCCAAAGGAAAAGTAACCATCAGCAATCTGTTCCAGTTCACCTGATGCCCTATCCTTAGCTCCCTTTGCCCACAACTGTTAGAGATATTTGATAACATATGTCAGTCAACATTCATTTGTTGTCATGGAAACAAAATGTTTTCCCATTCTATAGGAGCACACACACACTGCCATTTTCTTCTTCTTCTTATGCTCGCCCGCAGTGAATTCAAGCGTAGTCAGGACGCCTGGCATGGTGCGTCTGACTGGTGTTTGCAAGAAGGCCTGCTTCATTTTTTCAGCGCTTTCTGCCATACAGGCACTTGCTTCAACTTCAGAGGTACACTGTCATCTAAAGTAATAGAGAGCTTAGGAACAGCCTTCTTCTCATGATCTAACCTTGAGAAGTTAAGTTCCCAATTGCACTTTCTCACAGTAGAGAACACGTAACTTGTTGGCAAAGTAAACCCAGTTCTAAAGGCTAACATCCATTGGTATCAGTAGACAACTCTTCTTTTGGTCATAGACGATTTACTTCTCCTAACAACCAAGTTCACGTTCAAGATAGAGGTTATTTCCCTATAGATGTGCTACTCTGTGTTTGGGGGTTCAGCATAGTGCTGTCGCCCCTGTCTGTAAAATATTAAAATTTTACAGAAATAGCCAAGAAAAGTTAAGAACTTTATGTGGGAAGCATGATATCAGCAGATGAAAGAATCAATACTGAAATAATACAAAATTACAACAAAGCAAGCCAAATCATCGGCTAAATGTCACCGATATTCAATTGCAAACATATATTTACATATAAAATTTATTTTAAAATTCAAATTACAAAAAGAGATTTAGTTAGCCATCAGATTATCCTCATGGCATAAGGATAATTCCATAAGTGCTTCAATCTCATCTTCTGTTTAAAGAATGGAAGAGTACAAGTGTACATCGTATATTCAAACAACATTAGAGATACGATTAAAGTACCCACATGGAAATTCTGTCATAACTATGAAGCAGAAATCAAGGTAATCAATGCGGCAGCTAAGAAACTGTTGAATACCAAACTGCCCGAGTGGTTACCGGGGCCCAAATTGGGGTGTAAAGAATAGAACCACTGTTACCTGCCACGCATGTCGTAAGAGGTGACTAAGGAGGTTGGATCTAGGGCTAGCTACACCACACTGTAAGAAACACTAGATGGCTACAGAACGGAGTGTGAACCAAGTAAACTCTGGCTGAAACCGGACATATCGGCGAAGGATAAGCATCAGAGCTCTAAATGGTGCTGAAGATGTGACGTAAAACACACCAATGCTAAGGCTGCATGAATCCGATTTTCACATGAATAGAATTTATGAGGAGATCTGGTACATCAGTCTGGTCGGTTATCGTGAGAGAGAATACCAAACTTGATTCACCATCCCATTGTACTCCTGAAGTCAGAAAAGGCACCCCTGTGTGTGTGTGTGTGTGTGTGGGGTAAACACTGATGGAAAGGAAAGCATGTCTTTGTGCAAAAATCATTCAGAAGTGCCATACCAGGCACCCTGACTATGCTTGAATTCATATGTGGGCGAACGAGAAGAAGAAGAACCAACATGTTGTATTTTTGACAGATGCAAAATCAGCACTCTAAACACTTTAGTCCCGGAAATTGTCAGCTTTACAGATGCCGCTGTCTGAACTGTGCAAGTCGCCCGAGTGGTTACCGGGGCCCAAATTTGGGGTGTAAAGAATAGAGCCACTGTTACCTGCCAAGCATGTCGTAAGAGGCGACTAAGGAGGTTAGGCTGACATCGGATACACATGTCCGCTAGGGAATGCTAACTCGAAACAAATGCTTGTTGCACAGATGCACCAGGCCACAAGGCGCATAACATGGTGCAACGACCCTCACAATGAGGAATGGGATAACGGATTCTACGGTCGCCAATCTGCCTCTGAGATTTAGCCACGCAGTAAGAATGTCATACCTACGATCGCGAGGGTGGCGAAAACGTACTGCGGGAAGAGGCCCAAACGGGGAAGCAGAAATCATGGAAATTGTGTCCTACAGAACTGCCCCCAGTATGCAGACTTGGGAAGAAAGAGGTGGCCCGCTTGCACCAGCGTCCAAGACAAACTGTATGGCGTGGCTGATAATCTGAGGCAGACGGCTGCCTTCATTAGAGAATCCAAAGCCCAATCTAGTGAGAACGCAGAAGAAAAGAACTGTGCCAGTTGTATAATGTTGTCTTGCAATAGTTACAGCTTCACTGTGGAATACCAGGAGATGAAACAGCAGACTGACTTGTCAAGAAAAGTTCTGCAGAAGAGCAATAAGATATACTACTTACCTATCACCAAAAGAAAACAAGGATTAAATTAATTAGAAAGCCACCAATACTAACACCAAAACATTAGCAGATTAGAACAAGTTGTCATTCTTGGTTATTGGTTACTAAACTGACGTCATTGCACTCCGGGCAGACCTATAGGTGCTCAGTCTCCCCAACAGATATCAAAGAGTATGCATACTGATGGTTCCTGTGGTTCGCTGATTTGTCATTCTGCATCTCTGAACAGAACACAATCAACTCCGTAGCCACATGTATACAAAAGTCGAGGTTGACAATTGAGGTATATGCACAGACACAACAGACTGCAGAGAACATACTTTAATACTACATCAAATATGATATACCAAGTCCAACTCATTGGCTTTATGAAACAACGTTAGAAATAAAACTGAATGGGCCTCTGTGTAAGCTACAAAAGACAGTGACATTTATACAAGATCAAATAATGAATATATAGACACTATTTTCAGCGAAGGAATGGAAGAAAGTAAGGATTTTCACTTTCCATCATCAGCACAAAGCGATTAACTATTCCAAGCCTGTGATGGTTAATGAAATACTGTCTATTCCATGTATAGTGATTCCAAGATCCTGCAGTCGAGACACTGGCGTACAATCCTAGCCATTTGAAAATGTGGTTTATAAGTGGTTATTCCAGAGTCACCAACATCAGCAAAAGTCACTAACATCAGCAAAAGTCACTAACATCAGCAAGAGTCACTAACATCAACAAGAGTCAATGACATCAGCAAAAGTCACCAACATCAGCAAGAGTCGCTAACATCAGCAAGAGTCACCAACATCAGCTAGAGTCACCAACATAAGCAAAAGTCACCAACATCAGCAAGAGTCAGTAACATCAGCAAGAGTCACCAACATCAGCAAAAGTCACTAACATCAGCAAAAGTCACTAACATCAGCAAGAGTCACCAACATAAGCAAGAGTCACCAACATCAGCAAGAGTCACCAACATAAGCAAGAGTCACCAACACCAGCAAGGGTTATCAACATCAGCAAGAGTCATCAACATCAGCATAAGAAATAAAGCTGGGACAGAACTTTGCGTGAATTACATTGAGAAACAAAGAATGAATAGTTCGGTCATTTAATAATAATTTAACCAAACTTCCATATACGTATTCTACAACAGAACATCAGGAAAGAAGGCAAGAGGAAGACCAAAAAAATGGATAGATGGCATAGCAGAATTCTGTCAAAAAGCAAGAATAACTATCACACAAGTCACTAGAGCTATGCAAGACAAAAACAGAAAATTACAACACTGGGCAACAACCCAGTAACAGTGTGACGGCAAAAGAAGAAAAAGATCCCAGAGTGAATACTGAGGAAGAATATGATGAATAATATATGCTTATACTCACAGTGAACTTTTGTCCTGCGGGCAGGCTAACACTTTTGAGAGCAACATCAATTGTGACGACTCCATTCACCGACTTCTTCATGCGGTAGCCAGTCAAGTCTTGGGGCTGTGAATTCAATTAATTATTAATTCAATATTGAAATAAGTAATTATAAAAAGTGTTCAAGTTTAACGTTCTTATTTACATACATATAAGATAATGATAACCACAAAGAATACGGTGATGAAGCGTTAAAGAACTCGGACTACTAGGCATTGGTATGTGAAACAACATTTGCTTGTTAAAGAACTCGGACTACTAGGCATTGGTATGTGAAACAACATTTGCTTGTTAAAGAACTCGGACTACTAGGCATTGGCTTGTGAAACAACATTTGCTTGTTAAAGAACTCGGACTACTAGGCATTGGCTTGTGAAACAACATTTGCTTGTTAAAGAACTAGAATACTAGACATTGAAAGCGGGATTACTTTTAAAGAACTCAAATAAAAGGCATTGAAATGTGACAGTTTATTTTCAAAGAACTAAGAATACTAGACATAGGCCTGTGAAAGCGTGGCTGCTTGTTCTCTTCATCTCTACTTCCCTTCTTCAACTCAAATACCAAATAAAGTTCCCATTTATATTTGAGTTGACTGAAAATACCTAACTCAGAAGAGATCCAGGTCTCTTTAGATTTCAAAGTCAGTATTCTAACCACTTTAACATGCTAACATAGATTGATATCTATAAGCATGAACACTAGCTAAACTAACCACTTTAACATGCTAACATAGACTGATATCTATCGTGGACTCTAGCTAAATAACCACTTTAACATGCTAACATAGATTGATATCTATAAGCGTGGACACTAGCTAAACTAACCACTTTAACATGCTAATGTAGATTGATATCTATAAGCATGGACACTAGCTAAACTAACCACTTTAACATGCTAATGTAGATTGATATCTATACGTGTGGACTCTAGCTAAACTAGTATCCAGTCTTCATTATATTCTAGCACATATTTTTCCCCGATCTTCCGGACAAGATGGCGCAGCAAGTTGGTTGTCATTTTCTGCCGGCCTCTAACCGAAATCGATTTTGAGTTTTCTTTGAATGGAATTTGTGTATTCTAGCCTGAATATGATAGACTAGTGCACTGTGTGTCCCATCTAGGGGATTCTGAAGCTACTGTGACAGGCCTAGCAAGCTGACAGTGGTATAATCTAATTTGTTCTCGCAGAATTTTGAAGAGGTTTTGTAAAACCGGTAAGCAGGGACACAGGGGGAAAACAAGAAATAGCATCAAGATATTAAACATCGACAAAACCGAAGTAATGACATTCACCAGTGAGGAAATATCTCCATCGACAATCGCCCATTAAAACAAGTAAAAGACTTTACATACCTGGGGAGCATTTTTCAGCAAATGGAAGAATAACTAATGAAATTCAACACAGATGCAACAAAGCAAATCAAATGATAGGATAAATGGCGCCAATTTTAAAATGCAAATGTCACCACGAACACAAACAGAGCAATGTTCAACACAATCTTTTTCCCCACATTATGCTATCAGTGAGAAACCTGGACACTGACAACAAATGATAGAAGAAAACTAGTGATGACAGAGATGAAGTGTCTACGCAGAATGCTGGGTGTAACAAGAAGAGACCGGTGAGAAATGAAGACATCAGGAAACAAGTTGGTACAACATCAGTACTAGACTTCATCAAGAAACAAGTTATTAAATGGTTCGGCCACATAAGCAGATTACCAACAGATAGTGTACCTCAAAGAGCAATGCTGTTCCGATACAATGGATCATTACGAGTGGAAATACTTATAGAAAGGGGAAAGACTTAAATTAGTAAAGAATATTACCTTAGAACGTGCACCAGAAGTGGTGTTCTCAATGACGATATTGGCACCACTCTGGTCTGCGCTGGCAATTCCGATTGTTCCCTTTGAAGATCTCTGAATAGTCATACTTCCGCTGGAAGCTGGAAACACACATCATATTTTACATTATATTTACTGTAAAACTAAGCATTATAAACAATGTATAATCAAATGTTGTTAGAGAAAAAAACATACAACTAATTGAAAGAAACCATCTAACAGTGGTATTTCATTGCCCTAATTCTCAGTAAAAGAAAATTAATTTTTTTAAATATGCTTAGTTTGAGGTGAACTAAAAGTTATGTGATGGCTATTCCCCCCCTATCCATTCGCCCGCTATGAATCCAGACACAGGCCGCCTAGGTGCCTTTGACTGAATTTTGCTTTAGGGCATGTGCTCTTTATCACTAGAGTCCCTTGCCATTCAGACTTCAGAAGTACTTGTAATTTTGATCTCCAAGTAAAGGATCAGGGTCTCATGTTGTCCAATCGTGTACATACTGAGAATTTTTTCTTTCTTTCCAAGATGGAATCGAACCCCAGAATTTCCACAGGCCGGTACTTGCGCAGAATATTATCCACTTCACTATCGGCGACAGTACATTTGTGTTAAACATAGTCCACTTTGTACTGGATTTGATTTGATTTTGATTTCCAACAATTTGTGTGTGGATATGATTAAATGTTTATTTATTCTTATCGATTGCCCTCATTATATATATTATATATCAACAAGTGCTGTGCCGGCTGGCGTAGGCGATCAACGATCTCCACAAATCTCTATCGTTGGTGTTTGCTATCAACTTAGATGTTGACGCTCTACCTTGCCATGAAGTCAGGCTATCCAAAATTTTCTCTCTCTGTCTTCCTCTGTCTCGTCTACCCTCAATTTTACCGGTTGTCACAATGTGTTCTAAACCTCCCTTCTCATCACATGCCCGAAAAATGATTACTGCCTCTTTCTTATATTGATGATAAGCTTTTTCTGTGTTTTGATCTCACTCAACACCTCAACATTAGTCATTTTAGCAGTCCATGGTATTCTCATCATTCTTTTGTAAACCACATTTTGTGGCCCTCAGAGATTTTTTGATCTGTTTGTTCATTGTCCATGACTCATATCCGTATGCCAGTATTGGTTCTATGTAGCACTGAATAACTTGCATTCTGTATTATATGATACAATAAAAACATAGATTGGTAAATGTTATTTATAGTAGCTGCTATTACTTTCATTAGTATTCCACCTTTAAAGCAAAATTAGAAGCTGATATCAGATACTAACTACAAGCAGCAACATGCTCTCTCTCTATCGCATATACATATATGTACATACAAGAAAATGACTAAAGATATAGAAAGTAATGTGTATGCATTTGAAAATAGATGTCTGCGAATATAATGAACATACAATTAGGCGAATTCAGGAGAGGTAATGAAATCAGAGAAATGTCTGGTCAACTACTAGTAACAATTGTTATAAGAAAGAGAAGATGGAAACATGATTTTGAATCTGAGAAGAAATGATCAAAGAATCACAAAGTAGACATTAAAGGTGAAGGGCTTATGAAAGAAAGGACGCCATAAGAAAACATTGAAACGAAATAGAACTGAGAGGGGGTCAGAAAGGCTCATGAGGTTATAGTGGTAACATGAGCCAGGGCTAGCGAGGGGCGCTAGAACAAGACCCTGCCCTAACCTCCACGCGGTGACCCTGGAAACAGACTCTGGTTCTGGTCTGGCTAAGAGGGGCAGGGATCGGGAGAACTACTGGTAGTGGTAGCAGTGCAAGTACGGAAATACGATAAAGATACATAAAAATAAAATGCACAAATCTCCTGACCGATGTCCAACACTATATTGCCCAAGTCCCTGAATGCAAAGAAACAGCAACGAAACGTCTCAGACATGGATGAGAGGTGCATCCAGTGACCAAACGTATGCCCACGTAGGGCGAAGATTGAAGCCCTGAGGAGGGGGCAAAGCCCTGAGGAGGGGGCAAACATTGCCAGCCCGTCGGCAAGAATAAATAAGATAGGACCGTAACGAATAAAAGTCTACCCTCGTGTTGGTGCGAGAGAAGATTGCAGCTCACCTGCACTGGTAGCCTGGTGCAGATACATGACTGGGCGAGGTTTGCCAAGCGCAAAAGAACAAGTTGCGTTTTAGTGCATAACGAAACTACCCGCCCTGGAAAACCGAAGGTCTGTGCGATAAAAATTAACATTCCCGGAAGAACTGAGGTTGGTGATGCCTAACGGAACTGCCAGCCTTGGCGCAACCGGGCAAGGTTTGATTCCAGTCGTAACTAACATCCCCGGAATAACAGGGGCGGGTGATGGCGGCGAGCGCAAAACCCCCAGTTACGCTGATAGCGCCGACTGAAACGACCCTCTACATTGTTTGTACTGGGCCCCATGCCAGTGCTTTCGAGGTCAATTGCAAATTGCCACGTACCGATACGCGTCTAGAAAAGGCTGAGAATGTTCCTTCCCGGATCAAACTCAAAAATGTACGGTAAGCAAGGCCGACAATGTACGGACCTGACAGGAAGTCCGGTCTGAACACTGGCGAAGGCCGATACTTTACACGGTGTCTTATACGAGTAAGACGCCGTCCGAGGATAAGCTTACAAGCCCGGAGAAATATTTCTCAGTCAGAACGGGCATAAACAGCGTAACTCACTGTCCCGGCGTAGATCACAAAGCCCAAAAATACGGCAAAGCTGATCGTACCCTAGGGAAAGCTCACCCTAGTAAATAAAAAGCTTGCTGAAAACGAACACCCCACCGAAGGATAAGCAACTGGGCTCCAATAGGTGCTGAAGGCTGGTGCACGTACATTACGTTTTGCTGGCGGTTTATATATCACAATAAGAATGATTAAAACAGGCCCAGAACGATCGCAGAAGAAGAAGAAGAACTGAGAGAGGCTAGAAATATCGGACTCAATTTCATAGAAGAGACTGAACGAGTTGCCCAGGATAGAGCGGTATGGAGAAATGGTTTGCAAGCCCATATCGTAATGTATAACGGAACTAAAGGAATATATAATAAATATATATACAATCAATCACAAACACAGAAAGCACAATAAGCAGCAATAATGATAATAATGGTTATGTGTGTTTGCTCAATGATATGCAAAATAAGTCACAATTTACATCAGAAGTAAAGTAGAGTTACGAGGTTTCAGTAAAAACAACTACATGTATATAGCAGTATCAACAATTTGAAGGTGTGCTGGAGCTCTTTTGCTGGCCAAAATGTGTATGTGCTGATGAGAATTATTTAGCAAAGAAACCAGGCTATGACCACATCACATCTCATGTGATAAAGTGCATGATAATAACAATAGTAAAATATAATGTGTAAAGGAGTTCCCCACTGAAGCATCAATATGTACATTACAATATCGGAGAAAATAGAAATAAATAAATTATTAAGAAGATAAAATTACATAGTTTGTTTCGTATATGTACAGTAATCTCCGAATTTAAGCGGCATTTTTAAAACGTACTCAGATTAGACCCGAATGTTATTTTTTTTTGTAGGGGGCTATTTAAGTCGAGACTCGATCTTTTCAATATAATAACGAGTCTTTTCGGTTATATAAGAGCTTGTAGATCAACATACATAGACAAATAAGAATATAGCAGAGAACTGTCATTACAGCCGGTGTTACCACTTTTTCTAGCGGTGGTAGGAAAGAGGGAATGGGACTGAGAATTTAATGGCCGCATTGCTAGTGCAGTCGTCGTGAAACTGTTCAGGTTAGGATGTTTTCTTTATGCCCGACAGATAAAATTACTTGACGGTCTCGGCGTTCGAACCCGGGTCTCCCGAATGGGAGAATCCCTTCTCAAAACGTTTTCGTAATAGTTGTATCCGCGCATAGGCTCCTAGGGATGTAGGACAGGCGCATCCTAATAATGACGATCTAGTACATCACACTGCCTGAATGATGTTTGTCTTTCTATGGTACAGTGCATCTGCAGCCTTCTCATGCACAAAGTCTGATAATACAGTATTCGGCCAACATAGATCTATCTGTATTGATTTGTCCTGATAACAGCAATTTCCCAATGAAGCCTTTATAATACTCATTACTAACAGCGCAACAATTTTCAGGAGAAAATTGAAAATAAGAATGGAGAAAATGTATTTTCAGAGAGATATTGCATCCTGTCTAATTCATGATAAATTGAAGCAATTCTTTAAATAACTTCTTCATAATGTTTCACGTTGGCCACCGGCAACAAATGTTATTGGAAGTTTGTTTAGTAGGGGATTGAAGCCTCTTTAAGCCGAGAGCCTTCACCCAAGGCGAACACTTTTCTTGGTTATATCAGAGCGTGTAGGCCAACAAACATGAAAAATAAGAATTAGCACTTGACCAAGTTTCGAAACAACTTGTAACTTAGCAAACATTTCAAATGATTCTGTTTAGATAGCATCTATTTACAAGAAATTCTGAATCCCTGGTGAAATAGTATACTTTCGCTTAAATTCGGGATTGACTGTACTTTTAAAGAACACTTATAATGATCCAAACAGACAAGATGCAACATTATTTTGGTCAAATACATTTTTGGGGGAAATATTTTACGGTTGACAACATAAATAATTTGTACAACCTGGCACATTGAAGGATGTCACAGAAAAGTTACAATGAAAGTAGTGTTTAAAAAAAGTTCAACTCATCTTGTCTTCTTTCTTGAATTTATGCAGTCCATTGGAAAGAAAAAACAATCCAATCATCAAGGCCCACGCAAACTGACGACAAAAGATTACGACGCGAAGAAAATCTATGTTTGTTAATTGGAAAAAAAATTAAGAAAGGTAGTCTGTGGAATTCATACATAAATCTGTTCAAACCAATTACCAACCGTGAACAGAATATTTTACAACACTCGGAAGCTGAAACTGATATTTGAAAGTTGATATGAATTAGAAGTGTTGCGTAGCAATATGTATGTGTTGACGTATTCTCATTCAATTGTAAATATATTCGAGTATTAATATTCACATTTAATGTTTGCGTTTAGAAGCATATATTTTCCAAATGTTTAAATTGGAACATACATTTATTATTGTGATAAACATGTGACATCCTTTGTTAATGATTACTGAGTCCAGTCTTAACCCCTTTCATTCCTTAATTTTATTTACGACAGGACGTATTTATATGACAAGGCATATTGAAATAAACAGTATACTTTCTTTGCCTCATATTGAAAAAAATATCGCGAGCTATTATATCGGCTCTGAAGGGCGAATGGGTTAATACATCAATGACATATTGCACTGTGCTTCTTATTTGATAGACTTGAGCATTTGAAAAATATATATGTATTAATATATATATATATAAATATATATATATATGCATATGGTCAGCTTGACAACCGTCTAGTGCAGATATGAACGTGACCAGATTATGGGTATGTCAGGGTGAATGTTAGAAGTATAGAGCTGTAGATAGAGAGCGGTATAAGGTGTTAGTAACATAGATTTGAAGAATTCTTTCCTAAATATCGAAATAAATAAAATAATGACAAAAAGTAGCACAAATAAGCTAACACAATTTTTTCCTTAGATCTCCGACCCATTTTTCAGAACCATGGTTGGACCTATCAGGAACACATGACTCAGGCCTACAAAATATTAGGGATAATACAAGTACGCAAGTCATCCCACCACATCAAAGGGAGTACAAGGTTGTTTGTTTAACACCAACAAAAATATCTAATTAACGTCTCTTGTTATCTTACATTTGATTATTCTCAGACGGGAAATTGAATGCAAAGGTATAAGTGGGTATTGTAAGTAGCGAGACGTTTTTAAGGGGGCTTATAATGGTATTGGTGATGACAATATAACTTTTCTATGCTCTTCATAAGCTGTTCGTTTTGTAAAATATGTTAAAAACATTTTGTCATTGCCACCCCCAATTGCCATTAGTGACAGCTTAATAATCTACGTTTTACAGTGTTAGTTTCGAATATATTTTATGTTGACTCAGGTCCCTAGCTAAAATACGAGCTAGATATATACAACAAATAACGCGTTCCTGCTGTGTAGTTTCGAATTGATTACACTTGCTAACTTTGTATTTAAATGCAAATTGTAAAGTGTAATTACAGACACACTTTTTAAACAAAAAGTTACATGCTGAGTGTTCATAGCTTTTGTTAGTCATGAATTGCAAATTTACATATTAAATGTGTTTGTACAACAAGTACACTTATTTGACTTTATGCTGACTACGTTTTTCAACATTAAAAACTCATTTATATACTGCACTGCACTGCACGCAACAAATACATAGTATGCTCTACCGACGCCATAAAAATTCAGAAAGAAGGTTCATGGAAGGTAAGTGGCTTGTATATTTTATGACAGATAAATAGCCCACGCTATCCTAACGATACATACAACCTTCTTTGAAATTATATTTGTTTAATGACAGTGTTGTATATTTCTTATTCAAAATCAACAGGCGGTAGGATGTATGCAGTCGGCAAAATATAGGTCATCTTCAGGTTGGTATATTAACGAGATATGAAAATGGACGTGAAAATGGATAAACCGCTGGAAGTCTATAGGCCGGGAGCAACTGGTGTGGAATAAGTAGGAAGAAAAAGAAGAAATAATCATAAAAAACACGAAGGAGTTACACCCTTAAAAAAATTCAGATATAAACAATACATTCGACTTCTGACTAAAAAGTCAGTGACAATAACTAACTTTGGGGGTCTATATGACCTTTGCCTTGCGAGTCGAAGGTCGTGGGCTCGAAACTGGACCGCGTCGTTCTGTTCCGGAGTGCAGTTTTTTTTCCCCCAGAGACCCTAGGATTGTTGCCGGAGTTCGTGCTTTGTGCAATACTCTTGTAGTGCACATGTGGTGTGTTATTTCTGTGGAGAGTGTCCGAACCATATGGGGTAAACCGTGCAATGAAGTTAGTCCTTCGGCTTGAAAACCCTCTTTATTCTAACTTATTAATTTGGGCTATGTGCTGCTTTTAAACAATAGATCCACAATTCACCTTCATACTACACTCTTCACTAAGTTCCTCAATCTCGACGGTGCAGACAAAAATGCATCGTCTGGTTTTCTTTTCTTTTTCAATCAGCAGTTTGATTAACATTTTTTTTCGTTTGTGTTTAAATTTCCATATTCACAAACTGAATTAAAATTGAAATTTCTTTTCGATCATGCTACTATGTCGATTCGGTGTAACGATTATTTTTCTACATAACTGTAGGTCTGTGGTATTTTATAAAATACCAATTAGTGACAACACGCGAGTACGCGAAATGTAGCGAGTATTTGTCATGTGCCGAGTAGTTCCTAAGCAACGAGTACTTTATATTCATTCATCTTATGTCAAAACTACCGGAACTACTGGTGCTAATCTTCTAATTGATATCATACGAATACTTACAACAGAGTCATTAGGGGTCACATGCCTTGTAGTGATAAAGTAACGAATATTTTCCCCTAAGCCATATTCGTTATTTTCGGATTCAGGCAAAATATGTATTCGAGCAACGGATAGCTACTACTCGTACATGGCCGTCCACATGTTACCACTAGGGAGGGGAGGACGGTGGAAAGTGCGCTTCCCCCTGGAAAATGACCTTTTAATAAAAGAGTTTTATGCGTATCTAGTATTTTCCATTTCCGCGTAGTAAACTACTATCTAAATTTAACAACAAAAATTATTTTGCCCCCTTCCTTCTCGGACAATATTCAGTGGACGCCCATGTATTCGCATATCTCCAGCAATCCGTCTCTTTAACAAGATGGCGAAATGTATCTGTGATGATAGTATAATAATAATAATTCCTCTCGTACCGTTATACATTACATAGGGCCTGCAAGTAATTTCTCCATACCGCTCTATCCTGGGCAACTCGCTCAATCTCCTCCATGGAACTGAGACCGACATTTCTTCCTCTCTCAGCAAAGTTCGTTTCAGGGTCTCCTTAGGTCGACCTCTCTTTCTTGAACCCTTTGCATCCCACTTCAATGCCTACTTTGATATTCGTTGATCTTTCTCCTCAAGGTGTGTCCAACATATCTCCATCTTCTCTTTCTTATAACAGTTGTCACTAGTGGTTGACCAGACATGTCGTGTGATGATAGTGTTTGTGTTTATTTAGATATTCATATCCACTTCTAATCGGTTATTTCAAGTAATACATCATATTCATGCTACATTTCTCATTTCCAAAAAATGCATGCAGTAGGCTGTCTTTGATCAACGTCTATAAATGTAAGTTGAATTACTTGAGTGTGTCTTATGAATATATAAATAATTATAATGTTTCCAAAGTTTCGCAATTTTGAATCACATTCTTTTATCTCTTTCTTTATAATAGCTGACCATTCATCTGGAGACGGTCCATGAAGTAGATTCATGAAACACCACAGATGTTTGAAATCGCTATAATCTACGTCAAGCAGAAACCTTCGTTTTGAACAGTTTGAATACTGAAAACATTGACATTAAATTTTATTTTCCAATGTAACGCATAAATTTAGAAGACATCCTTTGTGACAATAGTAGCTTTGTTTTTTTTAGTTCCACATGACTTAAAAAAATCACATTTGTTGTATGGCATCGTTCCATATGAATTGAAAACTTATGTTATTTATGACAAATACACTTTGTTGTATCTCTACCCATGACTTCATGAATTTAAAAAGGCACATTTATTGTATCGCTCCATATATGGCTACAAGAAAGGCACTCTTATTGTAGCGTTCCATATGACTTCAAAACGTATATCGTGTTATTTCTCATCCTGTTCTGCATTGTATATAATCCCACTTTATTTATATTTCTGCATCTAATCTATTCTGCTCATTGTTTCTTGTAAGCTTTCAAATCCATTGTTTGCATATCAGGTCAAGGTCACACACACTACACTAGATCTGAACAATTTGAAGATTTGAACGGTTTATAACAAAACAAATTTGCCTGGTTGCACTTCGATGCAACACATCTATCTCTGCTATTGTTAAATTATGTGCTTTGTGTGTTGCCCTGAACGTAAACATGTTTAATTATTCACGGATTGACATTCCATTAAATCATCATCCGAAGCTTGTCGGTGCAGAACTTTGACACATTTGGAGTGTCTTCTATTACATGCCTCCGTTGTTGCCATGTTCAAGTCACATCATGTATCCAAGTTCGTTTTGGCATTGGCAGAAGTATGGACAGAGCTGATAGAATTAGAGCAGTATGTACCCAGTTATGGGATACGGGCAAGTCACAGACATTCAAACAATTGGGAGATTGATTGATTGTTACGACCATCATCATTGTACTTCGGTGAGTAAGCATGTGGGCTCCAATCTCTTTCTTACAAAAGAAGGTCTCTGCGGCAGTACACGAGCTCCGTAGCACCAGCGAGGGTCCCCGATGTAATTTAGAAGAGGGAGAGAATATTTTGTAGAAATTTTATTTTTTCATTTTCTAATGAATTTTGCCCGGGCAGCGGCTTTCCAGCCTGCTCTTCTCAATTTTGAACTGCCAAGGATTCTTTTACGTGCTTAACTTGAACACGGTACCTATGTTTTATCGTCCGTCTCCGATAGGACTAGGAACTCGATCTCTTCCAAACTAAGATCAGGGATCTCTGGGAACAATATTCAGATGGCTCCGCGAGGAACAGACCGAGTACCTTTGGAACGTTAGGCGAGCACCTTACCTCTCATGGTCACAGTGACCCCCATATTACGAGAGTAAGGATTTAGATTGGAACGTTAGGCGAGCACCTAGCCTCTCATGGTCACAGAGATCCCCAAATTACGAGAGTAAGGATTTAGATTGGAGCGTTAGGCGAGCACCTAGCCTCTCATGGTCACAGTGACCCCAAATTACGAGAGAAGATTTAGATTGGAATGTTAGACCAGAGACCCCATATTACGAGAGTAAAGATTTAGATTGGAACGTTAGGCGAGCACCTAGCCTCTCATGGTCACAGTGACCCCAAATTAGGAGTAAAGATTTAGATTGGAACGTTAGGCGAGCACCTAGCCTCTCATGGTCACAGTGACCCCCAAATTACGAGAGTAAAGATTTAGATTGGAACGTTAGGCGAGCACCTAGCCTCTCATGGTCAAGTGACCCCAAATTACGAGGTAAAGATTTAGATTGGAGCGTTAGGCGAGCACCTAGCCTCTCATGGTCACAGTGACCCCCAAATTACGAGAGTAAAGATTTAGATTGGAACGTTAGACCAGAGACCCCCAAATTACGAGAGTAAAGATTTAGATTGGAACGTTAGGCGAGCACCTAGCCTCATGGTCACAGAGACTCCATAATTACGAGAGAAAAGATTTAGATTGGAACGTCAGGCGAGCACCTAGCCTCTCATGGTCACAGTGACCCCCAAATTACGAAAGAAAAGATTTAGATTGGAACGTTAGGCGAGCACCCTAGCCTCTCATGGTCACAGTGACCCCAAATTACGAGTAAAGATTTAGATTGGAGCGTTAGGCGAGCACCTAGCCTCTCATGGTCACAGTGACCCCCAAATTACGAGAGTAAAGATTTAGATTGGAACGTTAGACCAGAGACCCCCAAATTACGAGAGTAAAGATTTAGATTGAAACGTTAGGCGAGCACCTAGCCTCATGGTCACAGAGACTCCATAATTACGAGAGAAAAGATTTAGATTGGAACGTCAGGCGAGCACCTAGCCTCTCATGGTCACAGTGACCCCCAAATTACGAAAGAAAAGATTTAGATTGGAACGTGAGACGAGCACCTAGCCTCATGGTCACAGAGACCCCCAAATTATGAGAGTAAAGATTTAGATTGGAACAGGCCAGACAATATCCTCTAAGGAAGGCTGCTGCAGCGAAGGGCAGAGCACGTATGGGAATAATCAATATGCCATGATATCGATCGTAAAACACAATATCTTTTCCGTCTTGGTCTTCCTAACTCTCCGCTTTATCCGAATACCTCCCTTCTACTTCTTCATGCATCCGCCCACTATGAATTCATGCGTAGTCAGGGTGCTTGGTATTGACATATTATTGCGTTAAGGCTTGCTTTCATTTTTATCAGCATCCTCCGCAAAAGAAGCATGCATTCTCCGACTTCAAAAGTAGTAATACCTCTCTTCATAACTATCTTTTCCACACCTTCGTATCTCTTTATGTGTCCAATATATTTCGCTTTCCTCAGTCATTTTTTTGTCGGTGGAATTTTTAAAAGTTTCTTTTTCATTTATTTTTTAATGTCACAGAAATATACCTGAACATTTATTTTTTAATGTCACAGAAATATACCTGAACATTTATTTTTTAATGTCACAGAAATATACCTGAACATTTATTTTTTAATGTCACAGAAATATACCTGAACATTTATTTTTTAATGTCACAGAAATATACCTGAACATTTATTTTTTAATGTCACAGAAATATACCTGAACATTTATTTTTTAATGTCACAGAAATATACCTGAACATTTATTTTTTAATGTCACAGAAATATACCTGAACATTTATTTTTTAATGTCACAGAAATATACCTGAACATTTATTTTTTAATGTCACAGAAATATACCTGAACATTTATTTTCAAAACCTGTCACAGAAATATACCTAAACTCTCATAAAGACGAATGATTGACTTTATAACACCAGGTTTTCCATATGACTGTCTCTCTCTAGAAATGGCAAGCCACCTGCCGAGAGTGTTGTACAAAGAACAAACTTCATAGCTCCAGCAACAATCGTAGAGATCTCCGGAAGAAAATGTCCATGTGAACCGATTGACGCAATCCGAACCCACAATCTTCAGAACGCAAGACAAAAATCTTAACCACAGAGACCCGCACCTAAACTTGTGAGATCGTTTACAAGAAATGAATACCACTTTACTATAACCACAGAGACCCGCACCTAAACTTGTGAGATCGTTTACAAGAAATGAATACCACTTTACTATAACCACAGAGACCCGCACCTAAACTTGTGAGATCGTTTACAAAAATGAATACCACTTACTATAACCACAGAGACCGCACCTAAACTTGTGAGATCGTTTACAAGAAATGAATACCACTTTACTATAACCACAGAGACCCGCACCTAAACTTGTGAGATCGTTTACAAGAAATGAATACCACTTTACTATAACCACAGAGACCCGCACCTAAACTTGTGAGATCGTTTACAAGAAATGAATACCACTTTACTATAACCACAGAGACCCGCACCTAAACTTGTGAGATCGTTTACAAGAAATGAATACCACTTTACTATAACCACAGAGACCCGCACCTAAACTTGTGAGATCGTTTACAAGAAATGAATACCACTTTACTATAACCACAGAGACCCGCACCTAAACTTGTGAGATCGTTTACAAAAAATGAATACCACTTTACTATAACCACAGAGACCCGCACCTAAACTTGTGAGATCGTTTACAAGAAATGAATACCACTTTACTATAACCACAGAGACCCGCACCTAAACTTGTGAGATCGTTTACAAGAAATGAATACCACTTTACTATAATCACAGAGACCCGCACC
Source organism: Arion vulgaris (assembly GCA_020796225.1). NCBI lineage: Eukaryota > Metazoa > Mollusca > Gastropoda > Stylommatophora > Arionidae > Arion > Arion vulgaris. Next base: position 2,465,691 of record CM036770.1, read on the forward strand.
TAAACTTGTGAGATCGTTTACAAGAAATGAATACCACTTTACTATAACCACAGAGACCCGCACCTAAACTTGTGAGATCGTTTACAAGAAATGAATACCACTTTACTATAACCACAGAGACCCGCACCTAAACTTGTGAGATCGTTTACAAGAAATGAATACCACTTTACTATAACCACAGAGACCCGCACCTAAACTTGTGAGATCGTTTACAAGAAATGAATACCACTTTACTATAACCACAGAGACCCGCACCTAAACTTGTGAGATCGTTTACAAGAAATGAATACCACTTTACTATAACCACAGAGACCCGCACCTAAACTTGTGAGATCGTTTACAAGAAATGAATACCACTTTACTATAACCACAGAGACCCGCACCTAAACTTGTGAGATCGTTTACAAAAAATGAATACCACTTTACTATAACCACAGAGACCCGCACCTAAACTTGTGAGATCGTTTACAAGAAATGAATACCACTTTACTATAACCACAGAGACCCGCACCTAAACTTGTGAGATCGTTTACAAGAAATGAATACCACTTTACTATAATCACAGAGACCCGCACCTAAACTTGTGAGATCGTTTACAAGAAATGAATACCACTTTACTATAACCACAGAGACCCGCACCTAAACTTGTGAGATCGTTTACAAGAAATGAATACCACTTTACTATAACCACAGAGACCCGCACCTAAACTTGTGAGATCGTTTACAAGAAATGAATACCACTTTACTATAACCACAGAGACCCGCACCTAAACTTGTGAGATCGTTTACAAGAAATGAATACCACTTTACTATAACCACAGAGACCCGCACCTAAACTTGTGAGATCGTTTACAAAAAATGAATACCACTTTACTATAACCACAGAGACCCGCACCTAAACTTGTGAGATCGTTTACAAGAAATGAATACCACTTTACTATAACCACAGAGACCCGCACCTAAACTTGTGAGATCGTTTACAAAAAATGAATACCACTTTACTATAACCACAGAGACCCGCACCTAAACTTGTGAGATCGTTTACAAGAAATGAATACCACTTTACTATAACCACAGAGACCCGCACCTAAACTTGTGAGATCGTTTACAAGAAATGAATACCACTTTACTATAATCACAGAGACCCGCACCTAAACTTGTGAGATCGTTTACAAGAAATGAATACCACTTTACTATAACCACAGAGACCCGCACCTAAACTTGTGAGATCGTTTACAAGAAATGAATACCACTTTACTATAACCACAGAGACCCGCACCTAAACTTGTGAGATCGTTTCAGAAATGAATACCACTTTACTATAACCACAGAGACCGCACCTAAACTTGTGAGATCGTTTACAAGAAATGAATACCACTTTACTATAACCACAGAGACCCGCACCTAAACTTGTGAGATCGTTTACAAGAAATGAATACCACTTTACTATAACCACGAGACGCACCTAAACTTTGAGATCGTTTACAGAAATGAATACCACTTTACTATAACCACGAGACCCGCACCTAAACTTGTGAGATCGTTTACAAGAAATGAATACCACTTTACTATAACCACAGAGACCCGCACCTAAACTTGTGAGATCGTTTACAAGAAATGAATACCACTTTACTATAACCACAGAGACCCGCACCTAAACTTGTGAGATCGTTTACAAGAAATGAATACCACTTTACTATAACCACAGAGACCAGCGCCTAAACTTGTGAGATCGTTTACAAGAAATGAATACGACTTTACTATGAGTATTTTAAAACGTAGTTCCACAAGTCTGTTTGTAGCTGTACGTGATGACAAGGCAACGATAGTCAAAGGTGAGAGTGTGCAGAAAAAAGTTTCCCGAATCTTGAAAGTGAAGAGAACCGCCGTATCTGTGGTTAGTGTATCGGCCTCCTAGGCGGATGGGTCCGAGTTTGATACCCACGTGTGAAATTTTTGTGTGTGAAGTGTGAAGTATTTCAAGTGTGAAGTTTGCATTTGCCACAACGTAATATGTCCCATTTTTCCTTATAACTGTAGCATAAAGATTATATTTCCTTTTTGCTCTGCTTGTCGATATTTCTTCGCCTTACATAGACTGAGTTACAATAACTGTTACACTTATTGACTACCGAACAGGTATTGCGATGTATTTACTTGAATGCTATTTAATATCGCACTTTATTATTTCCCCACGCTCACAATGAAACTAGGTTTGCAACTTATCATTAATTTTATATTAGTTTTAAATTCAACACTTCTAGTGAAACATACGTCTAAATTTAGTCCTAACACTACGTCGGTAATTTATTGCATTTTCTATTGCAAAGTAGTAATTATAGGCTATGTTTGGTTTGTTAGATCAAACTCAATCTCCAGTGTTCTATTTAGTTGGTCTTTATGACGGGACAAAGTTTGGATCGTAACAACAATACATATTGAACTTAGAACACAGGCCCTATAAAGCAGAGTGGAACAGTCATAACTATGACGTTTTGGACATGTATGCAGAATGGAAGAGAATCGACATGAATGTGAGGCCAAGAGTCAAGGATCCAAACCTTCAGGCAAAACCAGGCGCACTGGGAAGACATCTGACAGTCTCGGACTCACAGAGGACTGGAAAAAAGCCGAAAGGAAAACAGTAAATATAGAAGTCTGGCGTTCCTCTACAAACCTCTACACTCCAGGGTAGAAGAGAATCAACTATATAAGTAGGTAATTCATCTTTAATTATTATTTCTGGTGGACTTAAAAAGTATGTATGGAGTCATATTTTGGTCATTGATATGGATAAATGTAAATTTGATTTACGCAGGAATTGCCACCAAAGTTTTTGTGAATATACACTGCAAAAAGTGAAAGGTCAAAGATTTGAATTCCAATCAGTTTCATCCTTGTCTTCTACAAAAAATAAGTTTGTATGAAATACTATTTGTGACTTCATTTTCTTGTTGTCAGGGTTACTTCCCAAATAAACAAAGCTGGTCACCACTATAAAATGTAGTCATTCATTATAGGATCTTAATCATGTGTTCGCATTTCCTTATTTCTAAGCTGTTCAACATTCCTATGGAATTCAATATTTATCTTAATCTTGTGTTCGCATTTCCTTATTTCTAAGCTGTTCAACATTCCTATGGAATTCAATATTTATCTTAATCTTGTGTTCGCATTTCCTTATTTCTAAGCTGTTCAACATTCCTATGGAATTCAATATTTATCTTAATCTTGTGTTCGCATTTCCTTATTTCTAAGCTGTTCAACATTCCTATGGAATTCAATATTTATCTTAATCATGTGTTCGCATTTCCTTATTTCTAAGCTGTTCAACATTCCTATGGAATTCAATATTTATCTTAATCTTGTGTTCGCATTTCCTTATTTCTAAGCTGTTCAACATTCCTATGGAATTCAATATTTATCTTAATCTTGTGTTCGCATTTCCTTATTTCTAAGCTGTTCAACATTCCTATGGAATTCAATATTTATCTTAATCATGTGTTCGCATTTCCTTATTTCTAAGCTGTTCAACATTCCTATGGAATTCAATATTTATCTTAATCTGTGTCTTCGCATTTTATTTCTAAGCTGTTCAACATTCCTATGGAATTCAATATTTATCTTAATCATGTGTTCGCATTTCCTTATTTCTAAGCTGTTCAACATTCCTATGGAATTCAATATTTATCTTAATCTTGTGTTGATTTCCTTATTTCTAAGCTGTTCAACATTCCATAATTCAATATTTATCTTAATCTTGTGTTCGCATTTCCTTATTTCTAAGCTGTTCAACATTCCTATAAATTCAATATTTATCTTAATCTTGTGTTCGATTTCCTTATTTCTAAGCTGTTCAACATTCCTATGGAATTCAATATTTATCTTAATCTTGTGTTCGCATTTCCTTATTTCTAAGCTGTTCAACATTCCTATGGAATTCAATATTTATCTTAATCTTGTGTTCGCATTTCCTTATTTCTAAGCTGTTCAACATTCCTATGGAATTCAATATTTATCTTAATCTTGTGTTCGCATTTCCTTATTTCTAAGCTGTTCAACATTCTATAGAATTAATATTTATCTTAATCATGTGTTGCATTTCCTTATTTCTAAGCTGTTCAACATTCCTATGGAATTCAATATTTATCTTAATCTTGTGTTAGCATTTCTTATTTCTAAGCTGTTCAACATTCCTATGGAATTCAATATTTATCTTAATCTTGTGTTCGCATTTCCTTATTTCTAAGCTGTTCAACATTCCTATGGAATTCAATATTTATCTTAATCTTGTGTCGCATTTCTTATTTCTAAGCTGTTCAACATTCCTATGGAATTCAATATTTTCTACTGTTAGCCCATATGTCTATAGTGTCCAGTTACTCTTGACTCTTTTGTAATAGAGTCAAAGATCAAGTATGAGTCAAGATCTTCCACTTGCTTTATCAAATAGTATTGGATTCTTCTTTGATTTCTCCCATTAGAAAGTCTATAATAAAAAATAATTTTTTTGGGAATGTGGACTGACCTATCTGACCCAAATTTTATCTGTGCTGTTTTCATATTATTGTTTGGAATAGTACACTTACCTAACTCACCCAAATTTTACATGTGCTTATTTTCTAGAGAAAGATTGTTTGGGACAATAGACTTACCATATTCAGCCCAATTTTTATCTGCCCTATTTTACTAAAGGAAAACTGTTTGGGACAGTAGACAACCATATTCGGCCCAAATTATATATGTAAATCTAACAATATGGAATTGAACACATAGACAAAGTACAACAAATCCCTTTATACTAACCCCATGCATATCATCTTTGTACCTCCATTTTCTTTACACAATATACAAGTACTATTGCTAAATATATCACAACAAGATACCAGAAGGTCAAGACAGTGATGTACAACGCACCATTACTTAAGCACCCAAATATCAGTATACAAGTTAAATATCAGCATGCAAGTTACATGGCAGATTGTAACTTGCATATTCATACTAACCCGTAACCAATGCTAAATATGAACTCTATCTAAGGTGCACAGGAAGAAGATCATAGTATGTGAGATGATTTGCTTTAGAAAAGTCATTAACATACCAGAATAGATAGAAAGAGAAGCACAGACAAAAGAAGAAATATGTAGGAAACATATCTACTATAAGATATGTAAGAAGACAGAAAATAAAACGGTTCAGGCATATAGTGAGAATGATATACAGTTGACTACTACAATGAAACTACAGAATTAAAAGATTTGAACTCAGATAACAAAGAAAGTCAAGAGACAGATGGATAGACAAAATCAAAGAAATATTATGACAACATTGTCTCACTACAACCACTACAACACACACAACCCAATAATGTGAATTTAAACTTCACACAACACTTCACTGCAAAATTGGTTAGACAAGAAGAAGACAAAAAAGTCCTAAATTAATCAATTAAATATTGTTTGCTGCATATTGTTTTACTACTTTGTAAAACTACAGTACTTTATTTTTAGGTTTTTCGATAGTGCTACATAGCTTTATTGCAGTCTTACCTTATATCAATAAATTACTTCAGCGAACTAATCTTTATTATTTCAAAATGTTTATGTATATATATAGATATATATATGGATATTCTTAATTGTTCTATAACTCTTCTTTAATCCTGTTTTTGTTACCAGTTACTATATATTATGTTGTATGGTTTTAGATAAAATCTATACCCATATTCATTAATTCAATAATTATCTGACCAACATTATTCTACATAGCAGAACATTATCTAAGAAAGTTCTCTATTTTGATATGTACATAATTTTGTGAAGAAATACAAATATTGTAAATCTGATCTGCATGTTAACTCTAAATTTAGTATAAAACTTATCTTTTAACCATGTGTTAAAAATTAGAATTCAGAAATACATCCTGCAAGTCTGCCCCAGCTTAAGCAGTGTGAGAATGGAAATCTTGCTAACAGAAACAATCCTACAAAACAAACTATGGGGGGCTGGTGAAGACCTCAAGCGCACTGCCATGTTTATGACACATACTAGATTAGTCACATAGCAGAAGTTGATCACAGAAGAAGAAGAATCCAGAAAATATGTGCATACATTTTTATCCTTGTATTGGGTGTAAGCTACAGGGAGTGAGATGAAAGAAGCTAGGGTCAGTAAATCAAAACTTAGCAAGACTCTGCTTTCAAGTGGAGCTGATGGCAATAAGCTGCATCATTACATTTTTGTAAGTGAGCATAGATCAAAGAATGATTGCAGTGAACCAAGAGGTGAAAAAAGAGGCTGCCGCTGGATAGAATACACTTTGTGAAAACCAGAGGGGAATATAAGAAGTGTCCATTTCTGGAACTTGCAGGTAAAGAGAAAGAGAGGCCTGTTTAGAAATACATGGAGAAGAGATTTGGAAGCAGAGACTAACAATATATGGAAGAGCTAGAAGAAGTTGCAAAAGATAGTTTCAGATAAAAGACAGCCCAAGTTGGTTGATGTTGGCCTATACTCAATCACCAACAAATAGCTTGTCCAGAGCAGAACTTTGATAACCAAGCAGTATTTTAGAATTTCTCTTTCATAGGCCAGATGTCCTGCCTTTGCAGCCATCATGCACAAGTCATGAGTTACATCCTGAATCCATCTTCTTCATGGTCTACCTCTTCTCCTCTATGCCAGGATGCTTCCTTCCATAATGGTCTTCTCCAACCCTTTGTGTCTTTTTATAATGTCCAAAATACTTCATTCAATTTGGTCCATTCTGTATTTTGTTTTAAGAATGTTCCTTCCGAGGTTAAAAAGCATAAGAGAGGGATAGATCAAAGAGGGAAGGCAAACTTGGTCCCAAAAATGGTATGCTGAAAATGGATGTGAATGCAGAAAGATATATGACAACATATTGAGACATGGACCATTGACGTAGAGGCAGAGAAGATCATTAATGCCTTTGAATGCAAATGCTACAGAAGAATACTTAGAATATCATGGACAGAGAAAATAACAAATGCTTGTGTTCTGCAACAGCTTGATATTAAAGAGAGTTGGCTATTAAAGAGCATAACATCAAATAAAATTAAATATTTCAGGCACATCATACTACATGAGTGCCTAGAGAAAATAATTTTGAAGGGAATGGTGACTGGAAGAAGAATGAGAGGAAGACCTAAAAGACGATGTGTGCAAGATGTCATTGACGATCTGAGAATGACTTGCTGTTGATGCCGGTCAACTTGCATAGAACAGAGAGTTTTTCAAGATTGCTGTCAAGGGAGCCAAGTTCTGGAAGGAACAAGCTACTTGATGATGATGATGCAGAAAGACTTAGATATCATAACCTCATTTGAAATTATGACACAACATAATAAACAACCTTTTTTCTGAGCGAATGAAGAAGAGTCCTTGTATGAATTCCCCATTAAATGTATATGTGATCGGTATTAAAAAAAGTAAAGGTACCCTTTTATCATACCTTGAGGTAAATTGGGTAATACAATGTTAGGCCCATATTTTTCATTGACCATCAGCACACAATGGGTGATGTAGTCATCATCAAGCTGGTCGTCTTTACTTCCTAGTGCTTCTTTGGTACTCAACTAACCTGGTCAACTTGAAAGCCGTTATGGTAGAAAATCATTCCATGTCCACTGGAATTAAACCCGGACCATGCACATAAGAAGTGAGTTCACTAACTACTGCATTACTGCAGCTCTCTGATCCATATGATGAACCATACGTGATGATTTGCTCCCTCTATTAGCTTGCTATGAAATCAGGCGTAGTCATGGCATCTTAAATGACACCTCTGACTAATTTTTGCGAGAAGGTTTGCTTTCCTTATCACCAGTATCCATCGCCATTCAGACGAGCCAAACTCCACCTCAGGGGTACTTGAAATTTAGACCCCCAAGTAAAGAATTAGGGTTTTTCTGTAGTCCAACTGCGCACTGTGTGCACACCAAGAAATTTTGTCCTAAGTTGGCCTTGCATCCCAAAATTTCCACTGGACTTGGCAACTAGCGTAGCATGTTATCAACTTCTCTATCTGTGACCACAGTTATGATTTCAATTTTAGCACTATGATACAAGCCATTAAAGACAATGTTAATTGTTTTAAAAATATAATACTTTTTTCCTTCCGACTTATCTCCAGCTGTCCCGTAAAATATTTTGTGATATCTAAAATAAGAATCCCGTAAAATGTTCCATCGGTCTATATGATATTCTGTGTCTGCTCGATTGATTGAGAGGACCATCATCAGTGCACTTTGGTGAACAACCATGTGTGCTCCAATCTCTTTCTTACAGAGGAAGATCTCAGTGGTAATCCATTTACTCTGTAACACTGTGAAGGTCACCAATACAATTTTGAGGTTGATATGAAAATTTGTAGGAGTTTAATTTTGATTCGTGTTAATAATTGTTAATTAATGGTCATTAATATTCTATGTAATCTATTTTGCTTCAAAATTTATGGTATCAATATTATCTTAATTATTCTAAAGTTGATGTTATAAATATTATCATATTATTTGAAAATTGATGCCATAAATATTATTTAATTATTCCATAGTTTCGCAAACAGACTACACTTTCTACAAAGCTTTCTACAGCAGAACATTGAGGTAAAATTTGAGAGGAAAACTAATAAAAAGATGGATAGATGGTGATCTAGAATTATGCCAAAAGATGTAGAAATTAATCACCCAAGCCACCTGAGTAGCACAAGACAAATATAGAAAACCTCAACACTTGGCTATAACCCGGTAGCAGTGTGATGAAAAAAGAAAGAAGATTTAATAATTGATACAATAAATATTATCTAATTATTCCAAAGTTTACGCAATCAATATTATCGATTTATTCCATTGTTGATACAATGAATATTGCCGAATTATTCCATTGTTGATACAATCAATATTATCTAATTATTCCATTGTTGATACAATCAATATTATCTAATTATTCCATTGTTGATACAATCAATATTATCGATTATTCATTGTTGATCAATAATATTATCTAATTATTCCATTGTTGATACAATCAATATTATCTAATTATTCCATTGTTGTTGATACAATCAATATTATCTAATTATTCCATTGTTGATACAATCAATATTATCTAATTATTCCATTGTTGATACAATCAATATTATCTAATTATTCCATAGATAATACACGAATTATTCCAAAATTTTTGCTATTAATATTATTTAACGATTCCAAAATAAATGCTATCAATATTATCTATAAATAATATTACATGAAATTCAATATTCTTATCAACCAGTTATATATTTCCATATCCACATGCAATATCCACATCCATCTACAATATTCCTCTATATCCACCTCCAAGATCCCAAGAAATAATGTAAAGAAATGAAACACAGAAGAAACACAGAATGTTACACAGTCAATGCACACAGTGTAGCTATCTATACTTACAAAGCATGTGACATTAGTACATGTAATCTTTCACACACATATTTGCTTTGGAAACTATTTGGAAAAGGTGTTTGTTAGTTTCTGTGTAAATAATTATACCTGTGCACAAATGACAAATTTACTTAAAATATTACAGTGCTATGTCATAGAAAGTATTCTGAAATATTAAATAGTTGCAATAGTTATACCCAACATTTAATTATTCCTTCATAGTCTTCGTTTATGTAAAATATAGAATTATAATATTTTGATTTCAATAAAGTTCAAGCTTTAGAATTACATTTCAGGGCTAATAGTAACTCAGGCTATTATATTAGAGTTGATATCAATGAATATTTTATTTAGTAAATAAAATTCAAATTATTTTGTCAACTATGTTGTTGATAAATTCTAGTTAGTTTAACTTGTAATTATTTATTTAATTAATATTGTTTTGTGATAGGTTTACACAACTAATATACAATTATAATTTAAAATTATTATTCCTATTTTTGAATGATTTAGTGGAGTACATTTGTGCAGGAAGGATTATTTATTAAGTGTATTCCCAAGTCAGCATTGAATGTACAACATTATTTAGTTGTCAAGTTGAATCAAACACTCTATTTTATCGACCAACTCAATATTGTTCTTTTCTTTCCCAGCTGCTACATTGTTCTTGCATGCACACATAAATGTGTTAGAAAGAAATGGCCAACATGTATGTTCATATGAATATCTTTTATTGTGTTCTCTACAACATAAGAAAATTTGCTTCAAAATGAAAATAATTTGTAAATAAATAGGATTTTACTTAACAAAAAAAAGTTGACAATGTGGAATACAATCCTGTCATTCTACTAAGAAGCATATATGGCGTATAAATATATATATAGGTTTAAAAAAAATTAGATAGTAACCATAGCGGTTGATGTTTCTTCTGTGAATTTAAAAAAAAATCAGTTACAAGTTGGCAATATGTAGAAACTGAAAATGTAAAAAAATAAAGAACACAGTGTTCGCAAAACTCGACAATATTGTAGGTGGTTATTTAAAAACATTGCCAATGATGGGAGGCAAAGAAACAAAGTTCATTATCACAAGTCGGTTTGGAAGTTAATTTATGCTTTCACAAGTCGGTTTGGAAGTTGATTTATGCTTGTACAAAAATATTTTAAACAAATGTAAACAACGTTCACATTAAAAGCTGACATGCTATCCAAGGAAGAGAAGTAATTAAGCAGAAAATGTCTCCATGGCTGATTTTATTAATCTATTTACACATAGATTAAAACTTTAAAGTGAATTTACACATCTCTTTACACATAATCTCTCAAGTTCCCTTTTCGGTCAAGAAAAATTTTCCATTTGTATTATTATTATTATTGATGTTTTTTATATTATAAAAAAATCTTTGCTGCATGTAAACTGCAACACAATCTTATCACCCATTAAAAACAAAATCATTTATTAAAATTCTTGTTTAATTATTTTGATTCACAAAAGTTAAACTGCAATGGCAGTTAGATTTTAACTCTGCAGTGGCAGTTAGACTTTAGCTCACAAATATCTAGTGGGTATTCGAAAACTTAACATAAAGACGCTGCAACTTGTATAGAACAGATAAAATCTCATTATTTGTTCTTAATTTATCCTTTCATATTAAAATAGAACAAAAATAGACGCTGTGCTGAAAAATTTAACCAAAATATCACAGAATATAAGAAAATATAAGAAGAATAATAGATTTATCTGGAAAATAATAATTACAGAATTGTATTTATCACAATTTCCCACAAAATAAAAGGGCGCAATGACGAATATTCAATGAAACATGGCGTAGGAATACTTACCAGGTTAACTTGTGTCCATTATTCCGTGAAAATCTCAGGTTGGTTAGTAGAATGACGAAACTTGCCCAATTAGTTGAACAAATAACGATTTACCAAAAAATAAGCTGCACAAAACAAGTTAATGCAGCCATCCCACTAGCATCGATAGTTAAACAAAACTGTGATCTTGTTAGCAGTGTTCATTAACTGTAAAAAGGTGATCATTTGCTTCTTTAAGTTTGTGCAATGAATTAAAGATTTAAAGTGTCGATTTTAAGCATTAAAAATATTTGATAAATGGATTAATTTTCCTGCTCTTAGGAAGCAGCAGAAAAATCACACTGAAAAATAAGCACCGTAGGTTTATACAATCTTTAACCTATGGAAGTTTTTGTAATAAAAAAAAAAGCAGCAGTCTTATTTTTTTTTTTGTTGGGAACATTTTCTGCTAAATTATTGAAAGATCTGAGCTGTATAGTATCTTCATACACAAAAGAAAGATAATAGCAATAAAAATGTATGCCACTTTGATCAAATTTGCAATTGTAATTTAAAGCAGAGAGTATGTCCAAGCAATGCGAATTAACTATGGTAAACGAACACAGGTGGAGAACAGTTGTAACAGTAATTTAGACGGTAAAACCAAGAGCCGAGCACACCAGCACCCATGAGAGGGGGGAAAAATTGGTGAAAATTGATTTATTATTGAAGCATTAGCCACTGTTCTAAAATGTATACTTTAATAGTACACCTGGCAGCAGCAGTTGTTTAAAAATGATATTAAGTTAATGTAGCAGAGCATGAAAGTGACAGTAAGACAGTCTTCCATAACAATTTATGTAAGCAGACATGCTCTGTTGTTAAAAAATTGAAAGTCTGCAGTGAAACATATCTTAAACAACAAACGTTCAATTAGTATTGGACAGACGCAGCGACAGATGTTTAAAATATTTTGTTGTTTTTTCGGAAGAAAAATTACTTGTATAAGCAGCGGCAGTTTCACAAGAACAGGATGATTATTAGAATTGCTTAAAACTAGATTTTGATAAACTATGGAAGGCCGGAGGCTCAAGGTACGACTGGCGTGCCATACTAACTGGATTGCTGGATTGCCTCCTTCAGAGATGCAGTTCCCTTTCCTTGTGTTCCAATGGCTTGCTCCACAAGAGTTCTGAGACCGACCCTGAAAGATGAAACAATTCAGGATAGAAATTGACAGAGAAGAAACGCATGCAGACATGAATAACAATAAAAGTTTTATGCCCTTTCAAATTAGCAAGTAGCTAACTGTATTTTTGATTGAGAAATAAAAGCTACTTCAATGTAGAAAATTACTGCAGTGCAGTGTACAGGTTGGTTGTTTTGTTGTGCAATAAAATTAAAAGAATGCTCACGCCTTAACAGGGAATGAAATTGCATTCTCAATATTGAGAGACCTGTGAGTACAGGTCTTAAAAATGTTTTTACTACTACTAAACCAACTTGTTCCAATTGGAGCATGGAACCACAGCTGTTACTTTCTATCAAATTATATTTTGGGTTGTCTTTTTCAACCTGAACAAAATGAGACTTCAACCTCTCTGACCTCCTTCTACTGGTCTTTGTCAGGTATTTTATGATCTCCCAACTCTCTATTTTATTGTAGGATCTGGTCAAACGCACGACTGACTTGTTCTGAGGTTGTTTTCTGAGTGTGTCCATTTTTCTTCTCAGCCCCCTAGCGGTAAGGACATCTGTTCAGTTCTTTTATGCAAATCTGTATTTGTTATCACTTCTGGCCCTCCGTTATGTAGTATGCGGCAGCAGCTACTATTGGTGAATGCTTGCTGCTTTGATGTAATATTCATGATCACAGGCCATTACTCAGAGCCATGTAACAGGTTATATTTTACATTCATGTTGAACAGTCTAAACTTATTTTGCACAGAGAAAATATGAATGTTTCTTACTGGTTGGAGAGATTTAAAGTAAACCTGGTTATGCTTCTTCTTCTTGCGTTTGTCCGCTATGAATTCAGGCGTAGTCAGGATGCCTATAAGGTGATTTTGACTGATTTTTGCATGAATGTATGCTTTCCTTATTATCAGTGTCTCTCGCCATACAGGTTTCCCTTCTCCAACTTCAGAGGTACTCCTCGTTATGCTAATCTTAGTATTTATATCTTGGTGTGTTCCTTCTTCATCTTTGCTAATATTATTGCATAAATATTGTGTACTTCATTCTGTACTTCTTCAGTGGCCAACAATCATAATATGCTAATTTTCTTTTCTTGTTTAATCTCACTTCTTGTGCTTTTTTCCATTTATATTTAGCCCTGTTTTAGCTACTTCTGCTTTTATGCTGTCTGTCTTTTCCAGTATGTTCTCTTTGCTTATGCGCTAGAAGGCATAGATCATAAAAAAAGTGAGATCTTCCAACTGTGTCCATTGTTTCTATCTTTTTTTGTCTCCTGCTGTCTGTCACATCATCAAGCCTATTATATTATATACATGAGAATGATTGTTGGGGCAGAAGATTTCCCTGTCTGATGCCAGTTTTAATTTCACCAAGTTCTAAAAGTTTACCTTTGTGGATTACTTTACAGGTGAACTTACCTCTACTCTTTCATTGATAGTGAACTAAACCTTCACACTTTCCTTCAAAGTGAACTTAACCTTTCAACTTTTAGTGAGAGTGAACTTAACCTTAATACCTCCATTGAAAGTGAATGTAACTTTTTTTCACCTCTCTTGAAATCGAACATAAATTTTACAACTTCTGAACTTTTTCCACAATCAACGAATTAAGATATAGATAAGAATCATTTTATGGAAGTAAATAACAAACTTTCGTTTTTAATTCCTCTTTAGTTTTAAGTTCTACTGTAGCAACCCCTATTTTTCCATTCACTGAGCAATCCCTAGTAGTCTGTTCTACAGTAGCGACCTCTAGTTTTCTGTTTCACTGTAGCGATCCCTAGTTTTCCGTTTCACTGTAGCGACCCCTAGTTTTCCGTTTCACTGTAGCGACCCCTAGTTATCTGTTCTACAGTAGCGACCCCTAGTTTTCTGTTTCACTGTAGTGACCCCTAGTTATCAGTTCTACATTAGCAACCTCTAGTTTTCAGTTTTTAAAGTAGCGCCCTGAAGTTTTAACATGTATCTTATTACATTTCTTGAAAGTACAAAGGGAAATAGCTGTAAAGGACAGACAACCAGAAAGGTGACTGACCTGGATTCTTCACCCTCCAGCAGCTTCTTGTAGCAGGAGATCTCCAATTCCAAAGACATCTTTGCATCAATCATGATGGTCAGCTGTTGCATGACAGATTGCAGCTCATTGTGAAGATCGTTGATGTCATGGTTGTATTTCAGTCTCAGCTCTTCCAGCTCTCGTTCAAGCTCAGCCACAATGCGCTGATGCTCATCACGTTCAGCTTGCAGTTGGGCATACTAAGAAGAGGAAATGAAGTAAATATATCAGTTGTCATAGCGATACAAATAAATTAAGTTTCAGTAGTATGTTTCTTTGATATTAGCATCTCAATATGAAAAAACACTTTTGTATAGCATAATCCAGGTTAGATAGGTTGCTAGGAAGCTATTTTAGGCTGAGTGAGAAAGGTCATTTGCCCTAACATTTGCTACAAAGTGTATTATTTAAAGAACAATTTTGTTAAAAAAAAATAAAATTACCACAGTCCTGGAGTTGGATTATTCAAAAACATTAACTGAAAGGCTAGGGTCAAGCCAACTCAGCAAAATACTTATCATGTTATTGTAAAGGAAGGAAAAGGAACCCATTTTTATACCCTGAAGTATATTGGGTAATACAGTTAGGCCATTCACTTTTCTTTGTCGATTCCAGGTAATGGGAATTATTGCGTGTCTAGTCATTTCATTGTAAAAGTATTTAAAATAATTTTAAAGAAAGAACTGTTTATAACATTGGGTTTCATCTTTAGGTAAGGGATTCTGAATTATTTTATTGAAAGAATATCCAAATTAATTATTTATCTTCTTCGTTGTTGACTTTTAGACATGAACTAACAAAGATATAAGTGGGAACAAAGTAAGAAATAAATCAAGTTAGTTTGCATTGATTGCAATGGTAAGGTTAATTACAGTAGTTATCCTTGGTTGTGATGGTAAATTAGTTTTCAATGGTTAAGGTTGTGAGTTAATTTTAAATTTGTTAGGATTGTTTTCATTGGCGGCAATGGTATCTTAGATTTCATTGGTTCTAATGGTAAGTTACTTTTCATTGGTTGAGATGGTTACCTAGTAAACAACCCAAAACTCCCATATATGGTAAATGATAAAAATTTACCTTGGCAGCAAGTTCAGCATATGCAGCGTTCTTGTCAGTCAGCTGACTCTTGTATTTCTTGACATCTTCTTGAGAATGTTGCAGCTGCATGCCATCCTTGACATTGCCGGCACGAAGGGAGTTAATCTGCAGAAAATGAAATACAGAGGTCAAATTTAGAAAACTGAGCAAAGATTCTAAAAACTACTGAATCAAACCATAAAAAAACAAAAGCACATTATATTCAAAAGCATGTATATGTTTTCCACTGCCTTGTTAAATGTCCTTGCTTCACACCCATACGTTGCCACTGGGATTATGCATGATCTTAGTATTCTGATTGTTGCTTACCTATCAGTTCCGTTCCATACTGTTTTTAGTTGTTTAATTTGTTGTAAAGCCCTGTTTGTTCTTATTTTAATTTCCTTCATCTCATTTCCATCTGTTGTTAGCAGTCAACTAAAATATTCAAAACTATTGACATTTTCTATTTTATATCTGTTGATAACAATATTTTTTATCAGGTTTGTTTTATCCGTTACTGAAGACTCACCTGGGCTGAATATTTGGCATCACAATCTTGTTGCATGATGTCAATCTTCTCGTCATAAGCTCCTTGGATCTCACGGATGCATTTAGCCAACTCAGATTTCCAGAAATCAGCATAGTCCATGCCCTTGATTTGAATTGGTTCTGGTTTCATCAGCTCAAGCTATAGAAATAAAGATAGGAGAACATGTATTAATAATTCATTTGCTCAATGAAATATTATTTGTTATTAGAATTGACTTTATTACTGCACTTCAAGAGTCAGAACAATAAGCCTTCAATCCCTTACAACTGATGATAGAAGGTTTTGTGGTAATAATTATTGTAATTATATATACTTTTCATCTGGTAATAATTATTGTACTTCACTAGTTAAATATACTTTTCATCTGGTAATAATTATTGTACTTCACTGGTTAAATATACTTTTCATCTGGTAATAATTATTGTACTTCACTGGTTAAATATACTTTTCATCTGGTAATAATTATTGTACTTCACTGGTTAAATATACTTTTTCCTATTATAATAATTATTATAATTACAAGCAGATGTACAGATTGGATAAATGTTGAATGTACCACGTAGATTAAATTCTTACCTGATCTAGGAGATCCCTGTAGAACTCTGCTTCCTCAGTCTTTGTCTGGGCCAGGCAGTCAGCCTCAATGTGGGCAGCTGTTTCGGAGTCCAGATCCTGTTAAGAAAAAATGAGAGGTCAACATGTTAGAATTTGACAGTGGGCTAATATGCAAATAGGCATAATAAATATCATGTAACATATATTTACATAAATAAAAAGAGATTGGTTAGAAATAGACATCCGGAACAGGGAGGGGGAAGGGAGTGTACAACGTAAGTACTGCCACATAAGCAGACTACCAACAGACAGTGCAGCTCAAAGAGCAATGTTGCTCCAATACAATGGATACAAAGCAAAAGGCCGCCACGCAAAAAGGTGGACCTCAGAGATAACAGAGAAAAGACAGTAGACAGTATTTATGAAGCACACACAAGGGCTCGTTCTAGAAATTTCTTCTTAGCCTGATGCTGTGAGGCAAACCAGGATTGGAAAAAGGCTAAACCATTACATCACCACAATTACCAATACCATCATCACAATTACCAATACCATCACCACAATTACCAATACCATCACCACAACAATACCATCACCACAATTACCAATACCATCACCACAATTACC
This sequence comes from Arion vulgaris, assembly GCA_020796225.1. NCBI lineage: Eukaryota > Metazoa > Mollusca > Gastropoda > Stylommatophora > Arionidae > Arion > Arion vulgaris. The sequence goes on from CM036770.1 coordinate 2,482,999, forward strand.
AATACCATCAAAATAATTAAAACCATACCCATAATTCCCCAATGGTAACAGCAACATCACGATCTCCACGTTTCACATAACAGCAACATCACAATGTCCACATTTCACATAACTAATAAAACAAGGGTCTAAAGTTGAAATATTGACTTCATTGCACCGGGTTTCCATATTTGGCTCAATCCCTGTAGACAGAAATGGAACGCCATCTGCCGAGAGTGATGCTCAAAGCACAATCTCTGTAGCTCCAGTAACAACCCATGGGATCTCATGAAAAAATTGCACATAACCACCACTAACATCAAACAAAAACAAGAACACTAACCGTTCTGAGACGCCTGTTGTGCTCCTGAATCTTTTCCAAGAGATCTCTGACCTTGACGTTGTCATCTTCAAGGGAACCAACCCTGTTTCTAATAGTATGAAGCTCTCCCTCATACTCTCCAATCTGGTTTCCAAGTGTTTCAATCTTCTTTCTGTAATCCTTGGCCTGGTTCTCAAGTGTAACAATGCTGGAGAAAGTATCAACAACAAGTATTAACTATATGAAAAATGAATAAATAATATGTACATTCTTCTGCTCCAAACGCTCAATACCGACCACTTGTTAACCACACTGTGTGATCTGTATGTGATTTGAGTCTAAGAGCGATTGTACGTTGTGCCAGTTATGTGCATATAAGTAGGCCAGCACATCCAATTTCTGCGACGCTTTTTATCTATATTTACAAGGGTAACTTGCTAAGCCCTTACCTCAGTTGCCTCTTACGACATGACTTGCAGGTCGCAGTGGTACTATTCTTTGCTTCCATTGCGGGCCCCGGCACCATACGGACGATATGTACAATTAAATATAACGATTGTTGGATAGTGCGGTGTTCATGGGAGAGCAGGAAGGAATACTTAATAGTTGTGTAAAATTCGAATGAGTAGTTTCCCTTAGAACAGTATTGGTGAGAATGACTATTTTTAACAAAGGTGATCTGACTTGAGTTTACAAGTTGAAATGAAGCTGATCTTCAGGGACATTTGTTAGAGAAAAGTAGTGGATGTTAGAAGAAGAGGACGGTCAAGAAAAGCATGTTCGGATAATATTAACGATTAGTCAGGAAAGGACTCTTCCACGCTCGTCTGCCTCGCAGAGGAAAGAGATCTTTGGAGGTGCTTGGGTTTTGATGATCGTATCACCCTAATGGGTTAGACGCGTTACTATTACTATTATTGTTATTATACACTTTTACTAATTTTAGCAAATGGACGAAATCCAACAGATAAGCAATACAGCAACTTAAATCATAGGACAAATGGCACCAAATTTTTAAATGCAAGTATGTCACAATTAACACTAAAAGAGCATGTTCAACACAATCTTTCTCCCAACATTATGTCATCAGTGCCAAACCTAGGCGTTGGCATCAAATGATAGAAAAAAGAGAGTCACGACAGAGATGAAGTGTCTACGCAGAATGCTGGGAGTATCAAGAAGAGGCCGGTTGAGAAATGAAGACATCAGGACAAAAAGTTGGTACAACATCAGTAGGGGCCTACTAAACTTCATAAAAAATAAACAAATTAAAGGGATCAGCCACATAAGCAAATTACCAACAGACAGTGCACATCAAAGATCATTGTTACTTCGATATAGTGGATACAAAGCAAAGGCTGTCCACGCAAAAAGTGGACATCAAAGCTAACAGAGGCGGCGAATAACACTGTTTATGAAGCGTACACAATAGCCCGTTCTATAAAGCTCTCTTATTCTGACGCTGTGAGGCAAAACAGGATTCGAGACAAGAAAGAAACGAACTAATTAGAATGAACAACTTTCTAATCGACTGCTAGCGTCGAATATTAATGTTCCTAGTCGTTTTATATTTTTGATAAAGTTGTCTACTATTAATATTTGTTTACGCAACGACACAAAGAATTTACAAACATCAGAAACAGAAAATTAATTCTCAATCAAGCTTGTTTCTGCTACACGTCAGCTTAGGACATATCAATAACTAGAATGGGAGGTAATTTAACAGCATATAAAGTTCGATGTTGGAATTAAGTAGACAATGTTTGGAATCACAATTTACAAATCATGAACTCCATAGCTCAACAACAATCCCAGGATTTCATTAAAACAGTTTTACGTGTGATACGGTCCGGATTCAAACCCGCAATCTTCAGAACGACAGACAAACGTCTTAACCACTTGGCAATAGTGACTCTCTATATTACTAGTATCGCTATGAGGCACAGATTGCTATTGAAACCAGGGGTTAATAAACAACGTATGCTTGTTTTGTCACAGTGTTCAGACAAGAGTTAAATTGAAGTGAAAACTCCAGATAGATAAACCATCAGACCTGGTTTGGGGATCTCTGTAGTTAAGTGATTAAGCCGTTGCCATGCGTTTCGAATGTCGTGGGTTTGAATACGTACCATACCCTTCTGTGAACAAATGCATTTCCCCCATATATTCCTATGATTGTTGCTGAAGCTACATGGTTCGTGATTGTCAATACTCTCGGCAGGTGACAAGCCATTTCTGTGGAGACTGACTGAGCCATATAGTGAAACCTGGTGCAACGAGGTCAATCCTTATTTAGACCTTATGTACAATAAAACGCAGTGAGAGACTGAGCACCCACATGTCTGCATGGAGTACCATTGCGTCTGTTCTGTAATCAATAACGGTAGCTGTTGTTAAAAAGCAGAACAAAACAGACTGTCTATACAAACAAAATAGATATAAGATAGTGTTTGTGTGTGTGTGTGTCTGATGCACACAATAAGCTTACGCAAGTATACAACAATGTATTTGAATTTGTCGTCTGACACACCGGATATAATGTCGCTGCAGAAATCGATATTCCACACGAGGTATACCTTATGTGTGTTATGTTATGTGAGTGTCCAATGACTCGTTCTAAATATACATCTACAGGTAAAGAGAGCACAGGTAGAGAACGGATCAATAACTGGAGAAATATATTGTAAAACATTTAAAATGTCAACCCGCGTTTTAAAAACTAAAATTTGTAATACATTTATTTTTAAGGAAATTATTACATTTACGGGATGTGTTTAGTAATGATCTTAAATGACGTAAATATACAGTGTTAGTTCATCTTTACACAAATGTAAATCGACGACCAAATGGCACCGATACACAATTGCAAACATGTATCTTTACACAATCAAAGAAAACTAGCTGATGCTACAAATAAGAAAGAGAAAATTGAAGTATTAGGAACATATATAAAGACACGAAGAGCTGGAGAAGACCATCATGGAAGGAGACATACCGCCAAAGAGAAGAAGAGGAAGACCACGGAAAAGATGGACTCATGATGTAACTGATGGTTTGAACATGACGACTGCAGAGGCAGGACATCTGGCTATGCGAGAGAGAGAAAAATTCTGGAGGACTGTTGGGGTGGCAAAGTTCTGCTCAGGACAAGCTATTTGATGATCTTTACACACAAAACGAGCCGTATACAATATGATCTTCATCCCAACTTTAAAGTGAGACTGACGCACTACCTACTGCGCTACCGAGGCAGCTATCATCCCAACTTTGCGCTACCAATATCAAAATCACCACAGCGAGCACTCTCTAAATGTGTTTCCGTAGACTTTTCAGACCTTAGGGTATGAAGTCACCTCGCTTCACATTTCAAGGACCTAGTAGGAGGGCCAATTCCTTTCCTCACATGTGGAACGTCAAGTGTAGGATTGAACCCACAACCCTCTTGTGTCCAAGTGGATAGGGCGAAAGCTTATACAGGACACTAATCCGTCCCAACAAGGGGCACTACTATTCAGATACAATGGTTTCAAGGTTAAAGGGTCGTCAACTCAAAAGTTGGATCTCAGGAATATCAGAGACTCTAGGAAATAACCATAGACAAGGGAACTTGTCATCACTCTTGGCACACTCTCAACGCTGAAAGACACATCAGGAAAATAAGGAAAGAAGAAAGTAATGTTTTTTTTCAGAGTTAGTTAGTCATCAGATCATCCTGACTTCACCAGAAAATAAGTCTATGACTGCTCCGATCTCATCTTCAGTATATCAGCAAGCAAGCAGCTGCTGACAGTTCCAGTACTTTGCTGGTTAATGAAAAGTCGTCTTCTTTAGAATACATTTTACTGATTAAGCAGCGCTTCAACTATTATTAACTGTTTTACAGTAATATGTGCTGACTAATTGTAAGGTTTGTTTCCATTATTTATTAGCTATTTTACAGTAAACCCTATCATTGCATGAGGATATAAATATGAATGCAGCATATGTATGCCATACGATATAGATTGATACCTGTCAATTTGTTGGAAGTTGTTAGCATCGCGTGCGCATCTGCAAATAGCCAATCATGTGCAACGAGGCACACGGTGGTATCACATGCACGTATATAGCCAATCAAATATCGAGGAAAATACCTAGTTTCTGCATAAATAATATTTATGATTTTTAGTTTTAGTTTTTCGAACAACCTGACTTAGACAATTTTAGTTTAATAATTGTTTGACGAAATATATAAAACAATGTCCACAATTTGAGGCTTATCTAAGGTAAGCTTCGCCGGCGGTGACGAAAGATAGTTTGGTTCAAATTAGCGTGATATGGGAGAGAAAAGTTTGAGGTGGATGTTGGAAGATTACTATGATGTACATACTAGGCACTGTAGTAGGATCAGGTAGCAACCAGTTCACGTACAACTTAATGTGTACATACTAGGCACTATAGTAGGATCAGGCAGCAACCAGTTCACGTACAACTTAATATGTACATACTAGGCACTATAGTAGGATCAGGCAGCAACCAGTTCACGTACAACTTAATGGTAGATTAGATTAAGTAGAAGGTGGATGAGATTAGGGAGAAGGTAGACTAGATTAAGGAGCAGGTAGAGGAATTAGAGAGGTAGAGGAGATTAAGGAGCAGGTAGAGGAGATTAAGGAGCAGGTAGAGGAGATTAAGGAGAAAGTAGAGGAGATTAAGGAGAAGGTAGAGGTGATTAAGGAGAAGGTAGAGGAGATTAAGGAGAAGGTAGAGGAGATTAAGGAGAAGATAGAGGACGCTAAGGAGATGGTAGAAGAGAAGTAGATAGCGGGCAATAATCAAATGATATTGTAATAGAATGTCTTGACATGGAGTCACAGACAATGAGAAGAAGAAGAAGAAATGAAAATTAAAGAAGAGATGTCAAATAAATCTAAAGAACTGAGTTTTCATAAACAAGGTTTAATAACTATTGGTGAATTCATTACAATCAAAACTTGACACGCAGACGTTATTTGATCCAGTATGATCTTATACAGCACGCTTGTGTATTTGATCTGACGCGATCTTACAGAACACGCCTGTGTACCAATCTTCGCATTCCTGTTACCATAAACAGGATAATCCATCAACAGAAGGGCAGGCAGTGTCCTTGCCGCATAGGAACGCGTCTCTAATACTGAACGGGGACGAATAGAGAGAGAGAGAGAGAGAGAGAGAGATAGAGAGAACTAAGAGTGTTTGTTGAAGAGAGAAGCGGACACACTGTCGGTTTCATGATGTATTTTGTTTCGTTTAGTTATCTTTCCCATTGTGTTGTATTTCTCAACGTTTTGACTCTCTAGTCCTGCTAAGCATTTTGTCTTCTTATATAACGCACTCTTCAGATCGCCTGTGTTTCTCAATTATAATTTGTGTGCATCGACCAACTGTGTTTCTCAATTATAATTTATGTGCATCGACCAACTGTGTTTCTCAATTATAATTTCTGTGCATCGACCAACTGTGTTTCTCAATTATAATTTGTGTGCATCGACCAACTGTGTTTCTCAATTATAATTTGTGTGCATCGACCAACTGTGTTTCTAAATTATAATTTGTGTGCATCGACCAACTGTGTTTCTCAATTATAATTTATGTGCATCGACCAACTGTGTTTCTCAATTATAATTTGTGTGCATCGACCAACTGTGTTTCTCAATTATAATTTGTGTGCATCGACCAACTGTGTTTCTCAATTATAATTTGTGTGCATCGACCAACTGTGTTTCTCAATTATAATTTGTGTGCATCGACCAACTGTGTTTCTCAATTATAATTTGAGTGCATCGACCAACTGTGTTTCTCAATTATAATTTGTGTGCATCGACCAACTGTGTTTCTCAATTATAATTTGAGTGCATCGACCAACTGTGTTTCTCAATTATAATTTGAGTGCATCGACCAACTGTGTTTCTCAATTATAATTTGTGTGCATCGACCAACTGTGTTTCTCAATTATAATTTGTGTGCATCGACCAACTGTGTTTCTCAATTATAATTTGTGTGCATCGACCAACTGTGTTTCTCAATTATAATTTGTGTGCATCGACCAACTGTGTTTCTCAATTATAATTTATGTGCATCGACCAACTGTGTTTCTCAATTATAATTTGTGTGCATCGACCAACTGTGTTTCTCAATTATAATTTGTGTGCATCGACCAACTGTGTTTCTCAATTATAATTTGTGTGCATCGACCAACTGTGTTTCTCAATTATAATTTGTGTGCATCGACCAACTGTGTTTCTCAATTATAATTTGAGTGCATCGACCAACTGTGTTTCTCAATTATAATTTGTGTGCATCGACCAACTGTGTTTCTCAATTATAATTTGAGTGCATCGACCAACTGTGTTTCTCAATTATAATTTGTGTGCATCGACCAACTGTGTTTCTCAATTATAATTTGTGTGCATCGACCAACTGTGTTTCTCAATTATAATTTGTGTGCATCGACCAACTGTGTTTCTCAATTATAATTTGTGTGCATCGACCAACTGTGTTTCTCAATTATAATTTGTGTGCATCGACCAACTGTGTTTCTCAATTATAATTTGTGTGCATCGACCAACTGTGTTTCTCAATTATAATTTGTGTGCATCGACCAACTGTCATATTTGTATTTGTATATTGATCCTCTCTTCTTTTTATCCGTTCTTCCTTTTTTCCTTTCTTCCTTTCGGTTCCTGTTCGTTTCTTCCTTTCGTTCAGCATTATTTCTTTTCATTATACTTCCCCACCTCTAACTTTCGTTTCTCCTTTGTATTCTCTTTCGATTTTTCACTATAAACTCATTTTTTACATTTTCTTTCTTTTTTTTCTTTCATTTGATTTTTTTGTGTAGGTTCATCTTTTCAGTTTCCCATTTATTCGTACGCCATATCCATTAACATAACCACCATTGCTAATTTGCATATAGTTCTATCACGCCCTAGTTTCTTCCCCTCATACAGCCCTATTGTTGAATGGCTTGCGCACACTAGCTAACTGAATATACAAGGGACGAGAAAACAACTGTGTTAAATATGTCTTGTGTGCCTGAATAAACTTAATGTCAGGTCACGGCCATCTGTTATATGAGAATGGTTTAGCTATGTTATTTCTCATTGGGTTCATGTTGTCTTTATTCCTAGCTTATGTCAGTAAATACGATATTATTCCTAGCCAAGTCGGCCGTCTGCATACACTGCTTGACACAACGTTTGACGTTGATACCACATTTCCTATGTTAAGCACACCCCTGTCAAAATATTACTTGTCTTGGTCGATACGGAAAAGAAGCCTGGAAGTCGGGTCTGGTATTTACGAATAAATCGATATGTCAGCACTGCTGGACAGAACACCAGACACAAGATTTATTTTTTGCTGCGTCTTCCTCTCCTACTTTGTCTGTGCATTTCTCTTTCTTTCTCTATCTTATCTTTTTACATTACATCCACCAACTCTGACAAGAACTAAAAACTAATATCCCTGTCTTTCTACTCAGGGCGCCACAATAGGTGTCCGTCCCTTTGTTAGCTGGTAGAGTCAGCTGTAGAGTATACGCACAAGAACTCTACCAGCGACTTCGAAGCCATACAGTCTGGATAGCCATCTTCAGTTGGGTAGGGTGAGAAATGCCTTTAGATACAGGTACTTTAGTAGAATCTTTGAAGTATCATGGACACACAAGAAAGAAGACGAAACGAATCCATAATACAAGAAAGAAATGTTAAAGATGATTGGTTATTGAAAAAGAAAGTACAAAGAAAACAGAAAGTAGTTTGGTCACATAAAAGGTTATGACGAATTGTAGATAGGGCAACAGAAAATTGAAAACTCGCCAACACGTACGGACTACCACAATTTTGTTTTGTTCCATAATCTCTTCTACCTTTGCTCTTCAAACTTTTGTATAAACAATAAAAGACAAAATTGTGCCCACTTATAATAAATTACGACACAAATAACCCACGTCCTCTGTGTAGATGGATAGTTTAGTTGTGAGCATATTATATATATATTATCATATTATTATTATTATTATTATTATATATATATGTTTGAGTAAAGTGTTACGTGTCACTGTAACACACAGTGTCATTTCTCATCATTATAATTTGTCGAGTGACGTCAGATGTCGATTTTTCTAACTCACTTCTCATAGCCTGAGGGCGCGTGACAGGCAGAGTGGATCTGCCAGGCTGACGGAATGCTGGGTGCATCAAACGTGTGGAAAGCTGAGTTAGAAGTGGGAAGAATACATATGCAAACACATTGGAAACATATTGACTCATTCCTCTTCGTTCCTCATGGAGCATAGGGAATCAACAGTTGTTGGCCACTTTTTCCAGTCTCTGGCTGTTTTCTTGATGACTTTCCAAGATAATAGAGCATACTTCAATTCCTCAAGGGACTCCGTTCCAGATCTGTTTATTACGTTCTCTTTTCTCTTTTCCTTGTGGGTTCCGGTCATTTGCTTGTCTAGTGACACGAGGCTTTGTCATCCGCAAGGTAAGCCCGACCCATCGTAATATTTTCCTTTTAACATGTGTCATCATAGGTTCCTATCATGTTCTTATCTATTAGTCTATGTTTGCACTTTGTCAAGCAGCTCAGATTGATATTGTATCTAATCCAACGAAAACAAGATTGGAGTACAGCCAAGAGATTGATATTGTATCTAACCCAGCGAAAACAAGATTGAAGTATAGCCAAGAGATTGATATTGGATCTAACCCAACGAAAACAAGATTGGAGTACAGCCAAGCTTCCTTTACCAATCTTCACTTTCACCTATCTCCCTGCAGGCAAACATTGATCTCTCATCCCCCTCAGCCACCACCCCACTCTAACTAAGACATACCTACACACACATGACTAAGGCCAGGTTTTTCCGATGTCGAGTCAAAATGATGAGGTCTGTCAACAACAGAACTGTTCAGTCGGATAATTATTTCTGCGTTGAGTACCAGGCCGGGTTCGGGTAACAGTCTACTTTATTTCTATCTGTATCGATTAGTTTGTGCTCACCAACTGTGCTTGTATCTGTGTGGATGTGTGCTTGTATCTGTGTGGATGTGTGCTTGTATCTGTGTAATTGTATGTGTGGATTTTCTTGTATCTGTGGATGTGTGCTTGTATCTGTGTCGATGTGGCTTGTATCTGTGTGGATGTGTGATTGTATCTGTGTGGTGGTAGTGTATGATGCTTGTGTGTGTGGAACGTGTGTGTGTTTATGTGTTTTGTATAGGTAAATATACGCTTTAACTCATTAGCTACTAAGGATCGCAGTCTACGCCTGTTCTTCTGAGCCGTTTAGACCATGTGCCGTATTCCGTGCCCGTTCTTCTGTTCTGTTTGGCCATGTGCCACGGACTGCCCCTATGATTTGTTTCGTAGTTGAATTAGTACACAAATTTACATTAACGCATTTTGATAGTTGACAGTTCTTAATTTATTCTTTCCCCTTCTGTTAACTTTTTGTAAATATTTATTTATCTACCACATTACATGTCGTTATTACACTTCCTCAAAGAAATAAGAAAATTAACAGTACAATTTGTTCATACATCTGTATAATGGGGAAAATGTTTTACAAATTAATTCAGCCACATCATGTTTTTTAATTGGGAACAAGAAGATTTAATTCTAGTTATTCCTGATAGATGGTAGTTAAGGGGCTAGTGAGTTTGAGAATTAAATTCTCCTTGTCCTGGCACGATGGATGATGTGGATAACATTACGCCGGATCCCTCTACTCTCCAGTGTTTGTTTGGTACACAATTGAGGTTGGATTCACCTTAAAATCTCATTCCAACTGGGGAAATTTGATCCTGGGACCAAGCGTGCAGAAAGCAAGTACTATAAGAACTACGATATCGCTGTTCTAACTAGTAACATAAAAAGGGTCTAAAGATTGACTTCATTACACCAGGTTTTCCCATTCGGCTCCGCCCCTGTCGGCAGAAATGCACAGAATGTTGAATAAAGCATAAACTCCGTAACTCCAGCAACAATAACCGGGATCTCCAGAAACAATTGTACATGTGACTCGGTCTGCATTCGAACTGACAACATTCAGAACGACAAGCAAACGTCTTAACCACTTCGCCACAGAGACCACCCCCTAACAAGTAATATACAGTTGATTAGCTTGCTACACAATCAACAGAATGGGAATGCCAGTTGCTATGTGCAGCACTTGATACGTAAATAAAAAAAAAAACCACGCTCGCTAAGGCATATTGATTTAACGTAAACATGTAACGGATTGCAACAGTACAGAACTGATCTAATTGTTCTAGTCTGCCGCGTGTATGTGTGTGTAACACGCGTGATGTGTTTCAGGTGAAAGGATGACATGGAGAAAATTGACCAATTGAAAGTGCTCGTGTTGTGGCTATTGATTATAACCTGTCTATGACCTGGCGCCATAATGGAATCTACCGGCATGTTTATCGATACTATCCCGCGATCTGCATTCTCTTAATTATTGATCGATACACAACCCGAACGTTAACTATATCGATTTCTCTGGCCACTTTTTTTTATTACCTTCGATATTATTCAAATTCTTCATAACTCAACGCGCACTTCAAACTGAATACAACATGAGCACTCAAGTAATATCAAATTAGCTGAATTAAAGTATCTTCCAATACTAGCCATTTTAATCTGAAGTTTCTCAGGCTCCATATCGAGCTCTTGCTAAACCACTTTAACTGAAGAGTGTTCCACTAATCCTGGGAGATCATAAGAGAAGTCAGAGACCAAAAGAGTGGCGAAAACTGTTAAGGCCCTATGCTCCACTAGGAGTGCAGAGAGGAATAATAACAACATGTGATTTGAGCGTAAGAGCGATTGTACGTTCTGCCAGTTATGCGCCTACAAGTAGACCAACACACCCAATTTATGCTACAATTTTTAATTACTATGGTGGCTTCCCTAGGCTCCTACCATATTCGCCTCTTATGACATGCCTTGTAGGTTGCAGTGTTACTATTTTTGCTCCCCTTAGAACCCCGGCTACCGCTGGCGTCTGAAGTTTCAATATTGATTTATCTGTCTCCCTTGTTGGCGTACTGCCAACCCATCTCCATTTGAGAAAAAGAAAGAATAAATACAACGTCTAGCTATGTTTGTTCTTCATATAGAAATAGTGTCTTTATCATAGCATTCCATTGATTTGATTCGGTGCATGTGTTTATTTATATGACTGTGTTTTGTGTGGTCTTGTCAGCCTTTCTTTTTTGTTTTTATTGCTGGTTTTTCTGTTGAGTTTTTACCAGTATAGATTTTGCAACTAGTCTATTTACTTTTCATTTTGGCAGTCAAATGTCGGGGAGGGGGTGGGAAGAGAAGTATGATATTTTTGCAGTTTGTTGTGTCGCAGTAAATGAAGTGTGTCGCATTGAATGACTCCTGCGAGACGGAACAGGGGACGACCAAGAAACGGCGGCAACAGGATATTAAGGACATTTTGAACATGACGGAGGCGACGGGGGAACTTCCTAGAAATCTAGTGTCTTTCAAGCGGGATATGCTACGAACAAATTTCTGCAAAGGACATGCTTGCATGATGCGTTCCCGTAGAAATACATCAAGATTTCTAATAAACTTGGCAGTAAAACTTTCAGTAAGTCAGGTCAAAGTCAACAAAAATACTTTTACCTGCTTGAAACCACAATAAAGTTAATGTTCAAACCGGCATAACTTACTATTTGATAGTAGATATCTAGTTGCCAGGTACGAGTACGAAAACAAGATAAGGCATGCTAAATCAGCACAAAGCAACGAGGTCACCTTTTATTACGAAGCCTGTCAAGTCTGAACTAGTTGGAGCGGAAATATGAAACGGTGGGTGTATGGTGTAGATTGGGTCGGTACCAAGGTGTGGGTGCCCCCACAATCAATTTCTCAAAAGAAACTGCCAGTTAACGACTCTTGGGATTACCCAACACAATAAATGATATCAGGAATATTTGTTTAACCTGTTATAGAAAGTGTACTTTAAAACGTGTTTATATATCACCGTGTGATACGTCCCTGATTTAAGCTGAGCTTACAATCTTAATAAACGGAGGTGGTGGTGGTGGTGGTTGGGGAGAGGGGAGGGAAGTAGGTGGCGAATAGTCATAGCAAATGATATACAGTCACCTACGTCGAGGGTAAAATTAAGTGTGATCGGTTGCTAGTACACCCCGTCAAAAATTGGTACTCGGTCATTTTTCAGGTGAGATAAAATTTGAAATCGTGTCCGATGCTACAACGAAAGTGCTCCGCTGCTTGCTGTGTTGAATTTCTTAAAGGCGCTAAGCACCTTTAACCGGACCCCTAACCAGTATTGTAGATGCAACTGTAGTTTATTTGATCTTCTAACAAACATGGTGAACATCTTATACGTGTAGATCACGTTCAACATGATTGATTGGACCCGATCGTGATTGCATTTTTCTTATATCACCATGTGTGCTTTGATCTCTTTCTTATACATGAAGATCTCAGCGTCAGAGTACGAGCTCCGTAACACCTTCGACAGTCCTGAGTATCATTTAGAAAATTAGTAGGAATTTTTCTAGAATTTGTCATGAATTTTGAATAAGCAGCTGTTTCCAGCCTACTCTTATCTATTTTCAAATGCAGAATGATATTTTACTTTTTCAACTTTAACACACGATCTACTTTCAATCATCCTTCTCAGATAGGACTTGAACTCGATTTCCCTTACTTTAACTTTAAGACAATTTTGAAAAAATAGTCGTATCGCCTCCTACGAGAAACGAACCGAGCACTTTTAGAGGGTGAGGCGTGCACCGTACCTCAACGCCAGCACAGCGAACTCTCCACAAGTCGTTAAACATGAAAAAAATCAAAACAACCTAGACGCTGTTATTCAAAGTTGTCATAAGAAGACACCATCATTTATTCATACAGGAACCTGTTGAGTCACGTTATTATAACAGCAACCGGTTCTACCGGTGTGCATCGTCTTAAATGTCCCAACCACCATTCTCATTTAAATGTGAACTTTATGGGTTGTGTCATAAATAGCTTTTATTTTTCTTTCTTAAACGTTCCTGCAAAGTCGGCTACCTTCAAAGAGTTTCACCAGTCATGCGTGACATGTTTACCTGAATTCGAGTGAAGAGATACGACATGCTTGGTTAATCCTTTAGAATCAGATGATTTCAATAAAAGAAAAAGATGTTTAGATGATTTAAATAAGAAAGATAAGTGCAGCGTTATTTGTGCACTGTTAGGGCGTGGTTGATTGCAGCGTTATTTGTGCACTGTTAGGGCATGGTTGGTCGTGGATAGATTTGATTGGTGGAACACTACATCCGCTAAATATGTTAACTTAGGGAGAGGGGGCTGGGGAGGAGGAGAGAGAATGGACATATTTAGAACGGACAAACAGTCACCCACCTCAACCCAGCATTTTAGAGCGAGACAAGAATGCTTCAATCTTCTGCAGGACTATCCTCTCTTGGGTGAGCTGAGAAGTAACATGTGGCCACACCCAGTCACTCACTACGGGAGCCTACAGCTAACTGATGCCCAGGTCACTTAACTAAGCGGGAAAGGGGCCTGACAGACCTGAAGCTGACTGCCCAGTTTGTGGTCCACATTAAACTAAGCGCATGACCAGAGATCGCTGAAGAAGGAAACCTGACAGACCTGAAGCTGACTGCCCAGTTTGTGGTCGCACAGTAAACTAAGCGCATGACCAGAGAACGCTGAAGAAGAAGAAGAAGGAATTAATTCCTCAAGGAGTTAATATTTCCTTTTTAAATGTTTGTTGGCCTATATGCTCTGATGTAACCCACAAAGACTGGTTCTGAGGTTGAAAGAGACGTGACTCGTCTATAAAATGCTTTTATCCTCTACAAAATAAACAAACAAAAACCCTTGTTTTTGTAGTTTCATTCTAGTTTTTTATTGTATTCTTCCATTTTGTCTGGCGCGGGCGACTAAGTATTTGCATAACTTCGCTCTTGACGTTTTTTATCTTTGAAAAGTCTGATATCTCAGGAGCCAATTATCTATCATTCAGCTTAGTACATTGTATTTATTCTAAATTAATGGTGTGCTGCTAATATAACAACGGTTTAACGGCAAAGGGCTACCTACATTGCACCGGGTTTCCCAATATGGTTTAGTTCCTCTCTGCAGAAATGGCACGCCAGCTGTCGAGAGTATTTATCAAAGAACGAGCTCCGCCGCTCTAGCAACATTTAATGGGATCTCTGGAAAAATACAATCGGGAACCAAACGACGTGGTCCGGATTCGAACCCACGATCTTCAGAACGCATAGCCAACTGCTTAACAATATCGCCAGAGACCTCTTCCTCCCGCCCCAACCCCCACTCCACACGCAAGAATAATATGACGAGTCAGATTACGACAGAAACATCAGATAAAGAACACATTAAATTCACTACAGGCAAAACAAAATAACTAAATATTATAGCTTTTATAGGCACGGCAACGGACATGAGGTTGTGGAGGTTCATGATCGCCCCAGCTGGCATGGTAAATGAGAGAGAGAGAAAATAGATAGAGAGATAGAATTAAGCTGCCCTAGAGTATTGAGTTTGCGTGCTTGTACATATATATATATATACACACACATGTAACGTTAAGCGATAAATAATTCAATTATCTGAAGCGAATTTCTTGCGGAGAATCGATCTTTTGTGAAGTGAACAACACATTTACCAAACAAGAGTCTAGTTAGTCAATGACACGTATTGAATAATCAATTATTGGGAAGATGTAGGACTGGGAAGATGTAGAACTGCAGATGGACTGAGTAAAATTGATTGAGCTGAACATATAGCTGGAAATATTATTGATTAGAGGTCATGAAGTAGGTGATAAGGGCACAATCTAGGTAATAATATTGGAAGATTGGTTATTGATTGCTGAACCGGCGTTATAGCATTCAGGGTCGACATCATCCAGTTCTTCTACTTGTAACACCACGTGTAATTCTAAACTCAGTAAATTACCTGTGTGGTGTCGGGCCCTCAATTGAGCAAATAATAGTACCACTGCGACCTACAAGACATGTCGTAAGAGGCGACTGATGATGGGCCTAGGGAAGCTACCCTAGTAAATAAAAATCACCGCAGAAATCGGATGTGCTGGCCTACTTGTAGGCGCATAACTGGCACAATTTACAATCGATCTCAGGCTTAGATCACATACAAATCACACAGAGTTGTTAACAAGTGGCCGATATGGAGATTTGAAGAGGAAGAAGAAATACAAACATGTCACAATGAACACAAAAACAGCAATGTTGAACAAAAATCTTCCCCAAACATTAAATGACACCAGTAAATAAACCTGTCACCATGAAACAAATGTAAGAAAAAACTAGTCACCAAACAGAAACATGTCTGACCAGAATGCTGAAACAAGAATAGACCGGTGAGAAAAATACACTCAGGGAAAAAATGTCACAACATCCAGTACTGAACTTCATCAAGAAACAAACATATCAATTGAAAAAAGGGTCACCATAAACCATATTAACACAAACAGCACCATGACACAAACATATCAATGTTGCTCACATACAATGAATACAAACATGTCACCATGAACACAAACATGTCACCATGAACACAAACATGTCACCATGAACACAAACATGTCACCATGAACACAAACATGTCACCATGAACACAAACATGTCACCATGAACACAAACATGTCACCATGAACACAAACATGTCACCATGAACACAAACATGTCACCATGAACACAAACATGTCACCATGAACACAAACATGTCACCATGAACACAAACATGTCACCATGAACACAAACATGTCACCATGAACACAAACATGTCACCATGAACACAAACATGTCACCATGAACACAAACATGTCACCATGAACACAAACATGTCACCATGAACACAAACATGTCACCATGAACACAAACATATCACCATGAACACAAACATGTCACCATGAACACAAACATGTCACCATGAACACAAACATGTCACCATGAACACAAACATATCACCATGAACACAAACATGTCACCATGAACACAAACTTGTCACCATGAACACAAAAAGAGCAATGTTCAACACAATCTTTCTCCCCACATTATGCTACCAGTGCCAAATCTGGACACTGACATCAAATGGTAGAAGAAAACTAGTCATGACAGAGATGAAGTGTCTACGCAGAATGCTGAGGGTAACAAGAAGAGACCGGTGAGAAATGAAGACATCAGGAAAAAAGTGTGTACAACATCAGTACTGAACTTCATCAGGAAACAACAAATTAAATGGTTTCCCGGCCATATAACCAGATTACCAACAGACAGTGCACCTTAAATAGCAATGTTGCTCCGATACAATGAATACAACGCAAAAGACCGTCCAAGCAAAAAGTGAACCTCAGAGATAACAGAGGCGATGAAATACACTATTTATGAATCGCACACAAGTGCTCGTTCTAGAAATGTCTTCTTATCCTGACGCTGTGAAGCAAAACAGGACTGAAGAGAAGAAAAAGAAAAGTACATATGAACAGAGTACTCTCCAACTGTACCAGGGGAAACAAACATAGCAGTTAAGTTATTAAGTTGATCTTCCCTACTTGTGATAACTTATAGATAAACAGTTTTCCCATTTGTGTGTTCGTGAGTGTGCAATATTCAACTACTAATACAACACCTGTGTGAAAGTGCTTATTGGTATAAATTAATGAATGGAAAAATAAGGGCAACATTTAGTCGCGTCCTCAAGGTTTGATGACCTCGATGTAAACAATGGTTGTTTAAAATAGTTTTTATGTTGGAGATGTAGATTGTGTTCTGGCGAGGAGTTCTTATTTTAATGTTGAGTATGTAGACTTGTGTTCTGCAGGGGAGTCTTTTTTAATGTTGAGTATGAGATTGTGTCTCGGCAGGGAGGAGTTTTTATTTTTAATGTTGGAGATATAGATTTGTGTTCTGGCAGGAGGTTTTATTTTTAATGTTGGGTATGTAGACTTGTGTTCTCGGCAGGGAGGGAGTTCTTATTTTAATGTTGAGTATGTAGACTTGTGTTTGGCAGGAGGAGTTCTATTTTTAATGTTGAGTATGTAGACTTGTGTTCTGGCAGGGAGTTTATTTTAATGTTTTGGTTATACGATCTGATATTCCCACACAGATAGACTCGTTCTTAGGCTGAAAGCAGCGTGCCTCGGCTTGAAAGAGGCTTTAATCCCCCTACATAACAAATACACGGAGGAGCACGTAGATGGGAGACAGCATGGAGAGCATTCTGAGAGTGTATTTCGAGAATCAAATTTGGGGACTGACAGAAGTTAACATTATTTAACTTTGCTAAATATCAGTTAATTGTTTGTTAGGTGATATATTAAGCCCCCTATCTGGCCGAGGCACGCACTTTCAACCTAAGACATATATCTTTGTTGGTTATATCAGAGCGTTTAATATCAGTTTAAAAAAAAAAAATATTTGATCATAAGAGGAAATATAGCTTAAAATGATCATTTATTTTAATGAGTTCTTGCGTGTTGGCGTATGTATTATCATCACCATTACCACCATCACCACCATCATCCAATAGCCTTATCCTGTGCAAAACTTTGACAACCACCCAACAGTCATTGGAAATTTACCACTCAAACAGTCATTGGGAATTCTCTTCTCATAGGCCTGCGAAAATGTCCTGCTCAAATCATGTCACATCATTAATCCATCTTCTCCGTTGTTTTCCTCTCTTCTTTGCCAGGATGCATTCTTCTAAAATGAACTTTTTCAACACTTCATGTCTCTTTATATGTCCAAAATACTTCAATCTTTTCTCTCTTATTTGTAGCATCAGCTTGTTTTCTTTGATTTTGAGTTCTTTCTCGATAGATCTATTTGTTCACTTCTCTGTCCATGTTATACAGATGACTCTTCTGTAACACTTATACTCAAAGGCAAATACACGCGTTTCTACTTCCTTGTTATAAATGTCCATGTTTCACATCCATACGTTGCAACTGGGAATATACATGCTCTTAGTACTCATGAACGTTTAATGAAAGTTGATATTACAGAAGTGAAAATAATATGGATCAGCGACTTATTCGTACATGTAGCCTGTGTGTATGTAACTAACACAGAACGTGTCACAAAGGAGACACGCACGAAAATATAAGAACAACACACCATGTTCATTCCTTCTCTTAATCTTAAATCTTTGAATATAGTTGAAATAGTTTTACGTCCTAATATAATCGAAAAGACTACTGTTTATGATTGGGTGAGATGTGTGCTTTCTTCATAATAATATAGCTTATCTTGACAGAATATAGTTGAAATAGTTTGACGTCCTAATATAACCCAACTGACTACTGTTTATGATTGAGTGAGATGTGTGCTTTCTTCATAATAATATAGCTTATCTTGACAGAATATAGTTGAAATAGTTTGACGTCCTAATATAACCCAACTGACTACTGTTTATGATTGAGTGAGATGTGTGCTTTCTTCATAATAATATAGCTTATCTTGACAGAATATTCCTCCATGTGTTGGCGGGGCTCGCTAGGGAAGTAAAGAATAGTAACATTGCAAACCTATAAGGCATGTCGTAAGAGGCGACTGAGGTAGGGGTCTAGGAAGCTACCCTAGTAAATAAAAAGCGCAGCAGAAACTGGATGTGCTGGCCTACTTGTAGGCGCATAACTGGCACAACGCACAATCGATATTAGACTCAGATCACATACAAATCCCAAAGCGGGGTTTAACAAGTGGTCGATGTGGAGTTTGTGCAATACTCTAGACATGTGGCTGGGCCATTTCTGCAGAGAGGGACTGAGCAATATGGGTAAAACCCGGTGCAATGTAGTCGATCCTTCGACTTAAGACCCTTTAGACAATTTGGAAATCACTAAAAGACATTCTCTAGTGACACGGGTAATAGCACCAATCTTGGATGACATTCACTAATGATATTGGAAATAGCACCAATCTTGGATGACATTCACTAATGATATTGGAAATAGCTCCAATCTTGGGTGACATTCACTAATGACATTGGTAATAACACCAATCTTGGATGACATTCACTAATGACATTGGTAATAGTACCAATCTTGGATGACATTCACTAATGACACTAGTAATAGCACCAATCTTGGATGACATTCACTAATGATACTGGTAATAGCACCAATCTTGGGTGACATGATTGCAGTTGAAGTATAATGATGGTGCTACTTCCGCAACCATCAAAGACATGGATTGAGACATCAAAGACATGGACTGAGACATCAAAGACATGTAGTGAGAACTCTTCTTTAATGACATATTAGGAAAGTAATGACAGATTAGGAAAGCAATGACAGATTAGGAAAGCAATGACAGATTAAGAAAGCAATGACAGATTAGGAAAGCAATGACAGATTAGGAAAGTAATGACAGATTAGGAAAGTAATGACAGATTAAGAAAGCAATGACAGATTAGGAAAGCAATGACGGATTAGGAAAGCAATGACGGATTAGGAAAGCAATGACAGATTAGGAAAGTAATGACAGATTAGGAAAGCAATGACAGATTAGGAAAGCAATGACAGATTAAGAAAGCAATGACAGATTAGGAAAGCAATGACAGATTAGGAAAGTAATGACAGATTAGGAAAGCAATGACATATTAGGAAAGCAATGACAGATTAGGAAAGCAATGACAGATAACTACAATCGAGTACACAAACACATATTTAACTTACAGTTCTCGGTCAGCAGCAATCTGGTCCTGGAGACCGGCTACCTTGGACTCGGCCACGCCCTTGGAGGAACTCAGCTCGTCAATGACCTTACGGGCCTGTGCCAATTCGTTCTCATATGCGTCCCTGATTGGTTTAAGATCCTCTACCTTCCTGTTTCTCAGAGCCTCGAGCTCAGCTTCCAATTTCTTGACTGTAGCGTCTAGAAAATGTACTCTTTCGATGTAGCTGCCAAGACGCTCGTTCAAGTTTTGCATCTCACGCTTTTCCTTCTCACGGTTGCCTTTGAAGTCTGTGATGCCAGAGCTAGACAGCTGTTGGTACACACCAGGAGAGATGGAGTAACGGACATTGTTGCTGGATCTGGAGTTGAAAGAAGAATTTCTGTTTGAGCCACTGGTGCGGGCGATAATGAAAGCACGTGGCTGGATCCCACTGGGTCGGCCAGTGTCGGTATCAATCTTGACGGCTTGTTTGGACATGATTGCTGGTGCTAAAAATCACACAAAGAAAATAAGTGCTAAGGGATGATCAGTTCTACTTCACCAAAGAAGCAAAGATGGTTGTTGAAAAAATATCACAAGTCCTACAGTCAACAAAAATTGCACTTTTATTTCAGAAACAACGTCGAGTTGTTAGTGAATAATAACAAAATGCAGCACAAAATGTGAAACTTGATGAAGAGAATTTTGTCCAACAGCAGATTCGCTTATCCAGCCGGCCGGCAAGGTAGTGAATATAACTGAGTGGTTGACAGGGGAAAACGCGCTCTGAGACGATCTAACGAGGAGTGCGACGGTCGCTTGTTGGCTCGATCTTTTTACACGATCAGGATGACGCCTCTCCAATCACGCGAAGTCACGTTGTATCTCGAAGCCAGTGGTTGGTTGCAGAAAACGTATTCAAAGATTGTGAGACTTGTAGAACAAGTTTTCTACAAATCTATATATAAAACTTTTAGAAATATACAAATATTTCAGCAGGAGTATGTTGTGGGCGTCAAAATCAACCATACAACCGGACCTAATTCTGCAAAACTGTTGCTGATATGACAATTTTGTGCAGAGGCGTACAAAACTATATTGGTGTGTGTCGACTTGAAATATACGCCCAAGAAATACATAATATATGTTTCTTCTGCTTTTCTTCTCGAGCTTTTCTTCTTCTTCTTCTTCTGGCTTCTTTTCTGCAGCTTTCTTCTTCTGCTCTTCTTCTTCTTCGTGGCTTCTTCTTCGCGCTTTTTAGCGCTCCAATCGACCACTTGTGAAACCACTCTTTGTAATTCGTATGTGACAGGAGCCTAAGAGCAATTGTACGTTGTGCCAGTTATGCGGCTACAAGTAGGACAGCACATCCGAATTCTGCGACGCTTTTTATTCACTAGGGTAGCTTCCTTAAGTCCCTACCTCAGTCGTCTCTTACGACATGCATTGTTACTATTCTTTGCTTCTCTTGTGAGCCCTAGCAACACACGTCAAGACCTTAGAGTTTGAAGCACATGTCATTTCATATTTCTAGACCTTAGTGTGAAGGAGGTAGAATGGTCAATTCCATTCCTCATGTGGCGAACGTCCAGTGTGGGATTACATTCACAACCATCTTGTGTCCGAGTGGATAGAAGAACCTTAATCCGTCCCATCTTTGTCCGGTACGTCCCATCTTTGTCCGGTACGTCCCATCTTTGTACAGTGTTCGTCCCATCTTTGTTCGGTACGTCCCATCTTTGTTCGGTACGTCCCATCTTTGTCCGGTACGTCCCATCTTTGTCCGGTACGTCCCATCTTTGTCCGGTAGGTAGGCGAAATATAATGATGACCTGGTTTGTTCTAATGATATCTTCACATATTACAAGAAGAGTTTGATTGATAGGACCAACATCATTACACTTCGGTGAGTAACCATGTGTGTTTCCATCTCTTTCTTACACTTCGGTGAGTAACCATGTGTGCTTCCATCTCTTTCTTACACAGGAAGATCTCAGCTGCAATGCACGAACTCCGTTGCACCAATGAGAGTCCCAAATGCAATTTTGAAGATTGTGAAGATATTTTGTAGGACTTTTATTTTTAATCTTCTTCCAATGAATTTGTACCGGGCAGCGGCTTTTCAGCCTGCTCTTCTCGATTTTCAATTGCAAAGGGTTATTTTAGTGCTTAAATTGAGCACGGGACCTACGCTTTATCGTCCGTCTCCGATAGAACTAGGAACTTGATCTCACCTACACTGAGATCGGGAATCTCTGGAAAAATATGCACATGGGAGCGAACCGGTTACTTTTGGCGAGCGAGCATCTAACCCCTACACTATAGATACCCCATAAGAAGAGTTTACTGTTATACCATATCTCTCAAAGTCAGAGTTACTTTCAGATAACGAAATCAATCGCTCGTGTGGTTACCGGAGCACAAATTAGGATGTAAAGAATATAACCACTGTTACCTGCCAAGCATGTCGTAAGGAGGTTGGGCGTAGGGCTAGCTACTCCACACCGTAAAAACACTAGATGGCTACAGAACGGAGAGCGAACAAAGTAAACGCTGGCTGAAACCGGACACATCGCCGAAGGATAAGCACCATAGCTCTAAATGGTGCTGAAGATGTGACGTAAAACACACCAATGCTAAGGCTGCATGAATCAGATTTCCACATGAATAGCATTTATGGGGAGATCTGGTTCATCGGTCTGGGCGGTAATCGCGAGAGAGAGAGAGATGACGAGATATGGTGTCCTTTGTACTGAGGTGTATTTGGTATGTAACTACATCTGCTCCACCCGTGTGCTACCGGGGCGCGAAGGAGCAAAGAATAGTAACACTGCGACCTACAAGGCATGTCGTAAGAAACGACTGAGGTAGGGGCCTAGGAAAGCTACCCTAGTAAATAACATGCGCCGCAGAAATCGGATGTACTGGCTTACTTGTATGCGCATAACTGGCACAACGTACAATCGCTCTTATACTATGATCACACACAGGTCACACACAGGTCACACACAGGTCACACACAGGTCACACACAGGTCACACACAGGTCACACACAGATCACACACAGATCACACACAGGTCACACACAGGTCACACACAGATCACACACAGGTCACACACAGGTCACACACAGATCACACACAGATCACACACAGATCACACACAGGTCACACACAGATCACACACATGTCACACACAGATCACACACAGGTCACACACAGGTCACACACAGATCACACACAGGTCAGACACAGGTCACACACAGGTCCCACACAGATCACACACAGATCACACACAGATCAGACACAGATCACACACAGATCACACACAGATCACACACATATCACACACATATCAGACACAGATCACACACAGATCACACACAGATCAAACACAGATCACACACAGATCACAAACATATCAGACACAGATCACACACAGATCACACACAGATCAAACACAGATCACACACAGATCACACACATATCAGACACAGATCACACACAGATCACACACAGATCACACACGATCACACACGATCAGACACAGATCACACACATATCAGACACAGATCACACACATATCAGCACAGACCACCTTATCAGACCGTCCCACAGAATCAGGAACTGATCCACACTACACTGAGATCAACATACTGAGAAAATACACATGCAACGACACACAGATACTCGGCACGACACAATCCCCATCACACTATAGATACACACAGATCACACAAGATTCACATGTCATACCATATCCTCACAAGTCAGAAGATACTACAGATAACAGATCAACCAGCCACATTAGTACAGACACAATTAGATCAAAAGATAAACCAGTCGTTACCTGCCAACATTCGAAGGAGGTCACACACTCACACACGAAAACACAGATC
Organism: Arion vulgaris; assembly: GCA_020796225.1. Classification (NCBI taxonomy): domain Eukaryota; kingdom Metazoa; phylum Mollusca; class Gastropoda; order Stylommatophora; family Arionidae; genus Arion; species Arion vulgaris. The sequence goes on from CM036770.1 coordinate 2,506,938, forward strand.
TACAAAACGGAAACAAATCAGAAAGTAAACGCAGATAAACCGATACACATATCAGCACAGATAACACCATACCTACAAGGTGCTGAAGATACGTAAAACACACCAGATCAAGGCTGATCAACAAGATTCCACATGAATCAGACATTATAGGAGACGATACAACAGATCTGCAAGTAACACAAGAAGCAATACAGATAGTCCATATAGACCGAGATCACTTTGCAAGTACACTACATATCGACCAGATCACACATTCACCGGGGTCCCAAGATCAACACAGATCAACACACTGCGACACGATCACACAGATCACAGTCAAACAGATACACACAGGTCACACAAGAAACTATCACCACAGATCAACATCGATCAAAATCGGATCACACAGATCACTACATATCGCAAGATCACCCCACAGATCACCACAGATCACACACAGATCACACACTATCAGACACAGATCACACACATATCAGACACAGATCACACACAGATCACACACAGATCAAACACAGATCCACACAGTCACACACAGATCACACACAGATCACACACAGGTCACACACAGATCACACACAGATCACACACAGATCACACACAGATCACACACAGATCAGACACAGATCACACACAGATCACACACAGATCACACACAGATCACACACATATCAGACACAGATCACACACAGATCAGACACAGATCACACACAGATCACACACAGATCACACACAGATCACACACAGATCACACACAGATCACACACAGATCACACACAATCACACACAGATCACACACAGATCACACACAGATCACACACAGATCACACAAAAGATCACACACAGATCACACACAGATCACACACAGATCACAACACAGATCACACAAATCACACACAAATCACACAAATCACACACAAATCACACACAAATCACACACAGATCACACACAAATCACACACAGATCACACACAAATCACACACAAATCCACACAAACAAATCACACACAGATCACAAAGAATGGTTGAACAAGTGGTCGATATTGAACGTTCAAAGAAAAAGAAGAAGAAGAACATGACGACATATTGGAGGAGGAACATCTGACCTATAATAATAATAATTTATCTCGTACCGTTGTACGTTACATAGAGCCTGCTAGTAATCTCTCCATACCGCTCTATCCTCGGGAACTCGTTCAATCTCTTCTATGGAATTGAGACTAATATTTCTTGCATGTCTCAGCGAAGTTCGTTTCAGGGTCTCTGACCTATGAATTGAGACCGATATTTCTTGCATGTCTCAGCGAACTTCGTTTCAGGGTCTCTGACCTATGAATTGAGACCGATATTTCTTGCATGTCTCAGCGATGTTCGTTTCAGGGTCTCTGACCTATGATAGAAAAACAAATTTCGATGGATTGTTAGGGTAACAACAGTCTTCTACGGATATGCTTACTGAATGGTGAGTATTCTCAGTTTCAAATGAATTAATCAATCCGATAGTTGTATTGTTCTCTGAAGCCGAATGTTCTCGTTGTTCGCAAGCCCATAGAGCACATGAGCAGTTTGGCTGAATGGTTGGAGAACATGAGCAGTGTCTGGCGAATGGATTAGAGCACATGAGCAGTAAACGAAAGCCAAAAAAAAACCACGAAAACTTGATAAATCTCACACATGGTTCAATAGTGAATGGTAAACGATAATCACACATGAGTTGCCAATAGTGAAGTTGTAAACGATAAATCTCACACATGGTTCGCCAATAGTGAAGTTGGTAAACGATAAATTCACACATGAGTTCGCAATAGTGAAGTTGGTAAACGATAAATCTCACACATGGGTTCGCCAATAGAGTGAATATCCTTACTGAGTTGGTAAGACGATAAATCTCACACATGAGTTCGCCAATAGTGAAGTTGGTAAACGATAAATCTCCACATGAGTTCGCAATAGTGAAGTTGGTAAACGATAAATCTCACACATGAGTTCGCAATAGTGAAGTTGGTAAAACGATAAATCTCACCATGGTTCGCCAATAGTGAAGTTGGTAAACGATAAATCTCACATGAGTTCGACAATATGAAGTTGTAAAACTGATAAAGTCTCACAAATATTTCGTCAATAGTTCGAAGTGAATTGGTAAACGATAAATCTCACACATGAGTTCGCAATAGTGAAGTTGGTAAACGATAAATCTCACACATGAGTTCGCCAATAGTGAAGTTGGTAAAACGATAAATCTCACACATGAGTTCGCCAATAGTGAAGTTGGTAAACGATAAATCTAACAGTTCGCAATAGTGAAGTTGGTAAACGATAATCTCACACATGAGTTCGACAATAGTGAAGTTGGTAAAACGATAAATCTCACACATGAGTTCGTCAATAGTGAAGTTGGTAAAACGATAAATCTCACACATGAGTTCGCCAATAGTGAAGTTGGTAAAACTTGATAAATCTCACACATGAGTTCGCCAATAGTGAAGTTGGTAAAACTTGATAAATCTCACACATGAGTTCGACAATAGTGAAGTTGGTAAAACGATAAATCTCACATGAGTTCCCAAAGTGAAGTGGTAAAACGATAAATCCAACAGCTCGAGTTGTCGACAATAGTGAAGTTGGTAAACGATAATCTCCACATGAGTTCGACAATAGTGAAGTTGGTAAGACGATAACTCACATGAGTTCGCCAATAGTGAAGTGAAACGATAAATCTACACATGAGTTCGCAATAGTGAGTTGGTAAAACGATACCACATGAGTTCGCAAATGAAGTTGGTAAACTGATAAATCCACATGAGTTCGCAATAGTGAAGTTGGTAACGATAATCCCATGGTTCGCAATAGTGGTTGGTAACGATAACCCACTGAGTTCAATAGGAAGTTGGTAACGATAATCTCACATGGTTCGCAATATGAAGTTGGTAACTTGATAATCACACGAGTGCAATGTGAGTGGTAAACGATAAACCACATGAGTCGACAATAGTAGTGAAACGATACCATGAGTTCGCCAATAGTGATGGAACGAACAACATGAGTTGCAAGTGAGGTAACATAAATCAATGAGTTCGCAAAGTAGTGTAACGATAACCACGAGTTCGCAATAGTGAGTTGTAAACGATAACCACGGTTCGTCAATAGTAAGTTGGTAAACGATAACCACGAGTTCGCAATATAAGTTGGTAAACGATAAACTCACACTGAGTTCCAATAGTAAGTTGGTAACGATAACCACATGAGTTCGACAAAGTGTTGAACGATGCGCATAATCCCGTGATGGAATTCCAAGCTCGAGGTCAACGAGGCACAAATTTCGGTGGAACACAGTACGAGGTTGACTACATGTAACCTGATCCTTTACTCGGATATATTACAGACACTGAACTCGGTAGACTCGCCTGAATGGCGAGACAATAGTATGATTAAGTAAGCCTTAACGCAAATATCAATCAGAGACGCCATAATAGACGCCATAACTACGGCTGATTTAACCCCCCACACATACGCACCTCAACCCCGCACACACAACACTCAAGAAAAAACGTCTGCACCAACAAATCCACATACAATTATGAGTGTGGGTACACATAAGCAGACACAAGAACGCCAACATGATATGTACGCACACACACACACGCACACCCACAGCCGCACACACACGCACACACACACACATTGACCAAGTTGACATGGAGAGAAAAGAAACGTTCTAACATGTTTAAATCAGCAAATAAACACACATAATCTATCAAAAGATTGAATAATCACCAAAATCTGAATAGATCTGGGGCTCGTTGAAAGAACGCTCATGTGACGCTATTTATCACACAAGATTGATAATAAAGAAAATTTTTTCTAAAGTTTTCAAAACAGAGAAATGTGCTGCGTTTATGGATCTTTTGTAAGTTGTGGAACCTTTCAAACTATTAGCAAAACACATGCACTGATATCAAATAGTTTCAGAATAAGATTGGTTTACAGAAGTGGTTCTCATCCTTTCTGAACTGGGGCCACCTCGTGAAGATAAGGCACTAAGCATTGCGATGTTGGATGTTTCTGGGTCTGCAAGAAAGCCGGTACCTTCCTCACGTAAATATAAGAAAAAGGTGAAACTCATAATTCTGGGGGTTCAAAGAAAGAAGAAGATGAAGTCAAGACTTCTAGGCTACCCTCCTCCCACTTCTTTCCTCATTGTCTCGTGCAGAATTAATTGTCAATTCTAAGTGCACAAAAAAATGTTTTACACAATGAACTCTTCTTCTTCTTCTTCTTCTCTCTTCTTCTTCTTCTCTTCAGTTCTTCTTCAGTGAACCATGATGATGCGTTTAATTTACTGTGGACCATAAACAGAGCATTCAGTTTCACGTCTGTCAGGTTTCCTTCTTCAGTGAACCATGATGATGCATTTAGTTTACTGTGGACCATAAACAGAACATTCAGCTTCACGTCTGTCAGGTTTCCCCAAAGATTAGTTTTTAGGTCGACTGGGTTTAGCTACATGTTGCTTCTTAGCTCACCCAGGAGAGGACAGTCTTGCAGGACAAGATCTGATGTCTGTTCCGCCTGCTGACACTGACAGAGAGTTGTTTGGCTTACTCCTACTGTGAGATTTAGAACAGAACTGTCCGCTAAATGCAGTAACATTGACAGTGAGAAATGTAAACATAGAACATGAATTTTGGAGAAGAAATTTGAGAAAATTGTCAACATGAGACAAAATCAATGATGTTTTTGGTCATTTGTTAAAGAAATTGTGAAGTTGCAATTTTAATCCAGAAGGGACAACACAGCCATACTTCACCTCCAGATAGGTCACAACAGAATGAGGCACCACATGTACACTAAATTCAAGATATGCACCAACGACCTGTGCCGCTGTGGCTTGGCGAGTATGGCAACAGAACATATTCTTCAGAACTGCCCACAGTACGCAGACCTGAAAAGAAAGAGGTGACCCACTTACACCAGCATCCAAAACAAACTGTATGGCGCTGTTGACAATCTGAGGCAGATTGCTGCCTTTATTAGAGAATACGAAACCCCAGTTTAGTGAGAACACAGAAGAGGAAGAAGTTTTAATGAAAAATCATATTCTAACTGGAAGAACAAGTTAGTATACAAACTTATTAAAACACAAAATACGATAAATTGTCCATAACGTATCACGTATGTCCCTCACACTGTCTCAGGTGAGCATCACAGTTTGAAAACCCCTGGTTTAGGAACAGACATGTATTTATACCTGTCATGTGACAAGAAAACAAAACTTTGCAGAATTTGAAAAGATTCATTATAAGGACAAATCTATTGATTGCATTGATGATATTCAATATTTCGTTTGATGTTTTTGAAATTTGTAGATTTCAACTTGAAGATGTAGCGACGTCGGAACAGATATTAGATGTGCGCAAGTTAAATGCGCATGAGAGTATTGTAGCCTACATAGTTCAAGATTGTAGTACATTATATTTGTAGTCTGTATAGTACATTATATTTGTAGTCTGTATAGTACATCATGTGGGCGTCTGTGGCTTAGGGGATAGTGACTCGGTCTATTAGCCCCGACATTCTGAGTTCGAATCACGCTGCAGACAGTTTGGTTGCAAAAAGTTTCGAGTGGATTTTTACAAAAGGACGATGGCACCATCCGTTCAGAAAGCAATGAGAAACTACTGAACGTAATAATGCATAGAAAAATCCCAGTGTTAAAAAGCTGAAGTTGATTCGCAAAGTCCTGTAAAGAATCGCAATTAATTTGTATAGTACATCATATTTGTAGTCTGTGCAGTTCATATTTGAGAGCAGTAGTTGCGTAGTTGTTAGTGGGCTCACTTCTTAGACTAGTGGTCCTGGTTCAATTCTACATTGGGCATGGCCTTATTTCCGACCACCGGGGCTCGCAAGGGGAGCAAAACATAATAACACTGTGACCTACAAGGCATGTCGTAAGAGGCGTCTGAGGTTAGGGTCTAGGGAAGCTACCATAGTAAATAAAAAGCTTCGCAGAAATCGGATGTGCTTACCTATTTTTAGGCGCATAACTAACACAACGTACACTCGCTCTTAGACTCGTATCGCATACAAATCACAAAGAGTGGTTAACAAGTGGTCGATATGGAGCGTTGGAAGAAGAAGAATTTACGACCATATAGGTTCTCAGGTTGACCAAACCTCAATTGAATATCAGGAAAAGCAATGGGAAGTAAAAGCGGCATTGAACCCGCACTCACAGAGGGCTTGTCACCCGTCGTCCAACGCGCTACGAACATGCCAAAGCGATAGACATATTCCAAATTGCTGAAACAGTCAGTTCAAAATGATCTGGGCTAGGGAATGTGTTATTTTGTTATTCATAGTTTTAATGAACGTGGGTGTGTGTGTGTGTGTGTGCGTGTATCTATGATGTGTGTGTCTCTGTGTATCCGGTAGGACATAAGCGACAAGAAATTGCGACTATTCATAGTTTTAATTTACTGTCCAGGTTAAATATTCTTCTTATCTTCAGTGACATTTTGTCACAGACCTTTCATTCTTTGGTTCTTCCTGTGCCTATTGCCATACTCTAACTCAATTTCATATCATCGCCATGTCTGTTTTAATGGGAGTAACACAGGATATGACTTGAAATAAAGAGTTGTTTCGTGAGAAATTCATTTGATTATAGTTGAAGTCATAGATTTATCATCAGTGCCTTTGCTAATGTCATCTAGAGCTGGAAAGAAATTACACACACAGTGTGGGTACGAGACTGTCACCAGGAACTTTGCGGAGACTAGGAACACCATTGTGGCTAGGTTTGGTGAGATCAAGGAGATCGAAGTGGGAGAAGCTATTATGGTACCTAAAAAAGGGTTATGCTGAAGTCGGATGTGTCAGACGTAAAGGTGCAGATACCACAGCTCACAATGCGACACAATACATCCCGTTCTCCAGACTGCATCCTACTATAACCAGCAGGAGTATGAGAACGAACGAGAAAGAGGAAGAAGAAGAAGAAAAAAGTCCCGCCATCTCTTTGTTTGTTTGTTTGTTTGTTTCTTATGTAGGGATTTAAAGACTCTGCAAGTTGAGGTATGCTTCTTTCAACCCAAGAAGGAGTGTTTTTTTTGTTATATCAAAGCGTGTAGGTTCAACAAATATAACAAAACAAGAATAAACTTTTAGCTTAGAATCCAGTACTAATTTTAGTCACCCTCACATTTCTATGCAGCTTTGTCTATGCAGTTCGTCTTGCAGCTTTGTCTATGCAGCTTTGTCTTCAGCTTGTTATGCAGCTTTGTCTATGCAGCTTGTCTAGCAGCTTGCCTATGAGCTTGTCTATGCAGCTTTCTGTCTATAGCAACTTTGTCTAGCAGCTTGTCAATGCAGCTTGTCAACAGCAGCTTGTCTCATGCAGGTCTTGGTCATGCAGCTTTGTCTATCAGCTTTGTCAGCAGCTTTGTCTATGCAGTTTGTCATCACTTTTCAGCAGCTTGTCAGCAGCTTGTCATGCAGCTTGTCATCAGCTTGTCTGCGTTCCGAAGGTAGCTGTGGTTCAAACCAGACCGCACCACTCTGTTCATGTTGCATTTTTCCAGAGACCACCTAGGATTGTTTCCGAGCTACGGAGTCGTGCTTGGGGCAATACTCTGGCAGAAAGGACGAACCATATGGGTAAACCCAGCGCAATGAAGTCACATTCGCAGTGACGGTCACATCAGACAGTACTTGGTCACACCAGCAGTACTTGGTCACACAACAGTACTTGGTCACACCAGCAGTACGTGGTCACATCAGCAGTACTTGGTCACACCAGCAGTACTTGGTCACACCAGCAGTACTTGGTCACACCAGCAGTACTTGGTCACACCAGCAGTACTTGGTCACACCAGCAGTACTTGGTCACACAACAGTACTTGGTCACATCACAGTACTTGGTCACACCAGCAGTACTTGGTCACACCAGCAGTACTTGGTCACACCAGCAGTACTTGGTCACACCAGCAGTACTTGGTCACACCAGCAGTACTTGGTCACACCAGCAGTACTTGATCACACAACAGTACTTGGTCACACCAGCAGTACTTGGTCACATCAACAGTACTTGGTCCCCCAGCAGTACTTGGTCACACCAGCAGTACTTGATCACACCAGCAGTACTTGGTCACACCAGCAGTACTTGGTCACACCAGCAGTACTTGGTCACACCAGCAGTACTTCAACATCATTAATATGCTGTCGGATGTGCTGGCCTACCCGAGTTGCATAACGGCACAATGTACAATCGCTCTTAGGCTCAGATCACATAGAAATCACAAAGAGTGGTTTAACAAGTGGTCATACAAGTCGTCGAAGAGTAAGGTCACCAAAGCCTTCAAAACCATGTATATGATGTACAGCAGCAGAGATTTAGAACTAATGTTAGTCACACTAGTAGTACTTTCAATGCCAGACATGACAGCAGAAGATTATAGAACAATGTTAGTCACACAGTAGTACTTCAATAGCCAGTGTATATGACAGCGAGATATAGAACTAATGTTAGTCACACTAGAGTACTTCAAGTGATGTATATAACAGCAGAGATTGTCAGAACCACAGTTTGGTCACACTAGTAGTACTTCAATGCCAGATATAACAGCAGAAGATTATAACATGTTATAACTAGTAGACTTCATGCCTATTTTATATGAACAGGATTATAGAACTAATGTTAGTCACACTAGTAGTACTTCAATGCCATGTATAGACAGCAAGAGATTAGAACTAATGTTAGTCACCTAGTAGTACAATGCCATGTACATGACAGCAGAAGATTATAGAACTAATGTTAGTCACACTAGTAGAACTTCAATGCCATGTATGATGACATAGCAGAAGATTTAGAACTAATGTTAGTCCACTAGCAGTACTTCAATGCCATGTAGATGACATGCAGCAGAAGATTTAGAACTAATGTTAGTCACCTAGAGAACTTCAATGCCAATGATATGACAGCAGAAGATTATAGAACTAATGTTAGTCACACTAGTAGTACTTCAATGTGATGTATATAATAGCAGAGATTATAGAACTAATGTTAGTCACACTAGTAGTACTTCAATGCCATGTAATGCAGCAGAGATTATAGAACTAATGTTAGTCACACTAGTAGTACTTCAATGCATGTATATAATAGCAGAGATTATAGAACTGATGTTAGTCACACTAGCAGTACTTCAATGCCATGTACACGATAGATAGTAGAAGGTAATGAACCAAAGGGTAAGAATTCAATCGCTGCTAGATCAATAAAGATGACATATATCAACCCGATATAAATGTAAAAAATATGGTCCAACTATTTCAATACATTAATGAGAATAGAACTGGTCTGGAGCTGGTCTGCACAGGATCCTGTTTATCTTGTAACGCTATATATGGTAATATCACTCTATGGGTGATACGCCTCTACAAGTTGTATGAATAGAAAACTGGCAATAGAAGTTATAAAGAAAATGTTTGAAAGTTATGAAACGAACCATGTCATCAGTCAGGTAGATCCTGTCATATTTCAGGGGTGATGCATGTGGGTGGGTAGGACAAATGGGTAAATTTTTCTGTTATCTTGATGTGTAGGTTGGGGGATATGTTAGTTAGAAGTAGTTAAAACGCCTACAAGATATTCTGATTTTGTCTTTCAGACCTTTCCAACTATGCCGTCGTAGTCGTCATTGCGGATCACGTGGTATACAGAAAAAGTTATCAGTTTACATTGCAATTTTGAAAGAATTGTTGAAATTGATTTATACCTTGGTTCAAGCGTACCCACCACAGACAAGAAAGTTATTCGTAATCTAATGCAGAATGTTCTAGGTTCTCATTTCTAGAATGTTGTTCTACTTTCTCATTTGTAGAATGTTGTTCTAATTTCTCATTTGTAGAATGTTTATCTATTTTCCCATTGATGAATGTTGTTCTAATTTCTCATTTGTAGAATGTTGTTCTAATTTCTCATTTGTAGAATTTTGTTCTAATTTCTCATTTGTAGAATGTTGTTCTAATTTCTCATTTGTAGAATGTTGTTCTAATTCCTCATTTGTAGAATGTACTACTCGTACTTTCTGTGAGGTTGAACCGTTTGCTTTGCGTTCTGAATGTTGTGAGTTCGAATCCGGACACGAGTGAATTTGTTTCCGGAAGTGCATAAGATTGTTGCCGGAGTAACGGAGTTCGTCACCTGCTTTGGACAACACTTTGCCTTGACATAATGGCAATTGTACATTTCTTCGAGAGGGACTGTGTGATATGTGGAAAACCCGATGCAATAAAGGCAATCTTTTAACGCATTAGACCACATGCAGTGCTGTTAAATAACTATAGTTATCACATTAGACCACATGCATGCTGTTAAAATAACTATAAGTTATCACATTAGACCACATGCAGTGCTGTTAAAATAACTATAAGTTATCACATTAGACCACATGCAGTGCTGTTAAAAGTAATAAGTTATCATTGCCACATGCATGCTTTAAAAAACTATAAGTTATACATTGACCACATGCAGTGCTGTTAAATAACTATAGGGTATCACATTAGCTTACGAGCAGTGCTGTTAAAATAACTATATTTTAACACACATTAAAGTATGTGTATTGTCAACAGATCTCCTTAGAATCATCATTAGAATTATCTGATCAGGAAATTACTTATTTGAGTGGTTCTCAAACGTTGAGAATTGGCATACTAGTTTAACAGATATAGGTCATAGGTCATACAAAATCATACAAATCACAATATACAAAATACTACAACCAACAATCACACAATCTCCCAATCACACACTCACAACTACACAATCTTACACACTCTAAATCTTACAAATCTACAAATCATACAAATCATACACAATCTACAATCTACACAAATCTACAAAAAAAAAAAATACAAATAATTGAAATGCTATCTTTATTCATACTTTTATTCATCTTAATCATACTATGAGATGCATGTCTTGACGTTTTTACCCGGTGCCCGTTAGCACCGCGTACCGCCCCTGTCGGGTTTCCTAGGGCGCACCTGGAAGCACCGTGGTGTGGCTGGGCACACACTTTGAGAATCATTGATTTATAACTAGTTTTTTTGTATCTGGAAACTTGTCATTAGTTTCTGACTGTGCACATTATACAACATAATGAGACACCCTATGTAGTTTTCTGATACACGATTAGTACAACAGGTATGTTTAGTATATCTGTGGTATGAGCATAACACCTGGTCCAACACCTGGTGTTCCTACTTTCTCGGTGTGTGAAAGGTATACGATTAGACTACAGGAAACACTTATTATTTACTTTACAAGCACATCTGAAGTCGGAATTAGGCTCGCCTGAAGGGTGAGGGACATTGATCATAAAGAAAGTAAACCTTCACACAAAAATCAATATTGTCTTACCATATTAGTCGCCATGACTACGCATGAATTATATTCGTGTGAAGGAAAAAATTAATGAGGTCACACTCACGCGCATGTGAGGTCACACTCAAGCGCATGTGAGGTTACACTCACGCGCATGTGAGGTCACACTTACGCGCATGTTACAAATGAAAACAGGGGGTCTCTGTGGCTAAGTGGTTAAACCTCTTTGGGGTCCTTGTCAGTGTCGGAGAAGGTCTCTGTGGCTAAGTGGTTAAACCCTTTGCCTTGTGAGTCGAAGGTCTCTGTGGCTAAGTGGTTAAACCCTTTGCCTTGTGAGTCGGAGGTCATGGGTTCGAATTCTGAACTGCTGTTCTGTTCACGAGTGTAGTTTTCTCCCGAGATCCCTAGGATTGTTGCTGCTGGAGCAACGGAGTTCGTGCTTTGTGCAATACTCTCGACAGGTGGTGGGCCATTTATGCAGAGAGGGACCAAGCCATATGGGATAAAACCTGGTGCAATTAAGTCAATTCTTCGGCTTTAAAACCCTTTAAGAAACACCTGGTGTGTAACTGTCAAACATATGCTAATGAATGAAATAACCACATGTCTGTCTCTGGTGATTGCTATCAACTCAGATGTTGACTCTCTTCCGTGCCATGAAGTTAGGCTATCCACAATTTTCTCTCTCTGTGTCTTCCTCTGTCTCGTCTCTCCTCAGTTTTACCGGTTGTTACAATGTGTTCTAAACCTCTCTTCCTAATCACATGCTTGAACAATGATGACTGTCTCTTTCTGAAATTGATGATAAGCTTTCTCTCTGTGTACAGCTCACTCAACACCTTATTCAACACCTCCACATTATTCTAATTCCAACATCCAACTAATATCTTCATCATTTTCAAAATTATATCGGAGACCCTCGTTTATGCTACAGAGTTCGTGCACTGCAGCTGAGATCTTCCTGTGTAAGAAAGAGATCGGAGCACACGTGGCTGCTCACCGAAATGCAATGCTGATGGTCCAATAAATAATAAATAATAATAATAATAATCAACAATCAATCAATCAATTAATTAATCAATCAATCAATCAATCAACCAACATTGTCATACTGTTTCCGTTTATAAACACCGTGTTTGACCTGTCTGCAGAGATTGCATGGGCTCCATTCCTGTGTGCAGAGATTGCATGGCTCCATTCTGTGTGCAGAATTGCATGCTCATTCTGTGTGCAGAGATTGCATGGCTCCATTCTTGTGTGCAGAGATTGCATGGCTCCATTCTTGTGTGCAGAGATTGCATGCTCCATTCTATGACAAATTGAACATCATTAACAATGAACTGCAGTTGCATAGTTCCATTCCTGTCTGCAGAGATTGCATAGTTCTATTCCTGTCTGCAGAGATTGCATAGTTCCATTCCTGTCTGCAGAGATTGCATGACTCTATTCCTGTCTGCAGAGATTGCATGGCTCTATTCCTGTCTGCAGAGATAGCATGCGATCTAAGCGGAAGATGATCCTCAAATGAACAATTGAACAATTGAACAATGAACTGACGTTGAAGTCTGAAAGCGGCCTAAGCGGAAGAATATAAAAGTTATGAAAGGTCATATCGGGTCGTCGATGGTGAAGTCGGTAACACATTGCACGTCCCACCATGTGAAAGTTAGGGAGTTCGAGGCCAGCTTAGGCTAAAACATTTCGGTGTGCACACGGCACACGTTTGGATTACAGAAAACCCTCATTCTTTACTTGATAATCTAAATTACAAGTACTTTTGTTGACGGAGTAAGACTCGCCTGAATGGTGAATTTATCACTGGTGATAAGGAAAGTAAACCTTCACACAAAAATCAATCAGTTATCTTACCATATTAGGCGACATGACTACGCAGGAATTCATATTCATGAAAAAAAACGAATGAGGTCACACTCACGCACATGTTACAAATGAATACAAGGTGCGCTAACTCAATCCATACCATCGACTTCTTCAGTGGAGTAGAAATCTGTACTAATCAAGCCATTAGCCGCTCTAGTGGCTTTTCACATAGAGCATTTTTTTTTTAGTGGCGGACTGGGTCTAAAAAAATGTTGATTGTCTGGAGACATAAAATAGTAACACAATTTAAAATTGAGTTTCATACAGTCAGTGGCGGCTCATAGTCATTTTTCTTGGTGGGGGAAGACTCAAATTTTCTGAAAAATCATGTTTTTTTTGGAGTATTTATTATTATTTGTCTCATCCGGTAAGTTTCCCCTTTCGATTATTGGTGGGGCCAGGCCCCACTGGCCCTTAATGACGAGCCGCCCTGCAAACAGTAATACTATTGAAACTGCTATTATTTTTTTCATTTTTAATATTTTCAACAAACGGTCTAATGCATCGCACGCGTGTTTCGGGATCCAATGGGAAGCAAAGTATAGTAACCTGCAACATACAAGGCATGTCGTAAGAGACCACTGAGGTAGAGGCCCAGGAAACTACCTAGTAAATAAAAGCGTAGCTGAAATAGGATGTGCTGGCTGCCCGAGTGGTTACCGGGGCCCAAATTTGGGGTGTAAAGAATAGAACCACTGTTACCTGCCATGCATATCGTAAGAGGCGACTAAGGAGGTTTGGCTGAAATCGGTTGCACGTGTCCTAAATGTGTAGAAGTCTATGCGTTTAGGGGCCTCACAAACCAATGTGCAACGTATGCACATTCTTGGCAAAGATCAAATATATCACAAAGAGTGGTTAAAATTGATCGTAAAGAACGAACACAAAGAAGAAGGATGTGCTGGCCTACTTGTAGGCACATAACTGGCACAAGGTATAATCGCTCTTAGGCTCGAATCACATACAAATCACAAAGAGTGGTTAACAAGTGTGCTCAAAGCGTAATATGGAGAGTTCGAAGAAGGATAAGGAGAAAATGTATGTGACTCCAGTAAATCTATTCTTCTGTGTATTCTCATGCACATGCTCGACAAACATTCTATCCCTGTAATCTCACTCATCTGACACTCAACAATTGCTTTTCTATTTTTAATTTCTTCTCGTTGATCAGTTTTATCCAACGCTCTCTGTGCAGTTTTTTTTCAAAGCTTTCTGTGAAATCCATTCTTCCATTTTGGATCTTCTGTATCTCAATATATTGTAACCAGCTATTTTTGCTGCTGGATTGAATTTGTCAATTTTCATTTCATTCTTCTTTCAGTTTAAAATGCCAAGTTATAACTCAAAATAACCAGTAACCAAGTTTATAACCAGTAACCAATAACCAATAAATGCCAAGTTGGTTTTTTAAAAGCCAGTTTGAATTGTAGTTTTATTTGTAGATTCTGAAGTTGCTACAACAAATTGTTGCTGTTTTTGTTCTCCTAAATTCGTTTTTCTTAGTGTTCAAGCAGTTTTTCCTACCAATATGTTGACAATTTTTTATTTTTATATCTTCCACTATGCTTACTTTGATATCTTGCATTGAACGTTTCTATTTTCAATGTATTTTATTATTGATCCGAGAACTCACTTTTTAACGTGCAACGCTCTTGGAGCTATTGGCAGCAACATTATTTGTCTAGAACTTTCGTTCACTTCCTTTTCTACGGTTCTCCTAAGAGGTAGTTTTAGGTCTTTCACATTTTCGTTTACCCTCCGGTATCCATCTCAGTGCAACTTTCGTAACAGTTACGAGTTCTACGTTATTGCAATTTTAATAGATGATTGCTAAAACAACAAAAATAGATTACGAGCCATACAATCAATCAATCAACCAGCCAGGCCGTCAATCAGCAGCCAACCAACCAACCAACCCAACCCAACCCAACCAACCCAACCAATCAACCAGCCAACCAACAAACCAACCATCCAACTAACCAACCAAACAATGAACCAACAAACTAACTAACAAAATAACCAACTAACTGTCTAACTGTCTAACTAACTGGCCAACGACAGACTGCCTGACTAACTAGCTAGTCAACTAATTAGTCAATAAACCAATCACCAAGCAACCCAGCCAGCCAGAAATTCAACTAACCAACAAACTAAGTAGCTGAGAGAAAAATAAGTTGAACAGTGAAGAAAGGGATCATGAGAGAGAGAGAGAGAGAGAGAGAGAACAGTGAAGAAATAACCTAGACATATGTTTATAAACTCCTTACCCAATGCCCTTAAAGAAAAAATAAACTCGGAATAACCTTCATAGATTTGAAGAAGGTCATTAACTGTTTACCCAGTCAACATATAACAGCCACTAGAGAGCCCTGACAGCTCAAGAAAGCTAGATTTATCACCGTGATTACTGCTGTATCCTTCAAGCTCCCTTGCTGAATAGCGTCAACATCACAACTGCAGTTTGCTGACGCTACAGACAATAAGATAATAGAAGGGAAAGACAAGAATATATACTATTATTATATCAGTGAATTATAGATTTATATATTAACTCTTTCACACCCATGAGCTGGTATACTGGCTAGCGGTACATTTTAACATGACGCAAAGTCAGTTCACAAGCTAGTTCAGTATGCATTGCAAAATAAATGAAGCCGTAGGTTTAAAAAAAAACTGAAGAGAAGAGTTAAGGGGAATTGTCTAAAATAAATATAGCAGCGGAGAGAGAAACAAGACATCAAGAACTCAGCTTTAATTAATCTTCTAAAACAAATATAGCAGCGGAGAGAGAAACAAGGACATCAAGAACTGAGCTTTAATTAATCTTCTAAAATAAATATAGCAGCGGAGAGAGAAACAAGGACATCAAGAACTCAGCTTTAATTAATCTTCTAAATGTTTTGTTAGCAGAATGGTCCAGTTGCACATGCCTCCGTCATTGATGTTTATTTCAGTTTAGTAATTCCATTATCTTAATTATAAAATTAAAACGATGATTGTCTGTTTGTGCGTCACATAATTAACTCGAGAATGTCAAACTTTGGAATCAAGAAATTTGGAATAACTTTTTTCTTCAGAGATAGAACTAAATAAGTAAAAAGAAAAAAACAGGAAATTCATGAACATAATGAGATACGATGCGTTATCATGCAAAGATAATGACGAGAAGATCATAATGACACAGCACAGGAAAGACAATGGAAGATCAAGACACATGCTTACAGATAATACATGAGATCATATCTATGAGCACATGCTTACAGATAATGACAGATGGAGATAAACATGAGCACATGCTTACAGATAATGACAGATGAAGATCACATGAGCACATGCTTACAGATAATGACAGATGAGATACATGACACATGCTTACAGATAATGACAGATGGGATCATGATCTAATATCATGACCACATGCTTACAGATAATGACAGATGGGAGATCATATCTAGGACCACATGCTTACAGATAATGACAGATGGGAGATCATATCTAGGACCACATGCTTACAGATAATGACAGATGGGAGATCATATCTATGACCACATGCTTACAGATAATGACAGATGAGAGATCATATCTATGAGCACATGCTTACAGATAATGACAGATGAGAGATCATATCTATGACCACATGCTTACAGATAATGACAGATGGGAGATCAATGACCACATGCTACAGGTAATGACAGATGAGAGATCTATCTATGACACATGCTTACAGATAATGACAGATGAGAGATCACATGAGCACATGCTTACAGATAATAACAGATGGGAGATCATATGACCACATGCTTACAGATAATGACAGATGAGAGATCATATCTATGAGCACATGCTTACAGATAATAACAGATGGGAGATCATATGACCACATGCTTACAGATAATGACAGATGAGAGATCATATCTATGAGCACATGCTTACAGATAATGACAGATGGGAGATCATATCTATGAGCACATGCTTACAGATAATGACAGATGAGAGATCATATCTATGAGCACATGCTTACAGATAATGACAGATGGAAGATCATATCTATGACCACATGCTTACAGATAATGACAGATGTGAGAAAGAGATTAGGAAGAGAATAGCAAGGGAGTGTAGGAATGTATTCTCTATCTCAGCTACTTAAGTTAGGCATATCGAAAGATGCAGAAGACGGTAAAGCCATGCAAGAAACTTCAGTAGATACATCAACCTACACAGAACGAGAGTTGTTTAGTAATCTACTAAAACCTTAAAACATGTTTAAGAGATGAGATCCTGAGCAATTATGGATATGCACGTTGTGCGATGTGCGTTGTGCGATGTGCGATGTGCGATGATCCTCAAATGGACGAGAACGCCCGTGTGTTGCCGGGGCCCTCAAGGAGAGTAAAGAATAGTAACACTGTGATCTACAAGGCATGTCGTAAGAGACGGCTGAAGTAGGGGCCTAGAGAAGCTACCTTAGTAAGTAAAAAGCGTCACAGAAACCGAATGTGCTGGCCTACTTGTAGGTGTATAACTGACACAACGTACAATCGCTCTTAGACTTAGATCACATACAAATCACAAAGAATGGTTAACAAGTGATCAATTTGGAGCTTTCGAAGAAGAATAATTGAACGAGGCACAAGTGGGATGGAAACATTAAGAAAGAGATAGATTACAACACGACAGTATGCAACATCTCTTGTTGGATAACATGCATACACTTCGGCTGAAATTAGGATATGTCTGTAGTACATGTCTTAGGGAGCCTAACTGGAGCGCAGAGTACTCACGTTCTCGGTGCAAACCCCACATATCGTAATGCTTGGTTAATTTGGTTAATAAGAACGAACGAACACAAGCAAATAAAGAAACACACATTGCACAGAAAGATGTCAGTGACAGTGTACGTGCTCCCAAACAACGACAAGCACAGAAAGATGTCAGTACAGTGTACGGCTCCAAACAACACAAGCACAGAAAGATGTCAGTGACAGTGTACGTGCTCCCAAACAACAACAAAGGTTCTCAAAGTAATTTTAACGAGTGTGAGCACTAAGAAACATATTGTTTACCTTAAATTGATGTTAATGAATGTGCAGGCCATCTTCTTCTCTTCTGTTCGACCGCTATGATGTCAAAGTGTCAGGTGCTGTATTGTGCTTCTGACAGATTGTTGCTGAAGACTTTCATTATTAGCAGTCATCCGCCATACAACAGATGTGCCTTCTCGACTTCAGATGTACTCATAGTTCAGATCATCAACTTCAGATGTACTCATAGTTTAGATCATCAACTTCAGATGTACTCATAGTTCAGATCATCAACTTCAGATGTACTCATAGTTTAGATCATCAACTTCAGATGTACTCATAGTTTAGATCATCAACTTCAGATGTACTCATAGTTCAGATCATCAAATACTGATATGTACCCTGACATCAACTTCAGATGTACTCATAGTTCAGATCATCAACTTCAGATGTACTCATAGTTTAGATCATCAACTTCAGATGTACTCATAGTTCAGATCATCAAGTACTGATATGTACCCTGACATCAACTTCAGATGTACTCATAGTTCAGATCATCAACTTCAGATGTACTCATAGTTTAGATCATCAACTTCAGATGTACTCATAGTTCAGATCATCAAGTACTGATATGTACCCTGACATCAACTTCAGATGTACTCATAGTTTAGATCATCAACTTCAGATGTACTCATAGTTCAGATCATCAAGTACTGATATGTACCCTGACATCAACTTCAGATGTACTCATAGTTTAGATCATCAAGTACTGATATTTATCCTGACATCAACTTCAGATGTACTCATAGTTTAGATCATCAAGTACTGATATGTACCCTGACATCAACTTCAGATGTACTCGTAGTTTAGATCATCAACTTCAGATGTACTCATAGTTTAGATCATCAAGTACAGATATGTACACTGACATCAACTTCAGATGTACTCATAGTTTAGATCATCAACTTCAGATGTACTCATAGTTTAGATCATCAACTTCAGATGTACTCGTAGTTCAGATCATCAACTTCAGATGTACTCGTAGTTTAGATTATCAAGTACTGATATTTATCCTGACATCAACTTCAGATGTACTCATAGTTCAGATCATCAACTTCAGATGTACTCATAGTTTAGATCATCAACTTCAGATGTACTCGTAGTTTAGATCATCAAGACGATATGTCACTGCATCAACTCAGATGTACTCGTAGTTTAGATTATCAAGTACAGATATGTACACTGACATCAACTTCAGATGTATCGATTTAGATCATCAACTTAGATGTACTCATAGTTTAGATCATCAACTTTAGATGACTCTAGTTTAGATCATCAGTCCAGATATTACCTGACATCACTAGATTACTGAGTTTAGTCATCAATACAGTATGTACACTGACATCAATTCAGATGTCTCGTAGAGATTATCAAATACTGATATGTGACCTGACATGAACTTTCAGGTCTTGACGATTTAATTTCTATTTTCTTTAGTACTCAATGAATACTGAACCTATGTTCATATCCGTCTCGATATGACTAGAATTTGATCACCTGAAGAGATCAGCATACTGGAGAATAGCAGAACTGCTTCACGCACTTGAACAAATATTTTTGAGACAGAAAGACGGACAGTAATCATATCACAGATGAGTCCACAATCAAAGTAGAACTAATATCAAGTCATTAAAATGTATGAACAGGAGAAGAATGAATCAAATAAATGTTTGCCAATCACAGTAGTAACTGTATAGAACGAAGAAATGGAGAATTTTAGAATACTGAGAATTATAAACATCACAAAGCAGACCCTGAAGTGGGAAACAAAGGGTTCAAGAAATAAAAGGATGGCATATAGAAACCCTGACACGAAATATACTGAGAGAGGCGAGAAGTATCGAATTTAATTCTATTGAGACGATTGAACAAGTTGCCCAGGATAGAGCGTTATAGAGAAATTGCTTGCATGCCTTATGTAACGTATAACAGCACGAGGGAAATATGATAATAAAATCCACATATCGTGGCAGTTTAACATTAATATCACTTCTTCTTCTTGTCGCTAATCCTGTTTTGTTTCAATCGTCACGGCTAGAAGAGCATTCTAAAACATGCTGTTGTGTACGCTTCATAAATAGTCTCTTTCACCACCTCTGTTATTTCTGATATCCACCTTTCGCGTGGACGACCTTTTGCTTTGCCTCCACTTTATGGAAGCAACATTAATAGTACAGCTACACCAAAGTGCAATATAAAGATACAAGCCAAATACAGAAAACTGGGTTATATTTTATGGACTGTACAATCTGGCATATTCTAGACGCCATTACTACTTTACCGTGTTTCGGCAAGTCAAGCCAAACTTACTATTGAATCTAAAAGTGCTGATTTAGCATTGCAAACTAAAGTAATAATTGATATATTTGTTTACCAGCTCAAAGTTAAATGTTATAAAGTGGTTTTTGTTCATTGGGCTAGAATTTTGAATAACTAAAATCAGTAGATATACGCCTACGTATTTCTTAAGACGCAGTCAAGCGTTGTAATAAAAAAAACCAGACCTTTTATCAGTATTTGCTTTTCTTATTTATCATATGGTATTTCAATTTCTAGGAGTGCTTCTTGATATATGAATGTAAAATACATTATTTAATCATTTATTATATGTTCTCTGGTGACTAGTTTGAAGATATGCGAAAACAAGGTTGGTTATCTCGCGTAGTGTCACGAGAGTCAATGTTTCGTAACGGAGAGCGTAGAAGAACAGTGTACGTGATAGTGAGCACGAGCACAACCCAAGCGTACCTGATTCAAACTTCACAGCAGGCAGTTTGGAAGCACATTCGTTTCTGTGGTGTTTTTACGAAAGGTAAAATAAAATAGACCTGACCGTTCGAAAAGCAATTACAAACTACTGAACGTATAGGTGGGACCTAGAACATCAACGACTTGTTTACTGTGGTTAATGGCTACGTCCTGTCAAGGATATGTCACGATTTTACTTTTTAGAAGAACAGTAATTGTGGGACGAAAGCATAGAGCTTTCATTTATCGAATCGGACATAATCAGAGAGTTGTGGGTTCAATCTCACATTTGACGTTCCAGATGTGAGGAAAGGAATTGACACTCCAACCTCCTGTACACTTGGGTCTAGAAATGTGAAGTGACAGGCATTTTATACTCTAAGTCGATAGGCGAACGATTGCACATTACGTTAATCCGTACCGCTCTAAGTTCAGTCATCATCATCAAGTAGCTTATCCCTTCCAGAACCTGGCTCCCATAACAGCATTCCTGCAAAACTCTTTGTTCTGTGCAAGTTGACCGGCGTCAGCAACAGTCATTCTCAGATCGTCAATGACATCTTAGCATCCATCGTATTCTAGGTCTTCCTCTCATTCTTCTTCCAGGCACTATTCCCTTCCAAAATTATTTTCTTTAGGCTCACGTGTCGTTTGTTGTGCCCGAAATATTTAATTTAATTGTGGTTGCATTTGCATCTTTAAAAACCAAACTCAAACCAAACTCAAACCAAACTCAAACTAAAACCAAACTCAAACCAAACTCTAAACCTCAAACTCAAACTCAAACTCAAACCAAACTCAAACCAAACTCAAACCAAATAAATGGAAATATGGCAAATAAGGTAGATCTGTCCGTTAAAGTAGTAACTTATATATGTTGGTCTATGTTTTTCTCGCAGTACTGACCTCTCGGACAGTAGACCTCTTTCAGAACAGAGGGATCATAGAGATGGGTGTCTGGGTAAGTGTTTCGCAGCTCACATGGAGACTGTTAAGTCAATGCAATCGCTGTCACATGGAGACTGTTAAGTCAATGCGTGACAATCGGTGTCACAGTTCTAACATCCAACTGATGGGGCAGGTCTCACGAGATTGGATTGTATCCTGGTGTAAAACCTCTTTTCCTCTATTTGTTTGATAGGATTTTGCTTCATCTTCTTGTCTACGACCGCTGTTTGGATGATTATACCGTCAGATGTTTTCTTATGATAAAGTTATCTGTTGTCTGGTACACATCTCTGATGCCGTGTAGTTTTGATAAAGTTATCTGTTGTCTGGTACACATCTCTGATGCCGTTATTTGATAAAGTCATCTGTTGTCTGGTACACATCTCTGATGCCGTGTAGTTTTGAACGTAGCTACCTACGCGAGGCTCGGCAGATCGATTGAAAGGTCTTTCTCAGGAAAATGTGGGTCTAATATATTAAGACCGTTAGAAATGTATTGTCTGATTCTATATGTTATGTGCCCTGTAAGAAGTGAAATTCTTCACTTCTGTTATATCCTTTATTTGACAAAGACCTTTATGTCGAAACGCTGTTGCGTATTGTTATTGATTTTGCATTTTGTAAAACTATAGTACTTTGTTTTTATGTGTTCGCCATTGTTACATATTTTATCTTTCCTTATATTGCTAGTACGTCATTGTTAGATAGTTTTACTACAGTCTTCTCTTATATTACTAGTACGTCATTGTTACATAGTTTTATCTTCCCTTATATTGCTAGTACGTCATTGTTAGATAGTTTTACTACAGTCTTCTCTTATATTACTAGTACGTCATTGTTACATAGTTTTATCTTCCCTTATATTGCTAGTACGTCATTGTTAGATAGTTTTACTACAGTCTTCTCTTATATTACTAGTACGTCAATGTACATAGTTTTATCTCTCCTTATATTGCTATACGTCATTGTTAGATAGTTTTATAGAAGTCTTTCTGGTATATATGCTATAGTCAATGTTAGATGAGTTTTACTATAGTCTTCTTATATTGCTAGTACGTCATTGTTGAGATAGTTTTACTGCAGTCTTCTATATTGCTAGAAATGTCATGTTACATGTTTTACTACATCTTCCTATTCTAGTACGTATTGTTACACATTTTACCAGTCTTCCTTATATCGACACTACAAATCGATTAACAACATACCATTTATCAGATGGTATAACCCATCATAATATGCGTCAAATGCGATACTATAACTTTGTCACTTCAGGCACAAATATGTCGACTTGACACTATCAGCAGTGCTCAGAATGTAGCAGCACACTCTACACCTCCATTCACCAGGTACATATGTATTTGTAACTGTCTCCTAAGTACATGTGTTCATGTCAGGAGCTGTAAAGTCTTGCTTACAGACATCTTGATATAGTATTTGTGGTCTTCCACACGGATCAGTTCTCCATTAAGGAGAGCCTTGGGAAATTGACCATATTCCATACGGGAGATGTGACACGACCAGAGACGTCTCTGCTTGAGATGATTTGACTGTTTCTGACAACGTCTGATGTGCTTGAGATTAGACTGTTTCTGACAACGTCTGATGTGCTTGAGGAGATTAAACTGTTTCTGACAACGACTGATGTGTTTGAGGAGATTAGACTGTTTCTGACAACGTCTGATGTGTTTGAGGAGATTAGACTGTTTCTGACAACGTCTGATGTTTGAGAGATTAGACTGTTTCTGACAACGTCTGATGTGTTGAGGAGATTAGACTGTTTCTGACAACGTCTGATGTGTTTGAGATTAGATTTTGACAACGTCTGATTGTGAGATTAACTGTTTGACAACGTCTGATGTGTTGAGGAGATTAACTGTTTCTGACAACGTCTGATGTCTTGAGATTAGACTGTTTCTGACAACGTCTGATGTGCTTGAGGAGATTAGACTGTTTCTGACAACGTCTGATGTGTTTGAGAAGATTAGATTGTTTCTGACAACGTCTGATGTGAGGAATTAAACTGTTCGACAACGTCTGATGTGTTTGAGAAGATTAGACTGTTTCTGACAACGTCTGATGTGTTTGAGAAGATTAGACTGTTTCTGACAACGTCTGATGTGTTTGAGAAGATTAGACTGTTTCTGACAACGTCTGATGTGTTTGAGAAGATTAGACTGTTTGCATCTTAGAAAGTTTAACGTCTGATGTGTTTGAGAAGATTAAACTGTTTCTGACAACGTCTGATGTGCTTGAGAAGATTAGACTGTTTCTGACAACGTCTGATAGATTATAAGAAGAAAATCTGTTGGAGAACGAACGTCTTGAATGGCGGAGAGACTGATATAGAAACGTCAGACATGAACGTAAAAATATCTGAAGCTCAGAGTCGCTAGACACACCTGACTTTATAGCGAGAAACACAAAAGAAGAAGAAGAATAAGAAAACGATGTACATTTGAAACATCCTGAATAACAATTGAAACACAGAGAAGTAAAAAATTTAAAGAAGAACTTATGTACAATTTGAAACATCCTTCAAGAAGTAAACAACATTTGAAACATTCCTTCAGAAGTAACAAAATTTGAAACATCCTTCAGAAGTAAACAAAATTTGAAACATCTTCGAAGTAACAAAATTGTGAAACATTGAACCTTCAGAAGTAACAAAATTTGAAAAAAACATTTCCTTCAGAAGTAACAAATTTGAAACATCCTTCAGAAGTAACAAAATTTGAAACATCCTTCAGAAGTAACAAAATTTGAAACATTCTCATTCAGAAGTAACAAAATTTGAAACATCCCTTCAGAAGTAACAAATTTGAAACATCCTTCAAAGTAACAAAATTTGAAACATTCCTTCAGAAGTAACACAATTTGAAACATCCCTTCAGAAGTAATTGAAAATTTAGTAAAAAAAATGAGAAACTCAGATTAGAAAAATATGAGAACACTTCAAAATAGGTGAAGAAATGCGTTCAATAAAAATTGAAACATCTTTAAAGTGCAACCTAGATGCTGAGATACTTCGTACCTGGTACATTCAACATTCCATTAACTTATTACATATTCAAATACACCTTCAGAAGTACAAAAGAATGAAACAAACAGAGCAATACTTATAAACAAGTATTTACTGAAATGAAGAGAGAAAAAAACAAGTTACACGACTACACAAACAATGAGATACCTGTATTCAAAGATTGGGATCATTTAACAAGGCTCATTTATTCATGTCTTTCCGTCTGTTTATTCATTTGTCAGCTATTTTTCTCATATGTCGTTGTCAAGGTTAGCTGAAGATTTTAATGCTCGTTTTTGCACGACTAATTTTTAGTCTATCTTTCCACCAGAGGTGATAGTACCACCAGAGGTGATAGTCCCACCAGAGGTGATAGTACCACCAGAGGTGATAGTCCCACCAGAGGTGATAGTACCACCAGAGGTGATAGTCCCACCAGAGGTGATAGTCCCACCAGAGGTGATAGTTACTGATTCTAACATAAGATCAGTGGTCTGGTGATAGTTACTGATTCAACATAAGACAGGTGGTCTGGTGATAGTACTGATTCTAACATAGATCAGGTGTCTGGGATAGTTACTGATTCTAACATAAGATCAGGTGGTCTGGGTGATAGTTACTGATTCTAACATAAGATCAGGTGGTCTGGGTGAAGTACTGATTCTAACACAAGATCAGGGTCTGGTGATAGTTACTGATTCTAACGCAAGATCAGGTGGTTGGTGATATTTACTGATTCAACATAAGATCAGGTGGTCTGTGATAGTTACTGATTCTAATAAGATCAGGTGGTCTGGGTGATAGTTACGATTCTAACATAAGATCAGGTGGTCTGGGTGATAGTTACTGATTCTAACATAAGATCAGGTGGTCTGGGTGGTTAAGTGATTAAATCTTTCCCTTGCGTTCCGAAGAACGTGGGTTTGAATCCCGACCGCGACATTCTTTTCATGAGTGGATTTTTCAGAGATTCTAGATTGTTGCGGCCATGAGGACATTTTTCATGAGTGATTTTTCAGAGATTCTAAGGATTGTTGCCGGAGCCATGGAGCGACATTCTTTTCATGAGTGGATTTTTTCAGAGATTCTAAGGATTGTTGCCGGAGCCATGGAGTTCATGCTCTGTGCAATACTCCCCGAAGGTGACGTGCCATTTCTGCGAAGATGGACCGAATCATATGGATTAAAACCCAGTGTAAGGTAGTCAGTCCTATATCTTTAGCCTCCCATCCATCCATTCACACAGAACAGAAGTTTTGGAGCAAATCATACTATTCATGAAATCTGTTTGTATAAAATTGTTTATTAAAACTTATAGAATGTCTGGCCAGTTTTTTCCTGGGGCTCCCAATGGGAGCAAAGAATAGCAACACTGCAACCTACAAGACATATCGTAAGAAGCGACTGAGGTAGTGGCCTAGGAATGCTACCCTAATAAATAAAAAGCGTCGCAGAAATCGAAAATGTGCTGGCCTACTTGTAGGCGCATTACTGACACAATATACAATCGTTCTTAGGCTCAGATCACATACAAATCACAAAGAGTGGTTTAACAAGTCGTCGATATGGAACGTTCTATGAAGAAGAAGTTGGTTATTCTATCATATTATCTGATGTTATCATTCTGCACAGACTAAGAAGAAGTTGGTTATTCTATCATATTATCTGATGTTATCATTCTGCAAAGACTAAGAAGGTGAAGATGTCAATCCTCTCGTGTCCTGAGCAAACTGTCCATGTTTCTGAACTATAGCAAAGTTATAGAACACAGGCTCGAGAGATCTGAATCATAATCGTCAATATTATTTATATGTTTTCTCACGTCCTTTGAGAGTCTTCCAAATGTGTATGCCATTTCCTATTCATGCATTGATTTCTTCATCAAGAGAAGAGATTGCTAGTGACTATGGAACAAAGATAGCAATATTTTTAAACTGTACCAGATGTTGCAATTTAAAGTAATGTTGGTATGGTACTTCCCAGACATAAAATCAGTCTTGATGATACTTAGAGAAAATAGGTCGCATGCTTTGGCCATATTGCTGATTATGGGTTGTAGAGTAGCCTTAGAGTGCTCGACAAGGGCAGCGTCGTCAGGTAGCCTTAGAGTGCGCGACAAGGGCAGCGTTGTCAGGTAGCCTTAGAGTGCGCGACAAGAGCAGCGTCGTCAGCGAATACTGAAGAAAACCGATAGAATTTCCTGGCCATATTGTTAATTAGTGATGGCAGGGTATCCTCAACGTGTGCCACAAGGGCAGTGTGGTCAACGAATACTTAAGAAAATAAGTCGCATGCTCTATAAGTCGCATGCCCGCAAAATAAGTCAGATGTTTGGGCACCTTGCATATACTATTTTAAAAGAACCTTCATGCAAGATAAGCTTCTTCAAAGACATGCTGTTTCATGAATGACGTATTGTATAGTGCTCTGATGTGGTCTAAAGATTAAAGCTTTGACTTGTATAATAAGTTTGTTTGTATAATAATAATGTACAAGTTAGCTGATTCAGCTGTGATATGGTACAACATGGGTGGTTGAATTATTGAAGGTAATTTAGTAGAGTAGAATAATGGACATTTAACCTCCAAATTCTAACTTGTTTGACCTTTAATCTCCAAATTCTAACTTATAGTACTGTACGTTATTTATATAACACTTGACACCCCCACGAGAATATATTAGGTTGCACCGCCTTGACTTTATTGCTTTATGACTTTTAAGGGTATTAATAACAATGGGTGGGGGTTAGAATTCTGATGTATTTTAATATATTTATGAGACTTTTTTTAATGTAATAGTCTACACTTAACTCCTTCTAGATGTCGTGCCACATAGCTTGACTGCTGATCGCAACCAAAAGAAGTTGCACCACATCGTGTTGCTTCATCAAGTAGCATGTCCCTCCCGAAACATTGCTTTCATGGCAGCCTATCACAGAAAAAAAACAACTATCTATAATATTCTTCTACTTTCCCTAGAGTCATATTCAAAGTTTCTTTGATGTCCTGCTGTGCCCTTCGTCTTGGTCGTCCCCTGCCTCGTACTACAGGAACCATGCCTTCCATTAACGTTCTAACCAAACTACTGTGCCGTATAATGTGGCCAAAATATTTCATCTTCCAGGACATGATGTCATTTATGAGCCAACGCTTTTTGATATGAAGGTCTTGTAAGATGTCTTTGTTTCTTCTCTTCTCTGTCCAGGATGTTCTAAGAACTTTTTGATATGAAGGTCTTGTAGGATGTCTTTATTTCTTCTCTTCTCTGTCCAGGATGTTCTAAGAACTTTTTGATATGAAGGTCTTGTAGGATGTCTTTATTTCTTCTCTTCTCTGTCCAGGATGTTCTAAGAACTTTTTGATATGAAGGTCTTGTAGGATGTCTTTATTTCTTCTCTTCTCTGTCCAGGATGTTCTAAGAACTTTTTGATATGAAGGTCTTGTAAGATGTCTTTGTTTCTTCTCTTCTCTGTCCAGGATGTTCTAAGAACTTTTTGATATGAAGGTCTTGTAAGATGTCTTTATTTCTTCTCTTCTCTGTCCAGGATGTTCTAAGAACTTTTTGATATGAAGGTCTTGTAAGATGTCTTTGTTTCTTCTCTTCTCTGTCCAGGATGTTCTAAGAACTTTTTGATATGAAGGTCTTGTAAGATGTCTTTGTTTCTTCTCTTCTCTGTCCAGGATGTTCTAAGAACTTTTTGATATGAAGGTCTTGTAGGATGTCTTTATTTCTTCTCTTCTCTGTCCAGGATGTTCTAAGAACTTTTTGATATGAAGGTCTTGTAGGATGTCTTTATTTCTTCTCTTCTCTGTCAGGATGTTCTAAGAACTTTTTTTGATTATGAAGGTCTTGTAGGATGTCTTTGTTTCTTCTCTCTCTGTCAGGATGTTCTAAGAACTTTTGATATGAAGGTCTTGTAAGATGTCTTTGTTTCTTCTCTGTCCAGGATGTTCTAAGAACTTTTTGATATGAAGGTCTTGTAGGATGTCTTATTTCTCTTCTCTGTCAGGATGTTCTAAGAACTTTTGATATGAAGGTCTTGTAGGATGTCTTTATTTCTTCTCTTCTCTGTCCAGGATGTTCTAAGAACTTTTTGATATGAAGGTCTTGTAAGATGTCTTTGTTTCTTCTCTTCTCTGTCCAGGATGTTCTAAGAACTTTTTGATATGAAGGTCTTGTAGGGATGTCTTTGTTTCTTCTCTTCTCTGTCCAGGATGTTCTAAGAACTTTTTGATATGAAGGTCTTGTAGGATGTCTTTGTTTCTTCTCTTCTCTGTCCAGGATGTTCTAAGAACTTTTTGATATGAAGGTCTTGTAGGATGTCTTTGTTTCTTCTCTTCTCTGTCCAGGATGTTCTAAGAACTTTTTGATATGAAGGTCTTGTAAGATGTCTTTGTTTCTTCTCTTCTCTGTCCAGGATGTTCTAAGAACTTTTTGATATGAAGGTCTTGTGATGTCTTGTTTTTCTTCTTCAGGATTTCTAGACTTTCTGTATCCCTTGTTTCGTTTATTTTATATAATTGAAATGTAGAGCGTGTTCATTGTTCGTTTGATGGTCATCTTCATTGCACACCAGACATGTCAATCATTGCACACCAGACATGTCAATCATTGCACACCAGACATGGCAATCAGTGCACACCAGACATGTCAATCATTGCACACCAGACATGTCAATCATTGCACACCAGACATGTCAATCAGTGCCCACCAGACATGTCACTCAGTGCACACCAGACATGTCAATCATTGCACACCAGACATGTCAATCATTGCACACCAGACATGCCAATCATTGGACACCAGACATGTCAATCATTGCACACCAGACATGTCAATCATTGCACACCAGACATGTCAATCAGTGCACACCAGACATGTCAATCAGTGCACACCAGACATGTCAATAATTGCACACCAGACATGTCAATCATTGCAACTAAAACTGAACTAAATTACAATCTCGTATAGTTTATAATGTTTATTTTTATCCGTGTGTGAAGATAAACTTTCAAAATGTGACTTTTCTCGTTATTTTAATATTTGATTCATTCTATCCAACGTGTAGCGCCATCTTGACCGGAAGCCACAGCATCAAGATAAGAAGAGATTTCTAAAATGGGTTTTAGTGAGCAGCACAACGGTGCTTTTCGCCATCTCTGAGATCCACTTTTTGCGTGCATGGTCTTTTGCTTTGCCTCCACTGTATCCACTGTATCCACTGTATCCACTGTATCCACTGTATCGGAGTAACATTTCTCTTTATTATGTTCTTTGACATTTCAAACAGAAAAATAAATGTTTAAAAGAATGTATAAAAACAGTGGTCAACTAGTTCCGCTGTTAAATCAAAGGACCCGGATCAGACCGGAGTCTAAATGTCTGACAGGACAAAATAAAAGATTATTTGAAGTCTGGTAAATTAGAGTCAGCTTGACTGTTGGTGTGATGTAATAATAACTACATCGCTAGAAGAATGAAATTTAAGTAAGTAATTGGCTGAAACGATCTTGGGAAAGATATTATAAATAACGTTGTGACCTACATTGGATTTTGCTACCATACATTTTGACTGAGCTTCAGGATGGATCGCTGGCTGAAATTGAAATGCAAATATACTGATGATGCTAATGATGGTGCATCTTGTTCAAGGCAAAATGAAACCTCTTCCTGTTTATTAAAATGTTAAATTGCAGAGACTGTTTACTATTGTAACACACAGGTAATTGCAGACATTGTTTACTATTGTAACACACAGATAATTGCAGACATTGTTTACTATTGTAACACACAGATAATTGCAGACATTGTTTACTATTGTAACACACAGATAATTGCAGACATTGTTTACTATTGTAACACACAGATAATTGCAGGCATTGTTTACTATTGTAACACACAGATAATTGCAGACATTATTTACTATTGTAACACACAGATAATTGCAGACATTGTTTACTATTGTAACACACAGGTAATTGCAGACATTGTTTACTATTGTAACACAAGATAATTGAACATTGTTTACTATTGTAGCACACAGATAATTGCAGACATTGTTTACTATTGTAACACACAGATAATTGCAGACATTGTTTACTATTGTAACACACAGATAATGCATTCCTGTTCATTTTGATATATAGAAACTTTTGGGGGTTCACGGCAGCAAAATGTATTTAAAAGGTCGTCCAGCGGTAATCTCTTGGGAACCTCTGATCTAGGTGATCTACACGTTCATTGTCTTGTAATACCGGCATGCTCTAAAGTTTGGTCTTTGCCAAGATGAGGTGTGTGTATATATTATTATACATAATATATGACACACAATGTTACAGTATAATTCAGTTGATGTTGCACAATGATATAGGGTTTTATGTTTATAAATTCATGTCAGTGACCAATCTGTTGAGACAGTCTAGACAATCTGTAGAGACAGAGTCTAGACAATCTGTAGAGACAGAGTCTAGACAATCTGTAGAGACATAGTCTAGACAATCTGTAGAGACAGAGTCTAGACAATCTGTAGAGATAGAGTCTAGACAATCTGTAGAGACAGAGTCTAGACAATCTGTAGAGACAGAGTCTAGACAATCTGTAGAGACATAGTCTAGACAATCTGTAGAGACAGAGTCTAGACAATCTGTAGAGACAGAGTCTAGACAATCTGTAGAGACAGAGTCTAGACAATCTGTAGAGACAGAGTCTAGACATTCTGTAGAGACAGAGTTTAAAACAATCCTGAGAGACAGAGTCTAGACAATTTGTAGAGACAGGTCTAGACAACTCCTGTAGAGACAGAGTTTGAGACTATCTATGAGAAGAGTCTAGACAATCTGAGAGACGAGTCTAGGTCACTGTCAGAGATAGAGTCTAGACAATCTGTAGAGACAGAGTCTAGACAATCTGTAGAGACAGAGTCTAGACAATCTGTAGAGACATAGTCTAGACAATCTGTAGAGACAGAGTCTAGACAATCTGTAGAGACAGTGTCTAGACAATCTATAGAGACAGAGTCTAGACAATCTGTAGAGACAGAGTCTAGACAATCTGTAGAGACAGAGTCTAGACAATCCTGAGAGCCTAGAGAATTTCTAACAGTAAAGAAGTTTCTGTGGCCAAGTAGTTATGTGCTCACCTCTAGTACCAAAAGTACTTGGTTCGCTCCCTCGTGAAGCCATCTGGATAGTTTTCCAGAGATCCTGATCTCAGTGTAGGTGAGATCGAGTTCCTAGTCCTATCGGAGACGGACGATAAAACGTAGGTCCTGTGTTCAAGTTGAGCACGTAAAAGAACCCTCGACAGTTTAAAATCGAGTAGAGCAGGCTGGAAAGCCGCTGCCCGGGGAAAATTCATAAAAAAAAGGATTGCAAATAAAATTCCTACACAATATCTTCACCATCTTCTAAATGACATCGGGACCCTCGTCGGTGCTACGGAGTTCGTGAACTGCAGTTGAGATTTTTCTGTGTAAAAATAGATCGGAGCACATATGGTTACTCATGGAAGTGCAATGATGATGGTCCTATCAATCAATCATTAAATAAATAAATAAATCAATAAATCAATATATTATTAGCGGATGGATTAGCGAACTTCACAAGCGTTCTCCTACAAACTCGGACACACACAAGAAGGTTGTTGGTTCAATCCAACACTCCAAGTTTCACACGTGAGGAAAGGAATGGGCCATCTTACCTCCTACACACTATGGTCTAGAATTATGAAGGGACGTGCCTCTAAGGTCTCGCATGTGTGTTGCTGGGGCTCACAGTAGGAGCAAAGAATAGTAACACTGTGATCTACAAGGCATGTCGTAAGAGGCGACTGAGATAGTGGCCTAGGAAAGCTACCCTAGTAAATAAAAAATCGTCGCAGAAATCAGATGTGCTGGCCTACTTGTAGGCGCATAACTGGTACAACGTACAATCGCTCTTAGGCTCAGATCACATAAAAATCACCAAGAGTGGTTTAACAGGTTGTCGATATGAAGTGTTGGAAGAAGAAGAAGAAGAAGAATACCTAATGTCTGAACAGACTACTGGAAATTGTATTTATTTGATTATATATATAGTTAGATACAGACTTCTGTTAGTGTTAGAACATCAAACAATATTTGATTATATATATAGTTAGATACAGACTTCTGTTAGTGGTAAACATCAAACAATATTTGATTATATATATAGTTAGATACAGACTTCTGTTAGTGGTAAACATCAAACAATATGCTAGACTGAAAGTCTACAATGATCACATTTGATATGAACGCGGTGACATTCTATAACTTGTCGTCCATGACGATGACTCAGACTACAATACGATATTGATCTGAATACTGGAGACTAGGCAACAAACGTAGTGCGAGTACACACACACAAATTACTACTCGCTACCGAACTTCTTTTCTCTCTAATCGTTCTAGGACAGTGTTTATCATCATGTTTAGAGCGTGCCCCACTTCAGCGTCTTCAAAATATGTAAGCTTCCGCCCGTCCCTACCTTCCAACATACACCCAAACGAGCCTAACAACGTATAAATAGATCGATATTTGGAGTAAAGAGGACAAATAGATCGATATTGGAGTAAAAAGGACAAATAGATCAATATTTGAGTAAAAGGACAAATAGATCGATATTTGGAATACAAGAGGACAAATAGATCGATATTTGGAGTAAAGAGGACAAATAGATCGATATTTGGAGTAAAAAGGACAAATAGATCGATATTTAGAATAAAAGAGGACAAATAGATCGATATTTGGAGTAAAGAGGACAAATAGATCAATATTGGAGTAAAAAGGACAAATAGATCGATATTTGGAGTAAAAAAGGACAAATAGATCGATATTTGGAACAAAAGAGGACAAATAGATCGATATTTGGAGTAAAAAAAGGACAAATAGATCGATATTTGGAGTAAAAAGGACAAATAGATCGATATTTGGAGTAAAAAAAAGGACAAATAGATCGATATTTGGAGTAAAAAGGACAAATAGATCGATATTTGGAGTAAAAAAAAGGACAAATAGATCGATATTTGGAGTAAAAAGGACAATAGATCGATATTTGGAGTAAAAAGGACAAATAGATCGATATTTGGAGTAAAAAGGACAAATAGATCGATATTTGGAGTAAAAAAAAGGACAAATAGATCGATATTTGGAGTAAAAAAAGGAAAAATAGATCGATATTTGGAGTAAAAAAAGGACAAATAGATCAATATTGGAGTAAAAGGACAAATAGATCGATATTTGGAGTAAAAAGGACAAATAGATCGATATTTGGAGTAAAAAAGGACAAATAGATCGATATTTGGAATAAAAGAGGACAAATAGATCGATATTTGGAGTAAAAAGGACAAATAGATCGATATTTGGAGTAAAAAAGGACAAATAGATCGATATTTGGAGTAAAAAAGGACAAATAGATCGATATTTGGAGTAAAAAAGGACAAATAGATCGATATTTGGAGTAAAAAGGACAAATAGATCGATATTTGGAGTAAAAAAGGACAAATAGATCGATATTTGGAGTAAAAAGGACAAATAGATCAATAATTGAAGTAAAAACGAACAAATAGATCGATATTTGGAATAAAGAGGACAAATAGATCGATATTTGGAGTAAAAACGGACAAATAGATCGATATTTGGAGTAAAAAGGACAAATAGATCAATAATTGAAGTAAAAGAACAAATAGATCGATATTTGGAGTAAAAAAGGACAAATAGATCGATATTTGAGTAAAAGGACAAATAGATCGATATTTGGAATAAAAGAGGACAAATAGATCGATATTTGGAGTAAAAAAAGGACAAATAGATCGATATTTGGAATAAAAGAGGACAAATAGATCGATAATTGAAGTAAAAAAAGGACAAATAGATCAATAATTGAAGTAAAAAAAGGACAAATAGATCGATATTTGGAGTAAAAAAAAGGACAAATAGATCAATAATTGAAGTAAAAAAAGAACAAATAGATCGATATTTGGAGTAAAAAAAGGACAAATAGATCGATATTTGGAATAAAAGAGGACAAATAGATCGATATTTGGAATAAAAGAGGACAAATAGATCGATAATTGAAGTAAAAAAAGGACAAATAGATCAATAATTGAAGTAAAAAAAGAACAAATAGATCGATATTTGGAGTAAAAAGGACAAATAGATCGATATTTGGAATAAAAGAGGACAAATAGATCGATATTTGGAATAAAAGAGGACAAATAGATCGATAATTGAAGTAAAAAAAGGACAAATAGATCAATAATTTAAGTAAAAAAAGAACAAATAGATCAATAATTGAAGTAAAAAAAGAACAAATAGATCGATATTTGGAATAAAAGAGAACAAATAGATCGATATTTGGAGTAAAAAAAGAACAAATAGATCGATATTTGGAGTAAAAAAAGAACAAATAGATCGATATTTGGAATAAAAGAGAACAAATAGATCGATATTTGGAGTAAAAGAGAACAAATAGATCGATATTTGGAATAAAAGAGGACAAATAGATCGATATTTGGAGTAAAAAAGGACAAATAGATCGATATTTGGAATAAAAGAGGACAAATAGATCGATATTTGGAATAAAAGAGGACAAATAGATCGATAATTGAAGTAAAAAAAGGACAAATAGATCAATAATTTAAGTAAAAAAAGAACAAATAGATCAATAATTGAAGTAAAAAAAGAACAAATAGATCGATATTTGGAATAAAAGAGAACAAATAGATCGATATTTGGAGTAAAAAAAGAACAAATAGATCGATATTTGGAGTAAAAAAAGAACAAATAGATCGATATTTGGAATAAAAGAGAACAAATAGATCGATATTTGGAGTAAAAGAGAACAAATAGATCGATATTTGGAATAAAAGAGGACAAATAGATCGATATTTGGAGTAAAAAAAGGACAAATAGATCAATAATTTCTTATTAATGTTTTCTTTAATTTAACTTTATACATGCGTTCCAAATATCATGGGTTTGTATCGGTACAACATCACATTGTTCACGAGTGTCGTGTTTTGTGCAATAATCGGTACAACATCACACTGTCCACGAGTGTCGTGTTTTGTGCAATAATCGGTACAACATCACATTGTTCACGAGTGTCGTGTTTTGTGCAATAATCGGTACAACATCACACTGTCCACGAGTGTCGTGTTTTGTGCAATAATCGGTACAACATCACACTGTTCACGAGTGTCGTGTTTTGTGCAATAATCGGTGCAACATCACACTGTTCACGAGTGTCGTGTTTTGTGCAATAATCGGTACAACATCACACTGTTCACGAGTGTCTTGTTTTGTGCAATAATCGGTACAACATCACACTGTTCACGAGTGTCGTGTTTTGTGCAATAATCGGTACAACATCACACTGTTCACGAGTGTCGTGTTTTGTGCAATAATCGGTACAACATCACACTGTTCACGAGTGTCGTGTTTTGTGCAATAATCGGTACAACATCACACTGTTCACGAGTGTCGTGTTTTGTGCAATAATCGGTACAACATCACATTGTTCACGAGTGTCGTGTTTTGTGCAATAATCGGTACAACATCACACTGTTCACGAGGTCGTGTTTGTGCAATAATCGGTACAACATCACACTGTTCACGAGTGTCGTGTTTTGTGCAATAATCGGTACAACATCACACTGTTCACGAGTGTCGTGTTTTGTGCAATAATCGGTGCAACATCACACTGTTCACGAGTGTCGTGTTTTGTGCAATAATCGGTACAACATCACACTGTTCACGAGTGTCGTGTTTTGTGCAATAATCGGTACAACATCACACTGTTCACGAGTGTCGTGTTTTGTGCAATAATCGGTACAACATCACACTGTTCACGAGTGTCGTGTTTTGTGCAATAATCGGTTCAACATCACACTGTTCACGAGTGTCGTGTTTTGTGCAATAATCGGTGCAACATCACACTGTTCACGAGTGTCGTGTTTTGTGCAATAATCGGTGCAACATCACACTGTTCACGAGTGTCGTGTTTTGTGCAATAATCGGTACAACATCACACTGTTCACGAGTGTCGTGTTTTGTGCAATAATCGGTACAACATCACACTGTTCACGAGTGTCGTGTTTTGTGCAATAATCGGTACAACATCACACTGTCCACGAGTGTCGTGTTTTGTGCAATAATCGGTACAACATCACACTGTTCACGAGTGTCGTGTTTTGTGCAATAATCGGTGCAACATCACACTGTTCACGAGTGTCGTGTTTTGTGCAATAATCGGTACAACATCACACTGTTCACGAGTGTCGTGTTTTGTGCAATAATCGGTACAACATCACACTGTTCACGAGTGTCGTGTTTTGTGCAATAATCGGTACAACATCACACTGTTCACGAGTGTCGTGTTTTGTGCAATAATCGGTGCAACATCACACTGTTCACGAGTGTCGTGTTTTGTGCAATAATCGGTACAACATCACACTGTTCACGAGTGTCGTGTTTTGTGCAATAATCGGTACAACATCACACTGTTCACGAGTGTCGTGTTTTGTGCAATAATCGGTACAACATCACACTGTTCACGAGTGTCGTGTTTTGTGCAATAATCGGTACAACATCACATTGTTCACGAGTGTCGTGTTTTGTGCAATAATCGGTACAACATCACACTGTTCACGAGTGTCGTGTTTTGTGCAATAATCGGTGCAACATCACACTGTTCACGAGTGTCGTGTTTTGTGCAATAATCGGTGCAACATCACACTGTTCACGAGTGTCGTGTTTTGTGCAATAATCGGTACAACATCACACTGTTCACGAGTGTCGTGTTTTGTGCAATAATCGGTACAACATCACACTGTTCACGAGTGTCGTGTTTTGTGCAATAATCGGTACAACATCACACTGTTCACGAGTGTCGTGTTTTGTGCAATAATCGGTGCAACATCACACTGTTCACGAGTGTCGTGTTTGTGCAATAATCGTACAACATCACACTGTCCACGAGTGTCGTGTTTTGTGCAATAATCGGTACAACATCACACTGTTCACGAGTGTCGTGTTTTGTGCAATAATCGGTGCAACATCACACTGTTCACGAGTGTCGTGTTTTGTGCAATAATCGGTGCAACATCACACTGTTCACGAGTGTCGTGTTTTGTGCAATAATCGGTACAACATCACACTGTTCACGAGTGTCTTGTTTTGTGCAATAATCGGTGCAACATCACACTGTTCACGAGTGTCGTGTTTTGTGCAATAATCGGTACAACATCACACTGTTCACGAGTGTCGTGTTTTGTGCAATAATCGGTACAACATCACACTGTTCACGAGTGTCGTGTTTTGTGCAATAATCGGTACAACATCACACTGTTCACGAGTGTCGTGTTTTGTGCAATAATCGGTGCAACATCACACTGTTCACGAGTGTCGTGTTTTGTGCAATAATCGGTACAACATCACACTGTTCACGAGTGTCTTGTTTTGTGCAATAATCGGTGCAACATCACACTGTTCAAGAGTGTCGTGTTTTGTGCAATAATCGGTACAACATCACACTGTTCACGAGTGTCGTGTTTTGTGCAATAATCGGTACAACATCACACTGTTCACGAGTGTCGTGTTTTGTGCAATAATCGGTACAACATCACACTGTTCACGAGTGTCGTGTTTTGTGCAATAATCGGTGCAACATCACACTGTTCACGAGTGTCGTGTTTTGTGCAATAATCGGTGCAACATCACACTGTTCACGAGTGTCGTGTTTTGTGCAATAATCGGTACAACATCACACTGTTCACGAGTGTCTTGTTTTGTGCAATAATCGGTGCAACATCACACTGTTCACGAGTGTCGTGTTTTGTGCAATAATCGGTACAACATCACACTGTTCACGAGTGTCTTGTTTTGTGCAATAATCGGTGCAACATCACACTGTTCACGAGTGTCGTGTTTTGTGCAATAATCGGTACAACATCACACTGTTCACGAGTGTCGTGTTTTGTGCAATAATCGGTACAACATCACACTGTTCACGAGTGTCTTGTTTTGTGCAATAATCGGTGCAACATCACACTGTTCACGAGTGTCGTGTTTTGTGCAATAATCGGTACAACATCACACTGTTCACGAGTGTCGTGTTTTGTGCAATAATCGGTACAACATCACACTGTTCACGAGTGTCTTGTTTTGTGCAATAATCGGTACAGATGCTATTTCTGCTGAGAGGAACCGAGCCATACCGAGAAACCCGGTGCAATGAAGAAAGTTCATAGTATTTAGAGTCTTCAAGTTGTTATTTTATTGTCTTCCTTCGTATAAGTGAATTCTACAAGGACATTAATAACGTGTAACATGCATTGATATTACTACAAGCACATATAACAATAACGCATAATAATATATAAATATAATGAATTTTCGTATTTATCTTCTTTGCGATCGGTTTCGTATGCTCGTCTAAATCATGAGATGGGTTGCCTCTATGAAGCTGTATGTCAGTTGCAGTTCTTCTTTGCGATCGGTTTCGTATGCTCGTCTAAATCATGAGATGGGTTGCCTCTATGAAACTGTATGTCAGTTGCAGTTCTTCTTTGCGATCGGTTTCGTATGCTCGTCTAAATCATGAGATGGGTTGCCTCTATGAAGCTGTATGTCAGTTGCAGTTCTTCTTTGCGATCGGTTTCGTATGCTCGTCTAAACCATGAGATGGGATGCCTCTATGAAACTGTATGTCAGTTGCAGTTCTTTTTGGATCGGTTTCGTATGCTCGTCTAAATCATGAGATGGGATGCCTCTATGAAACTGTATGTCAGTTGCAGTTCTTCTTTGCGATCGGTTTCGTATGCTCGTCTAAATCATGAGATGGGATGCCTCTATGAAGCTGCATGTCAGTTGGTGTTACCCATGAGTTCCCCATAGATTGCCTTGTAAGGTTTGTTCATGAGGCCATGTGTCGTTTCGTTGGTGTGTGTATGATGGACAGGACTACAGGAAGTACTCAGGAGTCTGTGTTTCAGTCTGACATGCACACTGTGCAGTCTGAGCAGGCTTTATTCTGTGCATGTGATGGTTGAGCCTGCAGTGTCCTGCTCTGTGCAGATAGATTGTTGATATAATGAATCTTCTTTCTATTTCTTCTTCTTCT
This sequence comes from Arion vulgaris, assembly GCA_020796225.1. Lineage (NCBI taxonomy): Eukaryota > Metazoa > Mollusca > Gastropoda > Stylommatophora > Arionidae > Arion > Arion vulgaris. The sequence continues at coordinate 2,547,136 of CM036770.1, forward strand.
TCTTTTCTCTTATCCTGTTTTGCCTCACAGTCTCAGGGCAAGAAAGATTTCTAGAACAGGTTGTGTGTGATGTAAGAAAAAAAGTGGTAACAACATCAGTACTGAACTTCATCTAGAAATAATAAATTAAATGATTCGGCCACATAAGCAGATTACCAGCAGACTCTGCACCTCATAGATTAACATAGCCATAATGGTAGAACTATAACAGAGACTTAATGACAGAGCTAACATAACCATAATGATATAACTAAAATGGCCGTGATTCTAGAACTGTCAGGCTAACTCTAAATGTCACAGGATCGATTTTATTCTGGATATGGTTGGAGGTGTCTAGCTCGGTAATTTAAATAATGAAACAGAGCAACATTGAATTGGCTGTCAAGCTCACATTCATGAGATTTTTCACATTGCGTCTATATCACGCTATTGTATTGTATTTCTCCAGTGCCGGTATACGTTGTTTAGGGCCTGTTGACAATTTCTCTCTATACCAGCGGTTCTCAAATTTTGCATTGCCGCAGATCCCATTTGAAATACAGTTTGCTGTCTCGGACCACCAACAGTTTCTATATATGAACATTGTCAGGAATGTATTATCTTTGTGTTACAATAGTAAACAATGTCTGCAACTATCTGTGTGTTACAATAGTAAACAATGTCAGCAATTATCTGTGTGTTACAATAGTAAACAATGTCTGCAATTATCTGTGTGTTACAATAGTAAACAATGTCTACAATTATCTGTGTGTTACAATAGTAAACAATCTCTACAATTATCTGTGTGTTACATTAGTAAACAATGTCTGCAATTATCTGTGTGTTACAATAGTAAACAATGTCTGCAATTATATGTGTGTTACAATAGTAAACAATGTCTACAATTATCTGTGTGTTACAATAGTAAACAATGTCTACAATTATCTGTGTGTTACAATAGTGAACAATGTCTGCAATTATATGTGTGTTACAATAGTAAATAATGTCTGCAATTATATGTGTGTTACAATAGTAAACAATGTCTGCAATTATCTGTGTGTTACAATAGTAAACAATGTCTGCAATTATCTGTGTGTTACAATAGTAAACAATGTCTGCAATTATCTGTGTGTTACAATAGTAAACAATGTCTACAATTTTCTGTATGTTACAATAGTAAACAATGTCTGCAATTATCTGTGTGTTACAATAGTAAACAATGTCTGCAATTATATGTGTGTTACAATAGTAAACAATGTCTGCAATTATCTGTGTGTTACAATAGTAAACAATGTCTGCAATTATATGTGTGTTACAATAGTAAACAATGTCTGCAATTATCTGTGTATTACAATAGTAAACAATGTCTGCAATTATATGTGTGTTACAATAGTAAAATATGGGTGCAATTATCTGTGTGTTACAATAGTAAACAATGTCTGCAATTATATGTGTGTTACAATAGTAAACAATGTCTGCAATTATCTGTGTGTTACAATAGTAAACAATGTCTGCAATTATCTGTGTGTTACAATAGTAAACAATGTCTGCAATTATATGTGTGTTACAATAGTAAATAATGTCTGCAATTATCTGTGTGTTACAATAGTAAACAATGTCTGCAATTATATGTGTGTTACAATAGTAAACAATGTCTGCAATTATCTGTGTGTTACAATAGTAAACAATGTCTGCAATTATATGTGTGTTACAATAGTGAACAATGGGTGCAATTATCTGTGTGTTACAATAGTAAACAATGTCTGCAATTATATGTGTGTTACAATAGTAAACAATGTCTGCAATTATCTGTGTGTTACAATAGTAAACAATGTCTGCAATTATCTGTGTGTTACAATAGTAAACAATGTCTGCAATTATATGTGTGTTACAATAGTAAATAATGTCTGCAATTATCTGTGTGTTACAATAGTAAACAATGTCTGCAATTATCTGTGTGTTACAATAGTAAACAATGTCTGCAATTATATGTGTGTTACAATAGTAAACAATGTCTGCAATTATCTGTGTGTTACAATAGTAAACAATGTCTGCAATTATCTGTGTGTTACAATAGTAAACAATGTCTGCAATTAGCTTTGTGTTACAATAGTAAACAATGTCTGCAATTATCTGTGTGTTACAATAGTAAACAATGTCTGCAATTAGCTTTGTGTTACAATAGTAAACAATGTCTGCAACTATCTGTGTGTTACAATAGTAAACAATGTCTGCAATTATATGTGTGTTACAATAGTAAACAATGTCTGCAATTATCTGTGTGTTACAATAGTAAACAATGTCTGCAATTCTCTGTGTGTTACAATAGTAAACAATGTCTGCAATTATCTGTGTGTTACAATAGTAAACAATGTCTGCAATTATCTGTGTGTTACAATAGTAAACAATGTCTGCAATTATCTGTGTGTTACAATAGTAAACAATGTCTGCAAGTTAACATTTCAATAAACAACAAAGAAAACATTATGCTTTTAATTAGGCTTACCATTTATTTTCTGTTTAAAATATCAAAGATCATAATATTTCTTCAAGCGCTTAATGACCCTGTGTGTGTACATTGCGGGCCGCCGAGGGTCCGCGGACCACAGTTTGGGAAAACGCTGTTCTATACCACTGTCTTCTAGAAAACTCGTGTAATCTCATGAATTCAATTAAGTGAAATATTTCTCGTCTCTTTCAGTAAAGTTTGTTTCAGGGTTTACCACCTACTCCCAATGGAGGAATGTCCAACATATCTGGGAATCACCATGGACAGCAGAATGACTTGGAAAACTCAGATAGACAAAGCTGGAAAAAGAGCAAAGCAGAGAATGAGGATAATGAACAAGTTAGCAGGCACCACCTGGGGTGAAGATTGTGGTATCTTGAAAAGGTTATATACAGGAAGAGTCCGACCAGTACTCGAGTATGGCATAGCAGCCTGGGATACAACCTCCAAGACACAATTTGTAAAGCTAAGCAGAGTTCAAAACCAGGCCTCACGGATCATCACTGAAGCCATGAAGTCTACCCCCATAGAAGTACTGGAAACTGTGACAGGGCTCCAACCGATGGAGGACAGACGGGACATGAAGGTTCTTCAACAAGGAGAAAAGTTCAAGAGACTGACGAACCATCCAATGCACCTCCGAATCAACAGCTATGGTAGGGGCAGATTAAAAAGAAGTAACTTCGTGGCAAACTCCAAAGAACTTGTTCACAAAGATGCAATATTGGCACTGGCTCAACCAAGACACATTCAACCAGCCAGCACCTTCCCTCCCTGGGCATGCAGTCTCCCAGAGCTCTCAGAAGAAATAAGTGGCATTGGCAAGAAAGGAACACAGATAGACATGGAGAGAAGGCTCATCGCAGAAAAACACATAAATGAAAACTACCCAATGGACTCATGCATACACGGATGGCTCGGCTGCAGATGCCACCCACAATGGAGGAGGGGGAGTTGTCCTCAGGAACAAAAAATGGAGAAGAGCTAACCTTGGCTCTGGCCACCGGCAAGTTCTCAACCAATTTCAGGACTGAGGTAGAGGCCCTCAGTGCAGCTGCAAAAATGGCACTACAAAATATGAACCAAATACATGGAAAAATAGTGCTCGTGACTGACGCATTGTCTGCTATCTCAGCACTGAAATCTGAAAGGAACACAGAACTAAGTGATCTCAGGTCAACCTTAACCCAGTTATCCCTTGAATCTGAGAGGGTAGTAATCCAGTGGATACCCTCACACTGCAAGATCAAGGGGAATGAAGATGCTGACAGCCTGGCTAAAGAGGGAGCAGGAATGCCCCAAGATGACAACCTGGTTAGCTATGAAGAAGCAAAACCATCGTCAAAGGGCACTAAAAAGCAAATGGAATAAAGAACACCCAAAACACAACAAGAATGATGGATATTACCAACTGTCCAGAAGGGACCAGACAGCTATACTCCGGACGGGTCACAACAGAATGAGACACCACCTGTACACTAAATTCAAGATAGGCACCAACGACCTGTGTCCCTGTGGCTTGGCAAGTATGACAACAGAACATATCCTACAGAACTGCCCCCAGTATGCAGACCTGAGAAGAAAGAGGTGGCCCACTTACACCAGCGTCCAAGACAAACTGTATGACGTGGCTGATAATCTGAGGCAGACGGCCTTTATTAGAGAATCCGAAATCCCAATCTAGTGAGAACGCAGAAGAAAGAAGAAGAAGTTTCAGGGTGTCTCAAGTGTGTTCTTTCTTTCTTGAACTATTTGTCTCCCACTTTAATTATTCTTTGATCATTTCTTCTCAGAGCATGCACAACATATCTCCATCTTCTCTTTCTTCTAACAGTTGTTACTAGTGGCTGACCAGACATTTCTTCTCAGAGCATGCCCAATATATCTCCATCTTCTCTTTCTTCTAACAGTTGTTATTAGTGGCTGACCAGACATTTCTTCTCAGAGCATGCCCAATATATCTCCATCTTCTCTTTCTTATAACAGTTGTTACTAGTGGCTGACCAGACATTTCTTCTCAGAGCATGCTCAATATATCTCCATCTTCTCTTTCTTATAACAGTTGATTCTGATTTAATCACAATACCAACACTGTGCTACCAGTGCCAAACATGGGCACTGAGAAAAGAACAAGAAAGGAAAATTACCACATGTTAAATGAGATGCTTGAGGAAAGCAGTAAATAAAACAAGAAGAGACCATATAAGAAATGAGGAAATTAGAAGAACAGTCGGTGCAGCCCCTGCTATTCGATTCATTGAAAAAACAGACTCAATTGGTTTGGCCACTTGGTGAGAATGAACCAGAAATACACCAGCTTCAAGAGAGTACAACAAGAAAATGGAATCGTCAAGAGAAAGGGCAGACCAAGAAAAAGATGGATTGATGGAGTTACAGACATCTTAAAACTCCCCAATACCACACCATATCAAGCGACCGAGCGTGCACTATCTTGGAAACCAATCATCAGTTAAACCTGCGACGTCTAACGGAAAAAAAGCAGAGAAGGACACAAGAAAGCTAACTACGCTTAACTTGGAAGTATCAAGAAAAGATCAGGAGAGCTGCCATGTAGTGAACTCTGAGAGCTGCCATGTAGTGAACACCGAGAGCTGCCATGTAGTGAACTCTGAGAGCTGCCATGTAGTGAACTCTGAGAGCTGCCATGTAGTGAACTCTGAGAGCTGCCATGTAGTGAACACCGAGAGCTGCCATGTAGTGAACACCGAGAGCTGCCATGTAGTGAACACCGAGAGCTGCCATGTAGTGAACTCTGAGAGCTGCCATGTAGTGAACTCTGAGAGCTGCCATGTAGTAAACTCCGAGAGCTGCCATGTAGTGAACTCTGAGAGCTGCCATGTAGTGAACACCGAGAGCTGCCATGTAGTGAACTCTGAGAGCTGCCATGTAGTAAACTCCGAGAGCTGCCATGTAGTAAACCCGAGAGCTGCCATGTAGTGAACACCGAGAGCTGCCATGTAGTGAACTCCAAGAGATAGACGAAGAAGGGACAGATCAAAGACAGCCTGACGGAGAACAGTGAAAGTGGAGATACAGAGTATAGAACAGTCAAGTTGCTACCTGTAAAGAATGACCACGGTCTTCCTTCCTTCCTTTCGTTCGCTTGAAATATTGTCTATATATTCAATGTTGTCTCTTGTATGAACTTCACTGTCTTTGTAGCTCACACAGAGGTCCGTGTAGTTTGCTGTCAGTGTTGTTTCGTTAGACCAGTGAGCTTGTCTCAGTGTATCATATTCGGGGCAATCTTGAAGTATGTGCTTTGCAGTCTGATGTACCTGTCCACATATAAACATGGTTGCATTGACAACGGTCTGATAAGGATGAAGATATTTTGTTGTCCACGTACAAGACATCACAAGGCGCATGTTAGAGACTTACTGGTTTTTTCTGCCCGTATTCAATGAAAAGAATAAGAAAGAAGAAAATATAAAAAAAGAAGACATCAAAAGAACTGAAAAACTACTTGGAATCGATATCTTTGTACTAAGTCCGATAATGCAAATGTCCAGTATTTTACAGCGAGACCGACCATACGATTGTATTTACATCTCAGTTTTGGTCTGGTCTGATAGCTAAGTAGTTGACCTCTGTACTCAATACTCAACCTTAATATGACCTTGATGAGGTCTGAAGAAGACCCTGTCAGGTCCAGCTGTAAATAAGTGCATGTTCCTTCTTCTTTCTTTTTTAAATCATGTTTTGTCTCCCATCGTCAGGATAAGAAGAGATTTCTAGAACAGGTTTTTGTGTGCGCTTCATAAATTGTGTTTTTTTTCACTGCCTCTGTTATTTCTGAGGTCCACCTTTTGCATGGGCGGTCTTTGTCTTTGTATGCACTGTATCCACTGTATCCACTTTGTATCGGAGTAGCATTGATCTTTGATGTGCACTGTCTATTGGTAATCTGCTTATGTGGCCGTATGATTTAATTTGTTGTTTCTTGATGAAGTTCAGTACTGATGTCGTACACATTTTTTCCCGTCTTTATTTATAAAACGCTCATCGTAAGGACTAGACAATGGGTGCCGTAAGAGTACCGTAAGAGTGCCGTAAGAAATAAGGTTTGTGATTAGAATCTAGTGTTTAGTAATTTGTTTTTTCCTCTATTTATTGATCATATTCATTGGCTGTGTCGTTTCCCCTGGGGTTCTTAAAACTTCTTATTTTCTTCCATTCTTCTATCATATATGTGAACATTTACCATATACAATGGGACTGTCTGATCTAGTCGTTATACTCTTGTTACCATATACAATGGGACTGTCTGATCTAGTCGTTATACTCTTGTTACCATATACAATGGGGCTGTCTGATCTAGTCGTTATACTCTTGTTACCATATACAATGGGGCTGTCTGATCTAGTCGTTATACTCTTGTTACCATATACAATGGGGCTGTCTGATCTAGTCGTTATACTCTTGTTACCATATACAATGGGACTGTCTGATCTAGTCGTTATACTCTTGTTACCATATACAATGGGTCTGTCTGATCTAGTCGTTATACTCTTGTTACCATATACAATGGGACTGTCTGATCTAGTCGTTATACTCTTGTTACCATATACAATGGGGCTGTCTGATCTGGTCGTTATACTCTTGTTACCATATACAATGGGGCTACTGTCTGATCTGGTCGTTATACTCTTGAACAACTCTTTTCATTCTTCACATTCTTCACACAACAACCTGGTCCCATTATGTCAGGTACATAATAATGATGTTTACTATCGCATACCTGGACGGTTGAAATATGCGGACATAAATAAAGACATAAATTATGAACAAGTACTAATGAACCGAGACATGTTGGATGAACAAGTACTAATGTACCGAGGCATGTTGTATGAACAAGTACTAATGTACGGAGACATGTTGGATGAACAAGTACTAATGTACCGAGGCATGTTGTATGAACAAGTACTAATGTACGGAGACATGTTGGATGAACAAGTACTAATGTACGGAGACATGTTGGATGAACAAGTACTAATGTACCGAAGCATGTTGTATGAACAAGTACTAATGTATGGAGACATGTTGGATGAACAAGTACTAATGTACGGAGACATGTTGGATGAACAAGTACTAATGTATCGAGACATATTGGATGAACAAGCTTCAAGAACAAAAAAAAAAAAAAAAAAAAGGATGTAATTGTTTCATATTTCTGCTATCTCTCAATGTTGTTATCTATCTATCCAACATTTATCTTCTTCTTCTTCTTTTGTCCTCTACTGTTTGTGCCTTGAAGCTTTTCAGAAAGGGGGTAGTTTTCATGTTAACGTCAGGTATATAGCTTACAAAATAGATGAGACTGCAGTAAAACTATTTGATTGGTAAAACAGGTAATCACAAAGTAATGTAATTTTACAAATTACAAAAACAATGATAAAATACAGCAACGTTTCAACCAACAAGGCCTTTATCAAGCAAACGAACAACAGGAGTGACAAATAAAAAAACACATATGGACGACTACATACAAACGTTTCTAATGAAAATCTGGGAATAAAAATGAATAACGAAATAAATGTAAAACAAAACATACACATAACTACTAGAAATAGAAAGAGAAAAAACAATGAAAAATCTAGTAAATATATAACTTGAATACAGCAACATATGCACATATAGACTACAAGGCATGGGAAGAGAAAGCACTAAGAAGCATAGGAATGTAATACGTTGAGCCCACGTGGTCGCAAGGTACCATACAAAGAAATAAACCGATTCTCTAGAGCAAATCGACTGCGATCATCAGAGGAACATGATCGGATGGCTGTGACCTGGACATCGTGAGCTCCTAAATGGCCAGTATCATTGAAATGGCTGGCTACAGGGGTCATAGAGCATTGACGTATGTCGCGCAAGTGTTGGGCGAATCGATTAGCCTCTTGCCTGTCTCGCCGCTATAAGCCTTGCTACACCGCTTACAGATAATGGCATAGATAAGATTACGGGACTCGCATGTGAAACCATCGTCAATAACAGAAAAGTACGTAGGCTGAAAGAGGTAAGAAGATGACAGTAAAGCGCGGCGTCAATAGTTCTGTCCCGTATGCAAGCCGACAGCCATAGCTGGACAGTGCAAAGGTCTGGATCTGGACTTAAGGTCGACTGTGACCAGAATTTAAACTTCTGTCACCATGAACTATGGAGGAAGTTAAGACAGAGTTGTCTCAGGATTAGAGTCTAGGACTGAGACCGTGACGAGTGATTTTCTGAACTGATGGGTGGAAATTAAAACTTTCTCTGTAGAATTAGTAGCCTGTGGAAAAAATCAAGCATCTCGCGAGCTCTTCAAGAAAATCATCGTCCTCGCTGCAAAGGCGACGAAGGCGTAAGAGCTGTGATAATGGCAAGAGTCACGACAAGCGCCGGGATGGGAAGAAGTATAGATGAGAAAACTATGTGCATCAGTAGGCTTGTAATATACTTGATGTTTATGATAGTGGATAGGCGTAAGGTGATAGTAATGTCAAGAAATTTGACACAAGTAGTGGAGATGTGAGAAGTAAAACGAATAGAAGGGTTGAAAACATTAATGAAATTTATGAAGCGTGACAAATCGGCTTCAGACATATCAGTAATCAGTAATGCCAATACAGTCATCAATGTATCTGTGATAATCAGACTGATGGGTAGACAGAATCATATGTAGTCTATACTAGGTGTTCAAGATAGCCCATGAACAGACAAGCATAACTAGGACCCATTTTAATGCCCATGGCAACCCCACTGATCTGCTCAAAGAATTGGTGATTAAACTGAAAGGAATTGAGAGTGAGAACTAGTTCCGCAAGACGAAGGAGAGCAGAAGTTGACACAAGTGGATTAGTTCTCCTATTGAGAAAGAACTGGAGAGCTTTAAGGCCGTCAGGATAGGTATAGAAGTGTACAATGAGCACACATCAAGGAAGAAGAGACGGTAGTTTATCTCGGGTAGCAACTCAATGGGAGAAAAGACAGACAAAGCGTGGTTCGTATCTTTCAAAAATGAAGGGAGTGTGATGACTATTGGATTAAGGATACTATCAAGGAATTCGGAGATGTGTTCCGTAGGGCAAGAGCAAGCAGAAACGATAGGCCTACCAGGATTGTTGAGTTTAGGAATTTTGGGGAGCATATAAAAGGTGGGTTTGCCCAAACAGCTATCGATCACACAGAGTGATGATGCACTAGTAGGAAGGTCGTTCGTGGTAATTAAGTTCTTAATGACTTCACGAACCTTATTATTATTAGACAGAGTGACATCAGTAGGGCTGGTTTTATAAAACTGAGTGTCACGCAGTTGGTTATGACCTTCCTGAAGGTAAAGATCTTTGCTCCAGACGACTATAGCTCCGCCTTTGTCGGCGGGTTTGATAACAATGTCATCACGTCGACGGAGGTGTGATAGAGCACGAAACTCGGACGGTGACATGTTAGAATGCCCTAGGCGTTTGGGGTGGAGCAGTCCAATATCGTGTAAAGTATTCTTGATGTAGAGATCAAGAGCGTTAAAGGCACCAGGTTGGGTGTCCAGTCATTTTTAAAGAGTAGAAAATTTAGAAAACATACTCGTGTCAGGACATTGGTCAGTGTCAACCTGGTTCTGAAAGTGAAATTTCAGTCGCAAGCCACGGTGAAAACGGTTCACATCTTGAAGAGTAGAGTAGTGGTCAATGGTGGGTCGGAGAGGAACAAACTTAAGACCCTTACTTAAAACACATCTCTCGCTGTCGGATAAGGGAAGGTCTGGATGGATGCAAACCAACTGCGTGGGAGGAGAAGAGAGTAGTGGACAATTGGAAGGAGTGGTAGAAGGTACAGGGCGAAGAAGGTTAAGTTTTGTTGGTGATGGGTACAAAGAAATTCATACAGTTGTCTGTTAAGTACATGGATAATGAAACGAATAAGGGAGTAAAGGAGCATATTGTTAGAAGTGAGAATTCGTAGACGCTAAAGAAGTTGGGACTGGGAGGAGTCTAAGTCAGACAGAAGATGTGTATGATTAGCAGCAATGCAACGCATACGCTGTAGAGCACACTTAGCTTCTTACTGTTGTAACATGCGCTGCTCCCTAGAGTATAATGGTCCTGCAGATGGGTGAAAGTTAGAAGTAAAGACTTTTGGGAATAACCCTAAGTCGCTGACATGTAAAAAGAAAATTTCGATGAGAACAAAAGCGGATAAAAAAAAAGTTACCATGGCAAAACTAGTAGCCGTAAGACGAATATCGGTCGGCATGAGACTAAAGGAAATAGAGATATAGTGACGAAGAAAATTCAATACGTACTGTAAGGAAGGCATAGTAATAGAAAAATCAACACTAGTACAGCTATTATATACTAAAACAATAGTGACAGGAAGTTACATACACCACACATATAACTACTAAAACTTACCTAATACGTCACAACGAAGAGTTGCAGAGAAATGGCGAAATAATCACAAAATAGATTAGACTGCAGTAAAACTATTTGATTAGCAAAACACGTAATCACAAAGTACTGTAGTTTTACAAATTACAAAAACAATGACAAAATACAGCAACGTTTCGACCAACAATGCCTTTATCAAGCAAACGAACAACATGAGCGACAAATTTAAAAAAACATATGGACGACTACATACAAACGTTTCTAATGAAAATCTGGGAATAAAAACGAATAACGAAATAAATGTAACACAAAACATACACATAACTACTAGAAATAGAAAGGAAGAGAAACAATGAAAAATCAAGTAAATATATAACTTGAATACACGCAACATATGCACATATAGATTACAAGGCATGGGAAGAGAAAGTACTAAGAAGCATAGGAATGTAATACGTTGAGCCCACGTGGTCGCAAGGTACCATACAAAGAAATAAACCGATTCTCCAGAGCAAATTGACTGCGATCATCAGAGGAACATGATCGGATGGCTGTGACCTGGACATCGTGAGCTCCTAAATGGCCAGTATCATTGAAATGGCTGGCTACAGGGGTCATAGAGCATTGACGTATGTCGCGCAAGTGTTGGGCGAATCGATTAGCCTCTTGCCTGTCTCGCCGCTATAAGCCTTGTTACACCGCTTACAGATAATGGCATAGATAAGATTACGGACTCGCATGTGAAACCATCGTCAATAAGAAACATGGCTAAAGGAAAAGATACAGTACGCGTCTGTATTACATAAGCACACGTGTTGCAACGCCGACGGCCACATTGGACAGTGCCAAAATGAGTCTGAATATTGGACTTAACTCTTAACCATTGGCAGGTTTTTAAGTTTTTTTGGATATTTTGATGTCTTGCTGTATATTTAGCAACCATACAAATACTTTGCATTGAAAATAGGCATGTTATATATAGTTGGAAAGCTAATTGGATGGGCTATCTAGATATGGGGTTTTAACATATGTGTGATGTTATTTATGATATCCGTGACCTACTTATGTAAATTCTAAAAATAGATTATTCTACAAATGACAAATAATTTTACAGTCACAAAGAAGGAAAAAATAAGTATGACGAATATAATGGAATCTTTTATTACAGTCTTTTAAAGTCTTCATATTTGCAAAACATATGTGAATTTAAACATGTTTGGGAAATATGAAAGGCAGTAATCATGAAATTTATAATATTCAATATTTTCATATTGTTAAGAAAAAAAGGCAATAAATATCGCCTTCAAGAGAAAATGATGCCGAATTGGTCTAGTTAGCAGCCCATAAAGAACTAACACTTATAGTATCATACATAAACATTAAATAAGTATTTAATTTCTAACCATAGCAAGTAAAAGATATTATTGAACAAAAATATAGTAAACAATGATATGTAATATACAAAATAGACAGGAAAATAAGCGTGTTTCAAACAACGAGATTAGGCATCTTAAAAATATACAATATTTTTTTACAATTATTTATGAAATTATCATATGTTTTGCATTAGGTAACATAACTTTTATGATTTTAAATGTAAAATTAATACAAAATTACGGCCACTGAAATAGGTATGTCTCGTCGAGGCTAAATATTCGATATTTTCATGTTGCCAATGTTAGGGAGTTAAGGCGACTGTGTACCAACATATCCTTAAGACTTCTGTCTCGTCTGTAAGTCACCAAAGGATAGTTGGGGAAGACAGAACGGATCTCAGGATCAGACTTAAGGATAGACAGATGATGGAATAAAACATTTTTCACCAGTTTTGGTATATAGCTTGTGCTGTTGTCATCATCATCATTATCCTGAGGTGCCGTGCCGGCTAGCGTTGTCGATCATAGATCCCCTCAAATCTCTATCTTTAGTGTTTGATATCATCTCAGATGTTGACGCTCTTCCGTGCCATGAAGTCAGGCTACTCAATATTTTCTCTCTCTGTCTTCCTCTGTCTCATCTCCCTCGATTTCACTAGTTGTTACAATGTTTTATAAACCTCTCACATGCCCGAAAAATGATGACTGCCTCTTTCTTATATTGATGATAAGCTTTCTCTGTGTCTTGACCTCATTCAGCATCTCAACATTAGTCCTTTTAGCAGTCCATGGGATTCTCACCATTCTTCTATAAAACCATATCTCTGTGGCCCTAAGATTTTACGATCTGTTTGTTTATTGTCCATGACTGGCATCCGCTGTTGTCATACTGAAGTTATTTATTTTCTCTTTGACTCAATCTATCCTTTTTTTCCCTAGATCTCTTACTTACTGTGTAGTCTGATGTTCTCATGTGATATGTTTAAGCTGCAGTACATGGGCGTACATGTACATTTTTCAAAGAGGGGTCAAAAGGAATAGGAAAAAAAAGTTAGTTGGTAGTTAACTACGCGTAAATCTAGATGATCAGAATCGCACAAAACTGCATATCAAATAACCATTTTCCGAGGACGAATGGGAGGGGGTAAATTGCTGTCTATGTCTTTGCTGCAGTATGGTTGGATGTCATCATCGCCTGTGTGTTGTCTATGTCTTTGCTGCAGTATGGTTTGATTTCATCATCGCTTGTGTGTTATCTATGTCTTTGCTGCAGTATGGTTTGATTTCATCATCGCTTGTGTGTTGTCTATGTCTTTGCTGCAGTATGGTTTGATTTCATCATCGCCTGTGTGTTGTCTATGTCTTTGCTGCAGTATGGTTGGATTTCATCATCGCCTGTGTGTTGTCTATGTCTATGCTGCAGTATGGTTTGATTTCATCATCGCCTGTGTGTTGTCTATGTCTTTGCTGCAGTATGGTTGGATTTCATCATCGCTTGTGTGTTGTCTATGTCTTTGCTGCAGTATGGTTGGATTTCATCATCGCTTGTGTGTTGTCTATGTCTATGCTGCAGTATGGTTTGATTTCATCATCGCTTGTGTGTTGTCTATGTCTTTGCTGCAGTATGGTTGGATTTCATCATCGCTTGTGTGTTGTCTATGTCTTTGCTGCAGTATGGTTTGATTTCATCATCGCCAGTGTGTTGTCTATGTCTTTGCTGCAGTATGGTTTGATTTCATCATCGCCTGTGTGTTGTCTGTGTCTTTGCTGCAGTATGGTTTGATTTCATCATCGCATGTGTGTTGTCTATGTCTTTGCTGCAGTATGGTTTGATTTCATCATCGCCTGTGTGTTGTCTATGTCTTTGCTGCAGTATGGTTTGATTTCATCATCGACTGTGTGTTGTCTATGTCTATGCTGCAGTATGGTTTGATTTCATCATCGCCTGTGTGTTGTCTATGTCTATGCTGCAGTATGGTTTGATTTCATCATCGCCTGTGTGTTGTCTATGTCTTTGCTGCAGTATGGTTTGATTTCATCATCGCTTGTGTGTTGTCTATGTCTATGCTGCAGTATGGTTGAATTTCATCATCGCCTGTGTGTTGTCTATGTCTTTGCTGCAGTATGGTTTGATTTCATCATCGCTTGTGTGTTGTCTATGTCTATGCTGCAGTATGGTTGGATATCATCATCGCTTGTGTGTTGCTGGGGCTTTGCAAGGGAAGCAAAGAATAGTACCACTGTTACCTACAAGACATGTTGTAAGAGGCGACTGAGGTAGGGGCATAACTGGCTGTTTGATTTTTAATCCTCTAAAAATAAATAGCAAAGAATTAAGCCTCGTCTACAATAATAATAAAAGCCTCCCAATGCAAGCAATGATACAACTGCCTCGGACGTGTGTTGCTGCACCTATCTGGTGCGCGCAGAGATGCCTGTAGAGTCAAACCCAGTAACACAATCCCCTACCACAGGCGAGGCATACATGATCAAGGTTGGACATATGTGTCCTGTATTTTCGTGCAGTCGTTTATATCTGCGCCTCAGTAGTAGCAAGATTTTCAGCTAAGCAAATTTCTCTTGTGTAGTTTTGCGATCTTTCTCAATGAATTTCAAGCACTTAGTGTCATATATCAAAGTATTTTAGAAACACTTTGAGATTGTCTTTGAAATGTGTTTAAAAAATAAACTCCACTAACTACACATGAAGCTTGATTTATGTGCGTTGTGTACAACATCCTGCCTAGGAAGTTTACCCACTTCAGGTTGTAAGAAATTCTCTAGGGAAAGACATACGAAACCGCTCTCTGTTAATGAAAACAAAACTGTATAAAATATAGGTCAGGGTAGGAGAGAACTATTTATTTATTGATTGATAGCACCATCATCATTGCACTTTGGTGAGTAACCATGTGTGCTCCGATCTCTTTCTTACACAGGAAGATCTCAGCTACAGTGCACGAACTCCGTAGCACCGTCTAGGGTCCTCGATGTAATTTTGAAGATAGTGAAGATATTTTTGTAGAAATGTTTAAAAAAAATCTTTTCTAAAGAATTTTGCCCGGTCAGCGGCTTTCCAGCCTGCTCTTTTCGATTTTGAGCTGTTGAAGGTTCTTTTACGTGCTAAAATGGAACACGGTCCTATGTTTCATCGTCCATCTCCGATAGGACTAGGAACTTGATCTCAACTACACTGAGATCAGGGATCTCTGAAAAAATATCCAGGTGGCTTCACGAGGGAATGAACCTGGTACCTTTGCACGAGAACGAGCACCGTACCTCTACACCCAAACCCCCAGGAGAGACGAGCACCTAGCCTCTACACCCAGACCCCCCAGGAGAGACGAGCACCTAGCCTCTACACCCAGACCCCCCAGGAGAGACGAGCACCTAGCCTCTACACCCAGATCCCCCAGGAGAGACGAGCACCTTACCTCTACACCCAGACCCCCCAGGAGAGACGAGCACCTTACCTCTACACCCAGACCCCCAGGAGGAGAGCACCTAGCCTCTACACCCAGACCCCCAGGAGAGACGAGCACCTAGCCTCTACACCCAGATCCCCCAGGAGAGACGAGCACCTTACCTCTACACCCAGACCCCCAGGAGAGACAGCACCGTACCTCTACACCCAGACCCCCAGGAGAGACGAGCACCTAGCCTCTACACCCAGACCCCCCAGGAGAGACGAGCACCTAGCCTCTACACCCAGACCCCCAGGAGAGACAGAGCACCTTACCTCTACACCCAGACCCCCAGGAGAGACGAGGCACCTTACCTCTACACCCAGACCCCCAGGAGAGCTAGCACCTAGCCTCTACACCCAGACCCCAGGAGAGACGAGCACCTAGCCTCTACACCCAGACCCCCCAGGAGAGACGAGCACCTAGCCTCTACACCCAGACCCCCCAGGAGAGACGAGCACCTAGCCTCTACACCCAGATCCCCCAGGAGAGACGAGCACCTAGCCTCTACACCCAGACCCCCCAGGAGAGACGAGCACCTAGCCTCTACACTCAGACTCCCCAGGAGAGAACTATAAGTGTCAATATGCTATGATATGACACTAAAAGACATTCGTCTTAGGTTGAAAGAGTCGTGCCTCCTCCACATAAGACAATCCACCCCATTACAAACAAAACAAGAGAGCTATAAAAAAAATTATGTAGAATATATATATTTGTCTTTACAGGCAGACAATTGGCAAATGTTTCACTGTGACAACTTCGGAGTTTTCTTTTGTCTCTCTTGTCTTTCAAGTCATCCCCCAGTCTCTTTGCACAAGATGCTGTGTGTGCTTATGCATGACGTTGTTTTATATATAACCCGGCCATCAAGTAGTTTTTCTCATTTGCCGAGACCGATAGAAAAAGTTCTTCATTGGGGTCTTGCAGACATCTGAGCAGTGGTTACCTTGGTTCCTCTCCCCTTCTGAAAGTTCACAGAACAATACTTGTTTTGGTATGCGGCAATTGTCCATTCTTTCCCCATCCCTAGTCATCTGAATCTTCTTCTGCTGAGCATGCCCATGAGAGAAGGCGTGTTTGGACGTCTCGCGTGTGTTGCCTGGACTCTCAAGGGGAGCAAAGAATAGTAACACTGCTACCTACATCGTAAGAGGCGACTGAGGTAGGGGTCCTAGGTACCCTAGTAAATAAAAAGCATAGCAGAAATCGGATGTGGTGGTCTACTTGTAGACGCATAACTGGCACAACGTACAATCGTTCCTAGGCTCAGATCACATACAAATCACAAAGAGTGATTAACAAGTGGTCGAAATGGAGCGTTAGAAGAAGTTTGCAGTACTTCAGAGTTGGTTATTTTGTCGTACCACCTGATGTTCACCTGCAGAATAGAAATCAGCTTATCATAACGATATGCATGGACTTGTTTTTCAAAGACAGCAAGAACGATAAAGTCTGGTTATGTTATGTTGTGCGATCGACGTCGTGTCACATTGGACATTCCCATTTGTGCTCTGTCCTTCGCTGCAACAGCCATCATAAAGTCCATTTGCTCACGACACTGTCTGGCATGTCTAAATTTAACTCCTAATTCCCGGACTTGTTCCAATGTCTGAGACTCTCCCATATCACATAAATGAGAGCGTACCGCATAATAAAGTCTAGGGATCTGTAAGTTGTATTGTGACCTGGGTAAGATCATGTGACAAGTACCAAGTGCCCCACCTGTACACAGTATATCTTATTTCATAGATACGCCATAATCTAGTCACACTCGTCGTGGCAACAATACAGTGAAAACGTTGGTGCACACGAAGTAGTTTGGGCAGGTATATCACTTTGTGGGGGAGTAGCAAAATCCTCGCCTACGCTAGTATATGGCAGTCAAACTCAAGTGGCGAAACAAGTAAAAACAAAGTACTATAGTTTTACAAAATACAGAAACAGTAACGATATACAGCAACGTTTCGACCCAAAGGCCTTTATCAAGCAAACGATACAACAAGAATGACGAATTTCGAGCAACACTACAAATGGACTATTACATTATGGAAACATTAAAACCTATCTAATGAAAATCTGGGAATAAAAACGAATAACGAAATGAGTGAAACTCTGGGAAGCTCAAGTGGAATTTTCCGGAGATCCTTTGTGCCCTGGGGCAAACTAGCTGATGAGTGTGGTATGTAACAGTTTCTCTTGTATACAAAAGTACGCCATCTTCCGATAGTATTTGCATAAAGCACCAATTCCGTAGCTCCGGCAGCAAACCCTATGGTGTCTGGAGAAAATGCACACATGAACAGAACGGAGCGGTCCGGATTCGAACCTACGACCTTTAGGAGGCAAGACAATGGTAAAAGAACGTAAAAGAACCCTTGGCAGTTCAAGAGCAGGCTAAAAAGCTGATACTCAGGCAATATCAATTAGAAAAGATTTAAAATAAAATTCATAGAAAATTATATGCACCATCTTCAAAATGACATCGGGGACTCTCGCTGGTGCTACGGAGTTCGTGCACTGCAACTGCGATCTTCCTGTGTAACAAACACATCCCAAAGTACAATAATGGGGGTCATATTAATCAATCAATCAACCAATCGATCAATCATACAGGACAACTACTTCCAGTATGGGGATGGAGGTTGAGACCGTTACTGGTACCCTCCATTTGTTCTCTGTGATGCCGTTTTCTGGGGCCGTTGTTGTATCTGACTCTCAGTCCATGTTTCGGAATGTCCAAAAGTGACAGGCTACGCTATTAGTGGATGTCGTCTAGGTTCCACCCTTCAGAGGCTTACGTGAATTTACTGTCCTAGGCATGCGGTTGTTTACGGCAATGAGAGAGCGGTCAGGCTTGCATCACCAGCTTTGGTTGTCGGGGAGTTCAGGATGGATACGGGGTGGGTGTACTTCGGTGTCTTCACGACCGCCTGTTGGATGAGCACATTAAAATAGATTTCGAATCGATCCAGCGATTTAAGGCGTTTGGAGTTAACTGTTTTACAAGTAGAACTGTGTGGCCGAGATGCAGAGCAAGGAGTATGTTCAACCAGCCAGCAATATGAACTGTGTGCCCGAGATGCAGAACAAGGAGTATGCTCAACCAGCCAGCAATATGAACTGTGTGGCCGAGATGCAGAGCAAGGAGTATGCTCAACCAGCCAGCAATATGAACTGTGTGCACGAGATACAAAGCAAGGAGTATACTCAACTAGCCAGCAATATGAACTGTGTGCCCGAGATACAAAGCAAGGAGTATGCTCAACTAGCCAGCAATATGAACTGTGTGCCCGAGATACAAAGCAAGGAGTATGCTCAACCAGCCAGCAATATGAACTGTGTGCCCGAGATACAAAGCAAGGAGTATGCTCAACCAGCCAGCAAAATGCATGCAACCATGCCAGCCCATATGAACTGTGTGCCGAGATGCAGAGCAAGGAGTATGCCCAACCAGCCAACAATATGAACCATCAGTATGCAAACCTTTCGACATATGTCGGAGGCAGCAATAGCAGCTATGAGTCTGCCTGGTATGCTATTGCGTCGGTTTAGTAACCAATAAGAAACGGACAACCCTTTCTGAGACTTGGTGTAAATACATATGGGAGGGTGGCGGGCGGGGACTCGATCACTAAGTGTGCATTGGTTAAGTGACAATTGTTTCTCCGAAAAGACATATCCTTATTTTTCATGTTTGTTGGCCTACACGCTCTGATATAACTAAATCAAGGTTCTTTCTTAGGTTGAGAGGGTGTATCTCGACGTAAAGACGCTTTTATCCCCCACATAACAGACAGACAGACAGACAGACAGACAGACAAGTGTGCAGTGAGTAAATATTTGTGGGACCTGGAAGAAAATAGTTTCTGTGACCTGAAGGAAAACATGTCATAAACTTCTTCTTCTTCTGCATTCTCACTAGATTGGGATTTCTTCTTCTTCTTCTGCATTCTCACTAGATTGGGATTTCAATTCTCAATAAAAGTAGCCGTCTGCCTCAGATTATCAGCCACGCCATAAAGTTTGTCTTGGACGATGGGGTAAGTGGGCCACCTCTTTCTTTTCAAGTCTGCATACTGGGGCCGTTCTGTAGGATATAATTATTATACTTTCTGCTTCCCCGTTTTGGCTACCCTCGTGATGGTAGGTCTGACATTCTTACTGCGTGGTTAAATCTAAGATGCAGATTGGCGACCGTAGAATCCGTTATCCCATTCCTCATTGTGAGGGTCATTGCACCATGTTATGCGCCTTACGGCCTGGTGCATCCGTTTTCTGCAAGCATTTGTTTCAGGTTAGCATTCCCTAGCGGACACGTGCATCCGATTTCAGCCAAATCTCCTTAGTGGCCTCTTACGACATGCGTGGCAGGTAACAGCGGTTCTATTCTTTACACCCCAAATTAGGGCCCCGGTAACCACTCGGGCATGTCATAAACAAGACCCAATACAAAAATAAAGATATATTATTGTGTTAGACTAAAGAAAATAATCTCCTTCTTCTCTTCCACCATTTACTTCTTCATAGAAGTGTGTGGGAGGAGATGTAATGATCTTGTGTGTGCTTGTTCTAATTCACATTGTAAGCTTTCATTCGCCTGTGTGGTGCCGGGGTCTGCAAGAGAAGCAAAGAACAGTACCACTGCCACCTACAAGGCATGTTGTTAGAAGCAACTGATGTTGGACCTAGGGAAGCTACCATAGTAAATTAAAAAGCATCGCAGAGATCAAATGTGCTGGCCTTCGTCTGTGAGGTGCCGGGGCACGCTAGGGAAGCAGTGAATAGTACTACTGCGGCCTTCAATGCATGTCGTAAGAGGCGACATATGTAGGCTCTAGGGATGCTACCCTAGTAGATAAAAAGCAGCGCAGAAATCTGATGTGCTGGCCTACTTGTAGGGCATAACTGGCACAACGTACAATCGCTCTTAGGATCAGATCATATACAAATCACACAAAGTGGTTAACAGGTGGTCGATATGGAGCATTCGAAGAAAAATAAGAAGATGTTATTCATTTTTTAAGGATGTTCTTGATGCCGTAGCTCCATCTTTGCGTTGTCTTCTCCTCTTCTTCTCTTTCTGTTGTAGACGATTACCAGGGCATTCTAGTCAGATGTCCAAATCATTTAATCTGTTGTTCTTTATAAAGAAAATATTAAATGGAACAATCTCCGCCGCTGCACATTTCTAGGCGGCCATGTATAACCTGCCACACCTCTCGCATACTTGCATATTAATGAGCGTCTCCTTAAAACCAGATTTTCTTTTCATTTGGCAGAGTCGAACGATATATCACGTGATGTCACAAATCTGGTAGAGCCACAAAAAACATGGCCGCTGTAGTCGTCTACAAAGTTATGTATCGTGATCGTTGCGTCCATGCACAGTTAAAGAATGTTGAATCATATTCACCGGAGCATAACAAGTTATTAGTGAAGGCACTGAAGTGTGATCTCTTTGTGATGTCCAGTGTTAAACCTTCAGGCAAAGATCTTGACATGAATGGTGTTATTGAAAGGAGAGACATTTTGGAGAGAGAAAAAAACAAGATGTATCTGTATGTGGGTGTGTGTGGGTGTGTGTATGCATATGCTGCAAGACAGCAAGTAGTGTTCTTCTTTGAACTATCCATGTCTACCACTTGTTAAACCAGTCTTTGAACTATCCATGTCTACCACTTGTTAAACCAGTCTTTGAACGATCCATGTCTACCTGAACATTTGCTACCAACATTGTTAAACCAGTCTTTGAACGATCCATGTCTACCACTTGTTAAACAAGTCTTTGAACTATCCATGTCTACCACTTGTTAAACCAGTCTTTGAACGATCCATGTCTACCACTTGTTAAACAAGTCTTTGAACGATCCATGTCTACCACTTGTTAAACAAGTCTTTGAACTATCCATGTCTACCACTTGTTAAACAAATGCTTTGAACTATCCATGTCTACCACTTGTTAAACAAGTCTTTGAACGATCCATGTCTACCACTTGCTTGTAAACAAAGTCTTTGAACTATCCATGTCTACCACTTGTTAAACAAGTCTTTGAACTATCCATGTCTACCACTTGTTAAACAAGTCTTTGAACTATCCATGTCTACCACTTGTTAAACAAGTCTTTGAACGATCCATGTCTACCACTTGTTAAACAAGTCTTTGAACTATCCATGTCTACCACTTGTTAAACCAGTCTTTGTGCAGTTTGTATGTAATAGCCTTTAAGCGATTTACCTTGTGCCAGTTATGCACATATAAGTAGTCCAGCACGTCCGATTTATGCGACGCTTTTTATTTACTATTATATCTTCTCTATGCCCCTATCTAATGTCGCATAGAGTGCCGGCTGCTTGAGAGTGCCGGGTTTCTTGAAGTGCCGGTTTCTTGACAGTGCCGGTTGTTTGAGAGCGGCGGCTGCTTGAGAGTTCTGACTTGACAGTGCCGGAATGTACGAGTGCCGGCTGAGCGGATTCCGGTTAACTGAGAGTCTACTATACTAAGACAGTTTCAAAATGTAACAATAAAAATGCAGCCATGTAGACGTTAACTGATAAACCTAACATACAATTTTCATGTTTTCTTGTCAACCCCTCAGGCTAACAACAATCTTGTAAGACCTTGACATAACACACCCCCCATCCCTCCACCCACCCTACCTCACTCCACATTTGCACCTATCCGACCACTTTTATTCGCCGGATCTGTGGATTCACCGGTTCTAAAGACACCGTTTTATTCAGATTTAAGTTGCCATTTTGGAATAAAATGTGTCCTAATTTTCCTTTCCTGGTCGCATTCTTTATGTGCCTTAATTTATACTAAAAGTTATATTTGTTGTTTTTGAAGAATGTGTGTTTTTGTCTGTCCCAACTACTTAGGGACTAATATAATTTTTTTAAAGTCAAATACCGGCTATTTTTTTTTGGGGGAGCTAAAATGGCCGACCACACTATTTATAAATATGAAACCTGGCCACAAAATGCAGATCCATGGAGAAAATCTGGGGCAGCAGCTCCAGGCTTGCTGGTTAGACCTGGGTGAGATTATCACATATGTCCTTGAATTATATACATGCAAATGTGGCCTGATAAAGGATTGAAAGGAAAAGAATATAAACTGGAAGAAGTGAGAAGAAAAATATTTAACAAATTTGTTTACAAATAGATTGATCTATATTTGATTATTATTGTTTATCTTCTTTTTCCATTCTAGTTTTACATTTATTTCGTTTTAGTTTTCACATTCATTTCGTTTTAGTTTCATTTATTTCGTTTTAGTTTTCACATTCATTTCGTTTTAGTTTTCACATTCATTTGTTTTAGTTTTTCACATTCATTTGTTTTAGTTTTTCCATTCATTTCGTTTTAGTTTTTCACATTCATTTCGTTTTAATTTTCACATTCATTTCGTTTTTAGTTTTTCACATTCATTTCGTTTTTAGTTTTTCACATTCATTTCGTTTTTAGTTTTTCACATTCATTTCGTTTTTAGTTTTTCACATTCATTTCGTTTTTAGTTTTTCACATTCATTTCGTTTTTAGTTTTTCACATTCATTTCATTTTATTTTCACATTCATTTCGTTTTAATTTTCACATTCATTTCGTTTTTAGTTTTTCACATTCATTTCGTTTTTAGTTTTTCACATTCATTTCGTTTTTAGTTTTTCACATTCATTTCGTTTTTAATTTTTCACATTCATTTCGTTTTAGTTTTCACATTCATTTCGTTTTTAGTTTTTCGTCCCATATTTTTATTTTTGAGCCGTTATGGATTTATAGTCTAACTAATGCCCGTCTGCCCAACGTGTTCGTAGCGCGTTGGACTACGGGTGACTATTCCTCTGTGTGTGCGGGTTCAATTCCGCGGGCTGGCAGAAAAAGCCACAGATTCCCCAGATTTAAGGTGTTCGTGACACCGAACCGAAGGGTTACGATGTCCATGGCACCGAGCCGAAGAGCTGAAAACTCAAGTGCTTCTGGATCGGAAAAAGTCTAACTAGCAGGTGTACCATTCTTCACACGGGAATTTAGTTTCAATCTATTACCACAAATATTTAAATCTATTACACAAATATTTAAATCTATTACACAAAATATTTAACACTTTTAAAGTTACAATTGCTATGCTTTTCCGCTGATCTTCCAGGTCGTTTCTCTTTAGTTTCCACAGCAATCGTATTTACACGCCTCCTCCGACGTTGTATATATGTCTTCTCTGCCGTGTAAGAAGTGAAGATCTTCCATTCTGGTGTATCCTTTGCTTGATATTATTTCCTTTTGGTTGAAATGTCACTTCGTATTGTTATTGTTTTTGTATTTTGTCAAACTACAGTACTTTGTTATTACGTGTTTCGTTATTGCTACATAGTTTGACTGTAATCTTCTCTTATATTAATCTATATTCACTAATAGATATGAAAAGGGTTTTAAACCAAGGGTTTAAAGCTTCATTGCATGGAGTTTTACCACATATGGCACAGTCACTGTATGCAGAAATTGCACGCCACCTGCCAAGTCTAAGTGTATTGTATAAAGAACGAGCCCTGTAGCTCCGGCAAAAATCCTTTGGGGGTCTCTAGAAAAAAAGCACTCCTGAACAGAATGACGTGGTCTTGATTCGAACACACGACCTTCGAAACGCAAGGCATAGTCTTAACTATTTAGCCACATATTTCCCCCCATTCACATGCATTACTATGGGGACTAATCTCCTCTTCAGTACACCATCTTTCAAACACCATTCTTGTGTGCATGTTACAACAATTAGATGGTGCATATTTAATACATGTTGAACTTGTGTGCATGTTATGTTGCATGTATTCAAGTTATATATTTACTAGATGTTTCATTGTTTCTTTTCCGTTCTATTCCTGTTTTTAGTGTTACATTTATTTCGTTATTAGTTTTTATTCCAGATTTTCCTTAGATACGTTTGTATTTGGTCGTCCATTTGTGTTTCATTTTAATTTGTCACTCCTGTTTGTTCGTTTGCTTGATAAAGGCCTTGTTGGTCGAAACGTTGCTGTTTATCGTCACTGTTTCTGTATTTTGTAAAACTATAGTACTTTGTTTGTACGTGTTTCACTATTTACCAAGTTTTACTGCAGTCTTCCCCTATTTCAATGTATGTTACAACAATTAGATGGTGCATATTTAATACCTGTTGAACTTGTGTGCATGTTACAACAATTAGATGGTGCATATTTAATACCTGTTGAACTTGTGTGCATGTTACAACAATTAGATGGTGCATATTTAATACCTGTTGAACTTGTGCAAAACGTGCAACGCTGCAAAACAAGCTACATTTTTGTACATAATGGCTATTCTAATCGGGGTCTGTTTGTTCATATTATGGGTGCTTCAGTGAAGGTCTTGTGCCATTTATAACGGCTGTTTTTATATATGGTCTTGTTTATGACAAGGACGTTTCGATAGCAGTCTATTTGTACATACATGTTTAGCAGTTTAAAGGTTAACACCAGACTTCATTGCATCAGGTTTCTTTATCTTATTTTTCTTCTTATCTATAATTTGGATTTTCCTCTCAGCGTCAGCATGAAATGAGATTTTAATAAACAGGCTTTTGTGTGTGCTTCATAAATAGTGTTTTTCTTTGCCTCTGTTATTTCTAAGGTCTTCCTTTTGCTTGGCCGGTCCATTGCTTTGTATGTATTGTATCGGAGTAG
The DNA here is from genome assembly GCA_020796225.1 of Arion vulgaris. Taxonomy (NCBI): domain Eukaryota; kingdom Metazoa; phylum Mollusca; class Gastropoda; order Stylommatophora; family Arionidae; genus Arion; species Arion vulgaris. Next base: position 2,572,547 of record CM036770.1, read on the forward strand.
CATTGCTCTTTGAGACTGTTGGTAATCGGCTTATGTGGATGAACTATTTATTTTGTTGTTTTCTGATGAAGTTCAGTACTGAGGATGTACCAACTGTTTTTCCTGATTTCTTCATTTCTAAACCAATCTCTTCCTGATACTTCCAACATTCTGCGTAGCTACTTCATCTCTCACGTGACTAGTTTTCTTTAGTGGCCTATAACACCTAATGTAACTGATGTTCAAATGGTGGCCTGGTACCACCGAGACAGCGTGTTCACTTTGAGCTACTGTCTTGATCTAATACTAAAAAAGATCATACTCCACCCTCAATCGCCTAAATCACCGCCCTGAAAATCAAGAGTTAGGGCAACACAAACATTTCTGACAAAGGTAGTAGGTATCGAAAAACTTTCGACGCTCGCCTTCTATGAGATAAATAGACAACGTAGTTGAACTAACGAGGAGTTAGCCAGTTCAGTATGAGACTTACTTACATACCAGACAAACAACAGCAGTGAGCACCAATCAGTATGAGACTTACATACCAGACAAACAACAGTTCAGATCAGACTTATTGACTTACTTACATACCAGACAAACAACAGTTCAGTATGAGACTTACTTACATACCAGACAAACAACAGTTCAGTATGAGACTTACTTACATACCAGACAAACAACAGTTCAGTATGAGACTTACTTACATACCAGACAAACAACAGTTCAGTATGAGACTTACTTACATACCAGACAAACAACAGTTTAGTATGAGACTTACTTACATACCAGACAAACAACAGTTCAGTTTGAGACTTACTTACACATCAGACAAACAACAGTTCAGTATGAGACTTACTACATACCAGCAAACAACAGTTCAGTATGAGACTTACTTACATACCAGACAAACAACAGTTCAGTATGAGACTTACTTACATACCAGACAAACAACAGTTCAGTATGAGACTTACTTACATACCAGACAAACAACAGTTCAGTATGAGACTTACTTACATACCAGACAAACAACAGTTCAGTATGAGACTTACTTACATACCAGACAAACAACAGTTCAGTATGAGACTTACTTACATACCAGACAAACAACAGTTCAAGTGTTTGAGACTTGTTCTAGACAAAAGTTCATAAGACTACTTCCGTTACAGTACGTACAAGTTCGTATGCAGCTTGATCTCGCCATGTTCAGTATGAGACTTACTTACATACCAGACAAACAACAGTTCAGTATGAGACTTACATACCAGACAAACAACAGTTTAGTATGAGACTTACTTACATACCAGACAAACAACAGTTCAGTATGAGACTTACTTACATACCAGACAAACAACAGTTCAGTATGAGACTTACTTACATACCAGACAAACAACAGTTCAGTATGAGACTTACTTACATACCAGACAAACAACAGTTCAGTATGAGACTTACTTACATACCAGACAAACAACAGTTCAGTATGAGACTTACTTACACACCAGACAAACAACAGTTCAGTATGAGACTTACTTACACACCAGACAAACAACAGTTCAGTTTGAGACTTACTTACACATCAGACAAACAACAGCTCAGTATGAGACTTACTTACATACCAGACAAACAACAGTTCAGTATGACACTTACACACCAGACAAACAACAGTTCAGTATGAGACTTACTTACATACCAGACAAACAACAGTTCAGTATGAGACTTACTTACATACCAGACAAACAACAGTTCAGTATGAGACTTACTTACACACCAGACAAACAACAGTTCAGTATGAGACTTACTTACATACCAGACAAACAACAGTTCAGAGTGTGTCTGTACTTACGTGATTGTTCTAGACAAAAAGTCTAAAGACCACGTTCCGTTACACGTACTGTACAGTTGTGTCTGCGGCATTGATCTCGGCCATCGTCGCTTGCTGGTAAGAGTAACGACCTTACAGTCTAATTTGGTTATGGTGCCAGCATGTTTGATCCTAGCAAATTCTGACAGTGGTTGCCATTGTTGTACTCTCACCTAAGAACACAGAGTGAAAGCGTTTAAATCCTTGGACAGCAAGAGAATATGAGCACTAGCATCCAAAAGAGAAGCTGGAGTTGGATCGGACACGTGATACACATGGAGACTAACTCTGTCACGAAAACTACACTGAGATGGACACCACGAAGTAAAAGGAAAATGGGGAAGGTTCAAACAATCTGGAGGAGGAGGAGAAGAGTAGAGCAAGTGCTGAAAGAAATTAAACACAGCTGGGGCACAATAACAAGGAAAGCCAAGAATAAAAACGAATGTTCGTATTTGTTGCTGTCTCAAGGGCGGCCAGGGTAGCAATGTTTAGAAAGGGAGAGAGAGAAAGAGAAACAGAGCGAGAGAGAGAAAGAGAGAGAGAGAAGACAGGAGAGAGATAATGATTCTCTGGAGATCTTCTGGAGGGCACTTTACCGGGAAGATAAAGGTGAAAATAACCAAGAAGACAATGGGTGCAAGATGTCGAAGTTGAGTTGAGTGTGACTGTGACAGACGCCGGTCACCTCACGCATAGCAGAGAGACATTTAGAGTTGATGTGATGGGAGCCAAGTTCCGATAGAGACAAGGTAGGTGATGAGAGTGTTAATGATAGTCTGGTTGTATAGCACACTTCTGTTTTAGTGTGTATTGTATGTTTGTATAAAAAACATGTTTTAGTGTGTATTGTATGTTTGTATAAAAACATGTTTTAGTGTATTGTATGTTTGTATAAAAACATGTTTAGTGTATTGTATGTTTGTATAAAAACATGTTTTAGTGTATTGTATGTTTGTATAAAAACATGTTTTAGTGTGTATTGTATGTTTGTATAAAAACATGTTTTAGTGTGTATTGTATGTTTGTATAAAAACATGTTTTAGTGTGTATTGTATGTTTGTATAAAAACATGTTTTAGTGTGTATTGTATGTTTGTATAAAAACATGTTTTAGTGTGTATTGTATGTTTGTATAAAAACATGTTTTAGTGTGTATTGTATGTTTGTATAAAAACATGTTTTAGTGTGTATTGTATGTTTGTATAAAAACATGTTTTAGTTTTATTGTATGTTTGTATAAAAACATGTTTTAGTTGATTATGTATTTTTTATGTTTGTATAAAAAACATGTTTTAGTGTGTATTGTATGTTTGTATAAAAACATGTTTTAGTGTATTGTATGTTTGTATAAAAACATGTTTTAGTGTGTATTGTATGTTTGTATAAAAACATGTTTTAGTGTATTGTATGTTTGTATAAAAACATGTTTTAGTGTGTATTGTATGTTTGTATAAAAACATGTTTTAGTGTGTATTGTATGTTTGTATAAAAACATGTTTTAGTGTGTATTGTATGTTTGTATAAAAACATGTTTTAGTGTGTATTGTATGTTTGTATAAAAACATGTTTTAGTGTGTATTGTATGTTTGTATAAAAACATGTTTTAGTGTATTGTATGTTTGTATAAAAAACATGTTTTAGTGTGTATTGTATGTTTGTATAAAAAACATGTTTTAGTGTGTATTGTATGTTTGTATAAAAAACATGTTTTAGTGTGTATTGTATGTTTGTATAAAAAACATGTTTTAGTGTGTATTGTATGTTTGTATAAAAACATGTTTTAGTGTGTATTGTATGTTTGTATAAAAACATGTTTTAGTGTGTATTGTATGTTTGTATAAAAACATGTTTTAGTGTGTATTGTATGTTTGTATAAAAAACATGTTTTAGTGTATTTTATGTTTGTATAAAAAACATGATTTAGTGTGTATTGTATGTTTGTATACAAGATCGTCCTACAGTTTCACGAGGGCATGATGGCACGTGTACTTGACGAAGGAGAGCTGTCGGAAGCCTTCCATGTCACCAACGGCGTCAAACAGGGCTGTGTACTGGCCCCAACACTCTTCAGCATGATGTTTGCTGCCATGCTCACGGATGTCTTTTGGGAAGGCGACGAACATGGGGTAAAGATTAGATACAGGACAGACGGTTACCTATTCAATCTTCGGAGGTTAAAATCCTCCACCAAGGTAAAAGAATCAACTATCTCAAACCTGTTGTTTGCTGATGACTGTGCCCTCGCTACCAACTCTGAGGAAGAAATGCAGACTTACATGGACAAGTTCTCAATGGCCTGTGAAAGGTTTGGCCTCACCATTAACACCAAAAAACAGAGGTCATGTTCCAGCCCGCCCCTAGAGAACAGTATTACGATCCAGTCATCAACATTAAACACCAGCGTCTCCAGTCAACGGACAACTTTGCTTATCTTGGCAGCCTCCTATCCAGATCGGCAAACATAGATTCTGAGGTCCACAATAGGATATCCAAAGCCAGTGCTGCGTTCGGAAGGTTACGTGTCACTGTGTGGGAACGGAAGGGATAAGCATAGTCACAAAGCTGAAAGTTTACCAGGCCATAGTGCTAACCACACTGCTGTACGCAAGCGAGACATGGACAGTGTATAGCAGACACGCAAGAAAATTAAACCATTTCCACACAAGCTGTCTACGCAGAATACTAAAAATAAACTGGCAGGACAAAATTCCAGACAGCGTAGTCCTCACAAGAGCAAAGATCCCAAGCGTCAACACCCTGTTGCAGAAGGCCCAACTGAGATGGGCCGGTCACGTTGCTCGAATGCCTGATAAACGCATCCCAAAACAGTTGATGTATGGCGAGCTTGAAGGGGCAGACGTTTAGCTGGTGGACAGAAAACGCTTTAAAGACACTCTTAAAGTGTCTCTGAAATGCTTCGATATAGACAATACGTGCTGGGAATCCTTGCGCAAGATCGCCAAATGTGGCGCTGTAACAACAAAAGAGGAACCCGAATAGCTGAGAATCATCGTATTGTTGAGTCACAGAGAAAACGAGCAGCGCGAAAAGACAGAGCACACAACACGCACATGTCTAACCTTGATCATGTATGCCCCACCTGTGGTCGGGGATTCTGTTCTAGGATTGGACTCTACAGTCACCTCCGCACACACCAGAGAGGTGCAACAGTACACGTCTGAGATTGTTGTCATCATCGCTTGCGATGGACGGCTATTATAAGAAACATGTTTTAGTGTGTATTGTATGTTTGTATAAAAAACATGTTTTAGTGTGTATAAAAAACATGTTTTAGTGTGTATTGTATGTTTGTATAAAAACATGTTTTAGTGTGTATTGTATGTTTGTATAAAAACATGTTTTAGTGTGTATTGTATGTTTGTATAAAAACATGTTTAGTGTATTGTATGTTTGTATAAGACACATGTTTTAGTGTATATTGTATGTTTGTATAAGAAACATGTTTTAGTGTATGGTTTGTGAATATTTGTAATCACCGTTTCAGTGGTGGCCAATCATTCTTCTGCATGATAAAAACAGAAAAGATGTTATCACTAATGACTAACAACAATATCGACATTCAAATATCTGATGGTAAGTCCTCCAGGCTAAGGAGACGAGAAACAAATAACAACTGGGCAAGGGTATAATGTAAGAGCTAGCTAGTACTGGTTAAGCGTGATGGCAGTCCTACGCCTAGCAACGTTACCAAAGAAAATATTTGCATTAAACTGAAGAAGAAAGGAAAATTTTGGAAAATGGAATGTTAAGCCCCTTTGTGATAGAAGATATCCTATAATCTTGAAGAAAATGAAAAGACTTGAAATAGAAATGTTGGATATTTGTGTTCACAGATGGACTGAACATAACAACTTTCAAACTGAAAATGCAACTTTTATTTATTCTGCTAAACACAGATCAGGTCAAGCTGAATTGGTATTTCCTTCACCTTCAATAACATACGGCCGATAACATAAGTTATGAACTTATGAAGAACAATTAATGAAAGTAATCACAATTGTGTCTGTGATATTTAATGACCGAATGGCTAGTGCAGTATCCGCGAAAGTGTTAAGGCTAGGATTTTTCTTTATGCCCTGGACAGAAAAAACATCATTGGCCTTACTGGGGACTGAACCCGGGTCTCCCTAACGGGAGCCCGCGCTCTAATCCATACGACCAGACGTTCCACTTGTTGATCTACTTCTTCTTCTTCTTTCTCGAATCTTGTGTGCCTCACAGTGTCAGGTCAGGAAGAGATTTCTAAAAAGGGCCCTAGTATGCGCTTCGTAGATAGTCTCTTTTGTCGCCTCTGTTATCTCTGAAGTCCATCTTTTGCGTGGCCGGCCTTTTGCTTTGTACCCATTGTATCGGAGCAGCATTGCTCTTTGGGGTGCACTGTGTGGTGGTAATCTGCTTACGTGGCCGAACCATTTAATTTGTTGTTTCTTGATGAAGTCTAGTACTGATGTTGTACCCACTTTTTCCTGATGTCTTCATTTCTCAACTGGTCTCTTCTTGTTACACCCAGCATTCTGCGTAGACACTTCATCTCTGTTGTGACTAGTTGTCTTCTATCGTTTGTTGTCAGCGTCCGGTTTGGCACTGATAACATAATGTGGGGAGAAATATTGTGTTGAACATTGCTCTTTTTGTGTTCATGGTGACGTGTTTGCATCTTAAAATTGACACCATTTGCCCTATCATTTGATTTGCTTTGTTGCATCTGTGTTGAATTTCATTAGTTATTCTTCCGTTTGCTGAAAATCTACATAGTCTAGAAACAAGAAATGACACAAGTAAAAGATTCATGATTGTTTACTCAGAAAATGACTTACTGATAAACAAACACAATGTGTAGACAACACACAAGAAGACTTTTCACTTGAATATCTTCTTCTTCTCTTTCTTCTTCTCTTCAACTATTTATTTCCTATAGAAGAGTTCAGAGGGAAATGTAGTGATCTTGTATGTGCTTGTTCTAATGCACTTTGTAAGCTGATATTCATTTTCTTATGGCTGTCCTTGATGCCATCGCTTCATTTTTGCGTTGTCTTCCTCTTGCTCTGCGTTATACCTTTTCTGTGTGGCTCTCTGTGGTAGACATCTTCTTGCTCTGTGGTAGACATCTTCTTGCTCTGTGTTATACCTTTTCTGTGTGGCTTGCTGTGGTAGACATCTTCTTGCTCTGTGTTATACCTTTTCTGTGTGGCTCTCTGTGGTAGACTTCTTCGAACGCTCAACATCGACCACCTGTTAAACCACTCTTTGTGATTTGTATGTGATTTGAGCCTAAGAGCGGTTGTACTCTGTGCCAGTTATGCGTGTACAAAGTAGGTCAGCACATCCGATTTCTGTGACGCTTTTTATTTACTAAGGTAGCTTCCTAGACCCTACATCAGTCGCCTCTTACGACATGCGTTAGGTCGCAGTGTTACTATTCTTTGCTCCCCTTGCGAGCCCTGGCAAGACACTGGTGGCTTTGTTGTAGACGATATCATAGTTCACTATGTAGACAACTTCAATTTCTTACTCATCTTTCTCTGTAGTTTATGCATATATTTCATACTTGGGTCTCATCATCATCATCATCAGGTGCCGTGCCGGCTGGCGTAGGTGATCATGGATCTCCACAAATCTCTGTCCCAGGTGTTTGCTATCATCTCTGATGTTGACGCTCTTCCATGCCATGAAGTCAGGCTGTCCACAATTTGCTCTGTCTTCCTCTGTCTCGTCTCCCCTCGATTTCACACTCAATGTTTAAACTCAATTTTTACACTCAATTTTCACATTCATTTTCTCAATTTCACTCAATTTTCACACTCAATTTTACACTAATTTTACACTCAATTTTCACATCAATTTTCACACTCAATTTTCACACTCAATTTTACACTCAATTTTTACACTCAATTTTTACACTCAATTTTTACACACTCAATTTTTACACTCAATTTTTACACTCAATTTTTACACTCAATACTTGGATATCACCTGATAGAAAACAACTCAAAATCAGATTGATTATATTCTTGTGCAACGGAGATATAGATCAATCTTAATGACATCTAAGACCTTGCCATGTCTGACTAGCAAGTTTTTGCTGCAGAATTGAAGATCAAAGTTAGAACGTTGGGTAAGGATCAACTCTTGGAAATGATGATTGTAAAATAAGGGATGAATACAAAATTGAGATTAAGTTTGAAATATTGATGGAATTACAAGACGAGTTGTCACAAGATGAGGGCAAACAACATTGACATTTCAGCAGCTAAAGACTTAATCCTGTAGAAGAAAGTTTCATAAAATTAATAGTTTACAGATAATATATTTAAATTGATCAACCATGTTGTGTCAGGGCTCGTAAGGGGAGCAAAGAATAGTAACACTGCCACCTACAAATCATGCCGTAAGAGGCGACTGAGGTAGGGGCCTAGGGAAGCTACCCTAGTAAATAAAAAGCATCGCAGAAATCGGATGTGCTGGCGTACTTGTAGGCGCATAACTGGCACTACGTACAATCGCTCTTAGACTCAGACCACATACAGATCACAAAGGGTGGTTTAACAAGTGATGGACATGTTCAGTTCGAAGAAGTATATTAAAGAATTTGGAATCCCAATCCAGCGAGAACGCAAAAGAAGAAGAAAAATATATCAGAAAAGAAATCTAAAAGAAAGCACACACAAAATATTGACAACTGATAAAACAGATATAACCATTGATATATTCATCAATGGCCATACATTGGAATCAGTTTATAGCTTTCAATAATTCTGTTCATTGATAACAAGCAGATAGAAACGGTATATATAGTAAATAACAAGCGGATAGAAACGGTATATAGAGTAAATAACAAGAGGACAGTAACGGTATAAGCTCGAAATAAAAAGAAGGTACATGGGTCTGCAGCAGAAAATAAAGCCTATGATAGGAAGATGATATCAAGACGAAACTTAAGATTTTTAGTAGCATGCATTTTTATCTTAGTAATGTATATAGCTGTGAGAGATGGATTATCGATGCAACAGATAAACATCGATTAATGCATCTGAAAGCAAGTGCTACAGTTAGAGTACTCAGAATATTATGGACAGAACAAGGACTAGTGTGTCTGTTTTACATAAGCTAAAATTGAAGCATCTGAAAGCAAGTGCTACAATTAGAGTACTCAGAATAACATGGACAGAACAAGGACTAGTGTGTTTGTTTTACAAAAGCTAAAATTGAAGACAAATAGTTGACAAAGAAGAGAAAAATGAGAAAAATAAAAATTTTAAAGTAACGACATGATTGTCGGTAGGAGATAGTCTCGGTAGTAGACTATGTAGGACATGGTACCGGGCAGACGAAGGAGAGGAAGACAAAGGCGAAGATGGATGCAAGATGTCGTAACAGCCGTCCATCGTAAGCGATGATGACAACTTCAGACGTGTGCTGTTGCACCTCTCTGGTGTGTGCGCAGGTGTATGTAGGGTCAAATCCTAGAACACAATCCTCTACCACAGGTGAGGCATTCATGATCAAGCTTAGACATGTGAGTGTTGTGTTTTTTTTCTTCCTGCAGCTCGCTTTCTCTGCGCCTCAACGGCAGGACGATTCTCAGCTAAGTTCCTGTTGTGTTATTACAGCGCCACATTTGGTGATCTTGCGCGAGGTATTCCCGGCATGTAGTCTCTATATCTTTTAAGAGTGTCTTTAAAGCGGTTTTTTTTCTGTGCACTAATTGAACGCCTACCCTTTTCAAGCTCACTATACATAAATTATTTTAGGATGCGTTTATCAGGCATCCAAGCAACGTGACCGGCCCATCTCACTTAGGATTTCTTCAACAGGGTGTTCACGCTTGGGATCTTTGCTCTTATGAGGATTTCGGTATCTGGAATTTTGTTCTGCCAGTTTATTCTTAAAAGTCTGCTTTGACAACTTGTATGGAAGGGGTTTACATTTTCTTCTGTGTCTGCTATACACTGTCCATGTCTCGCTGACATAAAACAGGGTAGTTAGCAATATGTAACGGTAAACTTACAGCTTTGTGGCTATGCTAATCCCCTTTCAAGATGCCATAGACGAGTTGAGTAAAACTGTAACAGACCTCCTCGCCAACAGAAAGAGACCCCTCCTTCCCTTATTTGGTGTATATCTACTTCCATAATTCTTGTACAGACACTAGGTCACAACGATCTCTTAAAAACTGACTACAATCTGTGAAAGCTAACATGCAGTTCTATACATTGTATGTTTGAAGAGGTTCTCACGTCCCTAGTCTGAAGTTCACCACATACAAATCTAACAATCTTATCTAATATTTACATACGACGTTGAAATCAAATGACTAATGCAAATCTTTATATATTTCAGTAACAGTGGAAAACTTATGATAAGGTTACGAATGAGGAACTCAGAGAAAGAAGTAAGCAGATTCCAGTGGAGAAAGAGCTAAGGAAGAGATTCTGGCGATGGATAGAACACACACCGAGAAGACTGACCCGAAGCATTGCAAGACAGGCACTGTTTTGGAACCCGCAGGGAAAGAGAGTAGGAAGGCCTAGACATACCTGGAGAAAGGCTGAGGCTGATATTTGAAGACCTAGTGCTCCGTTGTGAGTTAACAGATGAAGAAGAAGAACAGTAGAAAACGTCAGACAATCGGTTTGATAGTTTCCTCAGATGTCACAATGAATTAGATAGTTTCCTCAGATGCCAGAATGAATTTGATAGTTTCCTCAGATATGTCAGAATGAATTTGATAGTTTCCTCAGATGTCATAATGAATTTGATAGTTTACTCAGATGCCACAATGAATTTGATAGTTTTCTCAGATATGTCAGAATGAATTTGATAGTTTCCTCAGATATGCCACAATGAATTAGATAGTTTCCTCAGATGCCACAATGAATTGATAGTTTCTCAGATGCCACAATGAATTTGATAGTTTCTCAGATGCCACAATGAATTAGATAGTTTCTCAGATGCCACAATGAATTAGATAGTTTCCTCAGATGCCAGAATGAATTAGATAGTTTCCTCAGATACCAGAATGAATTAGATATATTCAATCAAATGCCATAGTTGCTGACGTAGGCGACCATTGCACCTGGTTTCCCCCGGTAATACTCCACAGAAATGACACACGACCTGACGAGAGTATTACACAAAGCACAAGCTCTGTAGCTCCAGCATGAATTTGAAGCCACATCCGAAACATAATGCACTGATTAACCAAACTGCACGATTCGATTTTGAACTCACAGACTACTAGAACGTTCAGTAAGACTGTATTTTGATGCACTGTGTAAAATGTTTTCTTGTGTTGTTTGCAATCAGTTTTTGGTTGCAATTTATGTCATATCAATTTTCCTTTAGTTAAGTACACGAACGACTTTTGATAGAATATAACAAAAGATTTCTTCAACAGGCATTACTAACCAAAATCAAATATACATGGACTGGGTGAAGTTATTTGCCTTGTGTCCTGAAGTTCGTGAGTTCGAATCGGACCGTTTTATTCGGTTCGCAAGTGCATTCTTTCCAGAGATACGTAACAGTGTTATTAGATCCACGGCGTTCATGTCGATAAATTATATATTGGGGCATATGCCCTCAAGAAACTCATGCCAAGTCTGTCTATAGTTATATATCTCCTGCAGATCCCTCCAGCTCTTCTGTAAATTGTCAATCTCTGCCTTAAAATCTTCTCTCCATGCACCTCAAGGCCTTCCTCTTCATAGCATTGCCCTTGAGTTCCAGGAAAGGCCCCTTCTTCTTATATTCCTCCCGGATCCTTTCAAGGTGTACCCTATCTTTATATTTATATTTATTTATAAGTAGATAGAGAGATAGAGAGATAGAGAGAGATAGAGATAGAGAGAGATAGAGAGATGAGAGATGAGAGAGATAGAGATAGAGAGAGATAGAGAGAGATAGAGAGAGATAGAGAGATAGAGATAGAGAGAGATAGAGATAGAGAGAGATAGAGAGAGATAGAGAGATAGAGATAGAGAGAGATAGAGAGAGATAGAGATAGAGAGTTAGAGAGATGAGAGAGAAGAGAGAGAGATAGAGAGAGAAGAGAGAGAGATAGAGGAGATAGAGATAGAGAGAGATGAGAGATAGAGAGAGAGATGAGAGATAGAGAGAAGAGATAGAGAGAGATAGAGAGATAGAGAGAGAGATAGAGAGAGATAGAGATAGATATAGAGAGAGAGATAGAGAGAGAGATAGATAGATAGAGAGAGATAGATAGATAGAGATAGATAGAGATAGAGAGAGATAGAGATAGATAGAGAGAGAGATAGAGATAGATAGAGATAGAGATAGAGAGAGAGAGATAGAGATAGAGAGAGATAGAGATAGATAGATAGATAGATAGAGAGATAGAGAGAGATAGAGAGAGATAGAGAGATAGAGAGATAGATAGATAGAGAGATAGAGAGAGAGAGAGATAGAGAGAGGAGATATATATGAATATAAGAGAGATAGATGAGAGATAGAGATAGGAGATAGATAGAGAGAGAGAGAGAGAGAGAAAGGATATATATGAAAATGATTATTTGACATTCATACAGACCGTTGCATGACAAGCACTTTGAAGACCTTGACAACCTTAGGCTAAATGGGGTCACTGTGACGCAGACGTCACGTGCTCGTCTCTCAAGCCAAAGGTACCAGGTTCACTCCCTCGTAGACATTTTTTCAGATATCTCTTATCTTAGTGTAGGTGAGATCGAGTTCCTAGTCCTATCGGAGACGGACGATAAAACGTAGACCCCGCGTTCAATTTGAGCACATAAAAGAACACTTGGCCGTTCAAAATCAAAAAGAGCAGGCTGGAAAGTCGCTGCCAGGGCAAAATTCATTAGAAAAGATTTTTAAAAAAATAACTACAAAATAATATTCACCATCTTCAAAATTACATAGGGGACCCTCACCAGTGCTACGGAGTTCGTGCACTGTAGCTAAGATCTTCCGGTGTAAGAAATAGATCGGATCCAACATGGTTACTCACCGAAGTGCAATGATGTCTTCTTCTTCTTCTTCTTCTGCGTTAGCCTGTTGTGAATTTTGGGCGTTAGCCATGACGCATGGTATGGTGATTCTGACTGATTTTTGCTTGAAAGCCTGCTTTACCATGGTGCCCCTCGTCATGCAGGCGGGACTTCGCCGACTTCAGAGGTTGTGCAATGATGATGGTCCTGTCAATCAATCAATCAACCTTAGGCTAACTATTACTTTGTTATCTGAACATGTTCAAATTGATGCATAAGACTGTTAGGCTAAGTGTAGAAGAAGAAGAAGATGAGATGATACAACGATTGTTTAAATTTAACTCTACTGATCGATATGCCTACTGTACATGGATATAATATGTAATATGGCCTTGCAACAGGTGTTTAAGTACTTAAGTACCATAACGCAATTGTGTAACTTTGACATATCAAGATATAATACATAGCATTTGACATTTGAATGGTTACATACTAGGTGACTCCATAGTATGATTCTTAAATTGAAACAGGAATGGTTAACATACTAGGTGACTCCATGAGTATGATTCTTAAATTGAAACAGGAATGGTGAGACGAAACTGGGTGGAGGTACTGATACAGACAGCGATCAAGAAATACCTTCATTTTTGTCACTGGGCACGCAGAGTCAGGGGTAATGAACGAGCTGTAGATTGGCTGGCATGGCTATGATATCAGAAGGAGCATCCATGGACCGAAATGACATTCTTAATGCATTGAGAGAGTCTTTTCGTACAGAAGAGTTTCAGGGTTGGAGTCCACTCGCTGATCAGACTGAGAGAGATTGGTGTCAGTATTGGTGCAGCCCGTAAAGAACGGCATACCAAATATGGAAAAATAGTGATTAATCACCATCGAACTGGCGTGTTGGTCCGCTGGACGCTGCTGGATTTGTTGAGGTGGAGATCGGAGCACCTATGGATATGTCCAGAGTGCTATGATGATAGTCGTCTAACTGATGTCTAACATTTTCTGCGATTCTGGTGACAAGAATTCTAGTGACGTTGATGAAGATGAGTATGGGATTATTATCTTTTGTGAAGTCTAGCAGGGAATAAGAGGGGAATATAACAAGAAGGGTCTTTTGTGAAGTCTAGCAGGGAAAAAGGGAATATAACAAGAAGGGTCTTTTGTAGTCTAGTAGGAATAAGGGAATATAAAAGAAAAAGGTCTTGTAAAGTCTAGCAGGAATAAGAGGAATATAACAAAGGGTCTTTTAAGTCTAGTAGGGAATAAGATGAATATAACAAGAAGGGTCCCTTTCTGGAACCCATAGGGACAGCGAAAGAGAGTGAGGCCTAGAAATACACGGAGACGAGATTTTGAGGCAGAGATCAACAATTTAAAGAATAAATTTGGAGAGCATTCACATATTGACAGTACATAATTAAGTCACACAGAAGCAAATATTATAATGCATAATTATAACCCAGATTTCGGATGCTCCTGTCCTACACCTGTAGAGACTTACGAACCGAGGCAACGTTTAGTTGTTCTTGTCACAAAGTAAACATATCACCAAAGAGTGATTCAATTGTTTGAAAAGCACGAACGTAATGAAACAACAAACAAACAAATCACACAGAAGCAGGTATTATTATGCATAATTAAATGACAAATCTGAAAATATGGGTAACAAATAATTCATGTTCACAAATGAAAAGCTTGGTCACACATAAATCAGTCACACATAGTAAATTATTGATCATACATAACGAAATCACTCAACAACAACAGGTACTGATCCACGGATAAAACACTCATACATATGAAGGTACAGCTTACGCGCATCAGTTCATACAGATGTACATATCGATCGCACATAGAGGATATACAGTGTTCAAATAAAATAAAAAAAGAGGACCCAAAGGATGTGTCCTGCCTGAATGTAATCAGCGGTAGGTATGAAGGTCTCTGTGACTAAGTGGTTAAGCATTAGTTGGTGTTCCCAAGAGATGTTTTAGTTTAGTTTAGTCGTCGGATCACCATCACTGCACGTCGAACAAATTAGTCCATAAGTGCTCCGATCTCTCCCTCAGTATGTCCATCAGGTGTGGCGACTAACGACACCGGTTCTTTGTTGGTTTACAATTCTTCTTTGTCTGCCAGCATAGCGTTCTTGTCGAGCACACTTAACTTTGAGTTCTTGCAGTCTGGTTAGTGTTGTGGATGCACCGCTATTACGTGAATCATGTACACGCCCTCTCTCCTTAAGGAATTTATAATATCAGCCTGGTCCATTGCTCGTCCGCTTTGGACAGCAGCCATACCTGCACGCCTATCCGCACGTTCATTCCCCCTTACACCTGCATGCCCTGGTACAAAAATAAAACGGATCTTTGTCAGCTTAGACCTCCCCAGCGATTCTATCCAATGTCTCCTAGCCCATCCTGTTTCAATCTTCCTGAGCATACTCATTGAGTCACTGAGAAAACATGCATGGATAAAGTCTGTGATTCTAGCCAAATCATCGCTTTGGTAACCGCCATGATTTCCATAGTGAGACTGCTTGTAGTCACGGCAAAACCACCACTGTCTTCCTTCACAACATCACCTCCGACCTGAGCAGTGAAAGCACACGAGCTCCGCACATGTCGAATCACCGAACCATCCGTATAAATGATTACATCATGCTCAGATGCGTTCTCAGAAATTAATGCCTGAACCTCTGCCTCCACAACAAGTGGGTTGTGTTGCCTGCATTCTTTATCAAGTTCGATGCATACAGAAAAGGATGTAGCGATTGCTCTTGGCACTGGTATCCATTCTTCACCGGGATCAATGTCTTCAAGTGTACACACCTGTTCAATACAGTCCTCGGCCTGACCCATCCAAGATTTTCCTCTTTTAACCTATTTCCTTTGTCTCTTTATTTCCAAGTGCAGAGGATGTTGTGTGTCAGCATTGACTCGAAGGTATGCTCGTGCACGGCTCATCAGTATTCTATACTCCATAGTAGGATAGTCAAGGAGATAGCGCATCGCCCTGCACGACGTGTCTTTAGTGCAACCAAGTATAATGCGCATCGCCTCGTTCTGTATTCTTTCCAGTCGTTCTATCTGACTATGACTGAGAGTCAGGATCGCCAGCGCATACTCAAGCACAGAAAGGACCAGACCCTGGTATAAAATACAAAGATGGCGCTGTTCACAATCCGCCGCAGCCATTACCCTCATCGCCAGCAAACCTTTCCTCGCCTTCATTATCACATGAGCTATGTGATATCCCAAGAGATGTGTCCTGCCTGAATGTAATCAGCGGTAGGTATGAAGGTCTCTGTGACTAAGTGACTAAGTGACTAAGTGACTAAGTGACTAAGTGACTAAGTGACTAAGTGACTAAGTGACTAAGTGACTAAGTGACTAAGTGACTAAGTGACTAAGTGATTAAGCATTAGTCTTGTGTACCCAAGGTCGTGGGTTCGAATCCAGATCACGCCGTTCTGTTGATGAGTATATTTTTTCCAGTGAACCCTAGGTTTTTTGCCGGAACTACGGAGTCCGTGCTTTGTGCAATACTCTCGGCAGATGGCTTCTCATTTCTACGAAGAGAAACCGAGTCATATGGGGTAAAACCCGGTGCAGTGAAGTCAATCCTTCGATGTTAGACCCTTGTAGAAGCAGGTATAGGATACTTAAGTGTTGTCAACAAAATATCACAATACGCAGATGTCACAACAAAATGTCACAATACGCAGATGTCACAACAAAATGTCACAATACGCAGATGTCACAACAAAATGTCACAATACGCAGATGTCACAACAAAATGTCACAATACGCAGATGTCACAACAAAATGTCACAATACGCAGATGTCACAACAAAATGTCACAATATGCAGATGTCACAACAAAATGTCACAATACGTAGATGTCACAACAAAATGTCACACGACGCAGATGTCACAACAAAATGTCACAATATGCAGATGTCACAACAAAATGTCACAATACGCAAATGTCACATCAAAATGTCATAATACGCATATGTCACAACAAAATGTCACAAGACGCAGAAGTGACAACAAAATGTCACAATACGCAGATGTCACAACAAAATGTCACAAGACGTAGATGGTCACATAGATGCTGAAAACAATACTGATCTCAGTGAAGGACGCTGGTGCTGGATATACATTGAGAGGGTTCGGAGGAAATGTAGCAAGAGGGGCCCTTTCCTGGAACACACGGAACAAGCGAGGAATAGATAGGCCTTGAGGTCATGTGTAGAAGATTTGGAGGAAGATATAGACGATATGCAGAAGAGCTGAAGGGAGCTACGGCAGATAGGCTAAAGATAGGGAGACTTGTCATGAGTTGGTTTAACCCTTTCAATCCGTAAATATTGTTACCCTCAGACGCATATATTTTGCAATGTCTAATGAGCCAGTATACTGCCTTGACGTCTTCTTAAAAAATAAATACTACAAGTCAGTATATCGTCTCAGAGATGCGAATGGGTTAAGGTCTATGTCACGTTCTGGGTTAAAAAGGTATAAGCGGGAGAGAGAGAGAGAGAGAGAGAGAGAGAGAGAGCATAAATGTCAGCATGAATGAGTCTGGAAATGATTTCACCATCTGTAATATTTATTCAACAACAAGCATAATATCCACTTGGCCAAAACTATTGAACCTCAACCAATTTGATCATGGTAGGAGACTTTGGTAGCAATTCCCCAAGCTATGGATGCTTATTAATCTCCGATACTCGTGGAGAATAGGGCCCCAACAGTTGTCATCCAGTGTTCCCAGTCTCTGACCGTTTTATTTATGACTTACTAAGATAACCCGACAACGACATTTATCTGTGTTCCGGGGCACATGGTTGTCGTTGACAATGAGAGAGCAGACAGGCTGGCTGGCTCTGCCACCATATCAGGGGTCCAGTCAATAGATAGAGCTGACATTTTGAACGCACTCATAGAGTGTGGCCACAAAAAAGATTTTCATTTAAACTAATCCACATCAATTGCTAGATCGGAAGAGCTGGAATTGAAAATTGGAGTGGCCAGAAAAGAACAGACAAGTACATGAGTATGCTCATCAATAAAAATCTAACTAGTATGTCTAGTAGCTGGAGGCTGTTGGAGATATTACGAGGGAGATCAGAGCACACATGGATATGTCTGGAGTGTAATGAAGATGTCCAAACTGAAACTGAAATCCGACATCTCCCAGTTTCTCAAGAAGACTTCGTCATCAGGTATGTTTGGGCTCCCCTTTGTCCATTCTCCTTGCTGATTCTACTCAAGTTCTTGTATAGTGACACTCAACTTTGTCTTCCACAGAGTATGTCTGACTCACCTCCAATTTCTCCTCCTGATCTGGGTCATCATGGATTCCTGCCATGTTTTATCCACACGTCTGTGTTTGTCACTCTGCTATACGATCCCAGTCTGAGAACCGACTGAGAACCAACTGAGAATCGACTGAGAACCGACTTGAGAACCGACTGAGAACCGACTGAAGACATTTATTGATAAAGGTCTGAATCGTTTTGGTATTTAACTTGGTGACTCACCCAAGCTGGGGAATTCATCAACCTAGATACAAAGGGAGCGCCGAGTGGTTACCGAGGCCAAAATTGGGAGTGTAAAGAATAGAACCACTGTTACCTGCCACGCATGTCGTAAGAGGAGACTAAAGAGGTTAGGCTGAAATCGGATGCACATGTTCTATACGTGTAGAAGTCTATGTGTTT
Source organism: Arion vulgaris (assembly GCA_020796225.1). Taxonomy (NCBI): domain Eukaryota; kingdom Metazoa; phylum Mollusca; class Gastropoda; order Stylommatophora; family Arionidae; genus Arion; species Arion vulgaris. The sequence continues at coordinate 2,591,117 of CM036770.1, forward strand.
AGGGGCCTACCAAATCAATGTGCAATGTATACACGTTCTTGGCAAAGATCAGACATATCACAAAGAGTGATTAAAATTGGTCGAAACGAACGAACGCAAAGAAGAAGAGGACAAAGGGAGAGGCGGTGGAAGATGTTATCACGCAGAAGTATTCTAGTTATAATCACCAAACATGCTGATCCTCATACAACGTTTCATCTTGAATGACAACTAGCAATTCCGATCTCACTCATGGCCGTCAACACGTTAATTCAAGAGGGCAGGCCCCTTCCCTGGAAAATGACTTTTGATAAAACAATTTTAATGAATGCTGCTAACAAGCTATACTATAAATATTTATTAGAAGTTAATATCTCATCTATACACGAAGTTAGCAATCATAATCTGATCTAAATCTAGTTTTCTCCATTTCTGCGTAGTAAACTATGGCCGAATAGGTTAAAAACAAAATACAAAAACAATAACAATACACAGCAACGTTTCGATCAAAAGGCCTTTATCAAGCAAATGATACAACAGAATAAATTATGTGAGCACGATACGGAAGGCACGAAAAATTGAGCACGGAAAAAATCGACGATGACCAGGCACCAAGGCAGAGCTAGCACGCACGCCGGCAAAGCCATAGTGGGCCCCACTGAGGGACAGGCAGACACGGAGAGGTATGGCAAGTGCGAAAAGCGAGGCAGGCACTGCAGCGGCGAGCATGACAGGCAAGAGGGTGTGAGTCCCAACCAAAAGAGCAAAACAATTGGAAAGCCCAGCATAGGCAAAACCAGTGCAAGCACGGCAAGCGGGCATGCACGGCAAGCACGGCAAGCACAGCAAGCACGGCAAGCGAGGCAGCGGCAAGCATGACAGGCAAGAGGGTGTGCGTCCCACCCAAATGTACAGAACAACTGGAAAGCCCAGCAGAGGTAAAGCCAGTGCGCGTTTCCGCTCGCTGGGAACTACTGCTGCCTTGTACTTTGATTGGGGACAATCAAAGGCTAGCGGAGCAAACCGTAAACAAACCTGAACGGGCGGCAAACCAAGGTGTTCATTAAAACGACCGGTTTTGCTGGGCAGATGGCGCTCATAAGTCCTGGAGGGAAGGCCGTCTAAGGGTCACTGCCCTGAAAGAAAATGGCAACCCGCTGCCTTGTGGGTTAGGCTGGGGACAGCCAAAGGGTAGCGAAAAGCATACCGCAAACAAACACTGGCTGAAATCTAACACCTCACCAAAGGATAAGCAAATGTGCTCCAATAGGTGCTGAAGGCTGGTGCACGTACATTACGTTCTGATGTTTGGCTGTTTATATATCACAATAGAATGATAAAAATGGCGTTAGAACGAAAGAAGAAGAAGAAGAAGAAATTCACTTCTTACACGTCACACTGCATACAGAATCAGACAATAAATTGTCAACTATTATATTTAGTAAACTACTCAATTTGGTTGAAATCCAATTTATCCTCTCACTCCCTTCCTGAAACATTTTTTCTGGACGCCTATGATCTCACCATAGCAACCGAGGAAGTTGACAAAGAGCAGCAGATTCTGACCAAGAAAATCAATCTCCTGGGATAATTAAAGAGAAGCTACCTTTTTTTATCTTTTTAAAATAAATAATACATAATTTAGTCACACGCATACACACTTGATCACATACAATTAATATATAAACATTCACCTAATTTAGTCACACGCATACACAATTGATCACATACAATTAATATATAAACATTCACCTAATTTAGTCACACGCATACACAATTGATCACATACAATTCATATATCAACATTCACCTAATTTAGTCACACGCATACACACTTGATCACATACAATTCATATATCAACATTCACCTAATTTAGTCACACAGCATACACACTTGATCACATACAATTAATATATCAACATTCACCTAATTTAGTCACACGCATACACACTTGATCACATACAATTCATATATCAACATTCACCTAATTTAGTCACACGCATACACGCTTGATCACATACAATTCATATATCAACATTCACCTAATTTAGTCACACGCATACACACTTGATCACATACAATTCATATATCAACATTCACCTAATTTAGTAACACGCATACACACTTGATCACATACAATTCATATATCAACATTCACCTAATTTAGTCACACGCATACACACTTGATCACATACAATTAATATATCAACATTCACCTAATTTAGTCACACGCATACACACTTGATCACATACAATTCATATATCAACATTCACCTAATTTAGTCACACGCATACACGCTTGATCACATACAATTCATATATCAACATTCACCTAATTTAGTCACACGCATACACACTTGATCACATACAATTCATATATCAACATTCACCTAATTTAGTCACACGCATACACACTTGATCACATACAATTCATATATCAACATTCACCTAATTTAGTCACACGCATACACACTTGATCACATACAATTCATATATCAACATTCACCTAATTTAGTCACACGCATACACACTTGATCACATACAATTCATATATCAACATTCACCTAATTTAGTCACACGCATACACACTTGATCACATACAATTCAAATATCAACATTCACCTAATTTAGTCACACGCATACACACTTGATCACATACAATTCATATATCAACATTCACCTAATTTAGTCACACGCATACACACTTGATCACATACAATTCATATATCAACATTCACCTAATTTAGTCACACGCATACACACTTGATCACATACAATTCATATATCAACATTCACCTAATTTAGTCACACGCATACACACTTGATCACATACAATTCATATATCAACATTCACCTAATTTAGTCACACGCATACACATTTGATCACATACAATTCATATATCAACATTCACCTAATTTAGTCACACGCATACACACTTGATCACATACAATTCATATATCAACATTCACCTAATTTAGTCACACGCATACACACTTGATCACATACAATTCATATATCAACATTCACCTAATTTAGTCACACGCATACACACTTGATCACATACAATTCATATATCAACATTCACCTAATTTAGTCACACGCATACACACTTGATCACATACAATTCATATATCAACATTCACCTAATTTAGTCACACGCATACACACTTGATCACATACAATTCATATATCAACATTCACCTAATTTAGTCACACGCATACACACTTGATCACATACAATTCATATATCAACATTCACCTAATTTAGTCACACGCATACACACTTGATCACATACAATTCATATATCAACATTCACCTAATTTAGTCACACGCATACACACTTGATCACATACAATTCATATATCAACATTCACCTAATTTAGTCACACGCATACACAATTGATCACATACAATTCATATATCAACATTCACCTAATTTAGTCACACGCATACACAATTGATCACATACAATTCATATATCAACATTCACCTAATTTAGTCACACGCATACACACTTGATCACATACAATTCATATATCAACATTCACCTAATTTAGTCACACATAATTCTTCTTCTTCTTCTACTTCCAACGCTTCATATCGACCACTTGTTAACCGCTCTCTGTGATTTGTATGTGATCTAAACCGAAGAGCAATTGTACGTTGTGCCAGTTATGCGCCTACAAAAGGCCAGCACGTCCGATTTCTGCGCTGCTTTTTATTTACTAGGGTAGCTTCCCTAGGTCCTACATCAGTCGCCTCTTACGACATGCCTTGTAGGTCACAGTGGTACTATTCTTTGCTTCCCTTTGCTGACCCCGGCAACACACAGCCGATACATAACTTCAATCACACAAATACAAGCTGTGACAATCCATGATTGAGTAAATCATCTAACAAATACAAGTTGTGACAATCCATGATTGAGTAAATCATCTAACAAATACAAGTTGTGACAATCCATGATTGAGTAAATCATCTAACAAATACAAGTTGTGACAATCCATGATTGAGTAAATCATCTAACAAATATTGATCGTGCATGGTTCACTGACTAACCTCACTGTTCAAGTGCGAATAGCTTAACAAGTGACATATGTATTGTGGCAGCATTATTCAACAAATAGAATATTGTTGACTAATGCTGATCTGATGTCAATGTACATCAGTCGCGACCAGGGATGTGACATCTATTGCTGACCTGATCGATTGAACACCGCGGTTACTTCATTTATTGGAGAGCCACATTGTTTGATTTCTAGTTCGAGGCTGCTTTTTTAACCTTCATCTCGTCTGGATTATTTGACACGCATGTGCTAGAACGTATTGATTGACATGACAGTCTGTCATTTGACATGCTGATTTATAGAAGAACTGAGAGCATTTCATGGATCTGTTTGACGTGTTGATTTATAGAAGAACTGGGAGCATCTTATGGACCTGTTTGAGATGTTGATTTATAGAAGAACTGGGAGCATTTCATGGATCTGTTTGAGATGTTGATTTATAGAAGAATGGGAGTATTTCTGGATCTGTTTGACATGCTGATTTATAGAAGAACTGAGATTTCATGGATCTGTTGAGATGTTGATTTATAGAAGAACTGACTATTTTAGAACCTTGTTTGAGATGTTGATTTATAGAAGAACTGGAGCATTTCATGATCTGTTTGACATGTTGATTTATAGTAGAACTGTGATTATTTCTGGATCTGTAAAGAAGAAATAGAAGTGATGAACATGATAGGAATATAGGAGAATTCTTTCTTTTCTTTCTTTCAAATGCTCTATATCAACCTCGTTTAAACCACTGATTTTATGTTATTCAGTAAGAACAATTGTACGTTGTGCCAGTTATGTGTCTACAAGTAGGCCAGCACATCTTTTTTGTTATTCTTTGAACGTTCTTTATCGACCACTTGTTAGATAACTCTTTGTGATTTGTATGTGATATGATCCTAAGAGCAATTTACGTTGTACCAGTTATGTGCCTACAAGTAGAACAGCACATACGATTTCTGCGATGTTTTTTATTTACTAGTGTAGCGTTCCTAGATCCCTACCTCAGTAGCCTCTTACAACATGTCTTGTAGGCTGCAGTGGTACTATTCTTTGCTCATCTTGAGAGCCCCGACAACACACGTGCAGGTTATCTGACTAATCTTACCATTCACTGGTAAAGAAATGCATCAACTAAAGTCCCAAAAATGAATGTAAAAATTAAGGAGACGATTTAAGGCTTCAAATAATGAATGTAAATAAGTATGCAATTTAAGGCTCCAAATAATGAATGTAAAAAAGTGTGCAATTTAAGGCTCCAATATGAATAAAGGTAATTAAGGCTCAATTAATGATTAAAACCGGAGAGTCACCATACTTTTCACAATATAAACCTTCCTTGTAGTTTTGATGACTAAGAATAAATGTTAACTTTAAAGTAGAAAATAAACACCTGGTTAGGGAATTCACCTGGAGTTTCCCCCCTACCATAAATTACGTAGGTATCTAGCAGGATCTGGCTGAATGTTCTGGATATTGTACTACTAAAGTTGCGTTACTATATTGCTTCAGTATTTATTTTATGAAGCTCCAAAATGTTGGGCAAGCCGTGGTCTCTGATAACATAAGGCCGGCGGGCTTAGGTACGTGTTCTAGTAAATCAGACCATAACCAGCTTGTGTGGTGCCGGGGCCCGCAAGGAAGCAAAGAATAGTACCACTGCGTCCTACAAGGCATGTCGTAAGAGGCTAATGAGGTAGAGACCTAGGGAAGATACCCTAGTAAATAAAAAGCAGCGTAGAAATCGGATGTGCTGGTCTACTTGTAGGCGCATAGTTAGCACAACGTAGAATCGCTCTTAGGTTCAGATCACATACAAATCACACAGAGTGATTAACAAGTGGTCGATATGGAGCATTGGAAGAAGAAGAACAGCATAACCTAGCAGGATCTAACATTCTAATATTGTTAGATAAAGACACAATTATTTAAACAAAACAACACAGCATGGCTAAATCAAGGTTATAGAGTATGTTACAAGTTAAGTTTAATACTAAGGAATATTAGTGTTATTACAATTTGTCATCAATAAATAACAATAAACTCATACAAGTGTGCACAATTGCAGAAGATTGTACAGTGTTCTATCAAACACATTGGTAAAAACAAGCCCCCAGTATACAGGAATTTGGATTTTCCCGTCTCAGCTAGTCAGCATTATGTTGCTACGGGCCACGGTCAAGCCTGGGGTGGTAGTAAGGTGAAGGACTCATTGCTTATAAAATGCTTTCAATGCAGAATGTCTCTTAACACTTCTGAGAGCCAATCCCAGAACATGTACAAAGTCAGGGGTACGTATAAGAGAAACTGAAAGAAGATGTCTCAGGAGAATTTTCCAAATTTGTTGGAATCAAAGAATATCAAATTATGATATTTCCCGACGGACAGGCACCAACAATATCATCTAGGAAATAACAAGGAGAAGATTAAAGTTGTTGGGACATTCATTAAGTCCAGAAGACCTGTCACAACCATATGGTTCGTAAGTAGAACCCATGAGGTAAGAGAGTAGAAGAAAATGTTTAGAGACATGGAGATGAACGTAAGCAGAAGAAGTTTAGAACATGGAGATGAACTGTGCAGAGAAAGAGAAGTTTAGAGACATGGAGACGAACTGTAAGCAGAGAAAGAGAAGTTTAGAGACATGGAGACTGTAGCAGAGGGTTGAGCATGAGACGAACTGTAAGCAGAGAAGAAGTTTAGAGACATGGAGACTGAACTGTAAGCAGAGACAGAGAAGAGTTTAGAGACATGGAGATGAACTGTAAGCAGAGAAAGAGAAGTTTAGAGACATTGAGACGAACTGTAAGCAGAGACAGAGAAGTTTAGAGACATGGAGACGAACTGTAAGCAGAGAAAGAGAAGTTTAGAGACATGGAGACGAACTGTAAGCAGAGAAAGAGAAGTTTAGAGACATGGAGACGAACTGTAAGCAGAGAAAGAGAAGTTAGAGACATGGAGACGAACTGTAAGCAGAGAAAGAGAAGAGGCGGAATAGACCTGGAATGAACTAAGATGGCTTGTTCAAGACAGATCTGGTTTTAGGAAATTTGTTGATGCCTTATGCGTCAAGTTAAAGAAAAGAAGAACAAGAAAAAGAAAGAAGTGGCGAACGTCATTTACTGGAACTAGAAGACCAGCAGTTTTGGACAGATGAGGTCTGCTGACTTTGATAAGTAGCTTATCTAGGAGAGAACAAACTGTGATTTCAAAACTCTGATACGTTGTAGCTGTACGCTTTCATGAGAAAATCATGAAGAGTAAATCCCGAAATCAAATCCAGAGAAATAATCCTTAAGGCAAAATGTCACTGTATTCAATTCTTCTTAACCCTTCACCCCCTAGGAAGGCATATGTCTGCAACCAAGGTCTTCCAAGTCCTCCTATCCAAGGTAATCTTTTTCAGATTTCTTCACTCTCTCCCTATTTACTTGTTTCCGTTTTCAACTCCCACCTCCAGGGTTCTTGCAGTGTCCTTCTTTTTCCTCGAGTGGCGAGCTATGGATTTCCCTGGTTGCGGTTTCTGTAGCTATCTAGTATTTTTTACAGGGTGGGGTAGCTAACCCCAAGCTCAACCTCTTCAGTCTCCTCTTACGGCATGCAAGGCAGGTAACAGTGGTTTTATTCTTTACACCCGTAATTCGAGCCTCGAACCACTCTAGCACTGTATTCAATTGCATTCTGGCACAACTTCTGCGACTTCGATGGAGTCAAGATGTATTGGTTTTGCTTTTTCCGTAGATTAGTTTGCTACAAATCTGAGAAGTGAAGATGCTGTCATGACCAACATAAGATTAGTTTGTTACAAACCTGAGAAGTGAAGATGATGTCATGACCAACATAAGATTAGTTTGTTACAAATCTGGGAAGTGAAGATGCGTCATGACCAAATAAAACTTAAGTGAAGATGCTGTCATGACCAACATAGGATTAGTTTGTTACAAACCTGAGAAGTGAAGATGCTGTCATGACCAACATAGGATTAGTTTGTTACAAATCTGAGAAGTGAAGATGCTGTCATGACCAACATAGGATTAGTTTGTTACAAACCTGAGAAGTGAAGATGCTGTCATGACCAACATAGGATTAGTTTGTTACAAATCTGAGAAGTGAAGATGCTGTCATGACCAACATAGGATTAGTTTGTTACAAACCTGAGAAGTGAAGATGCTGTCATGACCAACATAGGATTAGTTTGTTACAAACCTGAGAAGTGAAGATGCTGTCATGACCAACATAGGATTAGTTTGTTACAAATCTGAGAAGTGAAGATGATGTCATGACCAACATAAGATTAGTTTGTTACAAACCTGAGAAGTGAAGATGCTGTCATGACCAACATAGGATTAGTTTGTTACAAATCTGAGAAGTGAAGATGATGTCATGACCAACATAAAAACGTACAACATTAGTTTCTCAAAAGTATGGACTAAGCTAAACAAAGAAATCCATTCTTGACGATTGTATAGATAATATGCCTGTGTGTTGTTGGGCTCGTAAGGGAGCAAAGAAAAGTACCACTGCAACCTAAAGGCATGTTGTAAGAGACGACTGAGGTAAGGGCATAGGGAAGCTACTCTAGACAATTTTTATTTTTTTAAATTGTTTTTTTTCCGATCCAGAAGCACTTGAGCTTATTAGCTCTTCGGCTCGGTGCCATGGACATCGTAACCCTTCGGTTCGGTGCCACGAACACCGTAAATCTGGGGAATCTGTAGCTTTTTCTGCCATCCCGCGGAATTGAACCCGCACACACAGTGGGATAGTCACCCGTAGTCCAACGCGCTACGAACAGGCTGGGCAGACGGGCACCCTAGTAAATAAAAATCGTCGCAAAAATCGAATGTGCTGGCCTACTTGTAGGCGCATAACTGGCACAACAGACAACGAACGACTCTTAGACTCAGATCACATACAAATCACAAAGCGTGGTTTAACAAGTGATCATATGTGCATTGAAGAAGAAGAAGAAGAATGTATAGAGAATAAAGTTGTATTTTTGTGTGCAATGTGTTTTATTGTTGGAAACTTTATCTACATTGCATTCATGGTACATTTGTTATCCTTGCAGTAATCGTCAAACATCTATATTGCATTCATGGTACATTTGTTCATCTTGCAGTACATCTCCAAACATCTATATTGCATTCATGGTACATTTGTTATCCTTGCAGTACATCGTCCAAACATCTATATTGCATTCATGGTACATTTGTTATCCTTGCAGTACATCGTCCAAACATCTATATTGCATTCATGGTACATTTGTTATCCTTGCAGTACATCGTCCAAACATCTATATTGCATTCATGGTACATTTGTTATCCTTGCAGTACATCGTCCAAACATCTATATTGCATTCATGGTACAATTTTTATCCTTGCAGTACATCGTCCAAACATCTATATTGCATTCATGGTACATTTGTTATCCTTGCAGTACATCGTCCAAACATCTATATTGCATTCATGGTACATTGTTACTGCAGACTAGTAACATCATTGCACAGACATTTATTGCATTTCATTTGCACATTTGTTATCCTTGCAGTACATCGTCCAAACATCTATATTGCATTCATGGTACATTTGTTATCCTTGCAGTACATCGTCCAAACATCTATATTGCATTCATGGTACATTTGTTATCCTTGCAGTACATCGTCCAAACATCTATATTGCATTCATGGTACATTTGTTATCCTTGCAGTACATCGTCCAAACATCTATATTGCATTCATGGTACATTTGTTATCCTTGCAGTACATCGTCCAAACATCTATATTGCATTCATGGTACATTTGTTATCCTTGCAGTACATCGTCCAAACATCTATATTGCATTCATGGTACATTTGTTATCCTTGCAGTACATCGTCCAAACATCTATATTGCATTCATGGTACATTTGTTATCCTTGCAGTACATCGTCCAAACATCTATATTGCATTCATGGTACATTTGTTATCCTTGCAGTACATCGTCCAAACATCTATATTGCATTCATGGTACAATTTTTATCCTTGCAGTACATCGTCCAAACATCTATATTGCATTCATGGTACATTTGTTATCCTTGCAGTACATCGTCCAAACATCTATATTGCATTCATGGTACATTTGTTATCCTTGCAGTACATCGTCCAAACATCTATATTGCATTCATGGTACATTTGTTATCCTTGCAGTACATAGTCCAAACATCTATATTGCATTCATGGTACATTTGTTATCCTTGCAGTACATCGTCCAAACATCTATATTGCATTCATGGTACATTTGTTATCCTTGCAGTACATCGTCCAAACATCTATATTGCATTCATGGTACATTTGTTATCCTTGCAGTACATCGTCCAAACATCTATATTGCATTCATGGTACATTTGTTATCCTTGCAGTACATCGTCCAAACATCTATATTGCATTCATGGTACATTTGTTATCCTTGCAGTACATCGTCCAAACATCTATATTGCATTCATGGTACAATTTGTAATCCTTGCAGTACATCGTCCAAACATCTATATTGCATTCATGGTACAATTTGTTATCCTTGCAGTACATCGCCAAACATCTATATTGCATTCATGGTACAATTTGTTATCCTTGCAGTACATCGTCCAAACATCTATATTGCATTCATGGTACAATTTGTCATCCTTGCAGTACATCGTCCAAACATCTATATTGCATTCATGGTACATTTGTTATCCTTGCAGTACATCGTCCAAACATCTATATTGCATTCATGGTACAATTTGTTATCCTTGCAGTACATCGCCAAACATCTATATTGCATTCATGGTACATTTGTTATCCTTGCAGTACATCGTCCAAACATCTATATTGCATTCATGGTACAATTTGTTATCCTTGCAGTACATCGTCCAAACATCTATATTGCATTCATGGTAATTTATCATTGTATCGTCAAACATCTATATTGCATTCATGGTACATTGTTATCCCATACATCGTCAAACATCTATATTGCATTCATGGTACATTTGTTATCCTTGCAGTACATCGTCCAAACATCTATATTGCATTCATGGTACATTTGTTATCCTTGCAGTACATCGTCCAAACATCTATATTGCATTCATGGTACAATTGTTATCCTTGCAGTACATTGTCCAATCATCTATATTGCATTCATGGTACATTTGTTATCCTTGCAGTACATCGTCCAAACATCTATATTGCATTCATGGTACATTTGTTATCCTTGCAGTACATCGTCCAAACATCTATATTGCATTCATGGTACATTTGTTATCCTTGCAGTACATCGTCCAAACATCTATATTGCATTCATGGTACAATTTTTCATCCTTGCAGTACATCGTCCAAACATCTATATTGCATTCATGGTACATTTGTTATCCTTGCAGTACATCGTCCAAACATCTATATTGCATTCATGGTACATTTGTTATCCTTGCAGTACATCGTCCAAACATCTATATTGCATTCATGGTACATTTGTTATCCTTGCAGTACATCGTCCAAACATCTATATTGCATTCATGGTACAATTGTTATCCTTGCAGTACATTGTCCAAACATCTATATTGCATTTATGGTACATTTGTTATCCTTGCAGTACATCGTCCAAACATCTATATTGCATTCATGGTACATTTGTTATCCTTGCAGTACATCGTCCAAACATCTATATTGCATTCATGGTACATTTGTTATCCTTGCAGTACATCGTCCAAACATCTATATTGCATTCATGGTACATTTGTTATCCTTGCAGTACATCGTCCAAACATCTATATTGCATTCATGGTACATTTGTTATCCTTGCAGTACATCGTCCAAACATCTATATTGCATTCATGGTACAATTTGTCATCCTTGCAGTACATCGTCCAAACATCTATATTGCATTCATGGTACAATTTGTTATCCTTGCAGTACATCGCCAAACATCTATATTGCATTCATGGTACAATTTGTTATCCTTGCAGTACATCGTCCAAACATCTATATTGCATTCATGGTACAATTTGTCATCCTTGCAGTACATCGTCCAAACATCTATATTGCATTCATGGTACATTTGTTATCCTTGCAGTACATCGTCCAAACATCTATATTGCATTCATGGTACAATTTGTTATCCTTGCAGTACATCGCCAAACATCTATATTGCATTCATGGTACATTTGTTATCCTTGCAGTACATCGTCCAAACATCTATATTGCATTCATGGTACAATTTGTTATCCTTGCAGTACATCGTCCAAACATCTATATTGCATTCATGGTACAATTTGTTATCCTTGCAGTACATTGCCCTACTCCTCATAAAGAAAATAGAACATATCGTATAAACTTATATTATATTTCACACGGTCCAATAATTTGAAATAAGTTATTTGCCCAAAATTCTGCTTACGATTGCTAAAATAGACTATAATGTCTTAGCTTATTTGGTTCAAACAAATCTTTGAGGTCTGACGTGTTTGATTCATTGTGACCTGAATCATCAGACCGAGATATCAAAGAATAAAGCCGCCATGACCAGACACGCATGATTGCAAAACAGCAATGAGATTTGGTAAGTAGCTTTACTGCATTCTTGCTATTCTACTTCAAGTTTGATGCAGACTGGTGCTGACTGGTGCTGACTGGTGCAGACTGGTGCAGACTGGTGCAGACTGCTGCAGACTGGTGCTGACTGGTGCAGACTAGTGCAGACTGGTGTAGACTGGTGCAGACTGGTGCATACACGTATTGATTTTAGATTATCAAGATGTCTGTTAGATGTTTAGCTAAAATATGGTTAGATGGCATAGCAGAATCTTGTCAAAGAGCAAGACTAACAATCACCCAAGCCACCAGAACAGCGCAAGACAAAAACAGAAAACCACGACACTGGACAACAACCCGGTAGCAGTGTGACGACACTGGATAACAACCCGGTAGCAGTGTGACGACACTGGGCAATAACCCGGTAGCAGTGTGACGACACTGAGCAACAACCCGGTAGCAGTGTGACGACACTGGGCAACAACCCGGTAGCAACAACCCGGTAGCAACAACCCGGTAGCAGCAACCCGGTAGCAACAACCCGGTAGCAACAACCGGTGCCCAGCAACAACCCGGTAACAGTGTGACGACAACAGAAGAAGAAGCTAGAATACGAACGAAACAAACGTGTTATCGTTCATCTCCGATAGAACTAGACCCTCGATCTAACCTGACCGTCTCTATGATGAAGTGGTCAGGTCTTACCTTCCGAAGGTTGAAATAGATCTCTGGAGGTGTAGAGGTTATGTGCTTGTCTCTCGTGACAAATGTACCAGGTTCGCTCCCTCGTGAAGACATCCGGATATTTTCCCAGAGATCAATGATAGTGTAGGTTGGATCGAGTTCCTAGTCTTATCGGAAACGGACGATAAAACCTAGGTCCTGTTCATCAATTTGAGTACGTAAAAGAAGCATTGGCAGTTCAAAATCGAGAAGAGCAGGCTGAATCGGTTATCAGTTATATGAGGACTATCATCATAGCACTCCGGACTTGTCCATAGGTGCTCCGATCTCCGCCTCAGCAAATCCATCAGCATCCAGCGACCCAACACACCAGTTCGATGTTGATTAATCAATCTCTTTGCATATTTGGTATGTTGTTCTTTTCGGGATGCACCAATATTGACACCCATCTCTTTCAATCTGATCAGCGAGTGGAATTCACAGCCCTGAAACTCCTGTGTTCGGAAAGACTCTCTCAATGCGTGAAGAATGTCATATTTCGATCCATGGCAGCGCCCTCTGATATTGTAGCCAAGCCAGCCAATCTGTCAGCTCGTTCATTACCCCTAACTCCTGCCTGCTCAGGGACAAAAATAAAGGTGATTTCTCTGATCATTGTCTGTACCAGTACCTCCACCCAGTTGCGTCTCACCATACCTGATTCGACTTTACGAATCATGCTCATGGAGTCACTGAGTATGAAAACACGAGAGTAGTTGTGAGATGCCAGTTCACCGCCTCCGTAACCGCCCAAACCACCATTGTCAAGCTACTTGTGGTTGTTGCGTAGGCCCCACTGGCCTCTCTTATTATTTTTCCTCCTGAGCGTGCTGAATAAAGCCGACGCACAGCAGGCTGGAAAGCAGCAGCAAGTGCAACATTAATTAGACAAAAGCCCCACGCACAGCAGGCTGGAAAGCAGCAGCCAGTGCAACATTAATTAGACAAAAATTGAAAATAAATTCCTACAAAATATCTTTACCATCTTAAAGAAAATTTAATTGGGCCCCCTCGCCAGTGCTACGGAGCTCGTGCACCGCAGCTGAGATCTTCATGTGTTAGAAATAGATCGGAGCATACATGGTTACTCACCGAAGTGCAATGATGATGCATCTATTTGATTACGGATCTATGTCTCTCTAGAGGTGAAGAAGAATTGAATACAGTGGCATAATGTCTTAAGGATTATAATCAATCAATCAATCAATCAATCCGAAGGTTAGAAGTTCGAATCAAAGCCTCGGCCTTTTGTTCTTAAGTGCATATTCCCCCAGAGATCCCCATGGTTGTTGATGGAGTTCTTACATTTGTAAAATACTTACTGAAGGGGCGTGTCATTTATGTGGAGAGGAACCATGATATACGAGGGAACGTAATGTAATGAAGTAAATCCTTGATTTTTTAAACGCATTTAAAACTCGATCTCACTGAAATAAATCTACCAAACCCTGTCTTTTCATGAGGTCAAACTCTCATAATGAGAAAATATGCAGTAGGCAAGAAAACAAACATTGAAAATTGTTATGAAAAGACTTTCTCAAAGACCTATGCAGAACAAACCAGATCATTGTATTTCTCCTACGTACCGGACACTGGCAGACTCAATAGACATTTACATAGACTAGGAATAAGTCAAATAGCTCTCTGCCAATGTCAGTAGGCGGACAGACATCAGGGCATATTGTACAAGACGGTCTTCACCTGGATGAACTGAGAAACAAGTGGCCACACCCAGCCGACCTGGAAAGTAAGTTTTTTTGGAAACATGTCAGACCTGAAACTGTGCAGATTGTGGCTCACATTGAATTAAGTGCATGACCCGAGATCATGGAAGAGGGACAAATCAGGGAAAATATGTCAGATCTGAAACTATCCAATTTGTGGATCACATTGAAGTGCATGACCAGAGATCGCGAAAGAGGGAAAAAAATCATGGAAACCTGTCAGATCTGAAACTATCCAGTTTGTGGTTCACATTGAATTAAGTACATGACCAGAGATCGCGAAAGAGGGACAAATCAGGGAAACCTGTAAAATAACTTAAACTCTCCACACCGGATGTAAACTGAGCAATTCTGAAGCACCAGGCGTGTAGTATACTTCAATGTGCAGCCTAAGCTATTCATTTAAAATCTAATCTGCGCTAATCTTAGCGAAGGCACCGTCTAAAGGTAACAGAGGCCGTCCATCTTCTAACTGATTAATTGATATGACCATCATCATTGCACTTCGGTGAGTAACCATGTGTGCTCAGATCTCTTTCTTACACAGGAAGATCTTAGCAACAGTGCACGAACTCCGTAGCACCGGTGACGGTCCCCGATGTAATTTTGAAGATGGTGAAGATGTTTTGTAGGAATTTTATTTTTAATCTTTTCTAATGAATTTTGCCGGGCTGTGGCTTTCCAGCCTGCTCTTCTCGATTTTGAGCTGCCAAGGGTTCTTTTATGTGCTCAGATTGAACACGGTACCTACGTTTTATCGTCCGTCTCCGATGGGACTAGGAACTCGATCTCACCTACACTGAGATCAGGGATCTCTGAAAAAATATCCAGCTGGTTCCACGAGGGAGACAACCTGGCATCTTTGGCTGGTATCTTGGAATGCTAAAGCTTAGTACTGTAAAGCCTCTATCATTTCATACCCCTACATAATTATATACTGTGGAATCGAAAACCGTTGCCTTTTGTTTAAACAAATAGTTCAAATAGTTCACTATCATCATGTACCACAACTGCTGGCGTAGGCAATTTTGAGTCTACATAGCTGTATATCACACTTATCTTCGTTCCGGGGCACATGGGTGTCGTTGGCAATGAGAGAGTAGACAGGCTGGCTGGCTCTGCAACCATATCAGAGGGCCAGCCTATGGATAGAGCTGATATTTTGAACGCCCTCATAGAGTGTGGCCGCAAAGAAGATTTTCATTTAAATCAATCCACGTCAACTACTAGATTGCAGGAGCTGGATTTGAAGATTGGAGTAGCAAGAAAAGAACAGCATAACAGGTACATGAGTAGGTTCATCAATAAAAATCGAACTGGTACGATCAGTCGCTGGACGCTGTTTGAGATATTGCGAAGGAGATCGGAGCACCTATGGACATGTCCGGAGTGCAATGAAGATATTCCAATATGAAACTGAAAACTGTGTATCCTGAATACTAAGGCTCGATTGGGATATTTATATTGTTTCAGCACTGAAATTAAGACTGCCAAGAATATTCTCTCTTTGTTGTTTTATGTTTCATCTTTGTTTTCTTGTCTCTTCTTCTTGTTGTAATTTACAGCGTCAGGATACGAAGATATGTTGTTTTTCGTGACCTCTATTATTTCTATAGTCCACCTTTTTCGTGGACGACCTTTTGGCTTCTATCGATTGTATCGGAGTAACATTGCTCTCTGGTGCTCGATTGTATGGGAGTAACATTGCTCTCTGGTGCTCGATTGTATCGGAGTAACATTGCTCTCTGGTGCTCGATTGTATGGGAGTAACATTGCTCTCTGGTGCTCGATTGTATGGGAGTAACATTGCTCTCTGGTGCTCGATTGTATGGGAGTAACATTGCTCTCTGGTGCTCGATTGTATCGGAGTAACATTGCTCTCTGGTGCTCGATTGTATGGGAGTAACATTGCTCTCTGGTGCTCGATTGTATCGGAGTAACATTGCTCTCTGGTGCTCGATTGTATGGGAGTAACATTGCTCTCTGGTGCTCGATTGTATCGGAGTAACATTGCTCTCTGGTGCTCGATTGTATGGGAGTAACATTGCTCTCTGGTGCTCGATTGTATGGGAGTAACATTGCTCTCTGGTGCTCACTGTCTGTTGGTAATCTATTTATATGTTTGAACCATTCAATTTGCTGATACTTAATAAAGTTCAGTACTAATGTTGTACCCTAAAGTTCAGTACTAATGTTGTACCCTAAAGTTCAGTACTAATGTTGTACCCTAAAGTTCAGTACTAATGTTGTACCCTAAAGTTCAGTACTAATGTTGTACCCTAAAGTTCAGTACTAATGTTGTACCCTAAAGTTCAGTACTAATGTTGTACCCATTATTTTTCCTGATGTCTTCATTTCAAAACCAGTCTCTTCTTGGCCCTTCCAGCATTCTGTATAGACACTTCATCTCTGTTGTGACTAGTTTTCTTGTCTATCGTTTGATGTCAGCGTCCAGGTTTGGCACTGATAGCATATTGTTGGGAGAATATTGTGTTGAACAACGCTCTTTTTGTGTTTACGTTGACATGTTTACATTTCAAAATTGGTGACATTTGTCCTATGATTTGATTTAATTGTTGGCATCTATGTTGAATTTGGTTAGTTATTCTTTCATTATAGTAGAGTATCTGGTTGAATGGATTAGATCGCATGCTCCCATTGCTAGACACCTGGGTTCAATCCTCGGTAAGGCCAATGAGTATTTTTTCTGTCGGGACATAAAGAAAAATCATAACCTGAACAGATTCTCGACGACTGTACTAGCAATGAGGCCATTAAATTCCACAGGCATATGCCCCCCTTCCCTGCCCTACATGACATAAAATGCAGTATTATAGATAGTAACGAGAGTTTTAAAGAAAAAAAATGTGTCTGCTTCCATTTGATGAAAGAACTATGCTTCCCAGATATGTCTTATTATGTTCTGTGTTCCATGAGATAGATTTTGTCGGGTTGACTTAAGTTGTTCTCAGGACTTAGTTTCTCCTGGAGTTATACATAATTGTTTGTTGATTTGATTGTATTGAACTAAGTGTCTGTCGGGTTGACTTAAGTTGTCTGTCGGGTTGACTTAAGTTGTCTGTCGGGTTGACTTAAGTTGTTCTAAACTTCATTTTCTCCTGGAGTATCATAACAACACATAATTGTTTATTGATTTGATGTATTGAACCAAGGAGAGTTCAAAGTGGATATTGGACACACGCACGCACATTATCACACAATTGTCCCATTAACCTTGCTAAACGTAAGGTTTGAAATATCTGTCACTTTCCATATTTAAGTTCAAGTATGCGGGAATTAGGTTGACACGTTCCTTTCCTTATTTATAGAAGATCAGTAGCGCGAATTAAACCCATATTCCTTTTTTATTCTGAGGTTTCTGTGGCGCGATGGTGAGATGGTAGACACTTGCTTCTAGGATACTCGGTTCGATTCCCACTTGGAGAGATGGAGATATTTTGTCCAGAGATTACTGATCTGTATGTAGGTGAGATGGTAGACACTTGCTCCTAGGATACTCGGTTCGAGTCCCGCTTGGAGAGATGGAGATATTTTGTCTAGAGATTACTGATCTGTATGTAAGTGAGATCAAGTTCCTAGTTCTATCGGAGATGGACGATAAAACGTAGGCTCGGTGTTCCCGTTAAGCACGAACAAGAACACATGGCAGTTGACAATCGTTAAGAGTGGGCTGCAAAGCCGCTGCCTAGACAAAACTCATTAAAAAAATTAAAATTAAATTCCGAAAACATTGTTACCATCTTTAAAATGACATGGGAAACCGTAACGGTGCTACGGAGTTAGTGCACTGACATTGATATCTTTCTGGGTAAAAAATATATCGGATAACACAAGGTTGTTCACCGATGGAGAGATGATAATGGTCTTATCAATCAACAAATCACTCATTCAATCAATCAATACATTAATCAATAAATCAATCAGTCCATCAAGACACCAATCAATCAATCAATCAATCGATCAATGAATCGATGAATAAATAAATTAATTAATCAATGGATGAATAAATCAATTAAACAATTAAACAATCAATTAATAAATCATTTGATTTAAAACACACCTTCCCATATACACACACATACACACACATGCACACACATACACACACACACGCACGCACACACACACACAGACACACAAGGACATACACACACGTACACACAAGCACACACGCATACAGATACACATACACACACACACACATATATATATATGTACAGGCACACATACATGCCAGCATGGGCAAGGATAAATACACGAATAATAAATTAAAAAGCCCCACATAGAATAATAATTTGCTACGTGAGCTGTTACAAGATATCATATTGAGATACAGATCGATTTTTTAGGAACTCTGTGACACGTTGCTGTTGCTCAAACTTAACGTGCTACAGTCCTATATTTTGTGATTGAGTGATAGGATCATCATCGTTGTGCTTCGGTGAGTAATCATGTGTACTACGATCTCTTTCTTACACAGGAATATCTCAGCGGTAGTGCACGAACGCCGCATCACCGGCGAGGGTCCCCTATGTAGAGGATGATGAATTTTGAAGACATTAAAATTTTTTTTTTTTTTAAAAATCTATTTTCTCGATAGCAGCTATTTAGCCTGCTCTTTTAGATTTTGAACTGTCAAGCTTAACTTGAACTTGTTTTATCGTCTGTCTCCGATAGTACAAGAAACTCGATCTCACCTACACTAAGATCAGGTATCTTTGGAATAATATACCGATGGCTCACTCTACGCTTTTTGATTCACATTTTTGATTTGTTAATGTGTGTTTATGTTATTTGACTCACATGTGACACATTACCCGTGCTATCTTGTGTGTAGATTTGTCAATGTGTGTTTATGTTATTTGACTCACATGTGACACATTACCCGTGCTATCTTGTGTGTAGATTTGTAAGTGTATATCCACATATGAGCGTATGTACCATTGAGCTGTTACAGCTGTTGTCATCACCGTCCTTTGATCATAAATTATGATGATTATTATTAGCTACACTGCGGGAATAATCAATAATTTATCATAGATGTTTTGTTTATAAATGTTTCTCTTTTATCTTCTAACTATTGTTCAACTAAACTTATACACATGAAACTCTGTAGCGTAGAGGTTAGTTGTTTGTCTCTCATTTTATCTTCTAACTATTGTTCAACTAAACTTATACACATGAGACTCTGTAGTGTAGAGGTTAGTTGTTTGTCTCTCATGCCAAAGGTACCAGGTTCGCTCCCTCGTAAAGCCAATCTAAATTTTTTCCAAAATCCTGATCTCAATGTAGGTGAGATCGAGTTTATAGTCCTATCGGAGACGGACGATAAAACGTAGATGCCGTGTTCAAGTTGAGCTTGTAAAAGAATCATGACAGTTCAAAATCGAGAAGAGTAGGCTGGAAAGCGCGGGCACAGTTCAAAATCGAGATGGCTGAACGCTGCGGCAAAATTCATTAGAAAAGATTAAAAATAAAATTCATACAAAATATCTTCATCATCTTCAAAATTACATCGGAGACTCTCGCCGGTGCTACAGAGCTCGTGCACTACAGCTGAGATCTTCCTGTGTAAGAAAGAGATCGGTGCACACATGGTTACTCACCGAAGTGCAATGATAATGGCCCTATCAATTAATGAAAATACATATGAATTCTATTTGACTTTCTTGTCGTCTGTCTTCTTGACTATTTTGTTATTCAACTTTACTACGTTAAACAAATACAGGCTCTACATCAGTGATGTGCAACTTGGTGCTCGCCGGCGCCATAGAACTCATAAAGTTATAATACATCCATGCCGCTCTATTTACTTCGCTGGCTGTAACAGAATAAATAAGAATGTCAAGAAACAAGAATTCATTTTGAATAAAAGTATGTTTCAGTTTTTCGTAAATATATACCAAAAAAATCAACGTTTAGTCAGAACTATGTTTTCATCTGTGATTATTAGTATGAATATTACTATTAGTAAGAATGTTACTATTAGTATGAATGTTACTATTAGTATGAATGTTACTATTAGTATGAATGTTACTATTAGTATGAATGTTACTATTAGTATGAATTTATTAATATTATTATTACGCCCGTGTATTTCCTGGGGCACTCATGGTTAGCAAAGAATAGTAACACTGCGATCTACAAGGCATGTCGTAAGAGACGATTGAGGTAGGGGCCTAGGAGGCTAGATTTGCAAATAAAAAGCGTCGTAGAAATGGAATGTGCTGGCCTACTTGTAGGCGCATAACTGACACAACCTACAATGCTCTTCGGCTCAGATCACATACAAATAACAAAGAGTGGTTTAACAAGTGCTCGATATGGAGCGTTCGAAGAAGAAGAGGATAGGCTTTAATTCTAAAAAACAACAACACACACGACACACAAAAGCAACAACTTGCAAACACACGCAGATATAACTACATGACATTGCACTAAAGGGCAGGAGCACAAGCTCTCCTGTATCATACAACTTGCAAACACACGCAGATATAACTACATGACATTGCACTTAAGGGCAGGAGCGCAAGCTCTCCTGTATCATACAACTTGCAAACACACGCAGATATAACTACATGACATTGCACTAAAGGGCAGGAGCACAAGCTCTCCTGTATCATACAACTTGCAAACACACGCAGATATAACTACATGACATTGCACTTAAGGGCAGGAGCACAAGCTCTCCTGTATCATACAACTTGCAAACACACGCAGATATAACTACATGACATTGCACTTAAGGGCAGGAGCGCAAGCTCTCCTGTATCATACAACTTGCAAACACACGCAGATATAACTACATGACATTGCGCTAAAGGGTAGGAGCACAAGCTCTCCTGTATCATACAACTTGCAAACACACGCAGATATAACTACATGACATTGCACTTAAGGGCAGGAGCACAAGCTCTCCTGTATCATTAAAAGTCATTGAAACAAACAGACAACACATAAATAACACGACGATGACCACTAAACATGGCGTGTTGTTCAGTTAGTCACACTCTCCCTAAATAGCACATCACTAAAGTGGTCAGTCAATAAGTCACCGCATCTAACATAGTATCATGGACAGTGATTTCATAAATAAACGTCCTCCTCAGCTATTTATAAACTAATAAATAAGTAGATGTAAATTTCATGAAAATTGAACTTTTAAAAGTAAACAAAGATATGATTATGTTAATTTGACCGTTTACAGAGGTCATTTAATTCTCAACCTCTTGAACTTTAGTCATAACAGACTATTTATTTGTCATAACACGTTATAGAACTGTACACATAAGTTAAACTTACAGAATACAATTGATATTTGTAACTTAACTTTAGCCCTTAACCTAAACCCTACCTCTAACTCTAAATCCAAACCTAAGCCCTTAACTCCTAAGCCAACCTCCTAACTCTAATCCAAAGCTAAGTCTTAACTCTCTAGCCCAACCTCTAACTCTAATCCAAAGCTAAGTCTGAACTCTCTAGCCCAGCCTCTAACTCTAATCCAAACCTAAGTCTTAACTCTAGCCCAACCTCTAACTCTAATCCAAACCTAAGCCTTAACTCTAGCCCAACCTCTAACTCTAATCGTAGTCCTATACCAAACCCTGCCCCTAAACTTATAACCTAATTATAACTTGCACCCTAACCAGAGCCAACTATACATTTATCTAGAGCAGCGTTTCCCAAAGTGGGCGGTACCGCCCCCAGTGGGCGCTGAAGCGTTCTAGGAAGGCGATAGTGGGTTCAGAAGAATTTGGGGGTGTTCAGGCGATTAGGGGCTGGTGGCTCCTTAAAGAAGAAATTAATAATAAATATTTTAAAATAAATTATTTTCGTGATTTTGCGATTAAATAATCATTTAAAATTTGAATTCTGCGTTTAAATTCATCTTTTGCCCGTTTTACACGATCCATTTTTTCATCAATTTTCTATTTCAAGCATATAATCATTTGAAAATTTACCATGTATGACAAAACTATATATCAGTTTTCTATGTCAAAGAGAAAATAGATCATGACTACATGTGAGGGGGCGTTGGCAAACTGTTATAATTTGTAGGGGCGTTACAAAGTTTATGTTGTGTAAAGTGGGCGGTGGGCAGAAAAAGTTTGGGAATCTATGATCTAGAGTTAGCTGTGCCCTAACCGGACCCTAATACTAACCTCAACACACACCTATACCTAACCAGAAACTTAGCCCTTTTCTTAACTCTAGTGAAAACTTTAATCCTAACCTAACGTAACTTTAACCATACCCATAATTCTATCTCTACTCCTAATCTTACTTAAAGATCGAGGCCAAAATTGAAACATAACTCGTAATCTTTAGTAGAAATTGAAATATAATAATATCGTTAACTAAAATCTATACTAACATTAACCGTAAACCTATAACCCAACATTATACCTAGTTCTAGTCAAATAGTCTAATCTTATACCTAGTTCTAGTCAAATAGTCTAATCTTATACCTAGTTCTAGTCAAATAGTCTAATCATTTATCTAGTTCTTCGTCACATAGTCTAATCTTATACCTAGTTCTAGTCAAATAGTCTAATCTTATACCTAGTTCTAGTCAAATAGTCTAATCTTATATCTAGTTCTAGTCAAATAGTCTAATCTTATATATAGTTCTCGTCACATAGTCTAATCTTATTCTGAGAGCCCGGTAGCTAGTTGTTAGTGAACTCGCATCTCAAGGCTGGTGGTCTGGGTTCAACTCAGCAATGCGCGTGGAATTTTCTCGACAAATAGTCATAGTCAAATAGTCTAATCTTATACCTAGTCCTAAATATAACAATAAACCTAACCATAAATCTAAATCCGTGCATAATCGCAACGCTATCATAATCTTAAAGCTAACTTTAAACATAACCCAAATTCTAAACCTATCCTTAAACCTAAATCTAAACATAACCCAAATTCTAAACCTATCCTTAAACCTAAATCTAAACATAACCCAAATTCTAAACCTATCCTTAAACCTAAATCTAAACATAACCCAAATTCTAAACCTATCCTTAAACCTAACTTTAAACATAACCCTAATTATAAACCTATCCTTAAGTTTAACTCTAAACGTAACCAGAAACGAACGACCACAAGGACAATATACAGATAATATGAGAGAAATATTATGTAGATGGACGACAACTAATACTGGAAATTATTAGAGGGTCATGTCTTTGAAGTGCACATAGAAGAAATATTATGTAGATGGGACTTGATAGTAAGTCTTGGTGCTAGAAATATTATGAGATGGGACATAAAGCTTAATGCACATAGAAATATATGTAGATGGGACTTGACATAAGTCTTTGAAGTGCACATAGACCTGGTCTTCGTCTTCTTCCTCTTCTTCGAAGGCTCCATATCGACCATATGTTAAAGAACTCTGTGTGATTTGTATGTCATCTCAGCCTAAGAGCGATTTTGCATTGTGCCAGTTCTGTGCCTACAAGTAGGCCAACACATCCGATTTATGCAACGCTTTTTATTTACTAGGATAGCTTCCCTAGGCCCTTACCTTAGTCACCTCTTACGACATGCTTTGTAGATCGCAGTGTTACTATTCTTTGCTCCCTTGCGCACTCTGGCAACACACAGCGAATTGAAGAGATAACAGAAAAATAAAGTAATTGATAATATATAAAATAGTGCAGAACAATTATTGGTTATTGAAATGACTTCAAGCCGCATCGGACAGACTAATAGGTGCTCAGTCTCCTGCAACAGATATCAAATGGTATACATATTGTTGGTTCCCGTAGCTCGCTCGTTAAAAACACTCCTCTCTGTGTTTCCCTCAAGAATCTATCTCTACTTGTAGAAAAGTACAGACATATATAACACACAAGATAACAGAGAAGTCATTAATAATAAATAAAAATAAAAAAGACAAAAAAGACAAAATAACCCCCGTCGTTACTACCTGTAATACCGCTTTCAGGGCGGTGACATAAGAGACATGAACCTGTGAATTTAATAGCCCGCATGACTAGTGCACTCTCAGCGAAACTATTCAGGTGATGATGTTTTCTTTATGACCTCGACAGAAAAAAACTCATTGGCCTTGCCGTGGATTGAATCCAGGTCTCCGGCATGGAAGCCGCGCTTTAATTCATTCGACCAGACGCTCCACACACACACACACACAAATAATAAAAGAATGATAATATGAATGTCAATTTATCCATACCGTAGCTTCATTAATTTTGTTCCCCACACAATCATTATTTACTCTCTCTCTCTCTCGTTGTCTTGTAAAGACCTGTATCGTTTCTCACTTCCTATCACCTGACCTTTCTGTCAATCTCCGTTGGAGCATGAACTGATCCTCCCAGCACCGCCTACAGCGTAATATGTCAGAGTGCCCAGGTATTGATTTTCTATGTCGGACAAAAATTGATTGACAGACAGAGGAACCAACACACGCAATCTGGCGGACATATATGAGAGATAGATAGTTAGATGGATAAACAGACAGAGGAACCAACACACGCAATCTGCTACACACAGATGAGAGATAGATAGATAGGGTGAACAGATAGATCTATATATCAGGGTCTATGTGGCATAGGGCATATGTGCTCGCCACTCGTGCCAAAAGTATCCGGTTCGCTCCCTCCTAGAGCCATCGGGATATTTCTCCAGAGATCCCTAATCTCAGTGTAGGTGAGATCGAGTTCCTAGTCCTATCAGAGACGGACGATAAAACATGTCCCGTGTTCAATTTGAACTCATAAAAGAACCATTGGCAGTTAAAAATCGAGAATAGCAGGCTGGAAAGCCGCTGCCCAGGTAAAATTCATGAGAAAAGATTAAAAATAAAATTCCTACAAAATATCTTCACCATCTTCAAAATTACATAGGAAACCTCGACGGTGCAACTGAGTTTGTGCACTTCCGTTGAAATCTTCCTGTGTTATAAAGAGCTAGGCGTACACATGGTTACTCATCAAAGTGCAATGATGATGGCCCTATCAATCAATCAATCAATCAATCAATCAATCAATCAATCAATCAATCAATGAATATATACTACTGATTAACCAAACAATCACCATTGTACATTAGCAAATTAACAATACTAGTAGGAGGTTAGCGTATTTGTTTTGTAGGTGCGTGATCTTATTATCAAATTTCCCCAGTGAGAGTGACATTTTGTTCTGCCCGCACGGTCCCCAGGTCGACCCAGCCTCAATTAGGTACCAGAGATGCGCTGGGAAGTAAAAGCAGCAGTCGTGAAGTTGACCTTCCCGACTTCTGTCATCGCGTGAAAGTTGGTCCGTGGCCTCCGATGATATAAAGGCCGGCGGGCTCGAGTAAAAATTCTAGGAAATAAAACCACAACTGTCGTGTGATCTTCATATTCCAGTACTGTTGTATATAGACTAGCGTATTGTCAAAACAAGACATGATAAATCATGGTTTATATTATCAGTTAAGTTTCAAGCAAAGAAATATCAGTATTATTAACATTTTGTTAGCAATAAATAAGCAGGAACTCGTAGAATTGAGTCAAATTACAACAAAACGTACAGTATTCTTTTAAACATACACAAAAAATCAGCACCCATTAAACAGGAATTTTTTATTTCCCGTGTGAGCTAGTCGGTCTTATGTTTCCGGGGCCAGGGTTGGTCAAAGAAGGGCCACGGGTTGGTCAAAGAGGGGAGAGCGGGTTGGTCAAAGAAGAGGCAAACCTGATGCCGTATTCCTCAACATATCAATATGGTACTTTTGTTTTATTCGCCGCTATGAATTCAGGCGTAGTCATGGTGTCTTTGGGGGACTGCCTAGAGTAGTTGATAGTAGCTCGACCTGCTAGCTGTGAGACGCCTCATAGCTCGGGTTCGAACCTACTGTCCGGCATTTGTTCGAGTCCCTGGTCTTACTCAGGACGATAACGTGAGTACCTCTGAAGTCGGAGAAAATCTGCCTGTATGGCGAGGGAATACTAATTACGAGTACATTGAGCACACGGCTGCCAGTGTAAAGTAATTTACAATGTGCATGCTGCTGCCATTGTAAGAAATTGGAAAAACGGATTTTCACGCAAAAATCAGTTTCAGAGATGAAATTTCGTCTGAGTTGAAAGCGGACGAAAGGAGAAAAAAAAATAATAATGGCGTCTTTGATTGATTTTTGCGTGAAGTCGTATTGCTTTTCTGGTCACACGTGTCTCACGTAATTCAGGCGAACTTTACTTCGACTTCAGAAGCGGGCACCACATGGATAACACGGGTTTTTGCTTCTATTTATAGCATATTATACACACGCAGCACAAACTCGAACAAACATGCACAAACACATCAACTCACGTATGCATGCATTCACTCACTCACACAAACACGCGCGTACACACACACACGCATACACACAAACTTTCCTGGACATGCCAGACAGTGTCGTCTTCGTGGTAGAGAGAAGATATACTAATCAACTTCTCATGGGTACGGTGAGCAAATGGACTTTGAGGATGACTGCTGCAGCGGAGAACAGAGCGCGCATGGAAATGCCCAATGTACCATGACGTCGATCGCATAACATAACATAACACGCTTTCCTATTTCAAGCACACACCTCGCATCATTCTCTCTCACTACACACTTCAACTACACACCCTCACGTTCACTTCATCTGCCTACCAAATCGACTTTCTTACACTAATACTTCCTACTTCTCCCATAATTTACCCGTATTATTATTTTTCTCCTAGCAAATTATATATCTATGTCAATATCTCTCCTAGCAACCTGACAGCTTTTATAATGTTACTTTCATTTACTGCAGCCAGTTCGATTCCTACCCGCGAGCATAATTTCTGATAAGAATACTCGAATCAATCAATGCCTAAGTGGGCGCCTGTCTGTTTATGAAGGTTCGAGATTGAAGCATTTAATCGAATTTTACAGATCTTCAGCGATTTATGTGGTTAGAGAAGCGAAAATTGTAATATAATTAATATCACAGTTGGAAGCAGATTGAGAATTGGTGTGAGGGCTGGTGGAGTCAGAGTGAGACATAACGTGGATGTATTCGCAGAAATATATATCACCCCCACTTCTCCTGTATCGTATGAGATCCACAAGCATTGTCTCTCTAGACCAATCCATCCATCCATCGATCCATTGATCAATTCATCGATCGATCCATCCATCCATTCATTCATCCATCCATCCATTTACCCATCCATCTATCTATCCGTCTATCCATCCATCTATCCACCATCTATCCATCCATCTATCCATCCATCTATCCATCCATCTATCCATCCATCTATCTATCCATCCATCCATGGTCTGACATCATTATCCATCCATGAATCCATGCATCCATTAATTCTTGCTTCCATCCAACAAAACATCCATCCATCTATGCATCCATATATCCATTTATCCATCCAGTCTTTCGGAATCTCATAAGGTCCCGTCTATGGTACCGTCATGCTCAAATCATCAGTTACATTCTGAATCCACCTTCTTCAGGGGTCATCCTCTTCTCCTCTTTGCCGGGGTGTCTTCTTGTGTAATGGTATACTCCAATCCTTCATGTCTCTTTTATTTGTAAAAAATACTTTCAATGATCTCATTCTTATTTTTAGTATCAGATTTTTATCAACAAAAGTTTTCCATGTATTCTCAGACTGAGATAGCAATGACAGAGTTTAAACTGAGATAGCAATGACAGAGTTTCAACTGAGATAGCAATGACAGAGTTTCAACTGAGATAGCAATGACAGAGTTTCAACTGAGATAGCATGACAGTTTCCAACTGGAGGGTAGTATGACAGAGTTTCAAATGAGATAGTATGACAGAGTTTCAACTGAGATAGCAATGACAGAGTTTCAACTGAGATAGTATGACAGAGTTTCAACTGAGATAGCATGACAGAGTTTCAACTGAGATAGCATGACAGTTTCAACTGAGATAGCATGACAGTTTCAACTGAGATAGTATGACAGAGTTTCAACTGAGATAGCATGACAGAGTTTCAACTGAGATAGCATGACAGTTTCAACTGAGATAGCATGACAGTTTCAACTGAGATAGCATGACAGAGTTTCAACTGAGATAGTATGACAGTTTCAACTGAGATAGTATGACAGAGTTTCAACTGAGATAGTATGACAGAGTTTCAACTGAGATAGCAATGACAGAGTTTCAACTGAGATAGTATGACAGAGTTTCAACTGAGATAGCATGACGAGTTTCACTGAGATAGTATGACGAGTTTCAACTGAGATAGCATGACAGTTTCAACTGAGATAGTATGACAGAGTTTCAACTGAGATGAGCAGTTTCACTGAGATCATGAGTTTCAACTGAGATAGCATGACAGTTTCAACTGAGATAGCATGACAGTTTCAACTGAGATAGCATGACA
The DNA here is from genome assembly GCA_020796225.1 of Arion vulgaris. Lineage (NCBI taxonomy): Eukaryota > Metazoa > Mollusca > Gastropoda > Stylommatophora > Arionidae > Arion > Arion vulgaris. The sequence continues at coordinate 2,620,555 of CM036770.1, forward strand.
GTTTCAACTGAGATAGTATGACAGAGTTTCAACTGAGATAGCATGACAGAGTTTCAACTGAGATAGCATGACAGTTTCAACTGAGATAGCATGACAGTTTCAACTGAGATAGTATGACAGAGTTTCAACTGAGATAGCATGACAGTTTCAACTGAGATAGTATGACAGAGTTTCAACTGAGATAGCATGACAGAGTTTCAACTGAGATAGTATGACAGAGTTTCAACTGAGATAGCAATGACAGAGTTTCAACTGAGATAGTATGACAGAGTTTCAACTGAGATAGCAATGACAGAGTTTCAACTGAGATAGCATGACAGTTTCAACTGAGATAGTATGACAGAGTTTCAACTGAGATAGCAATGACAGAGTTTCAACTGAGATAGTATGACAGAGTTTCAACTGAGATAGCAATGACAGAGTTTCAAACACAGAACTGTGGATAAGAACAGTGCCGGGATCCATGATGACCCAGGTCAGGGAGAAAATCGAGTTATGTCAGGCATACCCTGTGGAAGACACAGTCGTGTGTCAAGCACTTGAGTGGAACCCACAAGAGAAACGGAAAAGGAGAACGTCCTGAACAGGTTGGAGATAAAGTCTTCTTAATGAACTGAAGAATGCTGAACTATCCAGGAAAGCCATAAAGAAAGCGCCCAGAGATCAGGAAAAGTGGAGGACAATAGTTGAGGCTCTATGCTCCACGAGGAACGGAGAGAAATAGATGAATAAATAATTTGTAATATCAGCTAATTTTCTTCAATTTTGAGTTTTAATAATGTACTTCAAATGATAAATCAGCTAACCATAGCACCAGTTCTTACATTGTCGGTATATACAACATGTTCTGTAGGGTGTCTGTATCGTGCTGTTTTCTGCTCCAAGTTGTGCTTCTAAATCTACACGAGAAATATGCCAGCACATCGTTTCCTGCTTCAAGTTGTGCTTCTAAATCTACCCGAGAAATATGCCAGCACATCGTTTTCATGACAATGTCATTGATGTCATTATATTTGTGACCTGGCATTAGCCAGTAGTAATAGTTCATAAGGTTAAAAACGTACATCCTGTTTCACGCCAGGCTGCCATTTTGTCACTTTGATTTTAAAATGACAATGCAGTTCTTCTCTATGGTTCAACTAGCTGTGTCACATTTCCGAGATGTTATTTATTTCGGTTCTATCGTTATATTTTATTTTTAGGTCTTCCAGCAAAAACAAGATCACACGACAGTTTGCTAGGCACCGCTGAAGATCAATCTAGTGCCATGTCAGCCGGCGTAGACGATCATGTCTTACCACAACACTCTCTGTTTGGTGCATGTAATCAGTTCTGACGTCGATCTTCTGTCGAACCATGATGTCAGACCATCCAATATCTTCTTCTTCTGTCTTCCACGATCTCTCCTTTCTTGAATTTTACCTGTTGTTACCAAATGTTCTAAGCCTTCTCTTAGCATTAAATGCATGAAGAGCCTTGATTGTCTGATGATTATTCTTCTAAGAGCCTTGATTGTCTGATGATTATTCTTTTGATAAGGTTGTTGTCTGATTTCTTGATAAGAGCCTGATGTCTGATGATTATTCTTTCATAGAGCCTTGATTGATCTGATGATTATTCTTTTTCATAGGGCCCTTGATTGTCTGATGATTATTCTTTTCATAAACCTGATTGTCTGATGTTATTCTTTTCTAGAACCTTGATTGTCTGATGATTATTCTTTTGATAAAGCGATTGTCTGATGATTATTCTTTTCATAAGAGCCTTGATTGTCTGATGATTATTCTTTTCATAAGAGCCTTGATTGTCTGATGATTATTCTTTTCATAAGAGCCTTGATTGTCTGATGATTATTCTTTTCATAAGAGCCTTGATTGTCTGATGATTATTCTTTTCATAAGAGCCTTGATTGTCTGATGATTATTCTTTTCATAAGAGCCTTGATTGTCTGATGATTATTCTTTTGATAAGATTTCTTTGTGTGCAAGCCTGATTAAAAACTTCCTCATTTGTTTTCTTTGCTGTCTTCAAATATTATATCACAACATACACTGATTTTCTTTTTTTCCTTTTCTCCAATCCTGGTTTGCCTCACGTTGTCAGGAAAAGAAGAGATGTCTAGAACGGGCTTTTGTTTGCGCTTCATAAACATTGTTTTCCGTCACCTCTGATATCTCTTAGGTCCACCTTTTGCGTGGCCCGCCTTTTGCTTTGTCATGTACCATGTATTGGAGAAACATTGCTCTTTGAGGTGTACTTTGGTCTGTTGTATCCATTGTATTGGAAAACATTGCTCTTTGGGTGTACTGTCTGTTGGTAATCTCCTTATATGACATAACCATTGAATTTATTGTTTCTTGATGAAGTTTAGTACTGATGTTGTTTCTTGATTTAGATTGTTTTTCTTGATGAAGTTTAGTACTGATGTTGTACCCACTTTATTCTAGATTTCTTCATTGCTTAACCGGTCTCTTCTTGTTACTTCCAGCATTCTGCATAGACACGTCATCTCTGTAGATACATGCAGTGATACACATACCAGACAGGAAAGAGGTGACCATACAAGCGCTACGCTGACGGGAAAGTGAAGTCAATGAGCTGCTCTTATCTACGAAGCGCATGAATGAGCTCTCTCCCATATTCTATTCTTTAAATTGACACAACAACGCTACAAGAGTAACAAGATCAGATAATTCCATCATTGTAAATAGCATCGATTCCATTTCAAAAATATGTTTAGTTTGAGAAATATTCATGGCGATTCTGTAGTATGAGATAATAATGACTGTCTATAAGTCGTGAGGTATTTGTTATTACCAAGTAATACGGGCATGTAGGACAATGAGCAAGCAGCACGTCTGGCTGACACAGCAGTGATCGATGAAGAACAAGCAATAAGTAGGTCAGACATCATCAATGTCATAAGAGAACAGATTGAATCAATGATTTTTTTAAACAAACACATATATGCATCGTCATCCTATCCAGGGGAAGTAGACACGACTGAAACCAGGAACTTCCAGATAAGAACACTTTACTAGTGGTATATCTTCTTCAGTTATCAGTTATATGAGGACTATCATCATATCACTTCGGACATGTCCATAGGTGCTTCGATCTCCGTCTCAGCAAATCCAGCAGCGTCCAGCGGCCCAACACGCCAGTTCGATGTTGATTAATCAATCTCTTTGCATATTTAGTATGTCGATCTTTTCGGGTTGCACCAATATTGACACCCATCTCTTTCAATCTGGTCAGCGAGTGGGATTCACAGCCCTGAAACTCCTCTGTTCGGAAAGACTCACTCAGTGCGTGAAGAATGTCATTTCTATCCATGGCAACTCCCTCTGATATTGTAGCCAAGCCAGCCAATCTATCAGTTCGTTCATTACTCCTAACTCCTGCGTGCCCAGAGACAAAAATGAAGGTGATTTTTCTGATCATTGTCTGTACCAGTAGCTCCACCCAGGTGCGTCTCACCATTCCTGACTCGACATTACGAATCATGCTCATGGAGTCACTACTTCTTCTTCTTCTCGTTCACCCGCTATGAATTCAGACGTTGTCAGTACGTCGAGGATGGTGCTTCTGGCTGATGATTGCGTGAAGACTTGCTTTCCATCATCAGTGTCCCTCGCCATTCAGGCGAACCTTCTCCTACTTCAGAGGTCGATGGTGATACAAGACATTTCATTAATCAACCCCGAACTGGGATGATCAGTTACCTTACTCTGATGGAAGTATTGAGAAGGAGATCTGAGCACATATGAACATGACCGGAGTACAATGGTAAAGATCCTCACTAATCACTATTCACTAATCACTAATCACTATTCACTATTCACTAATCACTATTCAATAGACTAAAAGGTAGATGGAGAAACAACATCAAAGAAATACTGTAAGAACATGTTTCAGTTTCAGTTTGGAATATCTTCATTGCACATCGGACATGTCCAGAGGTGCTACGACCTCCTTCGAAGTATCTTGAACAGCGTCCAGCGACTGATCGTACCAGTTCGATTTTGATTGATGAGCCGAGTCGTATACCTGTTATGCTGTTCTTTTCTTGCTACTCTGATCTTCAATCCCAGCTCTTGCAATTTAGCAGTTGACGTGGATTGGTTTAAATGAAACTTTTCTTTGCCTTCACACTCTATGGGGCGGTGAGGGTGTCAACTCTATCGATTGGATGGCCCCCTGATATGGTGGCAGAGTCAGCCAGCTTGTCTGCTCTCTCATTGCCAACGACACCCATATGCCAGGGAATGAAGATACGTGTAATTCTGCAAATTGTTGACGCTTGTAGTGATTTAGTCCATTGCGTGCGCACCGAACCAGCCTCTACCTTTCGGATATTACTCAACGAATCACTCAGAATGCACTTATGAGTGTAGTTTTGTGACTCCAGCCCTAGTAGTGCCCTAGTCATCGTCAATAACTCTATTGTAACATGTAAAAACATATGCTCTGCAATACACTTGACACAACAAATGTAACTTAACTGTTCCACAACTCTTCTTTGACTTCATAGACAGACAAGAAGAAGAAAAATTGGCAATGATATCTTCTATGCCAACCTCTCTGTTTTCTCCTTTGTAATAGTCCATTGGAATTCCTCTCTTATAGGGTCATATGTCCTGTCTAAGGTTGAAGTGTGAGGCTAACGACAGGGAGCATACTAGTCTTACTAATTCTCTCTCATAGGGTCATATGTCCTGTCTAAGGGTGAAGGGGTGAGGCTAACGACAGGGGGCATACAACACTAACTAATTATCTCTTATTCATACCTAATGTAGTCAACCATATTCATTTTCAACACAGATATGTCAAACTGACATTACACACCTACTCACTCACAAAATGTAACACTGCTAGTCGATCAAATTACTAAATATATCAACTTTGATGTGGTATAAGCATGATATATATGATATACAGTGAATCAATTGACAGACATATATGCAAAGAAAAACAGACAACTTGTCATCTATAGCATCAAAAGTTGGACAGCAGATAAGCTATGAAAAAACAAATGTAATGAAGACACCTATGACAAATAATGCAGATATCACACTGGAATCTAAAATGATAAAAATAACAGAGCAGTTCACCTATTTATGTAGCAATTTTGATTGCACAGGAAATGTTAAAAAGAAATTATGATACGAATTGGCAAAGCAACATCGGCTTTTAAAAGTCTAAATAAAATATGGAACTGCAGGTTATATAGTATTAAAACTAAATTACGAATTTTCAATTCAAATGTTGTATCAATCCTAACATATGCCAGCGAGAGTTGGAAAATGACTAAAGATATAGAAAGCAAGTTGAATGCATTTGAAAATAGATGTCTGCGAAAAATGATGAACATAAAATGAAACGAACTCAGGAGTGATGAAATCAGCGATATGTCTGGTCAACCACTAGTGACAACTGTTATAAGAAAGAGAAGATGGAGATATGTTGGACAAACCTTGAGGAGAAATGATCAACGAATATCAAAGCAGACATTGAAGTGGGATGCAAAGGGTTCAAGAAAGAGAGGACGACCTAAGGAGACCCTGAAACGAACTTTGCTGAGATAGGCAGGAAATATCGGTCTTAGTTCCATGGAGGAGATTGAGCGAGTTGCACAGGACAGAGCAGTATGGAGAAATTGCTTGCAGGCTCTATGTAACGTATAACGGTACAAGAGAAATTATTATTATATTGTTATTAATTGGCACATAAATTATATAATAAAGTGCGATTTGTTTGGTAACGTCTAGTGTAGTATTGTAGAACTGAATACAAATGAGATTCGATTTGTTTGGTAACGTCGAGTATAGTATTGTAGAACTGAATACAAATGAGATTCGATTTGTTTGGTAACGTCGAGTGTAGTATTGTAGAACTGAATACAAATGAGATTCGATTTGTTTGGTAAAGTCTAGTGTAGTATTGTAGAACTGAATACAAATGAGATTCGATTTGTTTGGTAACGTCTAGTGTAGTATTGTAGAACTGAATACAAATGAGATTCGATTTGTTTGGTAAAGTCTAGTGTAGTATTGTAGAACTGAATACAAATGAGATTCGATTTGTTTGGCAACGTCGAGTGTAGTATTGTAGAACTGAATACAAATGAGATTCGATTTGTTTGGTAACGTCGAGTGTAGTATTGTAGAACTGAATGTTGTAGAACTGAATGTTGTAGAACTGAATGTTGTAGAACTGAATGTTGTAGAACTGAATATTGTAGAACTGAATATTGTAGAACTGAATGTTGTAGAACTGAATGTTGTAGAACTGAATCTTGTAGAACTGAATATTGTAGAACTGAATACAAATGAGATTCGATTTGTTCGGTAACGTCGAGTGTAGTATTGTAGAACTGAATGTTGTAGAACTGAATGTTGTAGAACTGAATGTTGTAGAACTGAATGTTGTAGAACTGAATGTTGTAGAACTGAATGTTGTAGAACTGAATGTTGTAGAACTGAATACAAATGAGATTTATAAAAACTTAATTGATTATTTTTCTACTTCTTCTTCGAACGTTTCATATAACGATTATTTGTTAAACCACTCTTTGTGATCTGTATGTGATCCGAGCCTAAGAGCAGTTGTAAGTTATTCATATCGATTATTTGTTAAACCACTCTTTGTGATCTGTATGTGATCCGAGCCTAAGAGCAGTTGTAAGTTATTCATATCGATTATTTGTTAAACCACTCTTTGTGATCTGTATGTGATCCGAGTCTAAGAGCAGTTGTAAGTTATTCATATCGATTATTTGTTAAACCACTCTTTGTGATCTGTATGTGATCCGAGCCTAAGAGCAGTTGTAAGTTATTCATATAACGATTATTTGTTAAACCACTCTTTGTGATCTGTATGTGATCCGAGCCTAAGAGCAGTTGTAAGTTATTCATATAACGATTATTTGTTAAACCACTCTTTGTGATCTGTATGTGATCCGAGCCTAAGAGCAGTTGTAAGTTATTCATATCAATTATTTGTTAAACCACTCTTTGTGATCTGTATGTGATCCGAGCCTAAGAGCAGTTGTAAGTTATTCATATCGATCATTTGTTAAACCACTCTTTGTGATCTGTATGTGATCCGAGTCTAAGAGCAGTTGTAAGTTATTCATATAACGATTATTTGTTAAACCACTCTTTGTGATCTGTATGTGATCCGAGCCTAAGAGCAGTTGTAAGTTATTCATATCAATTATTTGTTAAACCACTCTTTGTGATCTGTATGTGATCCGAGCCTAAGAGCAGTTGTAAGTTATTCATATCAATTATTTGTTAAACCACTCTTTGTGATCTGTATGTGATCCGAGCCTAAGAGCAGTTGTAAGTTATTCATATCGATTATTTGTTAAACCACTCTTTGTGATCTGTATGTGATCCGAGCCTAAGAGCAGTTGTAAGTTATTCATATCGATCATTTGTTAAACCACTCTTTGTGATCTGTATGTGATCCGAGTCTAAGAGCAGTTGTAAGTTATTCATATCGATTATTTGTTAAACCACTCTTTGTGATCTGTATGTGATCCGAGCCTAAGAGCAGTTGTAAGTTATTCATATCGATCATTTGTTAAACCACTCTTTGTGATCTGTATGTGATCCGAGTCTAAGAGCAGTTGTAAGTTATTCATATCGATCATTTGTTAAACCACTCTTTGTGATCTGTATGTGATCCGAGCCTAAGAGCAGTTGTAAGTTATTCATATCGATCATTTGTTAAACCACTCTTTGTGATCTGTATGTGATCCGAGTCTAAGAGCAGTTGTAAGTTATTCATATCGATTATTTGTTAAACCACTCTTTGTGATCTGTATGTGATCCGAGCCTAAGAGCAGTTGTAAGTTATTCATATCAATTATTTGTTAAACCACTCTTTGTGATCTGTATGTGATCCGAGCCTAAGAGCAGTTGTAAGTTATTCATATAACGATTATTTGTTAAACCACTCTTTGTGATCTGTATGTGATCCGAGCCTAAGAGCAGTTGTAAGTTATTCATATCAATTATTTGTTAAACCACTCTTTGTGATCTGTATGTGATCCGAGCCTAAGAGCAGTTGTAAGTTATTCATATCGATTATTTGTTAAACCACTCTTTGTGATCTGTATGTGATCCGAGCCTAAGAGCAGTTGTAAGTTATTCATATCGATCATTTGTTAAACCACTCTTTGTGATCTGTATGTGATCCGAGTCTAAGAGCAGTTGTAAGTTATTCATATCGATTATTTGTTAAACCACTCTTTGTGATCTGTATGTGATCCGAGCCTAAGAGCAGTTGTAAGTTATTCATATCGATCATTTGTTAAACCACTCTTTGTGATCTGTATGTGATCCGAGTCTAAGAGCAGTTGTAAGTTATTCATATCGATCATTTGTTAAACCACTCTTTGTGATCTGTATGTGATCCGAGCCTAAGAGCAGTTGTAAGTTATTCATATCGATTATTTGTTAAACCACTCTTTGTGATCTGTATGTGATCCGAGCCTAAGAGCAGTTGTAAGTTATTCATATCGATTATTTGTTAAACCACTCTTTGTGATCTGTATGTGATCCGAGCCTAAGAGCAGTTGTAAGTTATTCATATCGATTATTTGTTAAACCACTCTTTGTGATCTGTATGTGATCCGAGCCTAAGAGCAGTTGTAAGTTATTCATATCGATCATTTGTTAAACCACTCTTTGTGATCTGTATGTGATCCGAGCCTAAGAGCAGTTGTAAGTTATTCCAGTTATGCGCCTACAAGTAGGCCAGTACATCCGATTTCTGCGACGCTTTTTATTTACTAGGGTAGCTTCTCTAGGCACCTAACTCAGTCATCTCTTACGACATGCCTTGAAGGACCGATTGTTACTATTCTTTGCTCCACGTGCAAACCCCGGCAATACACTGGTGATCTAACTTTCAAAATGGACACAAAATCAGACACAATAGAAAACATCAAATTTCTCTTTTACTCCGAAGAAGATAAAACGAGTTTCAGCTCGTGTGTGTGTGTGTGTATGAAAGTAGTTACTGATAGTATAAATCGATAATATGTGTGTTGGTGTGTTGAGACTAATATCCTGAAGGTCAGAGACATCATTAAAACAGAGATTGTTCATCAGCCATTTTATTAGTTTCTAACACTTTGATTAGAATTTTCGATTTAACTCCATCCATACCACATACCACTATAGAAGACGATATGTTGCAATTTGGAATATGTATTGTCTTATAATTCCATGGAGGAGCTTGAGCGAGTTGCCCAGCATAGAGCGATATAGAGAAATTGCTTGCAGGCCCTTATGTAACGTATAACGGTACGAGAGGAATTATTATTATTTATTTATTATTCTTCTGTTATAAATAAAATACGGATGCGAGTCAGGGACAATAAACAAACAGATTGAAAAATCTCTGAGGGCTACAGAGATGTGGTTTTACAGAAGAATGATGAGAATCCAGTGGACTGCTAAAATGACTAATGAGTAGGTGTTGAATGAGATCAAGACACAGTAAAGCTTATCATCAATTTAAAAAAGAGGCAGTCATCATTTTTCGGGCATGTGATGAGAAAGGAAGTTTTAGAAGACATTGTAGCAACTGGTAAAATCGAGATAAGACGAGACAGAGGAAGACAGAGAGAGAAAAGTTTAGATAACCTGACTTCATGGCACGGAAGAGCGTCAACATCTGAGATGATAGCAAACACAGAGACAGATTTTTGGAGATGAATGATCGCCTACGTCAGCCGGCACGGCACCTGATGATGATAAATAAAATATCCTATAATCTTTTTCAGCTATTAGGGTATGAAGTGCCTGTCACGTCATATTTCTAGATCCGAATGTGCAGAAGGTAGGAGGGCCAATTCCTTTCCTCACGTGTGGTACATCGATTGCTGGATTGAACCTAACAACCCTCTTGAGATCGAGTCGATAAGAGAGCGCTTACACATTACGCTAATCCGTCCCACATACATTCTCTTATTTTTCCGATTTTAGTTTCTCTGTCTGTCCCACATCCATTCTCTTATTTCTCCGATTTTTGTTTCTCTGTCCGTCCCACATCCATTCTCTTATTTCTCCGATTTTAGTTTCTCTGTCCGTCCCACATTCATTCTCTTATTTCTCCGATTTTAGTTTCTCTGTCCGTCACACATTCATTCTCTTATTTCTCCGATTTTAGTTTCTCTGTCCGTCACACATTCATTCTCTTATTTCTTCGATTTTAGTTTCTCTGTCCGTCCCACATCCATTCTCTTATTTCTCCGATTTTAATTTCTCTGTCCGTCCCACATTCATTCTCTTATTTCTCCGATTTTAGTTTCTTGTCAGTCCCACATTCATTCTCTTATTTCTCCGATTTTAGTTTCTTGTCAGTCCCACATTCATTCTCTTATTTCTCCGATTTTAGTTTCTTGTCAGTCCCACATCCATTCTCTTATTTCTCCGATTTTAGTTTCTTGTCAGTCCCATTAGATCGAGAATAAAATTACTCCTCCTTGTGATGCTGGGGTCCGAGTGGTGCTGGGGCCCGTGTGGTGCTGGGGCCCGTGTGGTGCTGGGGCCTGCAAGAGAAGCAAAGAATAGTATCACTGCTACCTACTAGGCATGTCGTAAGATGTGACTGAGATAGGGGCTTAGGGAAGGAACCCTAGTAAATTAAAAAGCGTCGCAGAAATCGGATATCCTGGCCTACTTGTAGGCGCATAATTGGCACAATGTACAATCGCTCTTAGGCTCGGATCACATACAGATCACACAGAGTGGTTAACAAGTGGTCGATATGGAGCGTTTGAAGAAGAAGAAAATGACTCCCGTTTAAATGTGTTGCCAAGGAAAAGATCAACAGGAAACACACATGGCAGTACCCCAATGGTTGACAGAGGATTAAACAGAAAGAATACAATCTCGTGCACCGCCGGCGGTCTTCAGCAACTTCAGTATCACAGATGGCAGACAGTGCTGTCGTTTTGAAATTGAATTACTGTCCGCACTGACTGTTTGTGTCTCGTCTAGACAATATGTCAGCATATATGTATGTAGTTCTGGAGGTTAGAGATAATATATGCGTCTATGTCTGTGCGGGTATGAGTCAGAACTGGAGTATTATGACCAATCAGATCTCACACAATGTTGAAGTATAACTCGAGAGATATTATTTATATACGAGTTGTTGTTGGTTTTTTTTTCTCTCTCTCTCTCTCTCTCTTCTCTCTTCTCTCCTTCTCTTCTCTCCTTTCTCTCTTTCTCTTCTCTCTTTCTTCTCTCTCTTCTTCTCTCCTCTTCTCTTTCTCTCTCTTCTCTCTCTCTTTCTCTCTTTCTTCTCTCTTTCTTCTCTCTTCTCTTCTCTCTCTTTCTCTTTCTCTCTCTCTCTCTCTCTTCTCTCTCTCTCTCTCTCTTTCTCTCTCTCTCTTCTCTGCGATCACTGCTTAGACTGATGTACCAGATTTCCCCATAAATTCTGCTGTTGTTTTTAGGGACGCCGTCCTTCCGTACAGCTTCTCATTTTATGTGGAAATCTGATTCATGTAGCCTTAGCATGGGTGTGCTTCGTCACATCTTTAACGACATTTGGAGCTCTGGTGCTTATCCCTTGGCGATGTGTCCGGTTTTAGCCAGCGTTTACTGGGTTCGCTTTCCGTCAGCCTTTGGCTGTCCCAGCCGACCTGCAAGGCAGCAGGTGCTATTTTATTTTAGGGTAGCTACCCTTAGACAACCTTCCCTCCCGGGTTGTTGAACGTCATCTGCCCAGGTTACCAGTCTTTTTGGACTGTTTTGGGTTTTTCTGCCGTCCAGTTTTGTGTACGGTTTGCTCTGCTAGCCTTTGATTGTCCCCAATCAAACTACAAGGCAGTAGTAGTTCTCTGCAAGGAGAAACGCGGTTATTGTTCTCTGGGTGGAGACCCTATCTTCAAGGCTCGCCACCGTTTTGTCTACCTCACGTTTCTTTGGGTACCCTTCGACCATTTCTGTTTGTGCCCTTGTCCACCGACTGGGTCCACTCCTTTTCTCTTCGTCCCTTGTGCTCACATTGTTCTACTGGGCGACACCTTACCCATTTCTATCTCACTGTGCACAGCTTATCACCATTCACTAGGAACGTTTGCACTGGATTCAAGTCTCTGCTGGGCTTTCCAGTTTTTTTGCACATTTGGGTGATCCGCCCACAAATACGTTTGTTCCGCCTTTTCGTCGCTCCATCATCAGCGCCGTGCATGTCTGCCCCGCAGGTGGGCTCACCTGTGTATCGTCCGTATGCGTGTTCGCTCTGCTTTGGTGCCTGCTCACCGTGTTTATCAGGCTTCTCACCGTGCTCACATTTACTATGCCTCGAGACGGTCAGGACAGGCCACTCAATTCGGGCCTCCACCTCAGGGCTCCGAGTTTCGCCCCATGTGGGTCCACGTCTCTTCTCTGGATGCACCCTCATCCCTTTATGTTTATTTGTTCAGCTTTTCCTATCGGTCGGGAGAGACGTGCATTAATAGCCACTCTGGGATTCTGCTCGTCTGTGTTGCGAGTGGATCTCATCTAATGTAACTGCGTCTGCATCCTACTTTACCAGAGTAGCTCTCCTCGATCTCACCAGCTTAGCCAGACAGGAACTGTTGTTTGTTTCCAGGGTCACCACGTGGAGGTGGGGTAGGATCTTTGTTAGTGCCAGCTCAATAATCCTGGCGCGACCTTGTCCCTATGCGCCTCTGACCCCCTTTCTTTCTCTCTCTCTTTTCTCTCTCGTCTGTAGCACAACATTTATTTTATTATAAAGTCGTTAGTTCTCTTTCTTTCTCTCTCTCTCTTTCTCTCTCTCTCTCTCTCTCTCTCTAGTCTGTGGCGCAACATAAATTATATTATAAAGTTGTTAATTCTCTCTCCCTCTCTCCTTCCTCATTCTATCTCCCTCATTCTCTCTTCTCTCTCTCTGCTCTCTTTAGTCTGTGGCGCACTTGGCACTTTGGACACCAACAACATATATTATAAAGTTGTTGGTTTTCTCTCTCTCTTTCTTTCTCTTCTCTCTCTCTCTCTCACCTCTCTCTAGGTTATGGCGTACTTGGCTCTTGTGGATGCAATAAAAGCACAGTATTCTTCACTGTTCCTGACCATCCTCTGTGTTATGTTCCATCTGTTATTCATTTCTTTCTGTTAATGCTCTAACGTTCTCCTCCAGGTGGTTTGTAGAAAACTGACATCTCAGCTCAAACTAGTCTGAAATTTGGTTACTTCTGTTCTACATGTCATACGTGCTTAAGTCGGGACCGATCAGACTAACGTTCTCGGAGCAAACCAGACAGATTCCACTGTGGGGTTAACATGGTTGATAAGAAAGAACTCAAGAAGAAGAAGATCTCAGATCAGACAGTAATGGATGTGATTCTTCTTCTTCTTCTGCGAACGCTCCACTTGTTAATCACTTTTGTGATGTATGTGACTGAGCCTAAGAACGATTGTATGTTGTACTATAGTGAAACACGTACACAGTATTATAGTTTTAAAATATAAATAGTGACGATAAAGTCAAGCACATCAGCTTTTATCAAGCAAAGAAAACAGGAGTGACAATAAAATGAAAATGGACGACCAAATAACGATCAGGATCTGAATAGATAACGAATAATGTACTAAAAACACATAAAAACAGTGAAAGAAACAATGAACATCTAGTAATATATAACTTGAATACATGCAACATATACCATACAGATAAAGCATGGAAGACAAGGCATAGCTTGATGGCGTGGTCGTTGGGTGGCCATACAAAGAAATACCGCTCAGAGAATGACTCAATCATCAGAGGAACATGATCTGGCTGCACTGGACATCGGCCTCGAATGCCAGATCATTGAATGGGTATACAGTCACAGAGCATTGGCGATCGCGCAGTGTTACGAATCGGTACTGAGTCTTCCCGGGTTCAATAGCCTTGTTACGCTTGCAGATAATGGCATAGACAATTGGATCGCGGAAACTGTTACGAACGACGGCTTTTAAAGCACCGTGCGGGTTACATGCAAGTGTTGCAGGCCGACGGCCACACTGGATGGTGAAATGACTCTGATGTTGCCGAGGCGACTGTGAACAACATACCTCAGTTCTGCCGCTCAACGCCCCCAAAGGATAGTGTTGGAAGATTGAAGTGTATCAGAAGACTGAAGAATGAGAGATGAGGAATAAGACTTTCTTCACAAGGGAATAGGAGGGTGGAGTTAAGACAAGTTCCCCTCGTCAGAATGGGAGTTATATGCTGGTTAGAGAGAGCCTCCTGGCGAGAAATTTGCTGAACGCGCCGCATAGCAGAAGCAAGCACCTTATCCGGGCTCTCTCTAACCAGCATATAACTTCCAATTCTGACAGGGTGAAACTTGTCTTAACTTTCCACCCTCATAGTTACCTTGTGAAGAAAGTCTTATTCCGTCATCTCTCCATTCTTCAGTCTGATCCTGATAAACGTTCAATCTTCCAACACTATCCTTTGGTGGCGTACAGACGGGACAGAAGCTCTTAGATATGTTAGTTCACAGTCGCCTCAAGCCTAACATCCAGAGTCATTTTGGCACCATCCAGCGTGGGGCGTCGGCGCTGTAACACTTGTGCTTATGTAATACAGACCCGCACGGTGTCTTTCCAAAAGCCACGTTCGTTGTTGAAGACAGTTTCACGTGCGAGTCCTGTAATATTATCTATGCCATTATCTGCAAGCGGTGCAACAAGGCCTATATTGGGGGAACCGGCAGGAGACTCAGTGACCGATTCGCCCAACACTTGCGCGATATACGCCAATGCTCTGTGACCCTGTAGCTACCCATTTCAATGATACTGGCCATTCAGGAGCTTGCGATGTCCAGGTCACAGCCATCCGATCATGTTCCTCTGATGATCGTAGTCGATTTGCTCTGAGAATCGGTTGATTTCTTTGTATGGTACCTTGCGACCACGCGGGCTCAACGTATTACATTCTTATGCTTCTTAGTACTTTCTTTTCCCATGCTTTATAATCTATATGGGTATATGTTGCATGTATTCAAGTTATATATTTACTAGATGTTTCATTGTTTCTTTTCTATTTCTAGTTTTTATGTGTGTTTTTGTGTTACATTTATTTCGTTATTCGTTTTTATTCCAGATTTTCCTTAGATACGTTGGTATTTGGTCGTCCATTTGTGTTTCATTTTAATTTGTCACTCCTGTTTGTTCGTTTGCTTGATAAAGGCCTTGTTGGTCGAAACGTTGCTGTTTATCGTCACTGTTTATGTATTTTGTAAAACTATAGTACTTTGTTTGTACGTGTTTCACTATTTACCAAGTTTTACTGCAGTCTTCCCCTATTTCGATATGTTGTACCAGGTAATGCACCTGCAAATAGGAAAGCACATCTGATTTCTGCGATGCTTTTATTTATTAGGTAGTCTCCATGGCGACTACATCAGTCGCCTTGTTTGTTGTAGTGGTAATATTCCTTGCTTCTTTTGAGGGCTCTGGCACCACACGGCGATATGAATTTATGATGTAGCGGATGATTTGAGTATGACGGTTGCAGAGGCGGGACATCTGACCTATGAAAGAGAGAAATTCAGTAGAACGATTAGGGTAGCAAAGTTCTGCTCAGGACAAGCTATTTGATGATTAATACTTATCTAGTGTTCCAGTGTTGCCCTTCAGTTTAATCTCATACATTGATATCTGCATGCGTTTGTAAGATATTACTCTGTTACATATAATATGTTCCAGCGTACTTACCATTGACTGACTACGCCATTGCTCTAACCACTTGACTGCACCATATCTCTCCATGACCATAAAAGGCATGGCTGTGTGATACAATTAGGGGGCTGAAGAACCATTAGGGAATCGTTTCCAACATTCCTTCTAGAAGGAATGCAACGACTGCATACCGCCACGCCTCCCAAACGTCTGATATCGTCTGCCCGTATTTCTTTTACAAGCTATTTTCATACACACTTTTCTTTATAATTGTTTCTACATCCGGGTTTTCACCTGCCATTTTGTGTGTCACTTCCGCTGGAAGATTAATTCAGTCTAGTAAGGATTTACCTAATTGGGGAATATCAGTGTCCTGGAAGTATTATTATAAAGTAATGAGTGCTGGAAAATGACCCAAAACATCATGCACAAGCTGGAGACATTTCAATATAAATGTTGAAGAAAATTGGTTAATAAACTGACGTCACAGCACTCCACGCGGACCTCTAGGTGCTCAGTCACCTCCAAGAGATTTCGAAGGGTATGCATACTGATGGTTCCTGTAACTCCCTGGTTAAATACATTTCTCTCTCTGCCTCTCAAGCAACCAGTTCTACTTGTACAATGTGTAATTCCATACTTCGTTAATCGCTCTAATGAGAGTCTAATGACTAAAGACGAACACTGGCCAATAGCATAAGAAGAGCTTGTAAACAGAACACACTAAGCATCACTGAAGAAGACCAGCATTAACAGAAGAAGATGGAGATGGAATGGTCATGTTTGTTGTATGCCAGTAGAGGCATTGGTTAGGACAGCTCTCTGAGTAACGTCAGATGGGAAAGAAAAGCTTGGACGACCAAAAGAAACATGGAGAAGATCTTTGAAAAGAGAGTTGAAAGATTGAGGCCTGCCATGGGATACTATGTCATTATAAGTGGCAGAGATCCACCACGGTTCGTGCGCTTTTTTTTGTAGGTAAGATGTCAGGGGTTAAGTTCCACTGTGGAGAAGAATTTTTCAGCCACAATAGCTCTCAGGTCGACCTAGTCTGAACTGTGTATTGGAGAAACACTGGTAAGTAAAACCAGCCAACGTGATGTCCCCCACATCGTCCATCGTGATGTCCACCACATCGTCCATCGTGATGTCCACCACATCATTCATCGTGATGTCCACCACATCATTCATCGTGATGTCCACCACATCATTCATCGTGATGTCCACCACATCATTCATCGTGATGTCCACCACATCATTCATCGTGATGTCCCCGACATCATTCATCGTGATGTCCCGACATCATCCATCGTGATGTCCACCACATCGTCCAGCGTCTAATCAAAGAAAAGATACATGCCTAGCTCCTTACTTCCCAATATATCACATGATATCAGTCATTTTCCCATTTTGAATTTTAAGTGGGAGGCGTTTTTCAGTTCTACATTGTTTTCAATATTCGAGTCCTCAAATTCTTGTTTTTAAGTGCCTTGCTTATAACCTTTGACTTCAGTAACCTTGTACATCCGCTTAGTGACATTAAAAAATGCTTTATAAATCTCATATAGAATCGTTGCTTGTTACCCATCCCTTCCCCACATACAAAACCATACACACACTTAAACACATGATACACATCACAACACACATGGGTAGGTACACATCAGTAATCATACATGTTGACATGGGTAGGTACACATCAGTAATCATACATGTTGACATGGGTAGGTACACATCAGTAATCAGACATGTTGACATGGGTAGGTACACATCAGTAATCATACATGTTGACATGGGTGGGTACACATCAGTAATCATACATGTTGACATGGGTAGGTACACATCAGTAATCATACATGTTGACATGGGTGGGTACACATCAGTAATCAGACATGTTGACATGATGGACATCGAATCCATGTGACATGGGTACACATCAGTAATCATACATGTTGACTTCATGTTTATGTCAGGTCAATTACTTTGAAACAGCGGTTCTCAATCTTTTTCAGCCAGCTCCACCTTCGAAGGTGAGGCAAGATTTTCACGTCCCCCTTACAGATGAGGCAAACCTCTACGCGCCCTCACCCTTGTAGATGACGCAAGACATCCACGCCCTTTGAAGATAAGGCAAGACTACCTCAACCTCTCACCCTTCTTGAAGATGAGGCCTTTTTTCCTCATTTCCTCCACCGATTTAACTGTAATTTCCAAAGAGTACAGAAAATGTTTCTAACTCTGAGCGTTATAGCAGCGCTGTCCCCTAAACACAATAACATTGACAGTGAGAAATGTAAACATCCAATAATAATGTCGAGAAATTTGAGAAAAACGTTAACTGAGTCTCTTCTCCGCTACCTTCTTCTTTCCGCCACCTTCTTCTTCTCCGCCACCTTCTTCTTCTCCGCCACCTTCTTCTTCTCCGCCACTTCCTTCTTCTCCGCCACCTCCTTCTTCTCCGCCACCTCCTTCTTCTCCGCCACCTCCTTCTTCTCCGCCACCTCCTTCTTCTCCGCCACCTCCTTCTTCTCCGCCACCTCCTTCTTCTCCGCCACCTCCTTCTTCTCCGCCACCTCCTTCTTCTCCGCCACCTCCTTCTTCTCCGCCACCTCCTTCTTCTCCGCCACCTCCTTCTTCTCCGCCACCTCCTTCTTCTCCGCCACCTCTTTTCTCCGCCACCTCCTTCTTCTTCTCCGCCACCTCCTTCTTCTCGTTCGCCAGCTCCTTCTTCTCCGCCACCTCCTTCTTCTCGTTCGCCAGCTAGGAATTCATGCGTAGTCAGGGCGCATAGTATGGCGATTTAAACTGATTATTGATATGTGAAGACTTGCTTTTGAAAATCATCCATGTCCATCGCTATTCAGGAGAGCTTTCTCCAATTTCAGAAATAATTAACTGAAGATAAAATCAATGATGTTCTTGTTAAGTAACTGAAGACAAAATCAGTGATGTTCTTTTTAAGTAACTGGAGACAAAATCAATGATGTTCTTGTTAAGTAACTGAAGACAAAATCAATGATGTTCTTGTTAAGTAACTGGAGACAAAATCAGTGATGTTCTTGTTAAGTAACTGAAGACAAAATCAATGATGTTCTTGTTAAGTAACTGAAGACAAAATCAATGATGTTCTTGTTAAGTAACTGAAGACAAAATCAATGATGTTCTTGTTAAGTAACTGAAGACAAAATCAATGATGTTCTTGTTAATTAACTGACACAAATCAATGATGTTCTTGTTAAGTAACTGAAGACAAAATCAGTGATGTTCTTGTTAAGTAACTGAAGACAAAATCAGTGATGTTCTTGTTAAGTAACTGAAGACAAAATCAATGATGTTCTTGTTAAGTAACTGAAGACAAAATCAGTGATGTTCTTGTTAAGTAACTGAAGACAAAATCAATGATGTTCTTGTTAAGTAACTGAAGACAAAATCAATGATGTTCTTGTTAAGTAACTGAAGACAAAATCAATGATGTTCTTGTTAAGTAACTGAAGACAAAATCAATGATGTTCTTGTTAAGTAACTGAACACAAATCAATGATGTTCTTTTGGAAAGAAATTTTTGGAAAGAAATTTTAAACTGACAATTTTCAAGGAAAAAAGACCATACCTTAACTTGGAAAACAAGCTAGTAAAAAATAATTGAAGACACAATACACTCATTTTTTAATTACGTTAAATGCATCCTGTGATCCTGTCGGACTTCTCACTGAGGAGACATGCCTCCTGTGATCCTGCCAGACTTCTCACTGAGGAGACGTGTCTCCTAGTTTGAGTATCACTGTTCTAAAGGCTGCAGAAAATTCAACTGAGTTTGTGAGTCGTGTGACGCACAAGCACATTAATTTATTAATATCAAACCTGACTTTCAGCTAGTCTTGTTTAATGTCATTGTTTTACTTGTGTGTCATCACCATATCATCATTGTTAATATTGCATCCACAGATCATCATTGATTGCATCCACAAAGTTATCATCATTGTTAATATTGCATCCACAAAGTTATCATCATTGTTAATATTGCATCCACAAAGTTATCATCATTGTTAATATTGCATCCACAAAGTTATCATCATTGTTAATATTGCATCCACAAAGTTATCATCATTGTTAATATTGCATCCACAAAGTTATCATAATTGTTAATATTGCATCCACACAGTTATCATTATTGTTAATATTGCATCCACAAAGTTATCATCATTGTTAATATTGAATCCACAAAGTTATCATCATTGTTAATATTGCATCCACAAAGTTATCATCATTGTTAATATTGCATACACAAAGTTATCATCATTGTTAATATTGCATCCACAAAGTTATCATCATTGTTAATATTGCATACACAAAGTTATCATTATTGTTAATATTGCATCCACAAAGTTATCATTATTGTTAATATTGCATCCACAAAGTTATCATCATTGTTAATATTGCATCCACAAAGTTATCATCATTGTTAATATTGCATCCACACAGTTATCATTATTGTTAATATTGCATCCACACAGTTATCATCATTGTTAATATTGCATCCACAAAGTTATCATCATTGTTAATATTGCATCCACAAAGTTATCATTATTGTTAATATTGCATCCACAAAGTTATCATTATTGTTAATATTGCATCCACAAAGTTATCATCATTGTTAATATTGCATCCACAAAGTTATCATCATTGTTAATATTGCATCCACAAAGTTATCATTATTGTTAATATTGCATCCACAAAGTTATCATTATTGTTAATATTGCATCCACAAAGTTATCATCATTGTTAATATTGCATCCACAAAGTTATCATCATTGTTAATATTGCATCCACAAAGTTATCATTATTGTTAATATTGCATCCACAAAGTTATCATCATTGTTAATATTGCATCCACAAAGTTATCATCATTGTTAATATTGCATCCACAAAGTTATCATCATTGTTAATATTGCATCCACAAAGTTATCATTATTGTTAATATTGCATCCACAAAGTTATCATCATTGTTAATATTGCATCCACAAAGTTATCATTATTGTTAATATTGCATCCACAAAGTTATCATTATTGTCGTCTACAATGTTTTTTTCTTCTTCTTCACCATCAGTATCACTACATTTACACCCCTCGACAGCATCATCATAAACATCATCAACATCATCATCATTATAATCACATAATCTTCAACATCATCATCATTATCATCACATAATCATCATCATTATCATCATATAATCTTCAACATCATCATCATCATTATCATTATTACCACCCAAACCATCACCATCATAAACCTCTGAAGTTGGAGTAAGATTAGACAGAGGAACACTGGAGATGAGAAAAGCAAGCCTTAACACAAACATCAGCCACAGTCGCCATATCAGGCTCCATGACTACGCTTGAATTCATAGCAGACGAAGAAGAACAAAATATCAGACATCATCATCAGCACCATCAACATCCCTTCTATCCGCTTTGCTGCTCATCTTTCGTTTCGGCAGCACTACTATGAACATCGACATCACCATCGACATCACCATCGACATCACCATCAATATCATCATCAATGTGCCAATTATGCGACTACAAGTAGGTCAGCCTGTCAGATTTCTGCGACGCTTTTTATTTACTTGGGGTAGCTTCTCTAGGTCCTTACTCAGTCGCTTTTTAAAACATGCATTGTTGGTCACAGTGTTACTGTTCTTTACTCCCCTTGCGAGCTCCGACAACACACGGGGGTAAAGGAAAGAAAATCATAGGACAGATGGAACCAATTTTGAGATTCTTGACAGAGAATTGAAAGTATTTCTTTTAGATCATTGATAGAGCATGTTGCAATATTTCTCTTTAAGATCATTGATAGAGCATGTTGCAATATTTCTCTTTTAGATCATTGATAGAGCATGTTGCAATATTTCTCTTTAAGATCATTGATAGAGCATGTTGCAATATTTCTCTTTTAGATCATTGATAGAGCATGTTGCAATATTTCTCTTTTAGATCATTGATAGAGCATGTTGCAATATTTCTCTTTAAGATCATTGATAGAGCATGTTGCAATATTTCTCTTTTAGATCATTGATAGAGCATGTTGCAATATTTCTCTTTAAGATCATTGATAGAGCATGTTGCAATATTTCTCTTTTAGATCATTGATAGAGCATGTTGCAATATTTCTCTTTAAGATCATTGATAGAGCATGTTGCAATATTTTCTTTAGATCATTGATAGAGCATGTTGCAATATTTCTTTAGATCATTGATAGAGCATGTTGCAATATTTCTTTAGATCATTGATAGAGCATGTTGCAATATTTCTCTTTAAGATCATTGATAGAGCATGTTGCAATATTTCTCTTGGGTCCTACAGTTCCTGGTGTATGGACTTAATGTTACAACTACGGGTAGAGCATTAGTGAAACACACTAGATATCATTCTGTGCGTGTATTTTTAATTAGGTCTACTCTCGCAATTACTGAATAATTGTATTATTGGTTACGCACTGTGTACTGTTTCTGTGCATTAATTCCTAGTCTCAAGAATATCTTCTTACTCAAGTCTCCAAACTCACTAATCTGATATTCTTGATTAGATTAGTTACTGCTACATGTGTGTAATCACTAGCGTAAGTATTGTTAGAGTTTAACTGGTTATTAGTTCCTGAACTCGCTAGTGTGTTGCAGAGTTGAACTGGTTATTGGTTCCTGAACTCACCAGTGTGTTGTAGAGTTGAACTGGTTATTGGTTCCTGAACTCACCAGTGTGTTGTAGAGGATAGCAAGGGGGAGAAAAGAATAGTAACACTGCGACCTACAATGCATGTCGTAAGAGGTGACTAAGGTAGGGCTATAAAGAAGCTCTCGCAGAAATCGAATATGCTAGTCTATCTGTAGGCGCATAACTGGCACAACGTACAATTGGTCTTAGGCTCGGATCACATACACATCACACATAGTGGTTAACAAGTGGTCGATAACGAACGTTTGAAGAAGAGAAAGGATATTGAACTGGGGCAACATCCCTTCGGGTAGACCTATAGGTACTAAGTCTTCCCAAACAGATATCAAAGGATATGCATAATGATGGTTCCTGTGGCTCGCTGATTAAACGCATCCTCTCTCTGCCCTCAAGCACCCAGTTTTACTTGTACAACGTGTAATTAAAAACTTGTAACATCGCTGGATTAATTCAACGTCAATTTATATGCCCTCAATCAACAGTAGATCGACAAGAGACTGAAGAACATGCTCATTATAATTTCTAAACTCTAGAACAATAGATGCTTTCGATGCAAGCCTATGCACTCTCACATTGTTGCCGTGAACACCCACATGCCCAGGTCAGTAGATCCACGTAAGTCTCTGGAGGTTAGGAACCTCTATAGATAGCTTAACTGAGAACCACGATAGTACAAGGGTTAGTGCACTTGTTTCTTAGACGAGTGGTTATAGGATTAAGTTCACGAGATGAAATGTGATTGATCCCGACAGTAGCGGTTTCTCGTCCACCCAGCCTCAATGTGGGTGGCAGAAAAACAATGGGAAGGAAACGTGTTCTGTGTGATGTTGATCACACATCACCCATCGTGTATTTGTGATCGTTGATTACATCCGACACCGTACGTCTCTGGTGGAAGAAAAAACACGGATCTACTAAATGAACGAGTGTAACATCTGATTTATTCAATCTATCAAAACGTAGGAAAACTCGTGTTTTTAAAAAATCAAACATTGTACCACTATGTATTTTAAAGTTCAGATTCCATTCTCGAGTGTTGTGTGAACATAGTACTACGATAACAAATATCAGAATACTAAGAGCATGCATATTCCCAGTGGCAACGTAGGAATGTGAAACATGGACATTTAACAAGGCAGTGGAAAACCATATATGTGAGTTTAAATATAAGTTTTACAGAACTGTCCACCGTATATCATGGACAGACCAGGAAATGAAAAGGCTGACAAACTCGAAAGGGCTGCAGGGAGCCTAACACAACACCACCCAACACAAAGCTTTACAGAAGCAAAGACTCTCCTGAAACAATCCAGAAACATGATCTGGAGAAAAAACAAACGGAGGATACAATCCAGAGCACGACAGTATAAATACACCAAACAGAAAAGCACAGACCACAGTCTTCAGACTTAGAACGGGACACTGCAGTCTCAGAGCACACCTTCATAGAATGTGTCTCAGGTACTCGGCCGTCTGCACCTGTGGAGCACCAAAGCAGACCCCAGTCTGAGCAGCGTGGAAATGGAAATCTGGCCAACAGAAACAACCATACAAAACAAACTATGGGGGACCGGTGAAGACCTCAAGCGCACCACCCTGTGTATGATACATACCGGAGTAGTCGCATAGCAGAAGTTGATCGCAGAAGAACTCTGAAGAAGAAGATCTGTCCAAAAGGAACTTGAAATCAAAGAAAACTGTCTGATGCTACATATAAGGATGAGACAATTGAAATATTTTGAACATACAAAAGGACATGGAGGGATGGAGAGAGTTATTATGGAAGGATGCATCCCAACAAAAAGAAGAAAATCGCGGAGAAGATGGATTCAGGATGTAATTGATGGTATGAGCATGACAACTAAACATGATGGACATCTAGCTTATCAGTGAGAGACATTCGGAACTGTTATGGTGACAAAGTTCTGCACAGAACAAGCTATAGTCTGTCCATTAATTCGTGAGCACGTTTGAAATTGATTTTCTCGAAAACTACCTGTTGGATCTCAGTGATTTTTGCATGCAGCCTTAGAATATCCATGACGCTAAAATAAAGCTAACCAGTAGTCCATAGATGCTACGGATTTTGCACATCGGCGAATTCCTTTGATCTTTTATGACAATTGCAAATACGGGGGCTCAAATTTTAGATTTTACAGTATCCCTAGAATTTGTCCATGTCAATTCTATTCATAGGTGTATCTCCATATTAACTTGATAAGTCAAGTAATTAAGTGTGTTGCCCTTATGTGCAATCGTGAACTTGGATACAATATGCAACAGTTAGTCATCCCCTTCGGTCACCATTAGACCCCAGGGTGTCTTAACTTCACCACAAATTGTATGATGGTAGACGCATTTGGATATGGAAATGTATACGTTGCTATTTCTCAGTCTGTAATCAAAATATGATTTGTATCATCCGAATCTCACGATTCCATGAGGTTGATAATTGTTACTGGCTGGACAAATTGTAATCCATCTCGGTGCCAGTACTCGTCTTCCTCTCGGAGCACATGTTCAACACACTTCTTCCAGAACTGCATGTCTATCATTGAGAAGGACTCACGTGTCAGAACTTCAACATCACACATTTTAAACGTCCTGTTCTGTTCGGCAACTTGCCCTTTACTTTAGCCCAGACAAGCTCTATCGGATTGAGCATGATATGGAGGTAGTCGCAAAGACGTGTGGCCGTATTCCGCAATGATTTTGTCAATATGAAACACCTTTGTCTTATTTGTCATCCTCACCAGGTGCAACAACTCGGGTTTCAAATATGTATCATCGAAGCTGACATTTTCCTTAGCAAGCCAAGTCCTAATTTGATCTTTTGTATTTGATGCAGTTGGTACTTTGTCTTCCGCTGATACTGCGTTGTGATAGGATGCATTATCCATTACCAAGCATGATGGTCTGTTTAGAATTGGAAGTAGATCTTTCTCCATCCAGTGCCTGAAAATATGTCCATTCATTTCTGTGTGGTAGTCCCTACCGTCGGTACTTTTTGATTGGAAAATAAGTCCAGCGTCATGGACAAGACCTTCTTCACTGCTTCCTGCATGTGTTAGTATAATACGATGGCCTTTGCTGCTTGGTATTTTTCTTTTCTGTTCACCGTCTACTGATTGCCATTCTTTAGCATTGGTGTGGTGAGCATTGACCCAGGATTCGTCCAAATATACAATATCATATCCTTGCCTCCGCCGCTCACGGATCTGCCTCAGGTATTTACTTCGGCAGCAATTAAATGTGGCTTTTCACAAATAATATTCCTGCCGCCTATAGTTTTCTGAAGGTGAAGCCGGCGGCTCTTACAATTTTTCATAGAGTACTTTTAGAAATATCTATGCTGCAATCTGATTGCAGTTTTAATTTCAGTTTCCTGAGAGTAACAAGTTGATTTGTCGCAAACATTTTCAAGAGCTCCGTCTTATGACATCTATGTCAAAGTCGTCAATTGTTCTTTTCCGCCCTTGCTTGACATTAGTGCACTTTGTGTCCTGTTTAATCCATCGGGAAAAGGATTCTCTATTCAGACCAAGCGCCAGTTGCGCTCGTTTCTCAGGTTTATGAATATCGCAATATAGATGACCTCTCTTAGATTCCCTACGGAAGTGTTGGTATAGTAAAACTGTAACCTTCTGCATTGTTATAAATGTGCACTTCAGACTCATTATGAATGTGATATCAATGTCAGTTTTGATAAGCCAACAAATATGATACAATAGCTTCATACAAATAGCGAGATACGCCTATAACTATACAACGGTATCCCAATTATAACGTCATATGCTTTCCGCTTTCAAAGTCGACTGGGTTAGGTGCACGGGATTTCGTGAAATTGTTGTATACTCACGATATTTCAATGTTACCATAATGTATTTTTAGAACAACTCGTCTGTGTACCGTAGATCTGTTACTATTGTGTACAATCCGGTGAGGTTGATTTTAATATAACCTGAAGAAGAAATATTTCAAACTACATCAAATTTTCTTGGAAAAAATATTTCTCTAGCGTCATGGATATTCTAAGGCTGCTTCAAAAAATCACTGAGATCCAACAGGTAGTTTTCGAGAAAATCAATTTCAAACGTGCTCACGAATTAATGGACAGACTATACTATTTGATAATGGTGATGCTGATCCCATACACACGTTCTGCGCGAACTACTTTCAGTTGACCCAATTATGATCTATGAATAATAAAATAAAAAAACCAGAACTATTTCTACTTCTTCTTCTTCTTCTTTTGTCGTCACACTGCTACCGGGTTGTTGCCCAGTGTCGTGGTTTTCTGTTTTTGTACTATTTCTACGGCTCACCGAATTGTCCATCAATTCCGCATCAATAAATATTTTAAAATAAAATAATCTACGCAGTTTAAAATTTACGACAAAATGGTTTGAAATTTTGCTGACTCAAATATGACATTGATATCTTTGTGCTTGTATGTATTATCATATGTCTACACGAATAAATATATTTCTAAGCAATCTGTTTGTGAGACTTGCTAGGGTTAAAGTAGCGCCCTATTAAATCTACTTCAATAAAGTGAACAAAGCAGCGGTAGTTGTAATAACGTAGGTTGTCGGTACGGAAAGAATGTTGATTTTTCAACCGTTGAAAGTAGAACTGAAATTAAATACAATAAAAGTAATAATAAACATATATATTTTTTAGGTTTACTATGAATTGTATCTTCAAGGTTAAACGTAGACAGTTCCACACACATGCACACACAGAAATATATATGGACCATATATCAACGAATTTAGGGTTTCAGGGTCAGTGAGCTGGCACTATTGATCGAGGTCCCACTCCACCTCCCTGTGGTAGTCCTTTAAATAGATTGTAGTACTGTACTATAACAAAGCTGGAAGAGATCAAGAGTAAAACTGTCCAAGAGAGGAGGTACTAGTGTAGTACTGTACTACAACAAAGCTGGAAGAGATCAAGAGTAAAGCTGTCCAAGAGAGGAGGTACTAGTGTAGTGCTAGCTGCTGCGCGTTATATGAGAATGGATCGCATATCAGATAAGAAACATCTCAGAGTGTCTGCCACAACACGATTCCGTCAGCTGACGGCTAAAGATTTATAACCGGCACAGCTACAATGTCATACTGCCGGAGATATTGATCCGACAACCTCGTTAAAAACGACTGCAGATGAAAGTCACATTTCTCTGATAGTCTAACTAGTTGGTCGTACCAGATTTGTCTGGTCTTAACATTACATCAAGGGATTTTATTTGAGTACTTCATTATGGAAATCAATAAATAATGGAAGGCATTAAGCCTGGGGGAGACTAAAGCAACTTGTCGTATCTCACTTCTAACTTCTTCTTTTTCTTCGAATTCTCCACTTGTTAACCACTCTGTGTGATTTGTATGTGATCTGAGCCTAAGAGCGATTGTACTTTGTGCCAGTTATGCGCCTACAAGTTTTCCAGCACATCCAATTTCTGCAACGCTTTTTAATTTACTAGGGTAGCTTCCTTTAGGCCTCTTAGTCGGTTCTTACGACATGCATTGTCGGTTCTTACGACATGCATTGTAGGTCGTAGTGTTGCTATTCTGTTCTCCCCTTCTGGGCCCCGGAAACACACGCGCGTCTGTGAACTAATATATGTGACGTACAGCTGACTGACTGGCCCTGTCAGTACGCTTGATATAAACTGACATGTTTTATATTCACTGTTTTCACTCTCATCTCGATAAAATAATACAGAGTGAAAACTCTTAAGTCCTGGGGGCGATGAAAACGATGTGTTTCAAAGCGGAGTACCATGTTATTTGCCATGAACTGTCTCATGTAACAATGGTACTTCGTGTTTAAGCTCTTTGGCTCAGAACAAGTAAAAGTTACAATGAAGGCATACAAAAAGTTAATAAAGAACAAACACAGACTTGTTTCTGTATGAACAGAGGGTGGCAAGAGGAAATGGAGGAGACTATCATGGGTGTGAAGGTGGACCAGAATATTAGGCAATGGCAAATTTCGAATTTATTGAATAAAAACTGTGCAAAACGTCTTATCTGTCCGGCTAACGTTATTAACTAACATGTGGTGTAGAGGTTCGGTGCTAGCCTCTCGTTACAAAGGTACTCTGTTCGCTCCCTCGTGGAGCCATCTGGATATTTTCCCAGAGATTCCTGATCTCAGTGTAGGTGATATCGAGTTCCTAGTCTTAGACGGACGATAAAACGTAGGTCCCTTGTTAAGGTTGAGCATGTAAAAGAACCAGTCGCAATTCATATTCGAGATGAGTAGGCTGGACTAGCCACAGACCGTGCAAAATTAAATAGAAACATTTTAAAAACTAAACATTTTTACGCAATATTTTTGCCACCTTCTAAATTACATCGAGGACCTTCGCCGGTGCATGGAATTCTGCACTGTCGCTGAGACCTTCAATGTAAGAAAGGATCGAGCACACGTGGTTTCTCACGAAGTGAATGATGATGGTCCTATCAATCACAATCAATCTGGTGAACTGAATGGAAAGAACTCATGTGAACTGAATGGGAAGAGCTCATGTGAACTGAATGGGAAGAACTCATGTGAACTGAATGGGAAGAACTCATGTGAACTGAATGGGAAGAGCTCATGTGAACTGAATGGGAAGAACTCATGTGAACTGAATGGGAAGAACTCATGTAAACTGAATGGGAAGAACTCATGTAAACTGAATGGGAAGAACTCATGTAAACTGAATGGGAAGAGCTCATGTGAACTGAATGGGAAGAGCTCATGTGAATTCAAGAAACATTCTTCTTCTTCAACTTTCGCCCCTAGGGAGACATAAGTCCGCAAGCAAGGCTCTCCATGCCCTGATATCCAAGGTCATCTTTTCTAGATATCTCCACTCTCTTCACATTTTCTTGCATTCCGTTTCCAACTCCCGTCTCCAGGTGTTCCTAGATCTTCCATTACCTCTACTACCCTGTGTGTCCTATCGGAGAGCATGTCTCGTGATGCTGTTAGGGGGTTTCCTCAGTGTGTGTCCTATCGGAGAGCATGTCTCGTGATGCTGTTAGGGGGTTTCCTCAGTGTGTGTCCTATCGGAGAGCATGTCTCGTGATGCTGTTAGGGTTTCTCAGGTGTGTCCTATCGGAGAGCATGTCTCGTGATGCTGTTAGGGGGTTTCCTCAGTGTGTGTCCTATCCATCGCCACATTCTGCCCTTTGTCTCTTGTTCCACCTGCTGTTGTCCCGCTCTATCCCACAGTTCCATGTTTGTGGCCCTGGCAAGAGAAATAACACGTGTGAACTCAGGGGAAAGAACTTGTGTGATGTCAAGGAAAAGAACTTGTGTTAATTCAAGGGAAAGAACCTTAACCGATATCCTGAAGTTTATTTACGAATTGCATTATGGAGACGTGTAAACTTGTAGTATGATATTCTCATGGCCACCGAATATGGATTGAGGTTCAACACAGGTACTGTTTGTACAGTCGCGTCTGTGACAGAAGTCATTTAAATGATATTTGTTCACACATTAGAAGGTTAACATTTTCGAGCACCAGCGTCGTCGGTATGTCGCAGTATGGATTCGTATCGTTCCGTTATACGTTACATACCGACTGCAAGCGCCTTCTCCAAACTGCCCTATTCTGTGCAACTTCTCCATACTGCTTGCTCTATTCTGTGCAACTTCTCCAAACTGTTTCTATTCTGTGCAACTTCTCCAAACTGCTCTATTCTGTGCAACTTGTTCCAACTGCTCTATTTTGGTCAATTTTTCCAAACTGTCTCATTCTATGTGCCTTCTCCTAAACTGCTTGCTTTATTACTTCTCCAAACTGCTTGCTCTATTCCGTGCAACTTCTCCAAACTGCTTGCTCTATTATGTGCAACTTCTCCAAACTGCTCTATTCTGTGCAACTTGTTCAATCTCTTTTATGGAATTAATTGAGTTCGATATTTCTCGCCTCTCTCAGAAAAGTTCGTTTCAGGGTTTCCTAGGGTGTCCTTCCTTTTTGAAATCCTTGACCCCACACTTCAATGCCTGCTTTGATGTTCTTTGATCATTTCTTCTCAGAGTATGCCCAATATATCTCCATCTTCTCTTTCTTATAACAGTTGTCACTAGTGGTTGACCAGACATTTCTTCTCAGAGTATGCCCAACATATCTCCATCTTCTCTTTCTTATAACAGTTGTACTAGTGGTTGACCAGACATTTCTCCAATTTCATCACTTCCCCTGAATTCGTCCCATTTTATGTTCATTATTTTTCCGCAGATATCTATTTTCAAATGAATTCAACTTGCTTTCAATTTTTAGTTGTTGTCTAACTCTCGCTGGCATATGTTAGGATTGATGCAACATTGGTTGCCCGTCTGTCCAGCGTGTTCGTAGCGCGTTGGACTACGGGTGACTATCCCTCTGTGTGTGCGGGTTCAATTCCGCGGGATGGTAGAAAAGCCACAGATTCCCCAGATTTACGGTGTTCGTGGCACCGAACCAAGGGTTACGATGTCCATGGCACCGAGCCGAAGAGCTGAAAAGCTCAAGTGCTTCTGGATCGGGGAAAAAACAACCAACATTGAAGTAACAATTCGTAATTTAGTTTGAAAACTATATAACGTAGAATTTCTTATTTTATTTAAGACTTTTAAAAACTGATGTTGCTTTGACAATTCGTAGCATGCTTTCTTTTTTTGGTATATCCCTTGCAGTCAAAATTTATAAATGAAAAATGATGACCTTCTCTGTTAACATGTTATTTTATCATTTTTTCTTCTTCTTCTTTGCGTTCGTTCTTTACGACCAATTTTAATCACTCTTTGTGATATGTTTGATCTTTGTCAAGAACGTGTGACGTTGCACATTGGTTTGGTAGGCCCCTAAACGCATCGACTTCTACACGTTTAGGACATGTGCATCCGATTTCAGCCAAATCTCCTTAGACGCCTCTTACGACATACGTGGCAGGTAACAGTGGTTCTATTCTTTACACCCCAAATTTGGGCCCCGGTAACCACTCGGGCGTTTATCATTTCGAATTCCAGTGTGATATTTGCATTCAGTTATCTTAGCTGTGTTCATGATATTTGCATTTCATAGCTTATCTGCAGTCCAACTTTTGATGCTATGAAAATATGTCGTGGTTGTTTTTACTTAGTAAGACAATATTCTTTTGATATGTTCTGTCTGAACTTAACCTTTTCGCTATTTAGAGCAGACATACTTGCTATTTCTGTATACATTTCAATATAAGTGCTTCTGGTGGTAAACTTTTTTTCTTCTTCTTCTTCTTCTTCTTCTGCGAACGCTGCATATCGACCACTTGTTGAACCATTCTTTATGATTTGTATATGATCTGAGCCTACAATGTGCTAGTTATGCGCCAACAAGCACATCCGATTTCTGCGATGCTTTTTTATTTGCTACTGTAGCTTCCCTAGGCCTTTACCTCAGTCGCCTCTTACGACATGCCTTGTAGGTCTTACGACATGCCTTTGGTCTTAGAAGCCTGTAGTCTTGACATGCCTTGTAGGTCTTACGACATGCCTTGTAGGTCTTACGACATGCCTTGTAGGTCTTACGACATGCCTTGTAGGTTCTTACTCAGTCGCTCACATGCCTTGGTGATGACTCAGTGCCTCTTACGACATGCCTTGTAGGTTGCACTGTTACCCTTGCGAGCACCGACAACGCAAGGAAACGGAGGTAAATAAAAATGACAGAGGAAATTGCTTAATGTTAATACGCATGACAGAGGTTTGTGGAGATCCAGCCGGCACTATACTAGATGATGATGATTGTTATGTTCACTTTCATGGGCGGATGTGTAAGTAGGAGGGGTAATATGTAGAACCTAATTGAGAAGTAACTGAGACGACATCATGTTATATTATGTGATGTTTTAAGACCGTCACAGAACTAGAGAACTGACATTCCAGGGTGCAGCTAGAATTAATAGACAATTTATGGAGCAGGGGGATAAAGGTATAAGTAGATATACAAATGAGCGTGAAAGTAAGCCATCTCTTGTCTCTAAACCTGAAAGAAATGAGGTATTTTCGATCTCAACTACCAAGATAAGAGAGATGTATTCATGGCGAACATTTTTGTGTGGAGTTAGGGCTCTATTTATTTTTGGGCATTCACAGCAGTCCTAAACAGCTGTCCCGACTGGTTCGACTTGTTTTGACAATATCTTTCACATTTTTTTCTCAGGGTTCTAAACGGTGTATACGGATCATAGGTTTACAAGGGTCACCTAGTTTTGAAAATGGAATGATTTTTTGGTATGTTTGAGTTCTAAAACGAATGTATTATCGATATAAGGGGAGATGGCAGTAAAACTATGTAGCAATGGTGATATAAGTGAAGACTGTAGTAAAACTATGTAGCAATGGTGATATAAGTGAAGACTGTAGTAAAACTATGTAGCAATGGTGATATAAGTGAAGACTGTAGTAAAACTATGTAGCAATGGTGATATAAGTGAAGACTGTAGTAAAACTATGCAGCAATGGTGATATAAGTGAAGACTGTAGTAAAAATATGTAGCAATGGTGATATAAGTGAAGACTGTAGTAAAACTATGTAGCAATGGTGATATAAGGAAGACTCTAAACTAGTGTGAGCATTGTTTTGACAAATTTCGACATCTAGGTTCTAAACTTGTAGAATAGGTGAATATAGTTTGAAACTGAATGATAATTGAGTTTAACAATGGTACATAGAGGGAGACTGCAGTAAAACTATGTAGCAATGGTGATATAAGTGAAGACTGTAGTAAAACTATGTAGCAATGGTGATATAAGGGAAGACTGTAGTAAAACTATGTAGCAATGGTGATATAAGGGAAGACTGTAATAAAACTATGTAGCAATGGTGACATAAGGGAAGACTGCAGTAAAACTATGTAGCAATGGTGATATAAGGAAAGACTGCAGTAAAACTATGTAGCAATGGTGATATAAGGAAAGACTGCAGTAAAACTATGTAGCAATGGTGATATAAGGAAAGACTGCAGTAAAACTATGTAGCAATGGTGATATAAGTGAAGACTGCAGTAAAACTATGTAGCAATGGTGATATAAGGAAGACTGACATAAAACTATGTAGCAATGGTGATATAAGGAAGACTGCAGTAAAACTATGAGCAATGATGATATAAGGAAGACTGCAGTAAAACTATGTAGCAATGGTGATATAAGTGAAGACTGCAGTAAAACTATATAGCAATGATGATATAAGTGAAGACTGCAGTAAAACTATGTAGCAATGATGATATAAGGAAGACTGCAGTAAAACTATGTGCAATGATGATATAAATGAAGACTGCAGTAAAACTATGTAGCAATGATGATATAAGGAAGACTGCAGTCAAACTATGTAGCAATGATATAAGTGAAGACTGCAGTAAAACTATGTAGCAATGATGATATAAGGAAGACTGCAGTAAAACTATGTAGCAATGGTGAAACACGTAGCAAACGACGTAAAATATTTTTACAAAGTTCAAAAGTAAGATACAGTGATGTATCGACCAAGAAGGCACTTATCAATCAAAGTCTGTCACTCGCGTGTTTCCGGGCCTCTCAAGGGAGCATAGAATAATAACACTGCAACCTATAAGGCATGTCGTAAGAGGCGATTGAGGTAGCGCCTAGGGAAACTTCTATAGTAAATAAAAAGCGTCGCATAAATCGGATGTGCAGGCCTACTTGTAGGTGCATAGTTAGCACAACGTACAATCGCTCTTAGGCTCAGATCACATAAAGTCACCAAAAGTGGTTTAACAAGTGGTCGATATGGAACGTTTGAAGAAGAAGAAGAAGTGTGTTGTCCCTTAATATTTGCTCTTACTTATGTAATACTGTATACTCTTTATCCGTATCGTCCGTTTACTCAGTGTTATCGCAGCCTCCCCACGGTTTTCTCCAGATCTGATCTATCCGGTCTGACCACCTCAAATCTGTAGGTTTCCTGACATTGCCAAACCTGCCTAGAAACTAGTCTACTCGCCTAAGTGATGTAGGTCTCGAATATAATAAATTATGGGCGAATACACCATACGATGTGCAGTCAAGCATATCTTTACACCATACGATGTGCAGTCAACATATCTTTATACACATACGATGTGATCAACATATCTTACACCATACGATGTGCATCAAGCATATCTTTACACATACATGTGCAGTCACATATCTCCCATCGGAGTGGTCAACTATCTTTAATCATACGATGTGCAGTCAAGCATATCTTTACACATAAGATGTGCAGTCAAGCATATCTTTACACCATACGATGTGCAGTCAAGCATATCTTTACAACCGGCTTCGGATGGTTGAACACGCTAACAAACTCTTATATGTATCATACTCAGGTTGTTTACACAACAACACAGTGAACAACAAATAATAATTGTAGACACCTAAGTTGGGTGGTATTGTAAGAATTCATACTCAGTCTAGGCTTCACAAGGCAACCCCAGCCAAGATTGAGAACAAGTGTGGTAGAGGATCATACTCTGTCTGGCTTCACAAGGCAACCCAGCCAAGACTGAATGAATCCATACTCAGTCTGTTTCACAAGGCAACCACAGCCAAGATTGAGAACAATAGTGGTAGAGAGATCATACTCTGGCTTCACAAGGCAACCACAGCCAAGATTGAGAACAAGTGTGGTAGAGGATCATACTCAGTCTAGCTTCACAAGGCAACCCCAGCCAAGATGAAGAACAAGTGTGGTAGAGGATCATACTCAGTCTAGCTTCACAAGGCAACCCAGCCAAGATGAGAACAAGTGTGGTAGAGGATCATACTCAGTCTGGCTTCAGAAGGCAACCACAGCCAAGATTGAGAACAAGTGTGGTAGAGGATATGGTTAGCTTCACTTTAGAAGAAAGGGGCATTATTACATGTCATGTCGTTCTTAAAGAATACGAAGGTGAAGGTCTAAATTTGAAGGGTTGACCTATTACAGTGGGTTTTCCCATTTGGCTCGTCCGCCGTCGAGATTACTGCATAAATCATGAACTCTGCATCTCTAACTACAATTCTAATGGATCTCAAGATAAAAATGCAATCATGATTCGAACGACGTGGTGCAGAATCAAACTCACGACTTTCAGAACACAAGCAAACTGCTTGATCACTTCGTTAGAGGTACCCTCACTCCACCCCCATTGCACTTTCTGACACACATAACACTCTGCATCAGCGACTTGGGGCAGTTAAAACTGGCACAGAACCTATTCCTTACATGGTTAAATGTTACTATATTTATCGAACGAAACACAACAATCACAAAGTTCTCATCAAACATCTAAGAAAACTATCGTTACTGGCTGTAGTACCACTTTTAGGGGGGTGTAGAACAGGTGGGACGAAAGTCTGAGGAATTAAAGCACTTAGTGGAACTGTCAGGATTAATACGCATGGCTAGTACAGTCGTCGCGAATCTGTTCAGGTTAGGATTTTTTATTTATGCCGGCGACAGAAAATGAAAGCCGTGCTCTAATCCATTCAACCAGATTCCCCTCTAATCAAGCATTAGAAGCGGTCAGACTCCCCTCTAATCAAGCATTAGAAGGAGAATCAAGAATCAATATTAGAAGCTTCACTTCTCTAATCAACTTAAGCATGTCACTTTCTAAGAAACAACTTGCTATGTCACTTCTTCTGAGATCAACTTCTGCTATGTCACTTCTTCTGAGATCAACTTCTGCTATGTCACTTCTTCTGAGATCAACTTCTGCTATGTCCCTACACTGAAAGCAGATTGTCCGTAGACATTAGGGCGTAGACAGCAAGGTAAACCAGGTCATACATGGACATAAAGACATATGGTCTAAATAGTGGGTCTTCAGACAAAGGATTGTCTTCATTGCACTGGTTTTTTTTCCATACGGCTCCGTCCCTGTCTGCAGAAATCTACCGAGAATGTTACACAAAGTACGAACCCCGTAGCTCCTGCAATAATCTCATGAAAAATTGCACATGTGACTGTTCACTTCCGTGTTGTCGGGGCTCGCGCAAGAGGATCAAAGAATGGTAACACTGCGACCTACAAGGCATGTCGTAAGAGGAGACTAAGGTAGGGGCCTAGGAAAGCTACACTAGTAAATAAAAAGCGTCGCATATATATATATGCACTTGTTATATATTGGAATGGCCAGAAAAGAGCAGCACAACAGACGTATGAGTAGGCTCATCAATCAACATCAATCGGATGTTCTGGTCTACTTGTAGGCGCATAACTGGCACAACGCATAATCGCTCTTAGGCTCGGATCCCATACACATCACAAATAATGGTTAACAAGTGCTAGATAGAGAATTCGACAAGAATTGCTATTCAAGTGATGAACAGTTTTGTGTTGCTACATTCGCGACGGCCATATGCATATTATGCGGTGCAGGTTGCTTTTTGTGGCGGTACGCGGCTGTTTCATTCTGGAATTAGTTCACACAGGAAACTTTTCACAGTTGTTAGCATTTCGTGTGATATTCATTGGCACAGGAACGGAGCAATTATGGGGTGACCCGTTGCAATGAAGTTGGAACCGTACTTATGAACTATGAAGAGAGAGAAGGTATACTAATCAACTCTCATGGTACGGTGATCAAATGAACTTGGGAATGGCTACTGCAGCGGAGGACAGAGCACGAATTGGAATGCCCAATGGGCTGATGTCGATCGCATAGTAACATAAGAATGGTCGATATGGAGCGATCAAGAGGAAGAAGAAGAAGAAGAAGAAGAAGAAGAAGAAGCGCATGTGACTCAATTCGATTCGAACCACAACCTTAGAACGACAGGCAAACGCTCTAACCACTTCGCATAGAGACACTCTAATTACAAGTACTAATTGAAACACGCATCACTGTCTCGAACACGTTCACCCATGTATTCACCCTGAACGTTCACCCATCTATTCACCCTCGTATTCATCCCATGTATTCACCTCATCCCATATTACCCGATTCACCTATTCACCCGTATTCACCATGTTTACCTATTCCATTATTCACCTCATGTATTCACCCAGTATTCACCCATGTATTACCAGTATTCACCCATGTATTCACCCATGTATTCACCCATGTATTCACCCATGTATTCACCTACACTGTATTCACCCATGTATTCACCCATGTATTCACCATGTATTCACCGTATTCACATGTATTCACCCATGTATTCACCATGTATTCACCCAGTATTCACCATGTATTCACCCATGTATTCACCCATGATTCACCCATGTATTCACCATGTATTCCACCCATGTATTCACCCATGTATTCACCCATGTATTCACCCATGTATTCACCATGTATTCACCTATGTATTCACCCATGTATTCACCCATGTATCACCCAGTATTCACTCCATGTATTCACCCATGTATTCACCATGTATTCCACCCATGTATTCACCCATGATCACCCATTTCACCTATGTATTCACCACGTATTCACCCAGTATTCACCCATGTATTCACCCATGTATTCACCCATGTATTCACCCATGTATTCACCCATGTATTCACCCATGTATTCACCCACACTTCAACTAAGTGAACTAAAAACCCTAACCATAAATTAAAAGCAGCAATGTTAATGAACAAGAATATGTCGCCAATGCAGATTTGAATATGCTGCATGTAAGCAATTTTCTATTGTCAAACTAAGTTCAATCCAGATTAAGGGATGGGTAACTGTCACACCTGATGTTTTAATTATGTTAATTATAAATGTAATTTTATGCAGCCAATATGAGGAAATGACTGTTACATGCCTACATGCCTACATGCCTACATGCCTACATGCCTACATGCCTCAGGCTGGAAGTCAAGTGTTGATTTGTAAAGGGTTTTTAAGTCAAAGGATTGATTTCATTGCACCGGGTTTTACCCCATATGGCTCAGTCCTTCTCCGCAGAAATGACATGCAACAAGCCGAGAGTGTTGCACAAAGCACGAACTCCGTAGCTCCAGCAAACAATCCTAGGGGTGTCTGGAAATAACTGCACTTGTGACAGAACGGGCGGTCCGGATTCGAACTCACGACCTTTGACATTTGATTTCAACGTGTATTACACTGTTGTGCTACGACAAGATAACCAACTCTGAAGTACTGGTTATTGGTTACTAAACTAACATCATTGCACTCCAGGCAGACCCATAGGTGCTCAGTCTCCCCAACAGATATCGAAGAATATGCATATTGCTGGTTCCCGTGACTCACTGATTAAACACATTCCTCACTCTGCTCCTCGCCTGATCGATTCAGCATCTATTTTAGTGTCCTCATCCAACAGACTTTTTGTGACGAGACCGAAGAACATCCCCTTATCCATCTTCAACTCCCAACAATCAATGTTGTTGATGCAAGCCTGTTCGCTCTCTCATTACCACAAACACCCACATGACCAGGACAGTAGATCCATGTAAGCCTCTGGAGGTTAGAAACTTCTGAAGCACTGCAATGTGCAAATGTGCCTTAAATCAAGGGAATGCTCAGCAAGAGAAGATTAAGATTGTTAGGCATGCGAGAAAAAATGGACAATTGCCGCATACCAAAACAAATGTTGTTCTATGAACTTTCGATGGGAAAGAGACACCAAAGCAGACCACTGCTCAGATATAAGGATGTCTGCATGGCCTCAATAAATAGCTTTTTCTACTAGGCGTTCTCCAACAAATGGGAAAAACGAGCTGATGGCCGAGTTATCTGGTCCCAACAAATGGGAAAAACGAGCTGATGGCCGAGTTATCTGGAAAGCAACATTACACAATGGCGCAGAATCTTTTCTTCTTCTTCTTCAGCGACCGCTGGTCATGCACTTAATTTACTGTGGACCACAAACTGGGCAGTCATCTTCAGGTCTGTCAGGTTTCCCCAAAGCTTAGTTTTCAAGTCATCTGGGTGTGGCCACATGTTGCTTCTCAGCTCACACAGGAGAGGACAGTCTTGCAGGATATGCTCTGGTGTCTGTTCTGCCTGCTGACACTGGTAGAGAGCTGTGTGACTTATTCCTAGTCTGTATAAGTGTTTGTTGAGTCTGCAGTGTCCGGTCCGTAGTCGAAATATAATGACCTGGTCTGTTCTGCTTGCGCCTTTGAGGGAATCTTTTCCATAATCATATCCAGTGTTTGTCTTTCAGTCTACTGCAGATTTTTTCTGTATGAGGGTTTTGACCTCTTGAAAAGATAAGGGTTGGTAAATTTGCTCTTTGGCACTACCCTTCTTAGCTAAGACATCGGCACTCTCATTGCCTGCAATACCACAGTGAGATTGAATCCACTGCAAGTGAATTTCTGCCTTTTCTGAAAGCTAAGCAAGTTCTCTTTTTAGGTTTTGTACTTTTTAGGTTTTAGGCTTGTATAGC
The DNA here is from genome assembly GCA_020796225.1 of Arion vulgaris. Lineage (NCBI taxonomy): Eukaryota > Metazoa > Mollusca > Gastropoda > Stylommatophora > Arionidae > Arion > Arion vulgaris. Next base: position 2,660,364 of record CM036770.1, read on the forward strand.
TGACAGTGAGTCTGTAAGAAATACCATCTTGCCTGCAGGTGCTTGCAGCTTATTCATGTGCTGTGCTGCCTTCAGAAGGGCTAAGAGTTCTGCTTTGTAATTGGAACATATTCTTCCAGTAGGGAATCGATGTTGAATCGATCAGTCGATTTAAGCAGTTTGGAGTTACCCGTTGTTCAAGTCGAACTGGATGCCGAGAGAGAGAGAGAGAGTGAGAGGTGTGTTTAATCAGCAAGCCACAGGAACCATCAGTATGCATACTCTTCGATATCTGTTGGGGGAGACTGAGTACCTATGGGTCTGCCCGAAGTGCAATGACGTCAGTTTAGTAACCAATAACCAATAACCAGTAGGGGCCGCTAGAGACACAGTAGCAGCATCTGGGTGCCTAATGTACACTCCTGCTCCACCATTCATGGTTGCCTCCATTGCCGATCCATCTGTGTAAATTCGTATCCAGCTGTCTTCTGGAAACATGTAATGGAGATGTTCCATTGTAGTTGCTTTCTTCACTAAATTAGGCTCGGCAATCTTTTGAAAAGAGACTTAGGGATGAACTGAAAGACAAGAGAACTAGTCTGTTTAGGACGTCCCCTTTTCCGCTTTCCTTGCGGGTTCCACTCAAGTGATTGTCTAGTGACACTCGACTGTGTCTTCCGTAGGGTATGCCTGACCCATCGCCATTTTCTCCTCTTAAACTGGGTCATCATGGGTTCCTGTCCTGTTCTTATTTACAGGTCTGTGTTTGTAAGTTAAATACAAATAAGATTCTTCTTCTTCTTCTAACGTTCCATATCGATCACTTGTTAGACCACTATTTGTGATTTGTATGTGATCTGAGCATAAGAGCGATTGTACGCTGTGCTAGTTATGCGCCTACAAGTAGGCCAGTGCATCCGATTTCTGCGACGCTTTTTATTTACTAGAGTAGCTTCCTAGATCCCTACTCTGTCATCTCTAACGACATTCCTTGCAGGTCGAGTTTACTATTCTCTGCTTTCCTTACAAGCCCGATAACATACGGGCAACAAATAAGATATTTGTGAAGGGAAATCTTTGTCGTATTCTCATACTGAGATGGTATGCCATAGCTGCAAACACAGTCCTGTGAATAGGAACAGGAATCCACGATGACTTGGTTGTTATCCAATGCATAAGTTATATGCATTTATTCAAGTGAATAAAAAGAATACATTCCATTGTGTATGTCACTTTTGTAATACGAATGTGAAAAATTTCCAGACACATTCCTATGATACATACAGATGACCCTGAATGTGTTAATTTAATTATCTGTGCTCATAAACTTATGTAACTCGACTCGTTAACTCATTCAAATGTTCCGTATATAACTTCTTATGCGCACTGAAGAACTATCTATCTGTCATACAATATGTTCTTTTTCAATGCAGGGTTCAATAGCTATGAACTGCAAGACTGCCCACTGCTAGCAGGTCTGAGAAACGAAACCTGGCCTGAAAATACCGAGCTAAATGAGGAGCTGTACGGAGGGACGGAGTCCCTAAAAACAACAGCATAATTTATGGGAAAATCTGGTACATCAGTCTAAGTGGTGATCGAGAGAGAGAGAGAGAGAGTGAATAGCTATGAGAAGAAATGTAGAAACATACAGTAGATGTAAGGAAAGAATAGAAGCTGCCGCTTACAGTTGCAGCGGATAACGACAGAAGTTTTGTTTTGTTGTCTGTTGTTGTAAATGAAAATTGTAACTTAGGTCTTGTAATGTTGTCTATCGTTGTTAGTTACTGAACTGACGCCACAGCACTTCGGGCAGATCCATAGGTGCTCAGTTTTTCCCCAACAGATATCGAAGGGTATACATACTGATGGTTTCTGTGGCTCCCTCAAGCATCCAACTCTGCCTGTATAACGTGTAACTCCATAAATCGATGGAGTGATTCAACGATAATTTTGATGCCTTCATCCAACAGTAGGTCGTCAAGAGACCAAAGAACATCCCCCTTATCCACTCTAAGCTTCCCAACAATCGATGGTTAAGACGCAAGCATATCTGTCTCTCGTTGTCGCGAACACTATCCGACACAATATCGTTACCAATGAATATCATAACTTTAGTCCTGTTGTCTATCGTTACCAATGAATATCATAACGTTAGTCCTGTTGTCTATCGATACCAATGAAAAACATAACTTTAGTATTTCGGTGCTCCCTATTGGTACGAATAATAGCTGTCCACTGCAATAGATGATGGTAACAGCTTGAGACGTGTGGTGCTGCAATTCTCTGGTGTCTACGGAGGTGACTGTAAAGTCCAATCCTCGAACACAATTCGCTAGCACAGGTGGGGCATACATGATCCAAGTTAGCCTTGCCGGTGTTGTGTGTTTTGACTTTCCGCGCAGCTCGCTTTCTCTATGCCTCAACAGTACGATGATTCTCATCTATGCGATCTTGCCTTGTGTTGTTACAGCGTCACATTTGACGATCTTGCCTTGTGTTGTTACAGCGTCACATTTGACGAGCTTGCCTTGTGTTGTTACAGCGTCACATTTGGCGATCTTGCGTGAGGAATACTCAGCACGTGATGTCTATGTCGAAGAATTTTAGAGACACTTTATAGGAGTCTAATGAGTATGTTACCAATAAAGTCAACATATACAGTCGTGGGTTACTAAGATCACAATCTCGTTCAAGTCAATAAGATTCTAATGTCCCAGCATCTACCACATATACAGTCGTGGGTTACTAAGACCCCAATCTCGTTCAAGTCAATAAGATTCTAACGTCCCAGCATCTACCACATATACAGTCGTGGGTTACTAAGATCACAATCTCGTTCAAGTCAATAAGATTCTAATGTCCCAGCATCTACCACATATACAGTCGTGGTTACTAAGACACAATCTCGTTCAAGTCAATAAGATTCTAACGTCCCAGCATCTACCACATATACAGTCGTGGGTTACTAAGACCACAATCTCGTTCAAGTCAATAAGATTCTAACATCCCAGCATCTACCACATATACAGTCGTGGGTTACTAAGACCCTAATCTCGTTCAAGTCAATAAGATTCTAACATCCCAGCATCTACCACATATACAGTCGTGGGTTACTAAGATCACAATCTCGTTCAAGTCACTAAGATTCTAACATCCCAGCATCTACCACATATACAGTCGTGGGTTACTAAGATCACAATCTCGTTCAAGTCAATAAGATTCTAACATCCCAGCATCTACCACATATACAGTCGTGGGTTACTAAGATCACAATCTCGTTCAAGTCAATAAGATTCTAACATCCCAGCATCTACCACATATACAGTCGTGGGTTACTAAGATCACAATCTCGTTCAAGTCAATAAGATTCTAACGTCCCAGCATCTACCACATATACAGTCGTGGGTTACTAAGACCCTAATCTCGTTCAAGTCAATAAGATTCTAATGTCCCAGCATCTACCACATCTTTTACAGTGTTGGGTACTCATGACTCAACAACCTGTTCACTGAAGACAAGATGTCTAAAAATGCTCGAACATCCTGGACACAAATAAAGTACGAGGTTTAATCTGACCACAATCTCGTTCAAGTCAATAAGATTCTAACATCCCAGCATCTACCACATATACAGTCGTGGGTTACTAAGACCCTAATCTCGTTCAAGTCAATAAGATTCTAACGTCCCAGCATCTACCACATATACAGTCGTGGGTTACTAAGACCCTAATCTCGTTCAAGTCAATAAGATTCTAATGTCCCAGCATCTACCACATATACAGTCGTGGGTTACTAAGACCCCAATCTCGTTCAAGTCAATAAGATTCTAACGACCCAGCATCTACCACATATACAGTCGTGGGTTACTAAGATCACAATCTCGTTCAAGTCAATAAGATTCTAACGACCCAGCATCTACCACATATACAGTCGTGGGTTATTAAGATCACAATCTCGTTCAAGTCAATAAGATTCTAACACCCCAGCATCTACCACATATACAGTCGTGGGTTACTAAGATCACAATCTCGTTCAAGTCAATAAGATTCTAACGACCCAGCATCTACCACATATACAGTCGTGGGTTACTAAGATCCCAATCTCGTTCAAGTCAATAAGATTCTAACATCCCAGCATCTACCACATATACAGTCGTGGGTTACTAAGATCCCAATCTCGTTCAAGTCAATAAGATTCTAACATCCCAGCATCTACCACATCATTTGGCAACAAAATTGTGTTGGGTAAAAATAATCATGGACAATGAACAAACAACCAATAGGATCACTGGAAGACACAGAGATGTGGTTTTACAGAACAATGCTGAAAATTCCATGGACAGCGAAGAAAATAAATGACGAGGTTTTAAATCTGACAGCCATAAAGAAACCTTATCACAAGAATAAGAATCAGACAATCAAGGTTCTTTCTTCGGGCATATAATGCGAAGAGAAGGTTTAGAATATTTGGTGACAACAGGTAAAATTCAGGGAAGAAGAGATCGGGAAAGACAGGGAGAAGATGTTGGATGGTCTGACATCTTGGTTCGAAAATAGATCGACGTCAGAACTGATTACCTGCACGAAGGAGAAAGAGTTGTAGAGAGATATGATCGCCTACACCGGCAGGCATGGCACTTGATTGATTGTGAAAAAATAAACACAATGCATTGACATGTCCCCACAAACAGCTATACATAATTTAAATGAATCGCCTTTGATGAATTCTATCGATATGTGTAATTTAATACTAACATTCTGAATACCGTTAAACGTTTGTTCTAACCACAGCAAACTCTAATGTGGTTATGGAGACTTAGGCCAAATCTACAGCCAACTCTAATATGGTTATCGGAGACTAAGGCCAAATCTACAGCCAACTCTAATATGGTTATTGGAGACTTAGGCCAAATCTACAGCCAACTTTAATATGGTTATCGGAGACTAAGGCCAAATCTACAGCAAACTCTAATATGGTTATCGGAGACTAAGGCCAAATCTACAGCAAACTCTAATATGGTTATCGGAGACTAAGGCCAAATCTACAGCAAACTCTAATATGGTTATTGGAGACTTAGGCCAAATCTACAGCCAACTTTAATATGGTTATCGGAGACTAAGGCCAAATCTACAGCCAATCTTTCCCTCCAGATATGTCACCATAAATGTCATTGGTGTCCCATTTTTTTAAAACTGAATCTACGTAGTTTCGTCTGGTTTTTTCTGTATGTTCATTTTCAAACTTTCATGTTAATTAGTCTGAGTCAGCGCTAGACTGACACCATTACGGTAAATTTGTTTTTGCAGGAAGACAGTGTGTGGCCATGTGTTTCTTCATTCACTATTGTATGTTGGGCAGACCCGTAACAGGTGTTTGGTTGCTATAAAACCGTTACATATATATATGTTGTGCTAATCTTGAATCTGTGGTATATATATGGGATCTCAATCTGTTTAAGGTTCATAGTGACTTCATTGCACAAGGTTTTCCAATATGGCAAGACTTCTCTCAGCAGAAATGAGCTGTCACATACAGACTGAGTATTGCATAAAACTTGAATTATACAGCTCAGCAACTGCTTCGGCTTCTTCTTCAAACGATACATATCGATCACTTGTTAAAGCACTCTTTGTGATTTGTATGTGACCTGAGCCTAAGAGCGATTATACGTTGTGTCAGTTATGCACCTACAAGTAGACCAGCACATCCGATTTATTCAGATGCTTTTTTTACTAGGTAGCTTCCTAGACCTACCTCAGTCGCCTCTTATGACATGTCTTGTAGGTCGCAGTTTTAGTATTCTTTGCTTCCCTTGATGAATGAATACCAACTTACAAAGCACGTTAGAAGTCTATACGATCTATACATCTCCACAACACTTCACTGGGACATCTTCACACAACACTTCACTTGATGAATGAATCCAACTTAAAAGCGTTAGATAGTCTATAGATCTCATCTCTCACCACTTCACTGAGGCATCTCACAACACCCACTGAGTACATCTCCCACAACACCCCACTGAGGTACATCTCACACAACACTTCACTGGGTACATCTCCCCAACACTTCACTGAGGTACATCTCCACAACACTTCACTGGTACATCTCACACAACACTTCCTTGATGAATGAATCCAACTTACAAAGCACGTTAGATAGTCTATATACGATCTATCATCTCCACACAACACTTCACTTGATGAATGAATACCAACTTACAAAGCATGTTAGATAGTCCATATACGATCTATACATCTCTCACACAACACTTCACTTGATGAATGAATACCAACTTACAAAGCACGTTAGATAGTCCATATACGATCTATACATCTCCCACACAACACTTCACTGAGGTACATCTCCCACACAACACTTCCTTGTGAATGAATCCAACACAAAGCACGTTAGATAGTCTATATAGATCTATACATCTCACACAACACTTCACTGGGTCATCTCACCAACACCACTGGGTCATCTTCCACACAACACTTCCGAGCGTTAATCTTCATTCCAGTATTCACAACCTTCACTTGATGAATGAATACCAACTTACAAAGCACGTTAGATAGTCTATATACAGATCTATGACATCTCTACACAACACTCACTTATGAATGCCACTTACAAGCACATGTCTGATAGTCCATTACGATCTATACATCTCACACCTTATGGTACATCTACCACACTTACAACACACCTTAGGGTATCTCCAAACACTTCTATACATCTCCACACAACACTTCACTGAGGTACATCTCCCCACAACACTTCACTGAGGTACATCTCCACACAACACTCACTGAGGTACATCTCCACACAACACCACTGGGTACATCTCACACAACACTTCACTGAGGTACATCTTCCACACAACACTTCACTGAGGTACATCTTCCACACAACACTCACTGAGGCATCTCCACACAACACCCCACTGAGGTACAATGTAGTAAGAGAAGAATAAGAAACCATAGTAATAAGATTTGAGTCTTGCTGTGGAAAATAACACTTTCTCAATCTAATCCATTTGGTAAAACCAGACCATGTTTTTTTGTTGGTGTTTGTTTGCTAATAAATAACGAGCATAAGACTTGATCTCCTGAGCAGTGATAAAAGAAAATGTACCCTGTCTGCGTCATCGTTAGCTTGCAAAGTTTACCTTATATAGAAACGAAAAATATCGTTCCTTACCTGTAGAGAGGTGACTCATTGCGCACGTATAGGTCTCATGCTATATAGGAAGGTGTGTACAAGAACAGGGGTGCTTATTGTATTCACAAGGTCCCAAATACAAGGCTAACAAGGTAAAAGTTAGGGCGTGACTTCTAGACGGGTTTCGTGTATACATGATCTCGTATATGTGTACGTATGTGTGTTCTTAGTCATGGGCGTCCCAACAATTTTTCCATGGGGAAGAAAGGGGGGCGCGACATGAATCCAACAATATTAGTTGATAGTTTGAAATGAAAATCGTAGCATATCCTTTACATGACTTAGTCATCAACCACAGTAAACGAGTCGTCGATTTTCTAGGCACTACTTATACGTTCAGTAGTTTGCCATTGCTTTCTGAACGGGTGAGGTATTTTTTTAAATGTTCTTTCCACTGAAACGAATTTTTTCCAAACTGCACGCCGCGGTGTTTGAACAGGGTACGCTTGGGTTGTGATTGAGCTGACTACCGCTTAAATGAGATCCGAGTCTAAGAGCGATTGTACGTTGTGTCACTTATGTGTCTACGAGTAGGCCAGTACATCCAATTTCTACGATGCTTTTTATTTACTAGGTAACTTCCTAGGTCCCTACCTTAGTCGCCTCTTACGACATGCCTTGTAGGTTGCACTGGTACTATTCTTTGCTCCCCTTGCAAGCTCCGGCACCATACGAGCGGCACATGGTAGGTACGAAACGGTTTCTTTGATTTATTGTTCTAAAATAAAAGTAATTTGTGTATGCTTTGGTCAGAAACTTCACATTTCACTTATGGTGCTAGTTTAGTCTGACACAGGCTTCTTGTGATGGATGTTGTCACACAGTTTAGAGCAGTGTTTCCCAACCTTTTTTGTGCCATGCCCCACCAAAGCCTTTCACAAATTCGTATGCCCCCCCCATATGTACAAGTGACCCCTCGTAACACATACACAATTTTTAATTTTCAAAAATTGAATTGTTCACTGAAGAAACTTAAATGAAATGTTTTAGAAATAAATCACTAGGAAATTGTTGAGGAAACACACTAAGTAATTTTCAAAACATATAATGGAGAACTGAAATTCAAGTAGGAAATAATATTAATGACAGATTTTTAAAATATTATTTTAATTATTAGAATCTATTTATTACTTACACTTAGTGATATCATTGCGATTGATACAAGCTACAAAGAGATTTTATGTTAGGTTCTAATTTAGTTAGCTTCAGTCTCAAGTCTCCTCGTTGTGTTACATCCAGCCCATTTCTTTTTTTTTAGCTGCAAATCAGTTATGGCACTACATCCAGATTCAGTTAAATATGAGGATGGAAACGGTAATAACAGTTTTCTTGCTAATTTCTGTTTCCTGACAAAGCCATGCCATCGCTCATTTTATATTGAACCAGGAGAGGAATGGATTGCTGTGCCACCTCAGTTTCAGACTGCTTTCAGATTATTAGATCTATTAACTATCTACTCTCGTGTTTTTCGACTCAGTGACTCCATGAGCACGATTCATAAAGTCCAATCAGGAATGGTGAGACGATACTGGGTGGAGGTACTAGTACAGAAGTTCAGAGAAATCATAATTTTTGTACCTGAGCGCACAGGAGTTAAGTGTAATGAACAAGCTATATAGATTGGCTGGCTTGACTACAATATCAGAGGGAGCTGCCATGGATCGAAATGACATTCTTCACTCATAGAGAGTCTTTCCGAACGGAGGAGTTTCAGGGCTGTGAATCTCACTCGCTGACCAGACTGAGAGAGATGGAAATCAATATTTGAAGCAGCTCGAAAAGAACGACATACTAAATATGCAAAGAGATTGATTAATCAACATCGAACTGGCGTGTTGGGCCGCTAGACGCTGCTGGATTTGCTGAGGTGGAGATCGGAGCACCTATGGACATGTCCGGAGTGCTATGATGATAGTCTTCATATAACTGATAACTGATATTAAATAAAGTTTTAACCGACTCGTCATTTTGCATTTCTGAGAGTTCTTCTTAATACTGCATATTTGAAATATCAGACGAATCCACTAACATTGGCTACAACATCCAAGTTGGAAAATCAATTTGTTTCAAATCAGGAAATATTTCTTTCAAATAAGACGACATAATTTTCAGATGATCGACAATAACAAGTATAGCGGTATCGGTCACTTCACATTTCTGGAGCAAATGAAACTTTTCGAAATTTGTATTGCAAATATATTTCTGACATAATTCAATAAAGGCAATGAAACCAAATATCTTTGCTTTTGCATCAACAAGAATTTTATTTGTTCCCTGAAGTTGCTTTTTTAATATATTTTGTTTTTCAAAGATATCGGCTAGATAACTCACAAATGCTTTACTATCGACCGTTAACAGATACTTCATTTCAGGTTTGTCGCTTAAAAATCACTAAGAGTATCAAATAGTTCCATAAATCTTGTCACGTAGTTTCCTTTTCGAGAGCCATCTTACTTCAGTGTGAAGTAAAAGTCTTACAAGGTCTTCATTTTCACAAAATAACATGAAGAGACGCTCACATTTGGCATTAGCTATAATAGCATTGATACACTTTATAACTGAATTTAGTACTTCATTTAGAACAGGCGAAATGTTTTTAGCCACCAAATTTTCCCTGTAAATAACACAATGCACAAGAAGCATTTCTGAATTCTCATCATTCAGCAATTTTAAGCAGCCATTTTTCTTGCCCATCATATTAGGAGTACCATCTGTGGCACAAGATGTTATATTTTTCGTTGGTATATTTTTAACATATAAGTAATTGTTTAGCTTATTATATACATCTTTGGAGGTAGGGGTGCTTTCTAATGATTTACAGAATGACATTTTTTCATCAAAATCCCCATTATCAATATATCTTGCGTAAGTTATCAATACTACTTATCAACACTTTCTCAAAGTTGATTCATCCATTTGCACTGAGAATTTTCTTGTTTACAGCTTTTCAACAAGTTGTATTTCAATATCTTCACTCATTTCGTCTATTCTATTGCTAACAGTTTTGTTACTGAATGGCATAGCTTTCTTCTCATTGTCATCTTTTTCCAGAACCGTTTTAAGAAATGCTGATATTGGTGGTTTGATTAAATTCTCTCATATAGCATAATTTTTCCCACATTTAGAAATGAGTAAGAAAATTTGATAACTAGCATCAAGAGTACGATTGACAGTTGCAGTATGAGCAGTAAATAGAGACTTTAATGTTGCTCTTTTTTCAAAATTGTATTTGAGTCAAACCACCTTGATGTTTCTTGGTTGTTTTTCCCATTGTACCTAACATTCCAAGCCAAATCGAACTTTGGACTTGCTTTCTGTGGCGGAAATATGATATGTGTGGCTATGTCCAATACTATTTCATACTTAAGATTGCCATGTATAAGCTCATTTTGGTCTTCATGACAAGGTTGGCAAATGTCGGACACTTTACAGTTTATTTTTTTTTTAAATATGACTCTATTGTAACACAATAACACATGCTTTCCCGCTTTCCAAGCTTTGTTAAAGGAAGATAGAAATGTGCCTAGGTATAAGTACTTTCCGTTTATTTAAGATCTTTTTTTAACTTCCGTAAAGTGATTGTGAAGCAACTTTCGTTTTTGTCAACAGATATCCAAAAGTCAATATATCGGTTGTGCAACATCAGGAACATTAGTTCAAACGAGTCCATTCTTCAAACGAATCCATTGCCCCCCTTAACAATGAAATTGCCCTCCTGTGGGCCCACGTTGGGAAAAAAGGTTTAGAGGTTATATGCGAGGTGCACACAGTTTAGAGGTCATATGACGAGTGCACACAGTTTAGAGGGTCTATATGGCGAGGTGACACAGTTTAGAGGTCATATGACGAAGTGCACACGTTTAGAGGGTCTATATGACGAAGTGCACACAGTTTAGTGGGGCAATATATGACGAAGTGCACACTGTTTAGAGGGTCTATATGACAAGTGCACACGTTTAGAGGGTCTAATGAGAAGTGCACACAGTTTAGTGGGGCAATATATGTCAAGTGCACACAGTTTAGAGGGTCTATATGTTGAAGTGCACACAGTTTAGTGGGGCAATATATGTCAAAGTGCACACAGTTTAGTGGGGCAATATATGTCGAAGTGCACACAGTTTAGTGGGGCAATATATGTCAAAGTGCACACAGTTTAGTGGGGCAATATATGTCAAAGTGCACACAGTTTAGTGGGGCAATATATGTCGAAGTGCACACAGTTTAGTGGGGCAATATATGTCTACGTGCACACAGTTTAGTGGGGCAATATAAGTCTACGTGCACACAGTTTAGTGGGGCAATATATGTCTACGTGCACACAGTTTAGTGGGGCAATATATGTCGAAGTGCACACAGTTTAGTGGGGCAATATAAGTCGAAGTGCACACAGTTTAGTGGGGCAATATAAGTCGAAGTGCACACAGTTTAGTGGGGCAATATATGTCGAAGTGCACACAGTTTAGTGGGGCAATATATGTCAAAGTGCACACAGTTTAGAGGGTCTATATGTTGAAGTGCACACAGTTTAGTGGGGCAATATATGTCGAAGTGCACACAGTTTAGTGGGGCAATATATGTCGAAGTGCACACAGTTTAGTGGGGCAATATATGTCAAAGTGCACACAGTTTAGTGGGGCAATATATGTCAAAGTGCACACAGTTTAGTGGGGCAATATATGTCGAAGTGCACACAGTTTAGTGGGGCAATATATGTCTACGTGCACACAGTTTAGTGGGGCAATATAAGTCAGTGCACACAGTTTAGTGGGCAATATATGTCTACGTGCACACAGTTTAGCGGGGCAATATATAGTCAAGTGCACACAGTTTAGTGGGGCAATATAAGTCGAAGTGCACACAGTTTAGTGGGGCAATATAAGTCGAAGTGCACACAGTTTAGTGGGGCAATATATGTCAAGTGCACAGTTTAGTGGGCAATATATGTCAACAGTTTAGTGGGGCAATATATGTCGAAGTGCACACAGTTTAGTGGGGCAATATATGTCGAAGTGCACACAGTTTAGAGGGGCAATATAAGTCAAAGTGCACACAGTTTAGTGGGGCAATATAAGTCGAAGTGCACACAGTTTAGAGGGGCAATATAAGTTGAAGTGCACACAGTTTAGAGGGGCAATATAAGTCGAAGTGCACACAGTTTAGAGGGGCAATATAAGTCGAAGTGCACACAGTTTAGAGGGGCAATATAAGTCGAAGTGCACACAGTTTAGAGGGGCAATATAAGTTGAAGTGCACACAGTTTAGAAGGTCTATGAGTCGAAGTGCACACAGTTTAGTGGGGCAATATATGTCGAAGTGCACACAGTTTAGTGGGGCAATATATGTCGAAGTGCACACAGTTTAGTGGGGCAATATATGTCGAAGTGGCTTAGACGTTTACCTGTCCTTCTGAAGGTTGTGAGTTCAAATCTGAACTGAGTCACCTATACAGTTTTTTCATGAGATCCCTAGGATTGTTGCTGGAGTTACGGAGTTTGTTCATTGTGGCAACACTCTCCATAGATGGTGTACAATTTCTGCAGACCGGGAGGAAGTCAGATGGAAAATCTGGTCAATACTCCTTCGCTTTAAGGCCCAGTTTCAATCATATTTTATTATCTGGTCAATCCTCCTTCTCTTTAAGGCCAAGTTTCGATCATATTTTATTATCTGGTCAATCCTCTTTCGCTTTAAGGCCTAGTTTCGATCATATTTTATTATCTGGTCAATTCTTCGCTTTAAGGCCCAGTTTCAATCATATTTTATTATCTGGTCAATCCTCTTTCGCTTTAAGGCCTAGTTTCGATCATATTTTATTATCGCTTGACGGAAAGAAAATGCACCGAGTTTGTCTTCTTCTTTTACAAAGAAATGTCAAAATTTATACAGCTAATATTTGAAGCTAATATTTGAGTTCAAGTCATTTATTTCATCAATTATTTCAGTTTTCAAAATTATATTTATTATCTTTTGTCTTTCCCCAGGTGGATGATGAAATTGGTTGTCCATGCTTGCCGTTAAGCGTAGGGGTGGGAGCTTTAATGTGTGTTCCATTGCCAGATGTGCTGCCCATGTTGTGTTATATCCATGATTATTTAGTGTGGTCTTGATATTGTCTATCCATCTTTTCTTGGTCTTCCCTGGCTCTAGTACCTGATCACTTTTTATTGTAATCTGTTATTGGTGGTTAATTGCATTCCATTCTTATTAAATGTCCGAACCATAGCATTTGTTGTCTTTCAATGTATTTGGTGCCTGAAGTTATGCCCACTCTGCTTCTGATGTCCTGGTTTCATATTCTATCTTTCCTAGTGACTCCCCCACCACCTTCCTCAAGCATTTCACTTCGCCTATTTCCCAATTATATTCATTATTTAAGAACATTAAAGAAACTTTCAACATGATGTTGCAGGAGGTGGGAGAACAAGCTATAGACAGAGGGTATTTTAAGGTGAGCTGTGGCCCGCCTGCCCAGCGTGTTCGTAGTGCGTTGGACTGCGGGTGACTAGCCCTCTGTGTGTGCAGGTTCAATTTCGCAGGCTGGCAGAAAAGCCACAGGTTCCCAGATTCACGGTGTTCGTGGCACCGAACCGAAGGGTTACGATGTCCATGGCACCGAGCCAAGAGCTGAAAACTTAAGTGCTTCTGGATCGAAATTTAAAAAAAAAGGTGAGCTGTGACGAGAGCAATATTCTAAAAAGGACGTGTTACATGATGATGATGATGAATTTATTTGATAGAACTAATTTGTATATCAATTATTATTTCCATTTAATTTACTCCGAAATATTTCAAGAAATGAAACGTTTGCAACATTTTTGGTACTCCAGATCATATGTCAGAACTCAAAGCTATTACATGTGTAGATGTGTGTGCGTTAATACAAACTATCTCTCTGACACAGTCAACAACACATTGTCTCTTACACACATGACACCATATAACACACATAATGACACCATATAACACACATAATGACACCATATAACACACAAAATGACACCATAACACACATGACACCATATAACACACATTATTTGATTTCGTTTATTCTAATCCTGTTTTATCTCACAGTGCCATGATATAAAAGATTTATAGAATGGGCTTTTATGTGCACTACATAAATAGTATTTGTTACTGCCTCTGTAATTATCTGAGGTCCGACTTTTACTTTGTATCTATTGTATCAGAAGCAACATTGCTCTTTGAAGCACACTGTCTGTTGGTAATCTGTAATGACCGAACCATTTAATTTGTTGTTTCTTTATGAAGTTCAGTAATGTTGCACCCACTTTTTCTAATGTCTTAATTTCTAAACTGGTCTCTTCTTGTTACTCCCAACATTCTAAGCAGACACTTTATCTCTGTTGTGACTAGTAATACACACAATTACACAATATTTCTTAGACACACAGTGAAGTTTATTTAACACACACAAAGTGAAGCTTTTTTAACTCACACACACACACAGTGAAGTTTTTTAACACACACACAGTGAGGTTTTTTTAAACATACACACAGTGAAGTTTTTTTAACACCCACACAATGACACTATTTCTCTTACATAAGCTACTTATTCTTCAACAATCTTTGGTCATGTGCTGAATTTACTGTGGAGCACAAACTGGGCGGTCAGTTTCAGGCCTGTCAGGTTTCCTTCTTCAGCGATCTCTGGTCATGCGCCTAATTTACTATGGAGCACAAACTGGGCAGTCAGCTTCAGGTCTGTCAGGTTTCCTTCTTCAGCAATCTCTGGTCATGCGCCTAATTTACTATAGAGCACAGACTGGGCAGTCAGCTTCAGGTCTGTCAGGTTTCCTTCTTCAGCAATCTCTGGTCATGCGCCTAATTTACTATGGAGCACAGACTGGGCAGTCAGCTTCAGGTCTGTCAGGTTTCCTTCTTCAGCAATCTCTGGTCATGCGCCTAATTTACTATGGAGCACAAACTGGACAGTCAGCTTCAGGTTGCATTCTTCAGCAATCTCTGGTCATGCGTCTAATTTACTGAGGAGCACAAACTGGTCAGTCAGCTTCAGGTTTCCTCATAGCTCTTACATAACCAATAACTCTAGCTTGGCCATACACTGATTCCTTCTTCTTTACCATCACACAGACACACACACAGACACACTAAAGTGCTATTTGGAAAATAGTTTCTCTACAGCTCCACTAATAATGTCACGACACACATCGGTAAAGTCAGGCACACACCAGCCATCTCTCTCTGTACAAGTGGTTTCCTGAAACAGAAATTAGAGAATGTTTCAGTTACTCAATTACATCAGCATATACTAAAGTACATCACAAATTACATCAGCATATACTGAAGTACATCACAAACTATATAAAAACCAGGTTGTCTATAGATTTCTTACCAACTACTAACAGAAGACAGAATAGAACTGTCATGTCCCTCATCATCAAGGTGCATATCCTTTATAGGACGTTGCTCTCTTTGCACCACATCTGAAATTCACTCTGTCTCTAGCCAGTTCACCCACTTTGTCGATGGTCATATTCATGGTTTCTTTAATATCTTGTAGCCATCTTCTTCTTGGTCTGCCTCTCTTCCTGGGACCCTGCCCTCTAGTATTGTTCTTTCCAGGCCATCGTGACGTTTGATGTGATCAAAGTATGTAATTTTTCTGTATAGTATGTTGTTTATCAGTCAATTCTCTTTAACATTTAATTCTTTCAGGACATCAGTGTTCTTTAATTTTTCTGTCCATGATATTCGAGGGTCTTTCTGTAGCATTTAGTTTCAAGGACTGGATTTTCGTTCATGTTTTTTGTATAATAGTCCATGATTCACAACCATAAGTAGCCACTGGGAAAATGCATGCTCTCAATATTTTAAATTTTAATATTTTGCTGGTGCTTTGCCACATGTTCTTCATTGTATTTAACTTCTTGATTGATATTGCCAATCTTCTTGAGATCTCTTGGGAGCAGTCACCGTTAGTTAATTATTGGCGCAGATATTTATAGCTCTACACATTGGAGTTCTTCATTGTTTATTTGGATGTTAGCCTTTTGCTTTGTCAGTTGACATGATTTTTTTTTTTGTGTATTCAAATATAGATGTTGGTCTTCACTATGTTTCTTGGTCGTCATGATTAGGTTTTCCAAACCCTCTTTGCTGGTGGAATAATACCGTATCGTCTGCTATCTAAGCTCTGGTATGCATTGCCGCCTATAGTAGAGGTCGTAATTCACATAGTTGGCTCTTTTACATTCCTCATGATGTTCTCTGCATATATGTTGAATAAGTATGGGGACAAAATACATCCTGTCAGCCTCTTTGAATCTCGAACCATTCAGCTATTTCACCTCCTATTTTAATGGTTGCCTGTTGTTGTGGTATAGAGATTCTATAGTCAAGTATTATGTCATGTCACTTAGAGGATGAGAAAGTTGTCTGTGATGTCTTAATAAAACAGCAGCAAAAGTAAGGTCACTGTGCTCATTCTCTGCCATCAGACTTTCTGCTGGTCATGCCGACTTCTCTTATAATCTAGGGATGTATCTAAATGTTTAAGGCAAGAGGATCAGCCCATCCTGGGTCACTGTGCCTCACGATATGTGCTAGTTACCAGGAAAGTTACACGTTGGTTCTCTATCTTCAGATCTAGTTAGTACATGATCACGAGATCTAGTTAGTACATGATCGCGAGATCTAGTTAGTACATGATCGCGAGATCTAGTTAGTACTGATGCGAGAGAGATCTAGTTAGTACATGATCGTGAGAAGAGATCTAGTTAGTACATGATCGTGAGAGAAGATCTAGTTAGTACATGATCGCGAGATCTAGTTAGTACATGATCGTGAGATCTAGTTAGTACATGATCGCGAGAGAGAGATCTAGTTAGTACATGATCGCGAGATCTAGTTAGTACATGATCGTGAGATCTAGTTAGTACATGATCGCGAGAGAGAGATCTAGTTAGTACATGATCGCGAGAGAGATCTATTAGTACATGATCGCGAGAGAGAATCTAGTTAGTACATGATCGTGAGAGAAGAATCTAGTTAGTACATGATCGCGAGATCTAGTTTGTACATGATGCGAGATCTAGTTAGTACATGATCCGAGATCTAGTTAGTACATGATGCGAGATCTAGTTAGTACATGATCGCGAGATCTGTTAGTACATGATCGCGAGATCTAGATAGTACATGATCGCGGATCTAGTTAGTACATGATCGGAGATCTGTTAGTACATGATCGAGAGAGATCTAGTTAGTACATGATTGCAGGGGAGATCTAGTTAGTACATGATGCAAGAGAGATCTAGTTAGTACATGATCGCGAGAGAGATCTAGTTAGTACATGATCGCAGAGAGAATCTAGTTAGTACATGATCGCGAGAGAATCTAGTTAGTACATGATCGAGAGAGAGATCTAGTTAGTACCACTATGATTCTTAACAACCATAGAGTGTCATAGATATTGTCCAATAAATTGTACTGATATGTTACTGGTAAGGTTTTATAAACAGAGAAACTCTCTTAATAGTAACCCTGCTGGCAGATTTGACCTACCAGTTGATACACTTTATTACATCTATGTTGGATTTCATTAGATTTTCTTCCATTCGTTGAAAAAGCACTCCCTATATAAAAGCTATATTGACGCTATATAAATGAATGTTAAAATAATACCTGGCCATCATTCTTATGCAACCAGTTTTGAACTTCGTCATGATGCACATCACAGACTTGATATCGCATCTGTCTGTACGGTGGGATGTGGTCTGGGTTGAAAATATACGTCAGGTCCTGAGAACATAACAATTTACATGTTAATAATCAGTGCAGATGTGGCTGTGTGGTGCTGGGGCCCACAAGGGAAGGAAAGAACACTGTGACCTACAAGGCATGCCGTAAGAGACAACTGATGTAGGCCCTAGGGAAGTTACCATAGTAAATAAAAAACAGCGCAGAAATAGGAAAACATGATAATTTTATAAATAATTAACAAAAAAATTAAATTATATATGTTTAAGACGTCTAATCTTGTTGATTAAAGCATGCTTTTTTGTTCTTCTTCTTCAGGTTTACTAATGCAAGTGAGTGCATTTCAAGTTACTAATGAGGAGTGCATTTCACTAATGGTGAGTGCATTTAAGAATGTTACTAATGCAAGTGAGTGCATTTCAAGGAGTGTTACTAATGCAAGTGAGTGCATTTCAAGGAATGTTACTAATGCAAGTGAGTACATTTCAAGGAATGTTACTAATGCAAGTGAGTACATTTCAAGGGGTGTAATTATAAACTTAAAGATAACCAACTCTGTAGTATTGCAATGTGTAAACTTGTCTTTCCTCATGGGCATGCTGAGCAGCATAAGAATAAAATAGCTAGGGCATGTGGGAAGAATGGACAATAGCAGCATACCACAACAAGTGTTGTTCTGTGAACTTTTGGAACAGGAGAGGAACCAAGGCAGACCACAACAAGTGTTGTTCTGTGAACTTTTGGAACAGGAGAGGAACCAAGGCAGACCACAACAAGTGTTGTTCTGTGAACTTTGGACGGGAGAGGAACCAAGGCAGACCACAACAAGTGTTGTTCTGTGAACTTTGGAGCAGGGAGAGGAACCAAGGCAGACACAACAAGTGTTGTTCTGTGAACTTTGGAACAGGAGAGGAACCAAGACAGACCACAACAAGTGTTGTTCTGTGAACTTTTGGAACAAGAGAGGAACCAAGGCAGACCACAACAAGTGTTGTTCTGTGAACTTTTGGAACAGGAGAGGAACCAAGACAGACCACAACAAGTGTTGTTCTGTGAACTTTTGGAACAGGAGAGGAACCAAGGCAGACCACAACAAGTGTTGTTCTGTGAACTTTTGGAACAGGAGAGGAACCAAGACAGACCACAACAAGTGTTGTTCTGTGAACTTTTGGAACAGGAGAGGAACCAAGGCAGACCACAACAAGTGTTGTTCTGTGAACTTTTGGAACAGGAGAGGAACCAAGACAGACCACAACAAGTGTTGTTCTGTGAACTTTGGAACAGGAGAGAAACCAAGACAGACCACAACAAGTGTTGTTCTGTGGACTTTGGAACGGGAGAGGAACCAAGGCAGACCACAACAAGTGTTGTTCTGTGAACTTTTGGAACAGGAGAGGAACCAAGGCAGACCACAACAAGTGTTGTTCTGTGAACTTTTGGAACAGGAGAGGAACCAAGGCAGACCACAACAAGTGTTGTTCTGTGAACTTTTGGAACAGGAGAGGAACCAAGGCAGACCACAACAAGTGTTGTTCTGTGAACTTTTGGAACAGGAGAGGAACCAAGGCAGACCACAACAAGTGTTGTTCTGTGAACTTTTGGAACGGGATAGGAACCAAGGCAGACCACAACAAGTGTTGTTCTGTGAACTTTTGGAACAGGAGAGGAACCAAGGCAGACCACAACAAGTGTTGTTCTGTGAACTTTGAGAGGGAGAGGAACCAAGGCAGACCACTGCCTCAGATATAAGAATGTCTGCAAGACCTCAATGAAGCATTTTTCTATCAGGCCCAACAAATGGAAAAAAACAAGCTGATGACAGAGTTATGTGAGTTAAGAGAGACAAGCGTAAACTCAGAAGTTGTAAAATTAAAACTCTTGCCAACTAACTGTCTGTAAAGACTAAAAAGGTCTTTATTTATATTTATATATTTATTTATATATTTATTTATATATTTATATTTCATTATAAACTTACCATTGGTGTAGTAGCTCCACTTTGTAAATCTTCTGCCGTGTCTATCTGATGAATCAAGGTTGTACTCCATTGCTGTTTAAGACCATATTGAGAAGCTCTGAGAGCATCTGGTCCACGTTTTGGTTCCACTTTTTGTCTGTGTGCCACTTGAATATGGGAAAAATCTGCATTATTCTACTGCAGTCTTCCCTTATATCAATAACATTATTTTACTGCAGTCTTCCCTTATATCAATAACATTATTTTACTGCAGTCTTCCCTTATATCAATAACATTATTTTACTGCAGTCTTCCCTTATATCAATAACATTATTTTACTGCAGTCTTCCCTTATATCAATAACATTATTTTACTGCAGTCTTCCCTTATATCAATAACATTATTTTACTGCAGTCTTCCCTTATAACGGTAACATTATTTTACTGCAGTCTTCCCTTATAACGGTAACATTATTTTACTGACATTATCTACTGCAGTCTTCCCTTATATTGATAACATTATTCTACTGCAGTCTTCCCTTATATCAATAACATTATTTTACTGCAGTCTTCCCTTATATCAATAACATTATTTTACTGCAGTCTTCCCTTATATCAATAACATTATTTTACTGCAGTCTTCCCTTATATCAATAACATTATTTTACTGCAGTCTTCCCTTATATCAATAACATTATTCTACTACAGTCTTCCCTTATATCAATAACATTATTCTACTGCAGTCTTCCCTTATATTGATAACATTATTTTACTAAGAAGAGGTGGTGGAGCGGTCTCAGTCTATGAAATACCCGGGGCTGCGTTTTGATCGTAGTCTAGCTTTTACGGAACACACAGCTCATGTGATAATGAAGGCGAGAAAGGTTTGCTGGCGATGAGGGTAATGGCTGCGCGGATTGTGAACAGCGCCATCTTTGTCTTTTATACCAGGGTCTGGTCCTTTCTGTGCTTGAGTATGCGCTGGCGATCCTGACTCTCAGTCATAGTCAGATAGAACAACTGGAAAGAATACAGAACGAGGCGATGCGCATTATACTTGGTTGCACTAAAGACACGTCGTGCAGGGCAATGCGCTATCTCCTTGACTATCCTACTATGGAGTATAGAATACTGATGAGCCGTGCACGAGCATACCTTCGAGTCAATGCTGACACACAACATCCTCTGCACTTGGAAATAAAGAGACAAAAGGAAATAGGTTAAAAAGAGGAAAATCTTGGATGGGTCAGGCCGAGGACTGTATTGAACAGGTGTGTACACTTGAAGATATTGATCCCGTGAAGAATGGATACCAGTGCCAACAGGAATCGCTACATCCTTTTCTGTATGCATCGAACTTGATAAAGAATGCAGGCAACATAACCCACTTGTTGTGGAGGCAGAGGTTCAGGCATTAATTTCTGAGAACGCATCTGAGCATGATGTAATCATTTATACGGATGGTTCGGTGATTCGACATGTGCGGAGCTTGTGGGCTTTCACTGCTCAGGTCGGAGGTGATGTTGTGAAGGAAGACAGTGGTGGTTTTGCCGTGACTACGAGCAGTCTCACTATGGAAATCATGGCTGTTACCAAAGCGATGATTTGGCTAGAATCACAGACTTTTATCCATGCATGTTTTCTCAGTGACTCAATGAGTATGCTCAGGAAGATTGAAACAGGATGGGCTAGGAGACATTGGATAGAATCGCTGGGGAGGTCTCAGCTGACAAAGATCAGTTTTATTTTTGTACCAGGGCATGCAGGTGTAAGGGGGAATGAACATGCGGATAGGCTTTCAGGTATGGCTGCTGTCCAAAGCGGACAAGCAATGGACCAGGCTGATATTATAAATTCCTTAAGGGAGAGAGGGCGTGTACATGATTCACGTAATAGCGGTGAATCCACAACACTAACCAGACTGCAAGAACTCAAAGTTAAGTGTGGTGTAGCTTGACAAGAACGCTATGCTGGCAGACAAAGAAGAATTGTAAACCAACAAAGAACTGGTGTCGTTAGTCGCCACACGCTGATGGACATACTGAGGGAGAGATCGGAGCACTTATGGACTAATTTGTTCGACGTGCAGTGATGGTGATCCGACGACTAAACTAAACCATTATTTTACTGCAGTCTTCCCTTATATCAATAACATTATTTTACTGCAGTCTTCCCTTATATCAACATTATTTTACTGCAGTCTTCCCTTGTATCGATAACATTATTCTACTGCAGTCTTCCCTTGTATCGATAACATTTTTCTGTTTGTCATATTAAATTAAATGTCAAGATAAATTTTCTTAGACAAAATACTTCTTCTTGAACGCTCCATATCGACTCCTTGTTAGCCACTCTTTGTGATTTGTATGTGATCTGAACCTAAGAGCGATTGTACGTTGTGCGGTTATGAGCCTACAAGTAGGCCAGCACATTCGGTTTCTGCGATGCTTTTTATTTACTAGGGTAGCTTCCTTAGGCCCCTACTTCAGCCTCTTACGACGTGCTTTGTAGGTTGCAGTATTACTATTTTTGCTCCTTGAGCCCCGGCAACACAAAATACTAAAATATAAAGCACATTATTCAGGTGCTAAAGTAGGCAATACTAGGCGAGTAGGAGGCAACACTAGGCGAGTAGGAGGCAATACTAGGCAAGTAGGAGGCAACACTAGGCGAGTAGGAGGCAACACTAGGCGAGTAGGAGGCAACACTAGGCTAGTAGGAGGCAACACTAGGTCAGTAGGAGGCAACACTAGGCCAGTAGGAGGCAATACTAGGTCAGTAGGAGGCAACGCTAGGCTAGTAGGATCATGCATCTCACACTTGTATATGATAATTATACCATCCGATGATGGTACAACATCAGTACTGAACTTCATCAAGAAACAATAAATTAAATGGTATAGCCACTTGAATAGATTACCAACAGACAGTGTGCCCCACAAAGAGCAATGTTACTCTGATATAGTGGATACAAAGAGCAATGTTACTCTGATATAGTGGATACAAAGAGTAATGTTACTCTGATATAGTGGATACAAAGAGCAATGTTACTCTGATATAGTGGATACAAAGAGCAATGTTACTCTGATATAGTGGATACAAAGAGCAATGTTACTCTGATATAGTGGATACAAAGAGCAATGTTACTCTGATATAGTGGATACAAAGAGCAATGTTACTCTGATATAGTGGATACAAAGAGCAATGTTACTCTGATATAGTGGATACAAAGAGCAATGTTACTCTGATATAGTGGATACAAAGAGCAATGTTACTCTGATATAGTGGATACAAAGAGCAATGTTACTCTGATATAGTGGATACAAAGAGCAATGTTACTCTGATATAGTGGATACAAAGAGCAATGTTACTCTGATATAGTGGATACAAAGAGCAATGTTACTCTGATATAGTGGATACAAAGAGCAATGTTACTCTGATATAGTGGATACAAAGAGCAATGTTACTCTGATATAGTGGATACAAAGAGCAATGTTACTCTGATATAGTGGATACAAAGAGCAATGTTACTCTGATATAGTGGATACAAAGAGCAATGTTACTCTGATATAGTGGATACAAAGAGCAATGTTACTCTGATATAGTGGATACAAAGAGCAATGTTACTCTGATATAGTGGATACAAAGAGCAATGTTACTCTGATATAGTGGATAAAAGAGCAATGTTACTCTGATATAGTGGATACAAAGAGCAATGTTACTCTGATATAGTGGATACAAAGAGCAATGTTACTCTGATATAGTGGATACAAAGAGCAATGTTACTCTGATATAGTGGATACAAAGAGCAATGTTACTCTGATATAGTGGATACAAAGAGCAATGTTACTCTGATATAGTGGATACAAAGAGCAATGTTACTCTGATATAGTGGATACAAAGAGCAATGTTACTCTGATATAGTGGATACAAAGAGCAATGTTACTCTGATATAGTGGATACAAAGAGCAATGTTACTCTGATATAGTGGATACAAAGAGCAATGTTACTCTGATATAGTGGATACAAAGAGCAATGTTACTCTGATATAGTGGATACAAAGAGCAATGTTACTCTGATATAGTGGATACAAAGGCAAATGTTACCTGATATAGTGGATACAAAAACAATGTTACTTGATATAGTGGATACAAAGACAATGTTACCTGATATAGATGGATACAAAGAGCAATGCTACTCTGATATAGTGAGAACAAAGAGCAATGTTACTCTGATATAGTGGATACAAAGAGCAATGTTACTGATATAGTGATACAAAACAATGTTACTCTGATATAGTGGATACAAAGAGCAATGTTACTCTGATATAGTGGATACAAAGACAATGTTATCTATATAGTGGATACAAAGAGCAATGTTACTCTGATATAGTGGATAGAAAGAGCAATGTTACTCTAATATAGTGGATACAAAGAGCAATGTTACTCTGATATAGTGGATACAAAGAGCAATGTTACTCTAATATAGTGGATACAAAGAGCAATGTTACTCTGATATAGTGGATATAGTGGATACAAAGAGCAATGTTACTCTGATATAGTGGATACAAAGAGCAATGTTACTCTGATATAGTGGATACAAAGAGCAATGTTACTCTGATATAGTGGATAGAAAGAGCAATGTTACTCTAATATAGTGGATACAAAGAGCAATGTTACTCTGATATAGTGGATACAAAGAGCAATGTTACTCTGATATAGTGGATACAAAGAGCAATGTTACTCTGATATAGTGGATACAAAGAGCAATGTTACTCTGATATAGTGGATAGAAAGAGCAATGTTACTCTAATATAGTGGATACAAAGAGCAATGTTACTCTGATATAGTGGATACAAAGAGCAATGTTACTCTAATATAGTGGATACAAAGAGCAATGTTACTCTGATATAGTGGATACAAAGAGCAATGTTACTCTGATATAGTGGATACAAAGAGCAATGTTACTCTGATATAGTGGATAGAAAGAGCAATGTTACTCTAATATAGTGGATACAAAGAGCAATGTTACTCTGATATAGTGGATACAAAGAGCAATGTTACTCTAATATAGTGGATACAAAGAGCAATGTTACTCTGATATAGTGGATACAAAGAGCAATGTTACTCTGATATAGTGGATAGAAAGAGCAATGTTACTCTGATATAGTGGATACAAAGAGCAATGTTACTCTGATATAGTGGATACAAAGAGCAATGTTACTCTGATATAGTGGATACAAAGAGCAATGTTACTCTGATATAGTGGATACAAAGAGCAATGTTACTCTGATATAGTGGATATAGTGGATACAAAGAGCAATGTTACTCTGATATAGTGGATACAAAGAGCAATGTTACTCTGATATAGTGGATACAAAGAGCAATGTTACTCTGATATAGTGGATACAAAGAGCAATGTTACTCTGATATAGTGGATACAAAGAGCAATGTTACTCTGATATAGTGGATACAAAGAGCAATGTTACTCTGATATAGTGGATACAAAGAGCAATGTTACTCTGATATAGTGGATATAGTGGATACAAAGAGCAATGTTACTCTGATATAGTGGATACAAAGAGCAATGTTACTCTGATATAGTGGATACAGTGGATATAGTGGATATAGTGGATACAGTGGATACAGTGGATATAGTGGATACAGTGGATATAGTGGATACAGTGGATATAGTGGATACAGTGGATATAGTGGATACAGTGGATATAGTGGATATAGTGGATACAGTGGATATAGTGGATAGAAAGCAAAAGGCAGGCCACACAAAAGGTGAGATAACAGAGGCAATGAAAAACACCATGTTTATGAAGCGCACACAAAAGCCCATTCTATAAATTCTTCTTACCCTGAAGCTGTGAGGCAAATCAGGACTGGAGAAGAGAAAGAAAGACAAGGTACATAGAGAGGCTCGCTCCAGGTGTCTCCTACTTTTTACCTGACATTGAAAGGCAAAATAGGATTAGAGAATAGGTAGATAGACCATTCAATAAATGTTATGCAGTTGTTGATCCACCTACCAAACCTCATGTACTTAAGTCACTACATTCAAAACTACAGATCATTAGCGATGAGCTACAGACAACAATTGACTACATCATAAGAACACATCTGACGGTATAATCATCAATATAGTGATCACTAGAAGAGTACACTATTAGACAGCTTGAGGTATACAGTTTTAGTAAGTGATATGAGAACCAACTAGGCAGATACCAGTGGAGAAAGAGCTCATGAAGAAACACTGGCAATGGATAGGACACACTTTAAGAAGACCGACTGGAAGCATTGCAAGACAGGCACTGTTTTGGAACCTGCAGGGAAAGAGGAGTAGAGGAAGGTCTAGACATACCTGGAGAAGAGAGCTGGAGGATATTAAAAGGATAGGTAAAACATGGAAAGAATTGGAAGGGATGGCACGAGAGAGGAAGAGCTGGAAGAAGTTTGTTGAAGACCTGTGCTCCATTGGGAGTTGAAAGGTGAAGAATATGAGCACCATCATCCAAAAGAGATGCTGGAGATGGATCAGACGCTTGTAGCTCTCATGAACAAAAGAGATGCTGGAGATGGATCAGACGCTTGTAGCTCCTATGAACAAAAGAGATGCTGGAGATGGATCAGACGCTTGTAGCTCTCATGAACAAAAGAGATGCTGGAGATGGATCAGATGCTTGTAGCTCTCATGAACAAAAGAGATGCTGGAGATGGATCAGACGCTTGTAGCTCTCATGAACAAAAGAGATGCTGGAGATGGATCAGACGCTTGTAGCTCTCATGAACAAAAGAGATGCTGGAGATGGATCAGACGCTTGTAGCTCTCATGAACAAAAGAGATGCTGGAGATGGATCAGACGCTTGTAGCTCTCATGAACAAAAGAGATGCTGGAGATGGATCAGACGCTTGTAGCTCTCATGAACAAAAGAGATGCTGGAGATGGATCAGACGCTTGTAGCTCTCATGAACAAAGAGATGCTGAGATGGATCAGACGCATGTACTCTGATGAACAAAGAGATGCTGAATGGGATCAAGAGCGTCTTGTAGGCTTCATGAACAAAGAGAATGCTGAGATGGATCAGAGCAATGTTACTCTGAAATGAACAAAGAGATGCTGAATGGATCAGAGCTTGTTAGCTCTATAGAAAAAAAGAGATGCTGAGATAGGATCAGACAAGCTTGAGTCTCATGAACAAAGAGATGCTGAGATGGATCAGAGCAATGTACTCTATGAACAAAGAGAATGCTGAGATGGATCAGTGGATTGTAGTTAGTGAACAAAAGGGTTTGTGGCAGGAATGGATCAGCGTATAGTGGATCATGGATACAAAAGGGGATGTGGATAATGGATCAGGCATATGTGCTAAGCAAGGGAACACAAAGGTGAGATGCTGAGATGGATCAGAGCATTCTATTCTTCTTACCTGAAGCTGACAAACAGGACTGGGAGATGGATCAGAGCGCTCAGGTGTCTTACTCCTGCTTTGAAACAAAATAGATTGAGAAGTAATGAAATTAAAAGATGCAGTTTTGATAGCTCCCTCATGACTAGTCACACAAAAACAGATCATAGCGATGAGCTCAGACCATTGAGCTCTCATAGAACAAGAGGATGTCTGAAATGGATCATAGAAGCACTTTAGACAGCTTCATGAACAAAAGGATGCCCTGGAGATGGGGAAGAGCCTGTAGAACCTCATGGAAAACAAAAGAGATGACTGGAGATGGACAGACAGGCACTGTATTCATGCAGAAAAGAGAGGAGAGGATCAGACATACCTGGACAAAGAGAGCTGGGGGATGGATAGGTAAACATGGAAAGATTGAAAGTGACAAAGAGATGATGGAAGATGGCTCAGGGTTGTAGCTGCCTCATCCAAAAGAGATGCTGGAGATGGATCAGACGCTTGTAGCTCTCATGAACAAAAGAGATGCTGGAGATGGATCAGACGCTTGTAGCTCTCATGAACAAAAGAGATGCTGGAGATGGATCAGACGCTTGTAGCTCTCATGAACAAAAGAGATGCTGGAGATGGATCAGACGCTTGTAGCTCTCATGAACAAAAGAGATGCTGGAGATGGATCAGACGCTTGTAGCTCTCATGAACAAAAGAGATGCTGGAGATGGATCAGATGCTTGTAGCTCTCATGAACAAAAGAGATGCTGGAGATGGATCAGACGCTTGTAGCTCTCATGAACAAAAGAGATGCTGGAGATGGATCAGACGCTTGTAGCTCTCATGAACAAAAGAGATGCTGGAGATGGATCAGACGCTTGTAGCTCTCATGAACAAAAGAGATGCTGGAGATGGATCAGACGCTTGTAGCTCTCATGAACAAAAGAGATGCTGGAGATGGATCAGACGCTTGTAGCTCTCATGAAAACTGTAATGACATGCACACCAGAGGGTAAGCGAAAATGTGGAAGACCCAAAACGACCTGGAGGAGAACAGTAGAACAAGAACTCAAAGAAAGGAATCACAGCTGTAAACACTATACAGAGGATGATCAAGAACAGAGAAGAATGGTGTGCAATTGTTGCTGTCATAAGTGCCAAGAGTATGACATACTAGAGAGAGAGAGAGAGAGAGAGAGAGAGAGAGAGAGAGACAGAGAGAGAGACAGAGAGAGACAGAGAGAGAGAGAGAGAGAGAGACAGAGAGAGATAGAGAGAGACGAGAGAGAAGAGAGAGAGGAGATAGAGAGAGATAGAGAGAGAGCAGACAGAGAGAGAGAGTATAAGTAATGCTACATTGAGGTAACATAAGTATTGGTAATGTGCAATAATGACAGTATAAACAAGAAGAATAAAGAATAAAAACTAATAATACAACAAATATCAATGAAAACCAGCACACAACAATAACAAATATCAATGAAAACCAGCACACAACAATAACAAAATTACAAATGATGGTGACAAACTAATATATAATAACATAACATAAATGAAAAAAAAAATACAAGCAAATGATAACATAAATAAAGGAAACGATATCAACGAATGATTAAAAAACAAGAATAAAGTAAAAAGCACATACAAATCATAAATACAAGCACTGATAACAACACCTATGAAGAAATGATAACAACACAAATAAGTCACATCAACAAATGATCAAATCATACCAACAATAATATCCAAACAAATAAATAAAATCATATGAACAATAATATCAGCACAAATAAATAAAATCATACGAATAATTGAACCAAACAAATTTAAAAAGAAAAACATTGAATAAGAAAACCAGCAACAAAAGTATTACAAACAAAACATATTAACACAGAGAAAGTAAACATAAATAACAAAGGAAAATACTATAGTACTAGGCTGGTTTGAGGGCCCCCTGCATGTTCAGAGTGGAACCACCAATAGAGGTAAGGGAACACCAAGGAACACCTGGAAACAGGAGTTGGAGACGGGAGTTGGCAACAGAATGAAAGAAAATGGGGAGAGAGTAGAGATGTCTGGAAAAGATGGCCTTCAATAGGCCGGCGTGGAAGGCCTTGGTTGCAGACCTATGCGCTCCATAGGGGTGAAGAAGACATGT
The DNA here is from genome assembly GCA_020796225.1 of Arion vulgaris. NCBI lineage: Eukaryota > Metazoa > Mollusca > Gastropoda > Stylommatophora > Arionidae > Arion > Arion vulgaris. Next base: position 2,689,830 of record CM036770.1, read on the forward strand.
TCAGGTTATCATGATGTCTGAGAATCCAGCAGTTATTAATAGCCTGGACATGGGTTGGCCATATTTATTTTTGTAATGACTAAAAATAGGATTTCTCTCTTAATTCATCTGCTATAAATTCAGGTGTAGTCATGGTAACTAATATGGCACCTCTGACTGATTTTTGATCAAACACATACATAAAACTAGTACAAACAAAAGATATAAAACAAAAGAAAAACATAAACAAAAGATATAAAACAAAGGAATGATATAAACAACAGATATAACAGAGGAAAAACATAAACAAAAGGTATAGCACAAAGAAAAACATAAACAAAAGGTATAACAAAAAAAAAAAACATAAACAAAATATATAACACAAAGGAAAAACATAAAAAATAGATATAACAGAGGAAAAACATTAACAAAATGTATAACACGAAGGAAAAACATAAACAAAATATATAACACAAACAAGAAAAGCTGTTGATCCATCCAAACATACTTGATCGAACTCTATAGTCCAGAGTCTGATACATCTTTGCAGTGGGATCCTTGTGATCATATCCAAACTTGCACCACAGATTCTTCCATGGTCCATTGAGGTAATAATAGGAGACCACAGGCAGCAGGTATTTCAGGTAAGTATGATGAATTTTATCCAGGTGACCAAATATTCCAACTTTGCTCCAAAGTGGACGCTGCTCAAAAAGCTGGAAATAATTCATATAATACACTGATGATATGCATCAGTAAATATACATTTATTATTAGATTATTGAACGCATACAAAGACACAGCTTCCACTACTTGTCAAAATCACTCTCTGCAAAAAAACATTGACATCCTCTCAAAAGAGTATACAACATCACAGACCTACAGCACACCCACACAGAGATAACAACAATTCCAGATGTAGATAGAAAGGGCGAAAAAACATGTCCTATCCTGAGAGCAAAGACACTAGAACACATTGACACCTCATAGCCAAGCCAGAGTGGACCCAAATATACACAGACAGATCATCAAACATGACAGTGAGGAAAGGAGGGACCGGAACCATCATTCTACTCCAAGACGGCACCACACTCAAAAATTTCAGTGCCATCGGACAACTCTCAAAAAATTGCAGAGCCGAACAACAGGCAATTGTCGATGCCTCAAAAATACTGCAACAACGAAACATACAAAACATCAAACTTGTCTTTCTTTGCATGTCAGTCCTGCAGGTCACACAAAGGGAACCATAAAATAATATGGAGAGAGCTGATACTACAGCTAAACAAGCTCTCGGAACACAACCAAATTATTCTCTAGTGGATACCAGACCACTGTGGCATACCAGGAAACAAGAGAGCAGACAGCCTGGCTAAGAAGGGAACAAAACTGGTTATTGGTTACTAAACTGACATCATTGCACTCTGGGCAGACCCATAGATGCTCAGTCTCCCCAACAGATATCGAAGAGTATGCATACTAATAGTTCCTGTGGGTCGCTGATTAAACACACCTCTCACTCTGCCTCTCAGGCATCCAGTTCGACTTGAACAAACTCCAAACTGGCTAAATCGCTTGATCGATTCAACATCGATTTTAGTGTAAAATGAACAAAACTGATACAACACAAACACCCAGTGTTACTACCAGAAATCAAGAAACTTATCAAGAAAAAAAACAAAGAGGTGTGGAGGCAACAAACCCACAGCAAACACATACAAGATCCCATCCTGCAGTCATGTCCATTATACATTCACCAGCCAGCGAAACATGGCCTCATGAATGAAGCTTACAGAGCAAGCTATGGGGAACTCTCGAAGAACTCCAACTGACATGCAGCTTCATAGAGGCAACCCATCTCATGGTTTAGACGAGCATACGAAACCGAACGCAAAGAAGAATTGAACTGACATGCAGATTCATAGAGGCAACCCATCTCATGATTTAGACGAGCATACGAAACCGAACGCAAAGAAGAACTGCAATTGACATGCAGATTCATAGAGGCAACCCATCTCATGGTTTATACGAGCATACAAAACCGAACGCAAAGAAGAAGATTATTGTAAATAAAATAGAGCATGAGCAGTTTTTACTATCTAAGAATGTAAAGAACTTTTTATAATATGAGGTATAATGCCTGTGTGTTGCCGGCGTCTGCAAGAGGAGCAAAGAATAGTTACACTGTGACCTACAAGGCATGTCGTAAGAGGTGACTGAGGTAGGGTCCAAAGGAAGCTACTCTAGTTTTAAAAAAGCTTTGCAGAAATTGGATGTGCTTGCCTACTTGTAGCCGCATAACTGTCACAATGTACAATCGCTTTTAGGCTCAGATCACAAAGAGTGGTCTAACAAGTGGTCAATATGAAGCATCCAAAGAAGCGTTTACTATGAGGTATATTGGAGAATATAGTAATTTCTTTAACCAATGGCAAGTGATGTATGATCTGGCAGTGTGAGAATGGAAATCTGGCCAGCAGAAAGAACCCTTCAGAACAAACTATGGGGAAGGGGGGCGCGATGAAGGTCTCAAGCGCACCGCCCTGTTTATGACACATAACAGAGTAGTCACATGGCAAAAGTTGATCGCAGAAGAAGTTGCTCAACAAACATCATCATCATCAGGTGCTGTGCAGGGTGGCGTAGGTGATCATGGATCTCCACAAGTCTCTGGTGTTTGCTATTATCTCAGATGTTGACGCTCTTCCATGCCATGAAGTCAGGCTATCCAAAATTTGCTCTGTCTCATCATTTACATGTTGTTACAATGTGTTCTAAACCTCCTTATGACAGAAAAATTATGACTACCTCTTTCTTATATTGATGACAAGTTTTCTCTGTGTTTATTGTCCATAACTGGCATCTATATGTCAGTATTGGTTCTATGTAGCACTGTCTAACTGTCATTCAGATCTCAATTAACAACTGAACAAACATGGATAAATATTAAGTTTTGGTTTATGTTAACAAACCTGCTTGAGTGCATTTAGACCATCATCTTGATTTGGTAATTTTGTTAAACGCTCAAAAGCAACTGGATCTGGATCCCGTGGAACATCAGGATGACCAAATGAAATATGAATAGTGCCATGGAAACGTTTCTTTCTGTCTGTAAATAGATTTTTGAAGTATAAATAAATAAATGTATACAGTCTTCTACAACAGAACATCAGGATGACCAAATGAAATATGAATAGTGCCATGGAAACGTTTCTTTCTGTCTGTAAATAGATTTTTGAAGTATAAATAAATAAATGTATATATAGTCTTCTACAACAGAACATCAGGATGACCAAATGAAATATGAATAGTGCCATGGAAACGTTTCTTTCTGTCTGTAAATAGATTTTTGAAGTATAAATAAATAAATGTATATATAGTCTTCTACAACAGAACATCAGGAGAGAAGATGTGAGGAAAACCACAAAATAGATGGACTATCACCCAAGCCAATAAAGCGCAAGACAAAAACAAACACTGGGCAACAGCCCGGTAGCAGTGTGATGACACAAAAAGAAGAGAAAAGGAACTGACCCGACTACTTACTGCATACTGAAAAGGTCCGTACTTTTCATTGACCATCAGCACACGATTGGGGATGTGGTCAACATCATGCCAGCCACATTTTTACTTCCTATTACTTTTTCTGGTACCCAATTGATGCTGGGTCAACCTGAGAACCCTTACAGCCGTAAAATATTCTATGCCAACTGTGGAATTAGCCCACACCACCTAGCCTAAGAAGTGAGTTCAAGAACAACTATGCTGCTGCAGCTCTCGCCTATGTCCCAACCGGGGTTTAAGATGCACAAGAGAGAGATAGAGAGACAGATGGGCTTTCATAGTTCAGTAGAGCAAAAGTTTTGTTAAGAGGATTCAGGTGGTGACATGGATTTTGCATCACTGCCACAAACTGTAAGAAGTTAATGCATGGTGGCGCTGCTAGAAATGAGAACTATATAGAAAGTGGAAGAACTTAAGGAAATGTGGCACTGCTAGAAATGAGAACTATATAGAAAGTGGAAGAAGTTAATGAAATGTGGCACTGCTAGAAATGAGAACTATATAGAAAGTGGAAGAACTTAAGGAAATGTGGCACTGCTAGAAATGAGAACTATATAGAAAGTGGAAGAAGTTAATGAAATGTGGCACTGCTAGAAATGAGAACTATATAGAAAGTGGAAGAACTTAATGAAATGTGGCACTGCTAGAAATGAGCACTATATAGAAAAGTGGAAGAAGTTTCCTTAACTTCTTGTGGATCTGGAACCATACTAAGTGGCGTTTTTACTCTATAATGGTTTGTGCCCTGGTCCACTAAGAGTTAATTAACATAATACTGAAACAGTCAATAGCCATGCACTGGCAGATAAATTGATGATGAGTTCTGAATACTTAAGGAATTGTTCCGTGTGCAATGATGATAAAATATCACTTTAACTGGTAACCATCTAACACCAGTTCAAAGATTTTGCTATCTTGGGTCCATGGTCACTGCCAGCCTTTCTCTTGATGAAGAAATCAATGCTCAAATAGGTAGTGCGGCTACTACATTCGGCAAACTATCACAGACAGCGTTGGGCTGCACAAAATTAACATTGAAGATGAAGATTCAAATATGTAGAGCCTGTGTAATTAGTTCTTTACTATATGGCTCAGAAACATGAATGGCCTACTAGGGTCATGAGAGGAGACTTAACATCTTTCCACTTCGATGTCTCCGCAAGATTATGAACATCAGGTGGTATGACAAGATAACCAACTTGCCTTCTATCATGGGCATGTGAGAAGAATGCACAATTGCTACATACCACAACAAACGTTGTTCTGTGAACTTTTGGAAGGGAAGAGGCACCAAGGCAGACAACTACTCAGGTATAAGGATGCCTGCAAGATCTCAATGAATAACTTTTCTATCGGCCCCAGCAAATGGGAAAAGCTAGCTGATGATCGAGTTATATGGAAAACAACACTGCGCAAAGGTGCAGAATCTTTTGAAGAGAGACTAGGGGATGAAATGTAAGGCAAGAGAGACAAGCGCAAACTCAGAAGTTGTCACAGTAAAACACTTGCTTATTGACCATCTGTAAAGATAAAAAATAGGACATATAATGATGATAATCTGATAACTAACCAACTGTCTGATAGGGCCCAAACAGGAAACTACCTCAAATATCTTGTACAGGATTTCAAATAAAAATATTGATTGATAGAACTATCATCATTGCACTTTGGTGAGTAACCAGGTGTGCTCCGATATCTTTCTTATACAGGAAGATTTAAGTGGCAAAGCACAAACTCTGTAGCATCTGCGATTGTTCCCAATGTAATTTAGAAGACAGTAAAAATATTTTGTAGGAATTTTATTTTTTAATTTTTCGAATGAATTTTACTCGGACAAAAGGTTTCCAGTCTGCTTTTCTCAATTTTGAACTGCAAAAGGTTCTTTTATGTGCTCAACTTGAACATAGTACTTACATATTATTAGTTGTCTCCGATAGGACTAGAAACTTGATCTCACCTACAATGAGATCAGGGGTCTCTGGAAAAATATCCTGAAGGCTTCATGAGGGAGCAAATCAAGTACCTTTTGGATCAAGAGGTAAACACCAAACCTCTACACCACAGAGACTCCCGTACCTTTGGAATCAAGAGATAAACACCAAACCTCTACACCACAGAGACTCCCCGTACCTTTTGGAATCAAGAGGTAAACACCAAACCTCTACACCACAGAGACTCCCGTACCTTTGGAATCAAGAGGTAAACACCAAACCTCTACACCACAGAGACTCCCGACCTTTGGAATCAAGAGGTAAACACCAAACCTCTACACCACAGAGACTCCCGTACCTTTGGAATCAAGAGGTAAACACCAAACCTCTACACCACAGAGACTCCCGTACCTTTGGAATCAAGAGATAAACACCAAACCTCTACACCACAGAGACTCCCGTACCTTTGGAATCAAGAGGTAAACACCAAACCTCTACACCACAGAGACTCCCGTACCTTTGGAATCAAGAGGTAAACACCAAACCTCTACACCACAGAGACTCCCCGTACCTTTTGGAATCAAGAGGTAAACACCAAACCTCTACACCACAGAGACTCCCGTACCTTTGGAATCAAGAGGTAAACACCAAACCTCTACACCACAGAGACTCCCGTACCTTTGGAATCAAGAGATAAACACCAAACCTCTACACCACAGAGACTCCCCGTACCTTTTGGAATCAAGAGGTAAACACCAAACCTCTACACCACAGAGACTCCCGTACCTTTGGAATCAAGAGATAAACACCAAACCTCTACACCACAGAGACTCCCCGTACCTTTTGGAATCAAGAGGTAAACACCAAACCTCTACACCACAGAGACTCCCGTACCTTTTGGAATCAAGAGATAAACACCAAACCTCTACACCACAGAGACTCCCCGTACCTTTTGGAATCAAGAGGTAAACACCAAACCTCTACACCACAGAGACTCCCGTACCTTTTGGAATCAAGAGATAAACACCAAACCTCTACACCACAGAGACTCCCGTACCTTTGGAATCAAGAGGTAAACACCAAACCTCTACACCACAGAGACTCCCCGTACCTTTTGGAATCAAGAGATAAACACCAAACCTCTACACCACAGAGACTCCCGTACCTTTGGAATCAAGAGGTAAACACCAAACCTCTACACCACAGAGACTCCCGTACCTTTGGAATCAAGAGATAAACACCAAACCTCTACACCACAGAGACTCCCGTACCTTTGGAATCAAGAGGTAAACACCAAACCTCTACACCACAGAGACTCCCGTACCTTTTGGAATCAAGAGATAAACACCAAACCTCTACACCACAGAGACTCCTCGACCTTTGGAATCAAGAGGTAAACACCAAACCTCTACACCACAGAGACTCCCTGTACCTTTGGAATCAAGAGATAAACACCAAACCTCTACACCACAGAGACTCCCCGTACCTTTTGGAATCAAGAGATAAACACCAAACCTCTACACCACAGAGACTCCCGTACCTTTGGAATCAAGAGGTAAACACCAAACCTCTACACCACAGAGACTCCCGTACCTTTGGAATCAAGAGATAAACACCAAACCTCTACACCACAGAGACTCCCCGTACCTTTTGGAATCAAGAGGTAAACACCAAACCTCTACACCACAGAGACTCCGCCACCCCCAATATTGGTTAATAATGTGATAACAGACCAAACAAGAACTATCTCAAATAATGGTTAATAATCTGATAACTAACAAACCAAACAAGAACTATCTCAAATAATGGTTAATAATCTGATAACTAACAAACCAAACAAGAACTATCTCAAATATTGGTTAATAATCTGATAACTAACAAACCAAACAAGAACTATCTCAAATAATGGTTAATAATCTGATAACTAACAAACCAAACAGCAACTATCTCAAATAATGGTTAATAATCTGATAACTAACAGACCAAACAGGAACTATCTCAAATAATGGTTAATAATCTGATAACTAACAAACCAAACAAGAACTATCTCAAATAATGGTTAATAATCTGATAACTAACAGACCAAACAAGAACTATCTCAAATAATGGTTAATAATCTGATAACTAACAGACCAAACAGGAACTATCTCAAATAATGGTTAATAATCTGATAACTAACAGACCAAACAAGAACTATCTCAAATAATGGTTAATAATCTGATAACTAACAAACCAAACAAGAACTATCTCAAATAATGGTTAATAATCTGATAACTAACAGACCAAACAGGAACTATCTCAAATAATGGTTAATAATCTGATAACTAACAGACCAAACAGCAACTATCTCAAATATCTAATAAAAGGAACCCTTTCATACCTCGTGGTATATAGGTCAATACAGTGTTAGGCCTGTATTTTTCATTGACCTCGGCACACGATGGGTGCTGTGGTCAGCATCACGCCGGAAATATCTAATACAGGATTTCAAATAAAAATATACGCCTGTGTGGTACCGGGGCTGCAACTGAAGCAAAGAACAGTACCACTGTGACCAACAAGGCATGTCATAATAGGCGACTGATATAGGGACCTAGGGAAGCTAACCTAGTAAATAAAAGTGTCTCAGAAATCGGATGTGCTGGCCTACTTGTAGGTGCATAACTGGCACAATGTAGAATTGCTCTTAGGCCCAGATCACATACAAATCACACAGAGTGGTTAACAAGTGGTCGATATGGAGCGGTCGAAGAAGAATAAAAATATAATGATAATTACAGTGATGATGACTTTACCAATTCCAACAACACTATCAATGTGATCTCCTGCTTCTGTTTCAAAGTTGTAGGGAGCAGGTAACTCTCTCCTAGAGAATGAAATTGGAGGTAGGAATATTGGAACATTTCTTGAGAAGTATTCCGTACGGTCATCTTTGATGTTTGGTCTAATGATAGAAAGGATATCTTTGTATTTTCCATTTGCTTCCTTGGTTACTGGAAGGTACTGGAAGTCACAAAGCTCTGTGGAAGACATGAAGTAAGAGATTATGTAGTGCCAAATCAGACATGATCTGGTCTACAAGGTGTGTCCTGAGCCTAGCCCTGCATTCAGCAGGGTTGGGATTGGCTATTCTCTCTTGTGGGAGGGGGGTGGGGTGGAGCGACAAGTGAAAATTATTTAACCTGCTGATGACCCTCAGAACACGCAAGTCAACCCCCACCTCCCAGCGGTGTAGACCGGGAAACTTTGACCGTGAGATCAAAGGTCAACGGGACAATGGCTCGTCTAGGGAGATGGACTTCCCTAGGTCAGGATGTTTTTTAAATATATATATATAATGTCCTTATGGAGTTAACCCGACAAAACATCTCGGTGTAGGTCTGCCGCCCCCACCAGACTTGTGATATGAGTGGATTTACCCTGATATCCAAGATCCAGACCCCAGCTATGGGCAAATAGCCCCACTGCCTTGTGGGAGCCTCAGGAGAGGCAAAGGCTATGGGAGGAAACCCAAACAGAAAATCAACCTGCTGCCTTGCAGGTCGGCTGGGAACAGCCAAAGGTTAACGGAGAGCGAACCCAGTAAACGCTGGCTAAAACCGGACACATCGCCAAAGAATAAGCACCAGAGCTCCAAATAGCGCTAAAGATGTGACGTAAACACACCAATGCTACGGCTGCATGAATCAGATTTTCACATGAATAGAATTTATGGGGAAATCTGGTACATTGGTCTGGGCGGTGATCGCGAGAGAGAGAGACATGATCTATATTCACCATCATCATCTTCTTTGAACACTCCATATCGACCACTTGCTAATCACTCTGTGCGATCTGTATGTGATCTGAGCCTAAGAGAGATTGTACGTTGTGCCAGTTATGTGCCTACAAGTAGGCCAGCACATCTGATACGCTTTGTATTTACTAGGGTAGCTTCTCAAGGTCATACCTCAGTCGTCTCTTATGACATGCCTTGTAGGTCCCAATGGTACTATACTTTGCTTCCTTGTGGGCCTAGGCATCACACGGACGAGTTCTGTTCTGTTCTGTCTATTCTGCTTATCTAGGAATATATCTGGCTACACTATCATCATCAAACAGATTGTTCTGACTGTCTATTCTGCTTATCTAGGAATATATCTGGCTACACTATCATCATCAAACAGATTGTTCTGAGCAGAACTTTGCCACCCTAGCAGTCCTTTGGAATTTCTTTTATAGGCCAGATGTCACCCCTCTGTAGCCGTCATGCTCAAACCGTCAGTTACATCATGAGTCCATCCTCTCTGTGGTTTTCCTCTTTGCCGGAATGTCTACTTCCATGATGGTCTTCTCCAACCCTTCGCATCTCTTTAAATGTTCGAAATACTTCAATTTTCTCGTTTTTATTTGTAGCATCAGTCAGTTTTCTTTAATTTTGAGTTCTTTCTGGATCTGTTTGATCTTTGAGATCTATTTGTTCTCTTCTCTGTCCATGATTTACTGAGGGCTCTTCTGTAACACTTATATTCAAAAGCACATACATGTTTTTCCACTGCTTTGCTAAATGTCCATGTTTCACACCCATATGTTGCCACTGGGAATATGCATGCTCTTAGTATGTGATCTATGTTATATAGTATAATAATAGTTAGTTATTCATTACGACATTTTCATTGAACAAGGGATGAAATTCCTAAATGTCTCCCCTTTTCATGTTTAGGACCATTGGAATGTCTCTGTCACAGTCTATATGTAGTGTGCTGTGAAATTCATCACTCCTGTTGTATCGCTTGCTTGATAAAGGCCTTTTGGTCGAAACGTTGCTGCGTATTGTCATTGTTTTTGTAAGACTACAGTACTTTGTTATTACGTGTTTCACCATTTTACATAGTTTTATTACAGTCTCCCCCTATATTGATAATATCCCTATTCACTAACTGGATGGGGTCGACAAAAATGAAGTTGGCAACACTCGGCATAAGTTACCATTAGCAAATCATTTTTTACTATTATCTTCAGATTATTATTATCAATACTGACACACAGCATCCATGCACATGGAAATAAAGAGAGAAAAGGAAAATAGGTCAAAAAGAGGAAAATTGATGATGGATAAGACATTGAGTCAGGTGAAAAATGGATACAATTGTTAACAGGAATCAATACATTGTTTGCAGAATGTATTGAATTTGATAAAGAATGCAGACAAGAAAGAGAGCCCACTGGTCGTGGAGGTTGAAGTTAAGTCGTTAATTTATGAGAACTTGTCTGAGAACGATATAGTCCTTTACACTGATAGGTCAGCGATTCGACACATGCAGAGTTCTTGGACTTTTACTGCTCATGTCCAAGGGTGTATTGTGAAGAAAGACAATGGTGGCTTTGCCGTGACTACAAGCAGTCTCACTATGGAAATCATGGCAGTAACTAAAGCAATGGTCTAACTAGAGTGACATACTTTTACCCATGCATGTTTTCCAAGTGACAATGCGTATGTTCAGAAAGATTGAAACAGGCTGGGGTCAAAGACAGTGGTTGGAGTTGCTCAAGAGATCTAGGTCTACACAAATCAGTGTGATTTTGTTTGACAACGCAACGCCATGCAGGTGTATGGAGAAATGAATGTGCAGATAGGCTTGCAGGTATGGCTGCTGTAAAAAGTGGGACCAATGGACCAGGCTGATATTCAGAATTCCAAAGGGATAGAGGTCGTAAAAATTATTCCAATAATGATGGCAAATCTATAACCCTAACCAGACTGCAAAATAACAAGTCAAATGTGGCATAGCTAGACAGGAGCACTATACAGGCAGCCAAAGAAGAATAGTAAACCAACAAAGAACAGGTCTGTTAGTAGCCAAATGCTCAGAGACATACTGAGGAGGAGATCGGAGCACTTATAGACTAATTGATTCGCTGTGCAGTGATCATAATCTCATGATGATTAAACTAAACGTACTATTCTCACAATTGTATTACTATTAACAAAGTATATTTACTATTTGCAAAAAGAAAACTTACTATCAAAGATGTACATTTTGTCAACAGTACCAATAACTTCAATCTGATATTCAAACCCATCTCCTTTGTAGCTGCTGTCTTGAGGCTCATCTTGAACAACTTTCCGTCTCCTTCTTATCTTGAGCAACAAATTTTTCGTATTTGTAAAGCTGCCAATAGTAGGTTTGCAATATGGGTCATTCGGTCGGAATGAAAGCTCAAGTTTGAGACCTTCATATATAGTCTGTGTCAAAAGAAAATAAAACAATTCTTAAAAATGCAAAAAAAACAATATTAAAAGAAGTAAAAAATGTCTTAATACCATGTGACAACGGTGTCTAACGCAGCCCCCACAGGTGCCATGGCACCCTATTTTACTCTGCTGACCTTAACGTTAAACAGATTTCAAGAAAACAAACTATTTTTTAGTTTTTATAACACTCACACCAACACAATCTTCCCGCTTTCACAATCTTATTTTTATTATGTTACGCTGGAAAAAGCATCGGTATCTCAGATATATTCGTCTTCTTTGCGTTCGTTCTTTACACCAATTTTAATCACTCTTTGTGATATGTTTGATCTTTGCCAAGAATGTGTATACGTTGCACATTGGTTTGGTAGGCCCCTAAACGCATAGACTTCTACACGTTTAGGATACATGCATCCGATTTCAGCCAAACCTCCTTAGTCGCCCCTTACGACATGCGTGGCAGGCAACAGTGGTTTTATTCTTTACACCCCAAATTTGGGCTTCGGTTCAGATATATTAATATTACTATTAGTATGACTGCAATCATCCCATTGCGCCCACAACCGCAGACATATTAAAACCTTGGACAACATTGCCATGTGGTATATTGAAGAATACAGTTTTAGGTGAGGTATTTTTCCTATGATTATTAATTTCTGTGGCTAAGCTGCTGTCTTGCATTCTGAAGATCATGAGTTCAAATTTGGGCCACTGCATTCTGTTCATGAAATAAATATTTTCCAAAGATTTGTAAGGCTGTTGCCAGAGCTATGACGTCCGTACTTTATGCAATACTCTTGGCAGGTGGCATTCCATTTCTCTGGAAAGGGACCAAGCCATATGGAAGAACCCAGTGCAAAGAAGTAAATCCTTTGTCTCGAGTCCCTTTTCTATAACTAAGAGCACACAAAGGATGTGGCTGTTTTCACTTCCCCAAAAAAGGGCTGCCCCCTTAGTACACAAATGAGGCTGTTTTCACATCCCAGAACTGCTCTAGTACACAAATGGGTTTGTTTTCACTTCTCCAGCTCTGTACACAATGTTTTTCACACCCCTCTTAGAAGACTGCTCAATGCGTACACAAAGATGTGGCTGTTTTCACTTCCCAGAGCTGCTCTAGTACACAAATGTGTTCACATCCCAGAACTGCTCTAGTACACAAATGTGGTTGTTTTCACTTCCCCAGAGGGGCTGCTCTGAGTACACAAATGTGTGATGCTTCTAGTACACAAAGGTGTGGCTGTTTCACATCCCAAAAGCTCGCTTTTTATGTCTAGTCACAAATGTGGTTGTTTTCACTTCCCAGAGCTGCTCTGGTACACAAATGTGGTTGTTTTCACTTCCCAGAGCTGCTCTAGTACACAAATGTGGCTGTTTTCACTTCCCAGATGTAGACACAAATGTCGTTCACATCCAGAATCTCTAGTACACAAATGTGGTTGTTTTCACTTCCAAACGAATCTATAACATGTGATAGTGTCACATCCCAGAACTTCTAGCACAAGGATGTGGCTGTTTCACTTCAGAACTGCTCTAGTACACAAAGGATGTGGTTGTTTTCACTTCCCAGAGCTGCTCTAGTACACAAATGTGGTTGTTTTCACTTCACAGAACTGCTCTAGTACACAAATGTGGAAGTTTTCACTTCCCAGAGCTGCTCTAGTACACAAATGTGGTTGTTTTCACTTCCCAGAACTGCTCTAGTACACAAATGTGGAAGTTTTCACTTCCCAGAACTGCTCTAGTACACAAATGTGGTTGTTTTCACTTCCCAGAACTGCTCTAGTACACAAATGTGGAAGTTTTCACTTCCCAGAGCTGCTCTAGTACACAAATGTGGTTGTTTTCACTTCCCAGAGCTGCTCTAGTACACAAATGTGGTTGTTTTCACTTCACAGAACTGCTCTAGTACACAAAGGATGTGGCTGTTTTCACATCCCAGAGCTGCTCTAGTACACAAATGAGGCTGTTTTCACATCCCAGAACTGCTCTAGTACACAAAGGATGTGGCTGTTTTCACTTCCCAGAGCTGCTCTAGTACACAAATGTGGAAGTTTTCACTTCCCAGAGCTGCTCTGGTACACAAATGTGGTTGTTTTCACTTCCCAGAGCTGCTCTAGTACACAAATGTGGTTGTTTTCACTTCCCAGAGCTGCTCTGGTACACAAATGTGGAAGTTTTCACTTCCCAGAGCTGCTCTAGTACACAAATGTGGTTGTTTTCACTTCCCAGAGCTGCTCTGGTACACAAATGTGGTTGTTTTCACTTCCCAGAGCTGCTCTAGTACACAAATGAGGCTGAGTTGATATAATAGTTGATTCTGGTCAAACAGAATTATATGCTAGCATAGCTGCACAGTTTCCTTAAACAGTCAGGCAACCAAGTATAGTCAAACTCACCTTTGACAACATCACCATGTGCAACCTAATGAACAATCATCCCAGCTGTAGTCAAATTCCTCATTGACAATCCATGCAGGTGCAGTGAAATTCACCTTCAGCAACCATCCCAGGTGCAGCTAAATTCACCTGTGACAATCCGCCCAGGTGTAGTGAAATTCACCTTTGACAATTATTCCAGGTGTAGTAAAATTCCCCTTGAACAGTCCTCCAAAGTGTAGTAAAATTCACCATTGACAATTCACATATGTGTAAAGAACTCACCTTTGACAACCCTTCCTTACCTCCAAGAGTAGCCAAACTTACCTTTAAAAAAACTATTCCCTACCTCCAAGTATAGCCAAACTTACCTTAGACAACCCTTCCATACCCCCAAGTGTAGCCAAAGCCTTATCTTGGTTCTGAATTACTCCTGGGTAATCTATGCAAACAAAATGGTGACTCCTGTTTATATGTGCAGTATATAACTTGTCTCCATCTAACCAATCATTAGCCTCTGGAACTATTTCTTCCTGAAAAATGAATTAATATTAACAATTCACAGACAATTCTGAAGAAATAATGTTTTATTTTTATTTGCGTTTGTTTGTATCAAAGATGTTAACCACTTTTTATGAATTGTGTGGTTTGCACCAAGAACATGCGTACGATGCAGCCCAGTTAGGCTCGTACAGTATTCATATTATTCAACAGGACACAAATTTAGACAGAAGGATAACTAAATGGATTGACAAACAGAAAAAACTCACTTTAAAGTACCATATAGACTGATGAACCAACTTTTATCATGAATTTTACCGTGTTTTTAAGGGACTCCGTTCCTCCTACAGCTTCTCGTGAAGCTCTGTGTTATGGGGCCAGGTTTCTTTTCTTATATCTGCTATCAGTTGACAATCTTGCAGAACTGTTCTGTCATCATGTCCGCCTTTTGCTGGGGCACAGGCTAGTTGTGCCAATTTTAAATTTGTGAAGCATGTGGGCGTGGAGTTTGTTGTGGCCGGTATGGAGGCGAAGTATGGCAACTTGTTCGCTACGAGACAGGCCATAGTATCCGTTGCTGTTGTTAGCCTGAGGATGGTCATTTGTCCATTTGTCTCTGTAGTGCCAGCCGATGGTTGTTCTGGCTTCCTCATAACTGATCTTGAGATCAGTCTGAGGTAGTTGCCTGCCTTCTTTAGCTAACTTGTCAGCATTTCATTTCGCTTATATTGCAGTGTGATAGGATCCACTGAATGATGGTGCGTTTGAGTGTGTGCACTAATGCATCGAGGGTCACTTTGAGCTCATTGAGCTCTGTTTTGCCTGCGCTTTTGAGTGCCGTGATGACCGATAGAGCATCAGTGAATATCACGACTTTGTTGCGAGAGGTGCCTCTTCTCTCTAGGATATTTCGGCCGCTGTTTTTATTGCCTCTGCCCGGTAGTTATTTGAGTATTTTACTGTGGCAATCGCTTTTGTGACCATCACTTTCTTTGAGAGTTTAAGCACTATTCCTCCTCGCTGATTGCGTTCCTAGCCGATCCGTCAATATAGTCATGTAACCACTTATTTTCAGGGTACTCTGTCTCTATGTATTTTTCTGTAGCCGCTCTTCTTTCGAAGTTTTCTTGCTGGCCTTTTTTAGTATGCCTGGGATTGATTCCCTTAGTTCCGGCATTTTGGTTTTCCACGCGGGCACTTATCGGTTGCCGGGATTGATTTGGCTTTGCAGTTTGCTAGGACCGGATGGTCTGCGATCAGTGCTTTTGCGTTTTTTGCGAAGCTTGTTCTCTGTATTCTGCACCTTCCGAATCCGTTCATTCTTTTGTACATAGGGTGGGAATTGAGCCGTTTAAGTTTTCCCCAACACCAAGACTTTTCTGTCCCTTGATCTGCCATTGGTTGGATGCCTGTGATTGTTTCCATCGCCTTGATAGGCGTGGACTTCATGGCTCTAGTGATAATGCGCATTGCACGTTCTATTTCTCACTTTGGTGAATTGCTTGTTTGATGCACTGCTCCATAATGCAATGCCGTACTCCAGGACCCTTCGCACTCTTCCAGAGTAGAGTGTTTTGAGGACTCTGGTGTTTGCTCCCACGTGGAGCCTGCGAGTTTGCGCATCATCGTGAGCTTGTGTTTCCTTTTGCCGTAACATTTTCAATTTGAGGGCACCAAGTCAGTTTTCGGTCGAGTGTGACTCCAAGGTACGTTGGGGTCTTGCTCTCCGGAAGTTCTTTCCCATTGACTCTAAGCTTAATTTTGTGATTCTGGTTGTTCTGTGAGAACACAGTGTAGGTTGTCTTAGAAGCGTTAATATTCATATTCCACTTTTTTGTCCACGCTTCCAAATTATTTAGCGTTGCCTGGAGTCGATTTGTTGCTATGGGCATTGACTCTTCCCTCGCCCATATTGCCAGGTCATTGGCATACATGGCTGGGTGTACTCGCTTTATCAATGTTACATTAGAAAAGGGTGAGAGTCTCTATGGTGAAGTGGTTAAGCAGCCTGCATTCTGAGGACCTTGGGTTTAAATTCGGACAGCGCTGTTCGGTTCCCGCATTTTTCTTGAAAATCCCACAGGATTGTTGCTGCATATCTGAAGCTTGTGCAATACTCTTGGCAGGTGTTGTGCCAATTCTACAAAAAGTGGCCAAGCTATATGGTGAGACCAGATTGTAGGTCGGGTAGTCCGGACAGCACCGTTCTGTTCACGAGTGCAATTTTTTCCAGAGACCCTAGGATTGTTGCTGGAGCTACGGAGTTCGTGCTTTGTGCAATACTCTCGGCAGGTGGCGTGCCATTTCTGCAGAGAGGACCGAGCCATATGGGGTAAAACCCGTGCAATGAAGTCAATCCTTTGGCTTTAAAACCCTTTAAACCAGATGCAATGAAGTCAACCTTTCACCTTTTGATTTTTTTAGACATTCCATTATATAAAATGGGATGAGTTCAGGAGAAGTGAAGAAATCAACTATATATATGGTCAACCACTTCTTCTTGAGTTTACCTGCTATGAATTCAGGCATAGTCAGGGCATCTGGTATGGTGCTTTTGACTGATTTTTGCGTTAAAGTCTGCTTTCCTTGAAGTGTCCAATGACATACAGGTGTGTCATCTCCGACTTCAGAGCTGTGTCAATCACTAATATCAACTGTTATATGAAAGAGAAGACGGAGATACTTTGGGCATACTCTAATGATCTAGCAATAAGGGGAAACCTGACACAATTAAATAGATACTTCACCTTTACAACCTTTTTTTTTTAAGGAAAATATATATTTCTGTTCTTTAAGATTGTGTGCAATAAAGTTGTTTTAACAGAGAGCGTGGCAGTTTTATTATCTTATGTTTGAACTATACAAATATATATGACTGATTGTGGACAAGCTGCCCTCTACATTAGCATACATTAGCATACATTAGCATACAATAGCATGGTTGGAGGGTTTGTGTGTCTTTATGATCATTCATGCTATGTCGGCAGGAGTCTAAATCCTGGCAGGTCTAACCAGGCCAAACAGATTGAAGGTGAAAGGCCAGACCAAAGGGCAAGGAGCAAGATGGGGCCCCATAAGTTGACAGCGCAGAACCCACCGGCAAGTGGTAAATGCTCTGGCTGCAACCATTCCCCAGTTATAGGTATAAAAATAATTGTTCTCTCTCGCTGTTTCTTTTTTTTCCCGATCCAGAAGCAATTGAGCTTTCAGCTCCTCGGCTCGGTGCCATAGACATCGTAACCCTTTGGTTCAGTGCCACGAACACCGTGAATCTGGGGAACCTGTGGCTTTTCTGCCAGCATGCGGAATTGAACCCGCACACACAGAGGGCTAGCCACCCACAGTCCAACGCGTTGCGAACACGCTGGGCAAGCGGGCCCTTCCTCCCTTAAGGACATCCTTCCTTTTTTCTTGTCTTGCCTTCTACTTCTATGACACTTTTCCCTTAAACTAGTGTCGCGGGAGCACACCTTGCATAAAAGCCTGGGTTGATGAGCCGGGGTCAGAAAGCTGAAGTCACCTAGAGTAGGACATCTCCAGAAAACCCGGGAAGACAGATCTCGTCAGCAGGGGACTGCAACTGTCTAGAGAGCAAATTTTTTAAAATATGTCCACAGAAATGGAATGTGTCAGTTGTTATTGGCGGGGATGAATCAACACATACAAATGACTCAATGGCCAAATAAGCTGAAACTTTATGCTCAATGAAATAAGAAGAAAGTGTCTATTGCCAATCTTGGTATGAAAATTTAACTGATTAAAATATAATGAAAACATACCTCTATGACACTATTTGAGTCTGGCATATTAGCACCTTGACGAACAAATTCAAAGGCATCAAATGCATCACTAACAGGCTGTGATTTATCTTTGTGTGATGTTGAAATATCTGCTGTTGCTGCTTCATTATCTTCATCATCAATATCTTCATCAACATCTTCATCAAAATCTTTAGAATCATCAACATTATCACCATCATTTACTCCTATTTCTGATTCATGCTCAGTCATACCAACAATTTCATCAATATCTTCTTCATCACTCAGCCTGTCTGTATTATTTTTCTTTAGAGGTGAGGAATCAGAAGAGAAACTGTTTGACTGTTCAAAGTTGTTGTCCATCTTTGGGTTTTAAAGGTTGATGCAAAAACAATATATTTAATCGAATGACTCCTCTGCATCAACTATACAGCTCAGTGTGTCTCCCAGAATACTCAAGCGCCAGTATACCAGATCTGAAAATTTGAAATTTTTTTTAAATCAAAGTATTTTACAGATAATTCTATAAAATTACATACTAGAAATGTAGATAGATACATATCACATTCTTTTTAATTTTAAAAGTGATGGTGAAAGTGAGGAAGTTTATTGTTTAGAATTGATATGCTACAATTTAAGTCAATTTTGTTGATGTAATGAGTTAACCATCTTCATCATGATGAAAGCGTGTTTCAGCTTGTAACAACTAAAGAAATGCTAGAATATATGAAATCTAATGAACTAGAATGGAACTGATAAGAAAAAAAAAATCAGAATAATAAGCGCATGCATAGTCCCAGTTGCAATGTATGGGTATGAAGTATGGACATTTAACAAGACAGTGGAAAAATATATATGTGTTTTTGAACATAAGAGTCCTCTGTATATCATGGACAGAGAAGAGAACAATAGATCTATACAGAAAGAACTGAAAATCACAGAAAAATAGCTGATGCGACAAATAAGAATGAAAAATTGAAGTATTTTTGACATTCAAAGAGACACGAAGGATCGGAGCAGACCATTATGGAATGAGGCATACTGCAAAGAGGAGAAGAGGAAGACCACAGAGAAGATGGACTCATGATGTAACTGATGGTTTGAATATGACGGCTGCAGAGGCGGGACATCTGGCCTATGAGAGACAGAAATTCAGAAGGACTGTTAGTGTGGCAAAGTTCTGCTCAGGACAAGCTACGTGATGATGATGAAAGATAATGATGAGAAATATACTAGTTCTGACACTGAAGTTTCTATTTCTAGCATGTGTGACAATGTGTATTTCTTGTGATACAAGTAACACTACATAGGCATCTGAGTGGGGCATCGTTCACACTTGATACATCCAATAATACAAGCAAAGTAAAGAGTTAAGATCAGACTTGGGAGATGAGCATTGCTATGACTCATCTATCTGTGAGTTTTAAATCAGCATAAATCATACAGTGTAGAGGTCATCATGTATTCTAAAGTGTAAACCAGTGGTCTTACAGATCAGAATTATACTACTATATGAAGTTAATGAAGTGTTCAAGCTTTAAGTAAATAAAACAACCATTAGCAATTGAAATTAGATAAGAGTAAGCTGCAAAGCCGTGACCCAGACAAAATTCATTATTATAAAGATTAAAATTCCTACAAAAATTTTCAGTCTTCAAAATTACATTGAGGACAGCCACCGGAGCTACAGAGTTTGTGCACTGCCGTTGAGATCTTCTTACCTGTTAAAGAAAGAGATTGAAGCACACATAGAGAAGAATTAGAATGAAGATGATTAACTTGAGAATCAGACAAACTGAAAAACTGAATCAAGAAGAAAAATGTACTGAACTGCAATTAATTATTAAATTAGTAATTAAATTAGTAGACATAAAAGACTCATAATAATTTATTATTAAATAAGATCAATATCATTCAGTATGATAATATGAATTGAAATTATCATCATCATCATCATTCATTCATTGATCATCATCGTATCGTATTCATTTTTTTTTTGCAATGAACAGTACGTCGTGCACTGTAAAGCTGCTGAGCAAATCAAAATGCATGCACGATAAGTTTACAGATAAGATAACTGTCATCGTCAACTGTTTGTATATAAAGATATTCGTATTAATTAGTCTTATACTATGAACAAAGTGATTCAGATATATAATATGAATGATAAATATGTCTCTTCAGATTAGAGTTTTACCACATTGAATCAAGAAACAATGTTTGATCATGAACATTTTACGCCGTGTAAATTTAAAAGTATCAACAATGACATCCACGAGTATTAGCAGTATAAAAACTCAAGCTGAAGGGGATATTTCATCACACATTCATTTCGCAGTAATATTAATAAAACGTTGCAATATTTTTTCGCTATTTCTTCGTGATTAATTAAAACTGTGTGATAATTTGAAATAATTTACACGAGAACTATTACTATAGCAATCCGGACATGTCCAGAGGTGATCCGGTCTTCTCCTTCTTCGCCCTTAGCCCCTAGGGAGGCATAGCTCCACAACCAAGGCCTTCCAAGCCCGTCTATCCAAGGCCTTCTTTTCCAGATCTTTCCACTCTCTCCCCATGTTCTTGCACTCCGTCTCCATGTGTTCCTGGATATTCCCTTACCTCTATTGCACTGGGGGCTCTATCCCGTGATCAAGTCCCGTATGCTGCCAGGGTCTCCTCATTGTGTCTCCGCCTCAACAAATACATCCGCATCCAACGGTCCAACATGTCAGTATAATAATCAATATTTTTTTCCGTGTTTGGTATGTCGTTCTTTTCGGGCTGTACTAAAATCGACACCCATCTCTCTCAGTCTGGTCAACAAGAACAAGATTGAATGTTCAAAGAGGAAAGAACAGCAATGGCGGAATGCGGGAGGGCCATTCAGAGTCAGAACTGTTTGATTCTGAACACGACTTTGCTATCGCATTTCCGACATGTTTGGTAGGGTATTTTCCGGTTTCGTTTGCCGAGCTACTGAGTTAGTGCTTAAGCAACGATGTGAGCTATGAATGTTACATTGAATGATTTTTGCTGTGTCAACCGTGCGTTTGTTGTGTGTTAGTGTGTATTCAGAAAATGGCGGACAGCGGTTATGACGAACAAGCTCAATCTGCCGTATGCAGTTATATTGCGGGTGCAGAAAGCTGAATTTTGTCATGATTGATGTTCCCTTCGACAAGAATTGCAATTGAAGTGATGAACAGTTTTGTGTTGCTACATTAGCGACTGTCATATGCATTTTATGCGTGCATGTTTTTTGTGGCGGTACGCGGCTGTTTCATTCTGAAATTAGTTCACACAGGAAACATTTCACAGTTGTTAGCATTTCGTGTGATTTTATTGGCACAGGAACGGAGCAATTATGGGGTGACCCGTTGCAGTGAAGTTGGAACCGTACTCATGAACTAGGAAAGAACATGCAAGCAATGTACAAGTAGATGAATACATAGTTACTGTTCTTGTTTATCTTTCTTTCAGACAGTGAGTCTATATTAGAATCCTAATTGTTTTAATGAAACTTAATGATGACAGTGACCTACCTTGCGAGGTACATTTCTGTCTCAATTGGAATAGCCAATGTTTGTTTCTTAGAGTACATGGCGCAGAGTACATGACTGGAGTATTGGTCAGTGTTATCTGGTGCAGTACCACATTATCACAATGCTGAATCGCCAATGTAGCATGTTGCTGCATGTGCTGACGAGGCCTACAGAGACTTGCTCTTAGTCTGTAGATCAGAGCTGTCCAACATGGAATAGCGCCCGTTTAATAAATCCATGGCATTTTTAAAAAAAAATTATTTATCTGGCTTTAACGTATTTTTCATCCTGATCCGTTTGTGTGTTTGTAATTTTAAAATAAAAATAAAATGTGTTTCTGAATTACAGTATAATTCAGTTTTGTCGTAAGCATAATATCAACATACAAAAAATAAACTTGTAGTCAGGATAAAGTTTTCCTTTGTTTTTATTTTTATTTATTTTACTATTAATATGACTTTATTACTATTATTATTATTATTATTATTATTATTATCGCAATTGTCACCTGGCGACCGCGCCTCCACAGTCATTAGTTAGATGTGCTCCAATATATAAAAATATTGGATGATGCTGTAAATGGTGGATTGGCAAACTCTCGATAATAGATGGACTGGATATTGAGGGGATGGTCATGAGTTGGATTATTTTCCATTTGTTAAAAAAATGTAATGTTTAATAATGTTTATAATTTACTGGTAGCTCCGCCTGCGTGTTGCCGGGGCTAACAAAAGTAGCACAGAATAGTAACACTTCTACCTACAAGGTATGTTGTAAGAGGCGACTGATGTAGGGGCCTTTGGAAGCTACCCTAGTAAATAATTGACACAACGTACAACCGCTCTTAGGCTCGGATCACATACAAATCACAAAGAGCGTTTAACAAGTGGTCAATATGTAGCGTTCGAAGATAGGAAAACTGGTAGGTCGACCCGTAATGCATCTGTTACTTGGTCATCATCATCGTAATAAATATCTTGTCCTGAGCAGAACTTTGCCACCCCAACAGGACTTCAGACTTTCTCTCAGATGTCCCGTAGAAAACTCTTCTGTAACACTTATATTCAAAAGCACATATATTTTTTCCACTGCCTTGATCAATGTCCATGCTTCACACCAATACATTGCAACTGGGAATATGCATGCTCTTAGTATTCTGATCTTTACATTGTTACATTGTAATCCTAGAAAGGCAAACAATTTCATTGTATAACAATCTGCTTTGCACCGTTACTTATTTCTAGTATTCTTTGAATCAGGTCAGGGAACTATCTATGTATGTCTTTTGAGTTGTTTACTGTCACCGTGAAGCAATTATTCGTGTCTTAAATATAAACATACAACAAAGCCATGCCACTGAAAGTGTTGTAAGTACTAGAGGAAACTCTCGCCTGGTACAACGTAAGTATCTATCTGATAGCGGATGTCTCATGTATCTGTTGTACATGGTAACAATTAGTACAATGTTTATCAGCGTGGTAATTAGGTTTATAAACATTACGATTTTGTGAACAAGGAAGGGATAGATGATGGAGAGGGAAGAGATAAGAAGAGAATGAAGAAAAGAAAGGGGAGTGATAGACGAGAGAAAGAGAAGATAAAAGGGGTGCATGGATTAAGTTGAAATTCAGATAAGTTTGTCAACAGCCATCTTTAGACATTCTTCTATGGTTTGTCCTATATGTCGAAGGTGGTCTATGAAGTAGAGCACAACATACTGAAGCTCTCAGTACAAGCCACACACAGATCACATAGAGTGGCTAACTTGATTGATATGAATGAACGCACAGCAGAAGAAGATGAATTGATTGATGAAGAGAGAGATGGATAGAAGAGGAGAGTGGGAGTGATAGAAACAGCGTAAGAAATATACAAATTGAAAGAATATAGTTAGACGACGAAATAGAAAGACAAAAGTGTGGATAAATAAAAAGAGGGATTTTAAAAGTATGAACTAAGGAAAAAAGAGAGGAAGGAGTAAATGGCAGAGAAGGAATCGAGGTGGGGGTGGGGATGGGGTGGGTAGGAATGAATAAACGGGAGATCGAGAAAGAAAAGCTAGGAAGAGAAAAGACTGAAAAGAAGACTGAGAGATATAAGGATAATAGAAGAAGAAATGTAAGGGGTAAGAGAATTAGAAAGTGAGAGAGAAGGAAAAGGAAACAGAAGTAGTAAGAGAATTAGAAAGTGAGAGAGAGGAAAAGGAAACAGAAGTAGTAAGAGAATTAGAAAGTGAGAGAGAAGGAAAAGGAAACAGAAGTAGTAAGAGAATTAGAAAGTGAGAGAGAGGAAAAGGAAACAGAAGTAGTAAGAGAATTAGAAAGTGGAGAGAGAAAGGAAACAGAAGTAGTAAGAGAATTAGAAAGGGAGAGAGGAAAAGGAAACAGAAGTAGTAAGAGAATTAGAAAGTGAGAGAGAGAGACAAGTAAGGAAAAGAAGTGGAGAACAGTAGAGAATTAGAAAGTGAGAGAGAGGAAAAGGAAACAGAAGTAGAAAGAGAATTAGAAAGTGAGAGAGAGGAAAAGGAAACAGAAGTAGAAAGAGAATTAGAAAGTGAGAGAGAGGAAAAGGAAACAGAAGTAGAAAGAGAATTAGAAAGTGGGAGAGAGGAAAAGGAAACAGAAGTAGAAAGAGAATTGAGAAAGTGGAGAGAGGAAAGGAAACAGAAGTAGAAGAGAACGAATGAAGAAAGTGGGAGAGAGGAAGAAGGAAAAGTTAAGTAAGAATGAAGACAGAAAGTAGAGATATGGAGGAAGACAGGGTGTAAAAGTTCTCAAGTAAAAAATGAACGACAGAAAGTAGAGATATGGAGGAAGACGGAGTGTAAAAGTTCTCAAGTAAAAAATGAACGACAGAAAGTAGAGATATGGAGGAAGACGGAGTGTAAAAGTTCTCAAGTAAAAAATGAACGACAGAAAGTAGAGATATGGAGGAAGACGGAGTGTAAAAGTTCTCAAGTAAAAAATGAACGACAGAAAGTAGAGATATGGAGGAAGACGGGATGTAAAAGTTTTCAAGTAAAAAAATGAACGACATCTAATACAGACCATTAAAGCTGTGAGCATGCATGAACATTCTTCAGATATAGGCTAGAACAGTGGATCTCAACCGGGGCATCGTAGCCTCCCAATAAGACCATAACTGTTTTCTGAGGGTATCTCGGAGCCTACATTTTGAGTGTGTGTGTTAATCATAAAGGGAGTCTCTGTGGTGTAGGGGTTGGGTGCTCGCTTCTCGTTCCAAATGTATTCGGTTCGATCCCTCGTGGACCCATTGGGATATTTTTCCAAAGATAAACTGGGTTCTGTTTTCTGGTTTCTTGTTTGTGTTTGTGTTAAACAGACAATCCGCAATTCTGTAGTTGTCGTTCTTTGTTCACATTGCAGTGCTTTAATAGTTTAAATTATATATATTAAATAAAATATTCCTGTAACCTTTTCATATCTTAGGGTATGAAGTCACTTCACTTCACATTTCTAGGCCCTAGTGTGCAGGGGGTAGGAGGACCAATTTCTTTTCTCCCTTGGAACGGGTTGAGCCCGCAACCCACTTGTGTCTGGGTGATATGAGAACGCTTATGTATTACGCTAATCCATCGCACATGAGAATCACATCAAATTATCTACAACTGTATAAATCTTTAGCTTATGTATTACGCTAATCCATCGCACATGAGAATCACATCAAATTATCTACAACTGTATAAATCTTTAGCTTATGTATTACGCTAATCCATCGCACATGAGAATCACATCAAATTATCTACAACTGTATAAATCTTTAGCTTATGTATTACGCTAATCCATCGCACATGAGAATCACATCAAATTATCTACAACTGTATAAATCTTTAGCTTATGTATTACGCTAATCCATCGCACATGAGAATCACATCAAATTATCTACAACTGTATAAATCTTTAGCTTATGTATTACGCTAATCCATCGCACATGAGAATCACATCAAATTATCTACAACTGTATAAATCTTTAGCTTATGTATTACGCTAATCCATCGCACATGAGAATCACATCAAATTATCTACAACTGTATAAATCTTTAGCTTATGTATTACGCTAATCCATCGTACATTAGAATCACATCAAATTATCTACAACTGTATAAATCTTTATTTTTCTGCCCACCGTTGTAGCAGGCTTATTTTTCAAATATGAAAGTGGGGCACGTTTCTTGCTTATTTTTGGCGTTAGCAAACAAAGTTGTGGATAATAATGACAGTTTGAGAATCACTTAACTATTACTATCTTGTTCTGACTTAATTGGCACCAATACAAGGACAGAGTTGTCACGCCTATGTAGGAACAGAATTACGTCTTTTTACCAACTGTACTAAGACAAAGAATAATTGTGTAAACAAACTGCTGTTACAACTAGATTCCAAAGTTTGTGACAAAAAAGGTTTTCGAAGGTAAGGGTTGTAAACTTCACATGTTATAGATCTGCTAAATTCTGTAAGTAGATGTCGATTGAATAGGTAGGAACACTGCGACCCACAAAGCAGGTCGCAAGTAAGGGTTGTAAACTTCACATGTTATAGATCTGCTAAATTCTGTAAGTAGATGTCGATTGAATAGGTAGGAACACTGCGACCCACAAAGCAGGTCGTAAGTAAGGGTTGTAAACTTCACATGTTATAAGATCTATTAAATTCTGTAAGTAGATGTCGATTGAATAGGTAGGAACACTGCGACCCACAAAGCAGGTCGTAAGTAAGGGTTGTAAACTTCACATGTTATAAGATCTATTAAATTCTGTAAGTAGATGTCGATTGAATAGGAACACTGCGACCCACAAAGCAGGTCGTAAGTAAGGGTTGTAAACTTCACATGTTATAAGATCTATTAAATTCTGTAAGTAGATGTCGATTGAATAGGAACACTGCGACCCACAAAGCAGGTCGTAAGTAAGGGTTGTAAACTTCACATGTTATAGATCTGCTAAATTCTGTAAGTAGATGTCGATTGAATAGGTAGGAACACTGCGACCCACAAAGCAGGTCGTAAGTAAGGGTTGTAAACTTCACATGTTATAAGATCTATTAAATTCTGTAAGTAGATGTCGATTGAATAGGAACACTGCGACCCACAAAGCAGGTCGCAAGTAAGGGTTGTAAACTTCACATGTTATAGATCTGCTAAATTCTGTAAGTAGATGTCGATTGAATAGGTAGGAACACTGCGACCCACAAAGCAGGTCGTAAGTAAGGGTTGTAAACTTCACATGTTATAGATCTGCTAAATTCTGTAAGTAGATGTCGATTGAATAGGTAGGAACACTGCGACCCACAAAGCAGGTCGTAAGAGGCGATTAAGGTAGGGTTCGTCTTGGGGCTGGCTACCCCTTCGATAGAAAAATTTAGCTACAAAATTCAACAAACCATGAACCTTGCATAAGTTGGTTGATGACCTATCTCCTAACCGGTGTTAAAAATGTTTTTAAAAAATAAGGGACATAACTATATTGGGAAACCCGGCGTCACTTAAGTCAATCTTTCTCAATTATATCATTTAGATATCAGATAGTTCTTTAAAAAGTTTCAGTTTTGAAAAGCTTCCCTTATATGAAGTTACAGACAAACAAAACGACAGAAATAAGTTTAGAAATAGTGTGAGAGATTTGGGAGAGACTTCACAAAGTCCAACTGTTCTACAGTTTAGTGCTAGTTGTTTCCTTCATCCGCATACCTGCTCAGATAGAGATGTCAAAATAAGAATACAGAAGGCAAGGGGAGATTTCATTGCACTGGGAAACATATGGAAGTCTAAAGAAATCAAATCTAGAACACAAATTCGGAGATTTAACTCCACTGTTAGAGCAGTTCTGCTGTATGGGTCAGAAACATGGAGAACGACTAAAATAATAACGCATAAACTGCAAACATTCATCAATTGGTGTCTGCGCAGAATAGAGGGACTAAGATGGTATGATACGGTTACAAATGGATAACATGGAGGGAGAGAACAAGACAGATTCCAGTTTACCAAGAGGTTAAATAGGTTAAGATGCTGGCGCTGGATAGGACACACTTTGCAAAAACCTGAGGGATTATAAAAAGAAGGATCCTTTCTGGAATCCGCAGGGACAGCGAAAGAAGGGGAGGCCAAGAAATACACAGAGACAAGATTTGGAGACAGAGATCGACAATATAAAGAAGAGCTGGAGGGAGCTGCAGGAGATAGCTAGAGATAGGAAGACTTAGCATGAGTTGGTTGAAGGCCTATTCCCCAATCCGGGTTGAAAGGCAGAGAGAGAGAGAGAGAGAGAGAGAGAGCATATCTGCTGTTTTCATGTGCCTTCTCATTCCTGTTGTTTTTATTAAAACCGCAGTGTTCGTATACCTTATCCCAGAAAGTGGTCAAGTTTAGAACTATTTCCATACTATGAACGCTCGTGTATTTCTCCTGTACCTTTACACGTTACACAGAGCCTGCAAGCCACTACATACCACTATATCCTGGGCAATCTTTTCAATCTCTTCTATGGAATTTTGTATGATATTTCTTGCATGTCTCAGTAATTTTCTTTTCAAGGTTTTCCTATGGAGTTCAGCAGCAACTATCATTGATGTACTAGGTTTACACAAATTCATAAACTTCACAATCCTGGTAGGCCTATTGTTTCTGCTTGCTCTTGTCCTACGGAACATATCTCCGCATTCCTTGACAGTATCTTCAACCCTATAGTCACCACACTACCTTCATTCTTGAAAGATACTAACCACACTTTGTCTGTTTTTTCTTCTATTAAGTTGTTGCCTGGCAGGACTTATCGCCTCTTCCTCCTTGATGTCTGCTCACTGTATACCTCTATACCTCATTCTGACGGACTGCAAGCTCTCCAGTTCTTTCTCGACAGGAGAACTAACCCTCTTGTCTCCACCTCGACTCTCCTTCGTCTTGCAGAACTAGTTCTCACTCTCAACTCCTTTCAGTTCAATGACCAGTTCTTCGAACAGATTAGTGGGGTCGCCATGGGTACTAAAATGGGACCCAGCTATGCTTGTCTATTCATGGGTCATCTTGAACACTTAGTATGGAACACCTATGATGGCCTTCTTCCGTCCGTGTATCATAGATACATCGATCGGGGTCAAAAGGCTCATGAGGTCATGATGGTAACATGAGCCAGGGTTAGCGAGGGGACGCGCTAACCAAGACCCTGCCCCTAACCTCCACGCGGTGACCCTGGAAACAGACTCTGGTTCCGGTCTGGCTAAGAGGGCAGGGATCGGGGAGAGAAAACTACTGGTAGTGGTAGCAGTGCAATTACGGAAATACGATAAAGATACATACAAACAAAATGCACAAATCTCCTGACCGATGTCCAACAAGATATTGTCTAAGTCCCTGAACGCAAAGAAACAGCAACGAAACGTCTCAGACATGGATGAGAGGTGCATCCAGTGACCAAACGTATGCCCACGTAGGGCGAAGATCGAAGCCCTGAGGAGGGGACAAACACTGCCAAGCCCGTCGGAAAGAATAAATACGACAGGACCGTAACGAATAAAAGTCTACCCTCGTGTTGGTGCGAGAGAAGATTGCAGCTGACCCCGCATTGGTAGCCTGGTGCAGATACATGTACTGGGCAAGGTTTGCCGAGCGCAAAGAACAAGTTGCGTTTAGTGCATAACGAAACTACCCGCCCTGGGAAAACTGTGCAAGGTACTGTGCGATTAAAAATTAACTTTCCCGGAAGAACTGAGGTTGGTGATGCCTAACGGAACTGCCAGCCTTGGGGCAACCGGGCAAGGTTCGATTGCAGTCGTAACTAACATCCCCGGAATAACTGGGGCGGGTGATGGCGGCGAGCGCAAAATCCTCAGTTACGCTGATAGTGCCGACTGAAATGACCCTCTACATTGTTTGTACTCGACCCCATGCCAGTGCTTTCGAGGTTAATTGCAAATTGCCACGTACCAATGCGCGTCTAGAAAAGGCTGAGAATGTTCCTTCGGATCAAACTCAAAAATGTACGGTAAAGCAAGGCCGACAATGTACGGACCAGACAGGAAGTTCGGGTCTGAACATTGGCGAAGGCCGATACTTTACACGGTGTCTTATACGAGTAAGACGCCGTCCGAGGATAAGCTTACAAGCCCCGAGAAATATTTCTCAGTCAGAACGGGCATAAACAGCGTAACTCAATGTCCCGGCGTAGATCACAAAGCCCAAAAATACGGCAAAGCTGATCGAACCCTAGGAAAAGCTCACCCTAGTAAATCAAAAGCTGGCTGAAAACGAACACCCCACCGAAGGATAAGCAACTGAGCTCCAATAGGTGCTGAAGGCTGGTGCACGTACATCACGTTCTGATGTTTGGCTGTTTATATATCACAATGAGAATGATTAAAACAGACCTAGAACGATCGAAGAAGAAGAAGATACATCGATGATTGTATTGGAGTTACCGATATGTCTGAAGC
The DNA here is from genome assembly GCA_020796225.1 of Arion vulgaris. NCBI lineage: Eukaryota > Metazoa > Mollusca > Gastropoda > Stylommatophora > Arionidae > Arion > Arion vulgaris. The sequence goes on from CM036770.1 coordinate 2,720,168, forward strand.
CGATTTGTCACGCTTCATTACCTTCATCAATGCCTTCAATCCTGCTATTCGGTTCACCTCTCACATCTCTACCTCCTGTGTCAATTTTCTTGACATCACTATCACCATCAGCCTATCCACTATCACTACATCAGTATACTACAAGCCTACTGATACACATAACTTTCTTCTGTATACCTCTTCCCATCCCCAGGCTTGTCGTGACTCTTTACCTTTCTCTCAACTCTTACGCCTTCGTCGCCTCTGCAGCGAGGACGACGATTTTCTTGATAGAGCTCATGAGATGCTTGATTTCTTCCGCCAGCGCCTATACCCGGAGAATGTGCTTACATCTGCCATGCATCGGGTTCAGCTAATTGCTCGCCAGGAGGCCCTCTCTCACATACTTAGAACCCCAAAGTCTGACAGGGTTAAACTTATCTTAACTTTCCACCCTCATAGTTCCCTGGTGAAAAGGTCTTATTCCATCATCTCCCTATTCTTCAGTCTGATCCTGAGACACGTTCAGTCTTCCAACACTATCCTTTGGTGGCGTACAGACGGGACAGAAGCCTCAAGAATTTGTTGGTACACAGTCGCCTCAAGCCTAACATCCAGAGTCACTTTGGCACCATCCAATGTGGCCGTCGGCGCTGTAATACATGTGCATATGTAATACAGACCCGTACTGTCTCATTTCCAAAAGCTACCTATACCATTCAAGACAGTTTCACGTGTGAGTCCCGCAATATCATCTATGCTATCACCTGTAAACGATGCCATAAGGCCTATATTGGTGAAACCGGTAAGAGGTTCAGTGACCGATTCGCCCAACACTTACGCGATATTCGCCAATGCTCTGTGACTCCTGTGGCCACTCATTTCAATGATACTGGCCATTCAGGAGTTGACCATGTCCAGGTCACAGCCATCCGATCATGTTCCTCCGATGATCGCAGTCGATTCGCCCTGGAGAACCGTTTTATTTCATTTTATGGCACTTTGCGACCTCTTGGACTCAACGCATTACATTCCTATGCTTCTTAGTACTGTCTTATCTCGTGCCTTGTTATCTATATGTGTGTTTGCTCCATATATGTGTCATTTATCCACTATATTGTTTATTGTTCCTCTCCTTTTCCACTTTCGGTTTTTGTGTTGCACTCATTTCGTTGTTCGTTTTTATTCCCAGATTTTCATCAGATAGGTTTATGTTTCCACATGTAATCGTCCATTTGTAGTGTTCCTCGAAATTCGTCATTCTTGTTGTATTGTTTGTTTGATAAAGGCCTTTTGGTCGAAACGTTGCTGTTTATCGTCACTGTTTATGTATTTTGTAAAACTGTAGTACTTTGTTTTACGTGTTTACCTAGGTTTACAGTACATCACCTGGCTGGTCTGTTTACAGGTATCTTACAGCATATCTTACAAGTTTCGGTTACTATTATAAGATGAGCACAATGAGTTTTTTTCTAGAACCCCAGATGAAGCAACTGAAGTAACGAATATGATCAACAAATAAACAGGTGCAGGTATTAGAGCTTCGAAAAACAAATAGACAAACACGGGACTCGAACCACTTACCCTAGTCCTTACGACACCAATCGCCTAGCGTAGCAATACGAGCTTCTTTACGAACACAACCAATGAGCCATTAAAAAAATGACTCACGGGGGAGTGTCTGTATCAAACGCTCGTTATAACTAGACACAGAACAATCAGGTAGGGTTCGTTCAAACAGTGTCTGCCCAAACACATGCTATAAGCTTATTGTGCTTGTATATATTTGAGACGAGACAATATCATACATACACACATGTATACACATATAACAAACATGCATACATCATTCAAAGTAGCTTCAAATTTATTAAAAGATGAACACAAGGAAGTTTTTTCAAGAACCCCAGAGGAAGCAACGGAAGTAACAATATGATCAACAAATAAACAGGGTACAGTTATTAAGAGCTTCCGAAAAACAAATAGACCACTTACCCTAGTCCTTACGACACCAATCGCCTAGCCTAGCAATACGAGCGCTTTTACGAACACAACAAATGAGCCATTCTAAAAAAATGACTCACGGGGGAGTGTCTTCTTTGTAGGAACACAAAGTAAGTATAAAAATGCTGTTGATCATCTGTGCTTAGCTGTCAGTAAAATTTTTGGGTACCTTAACAATGGGGCTAGCTGGTAGGTTACAGGATTTGTTTTTTGCACTCTAGCCTTTATCTCTCTAGAGTGATAGTGTAAAGTGTGACTTGTCGTGAGAAACAATTGATAGAAAGTTGACAGAGCGGCAGCAATGGACATCTATTACGGAATCTGTATGTGTCAAACAGAACACGAAGAGGATATAGGTATATAGATCTGATTATTTGGAACCGCATTTGCCTTTCCTCATTCTGTGATTCATCACCCTGCCTCAAAGTCCTTGCATTGTCTTATAGTTCATTAATCTGAATTTGTGTTTTGATTTCTCGTCAACATTTATTCTGGATTCTCAGAATCCATTTTGGCTTGTTATGTTCCCAATAGTCTTTCGATAACCTTTGTTCTTTGATAAATAATCTACAGGTTGTCATAGTAACTAACAAAAATTAATTTCTCATTTGTAGCCAGCTTCATACACATTGCGTGCCATGGATAAAGTGCCTGGGATAACTCACTGGGGAGATATATCAGTTGTTGCCCTTTACTTTGTGGCTGTTCTGTTAGTTGGTTTATGGGTAAGTAACTCTTTATATTTAGTAGTTCGTGCTCGTATATGTTTTCTTGATAAAGACCTATGGTCGAAACGTTGAATGTTGTCATGTTTCATATTTAATCACCCCCTTGCTTATCTAATACGATAATATATCTGAATTTGTCTATATCACTGTGATATTTTTCAGCAAATGGAAGAATAACTAATGAAATTTAACACAGATGCAACAAAGCAAATCAAATGATAAGGCAAATGGCGCCAATTTTAAGATGCAAACACGTCACCATGAACACAAAAAGAGCAATGTTCAACACAATCTTTCTCCCCACATTATGTTATCAGTGCCAAACCTGGACGCTGACAACAAACGATAGAAGAAAACTAGTCACGACAGAGATGAAGTGTCTACGCAGAATGCTGGGTGTAACAAGAAGAGACCGGTTGAGAAATGAAGACACAAGGAAAAAGGTGGGTACAACATCAGTACTGAACTTCATCATGAAATAACAAATTAAATGGTTCGCCCACATAAGCAGACTACCAACAGACAGTGCACATCAAAGAGCAATGATGCTTCGATACAATGGATACAAAGCAAAAGATGGCCCATGCAAAAAGTGGACCTCAGAGATAACAGAGGCGACGAAAGAAACTATTTATGAATCGCACACTAGGGCGTGAAATAGAAATCTCTTCTTATCCTGACACTGTGAGGCAAACCAGGATTGTAGAAAAGAAAGCACAGAAAGATGTAATATAAAAGGTATCCTACTTCAGCTCTAAACTAATGTTTCCTGGTTTTGAATCCTCCTGAAAACGCCCGTACTGTCTCCACATCTGGTTTACTTCGTACCACTACTTTACCTTTTGTTGAAATATTTTGCTGTTTGATGTTTTCTGATTGCATTTTTCTTCAGACATTATTTCGGCCGAACAGAGGAAGCGTTAAAAGTTATTTTTGGCGGGCAGAACATGAAATGGTGGCCAGTAAGTACTATATATTTATTAATTGCTACTGGTAATTAACTCTAACAATATTTTTATTACCGCCACTACAAGCATCATTACCATCACTGCTACTAACTACGGGGCTCTCTGAGAGCGAACTTGATAACACGATGATTTAGTGACCACTTGCCGTGGAATTTCCGGGGTTCGATGCCAGTTTGAACAAAAATTGTCGGTTTGTAAACATTATGCTATTGGACTACACGAAACCTGATCCTTTACTTGGGAACCTAAATTGCAGGTATCTCTGAAGTCGGAGTAAGACTCGCCTGAATGGCGAGGGAAACTGGGGATAAGGAAAGCCCAAAAAATAGTCAGAGGCGCCATGAATAATTCTGAATTTATAGAGGGTGAAAAACAAATCAAAAACCCAAGTTTGTTAGTCGGTAAGTTTCAAACTTATCATGACTATTTGCATGTTAGCTAATTATCTTGTAATTGTGATGTTGTACCACTGCGATCTACAAGGCATGTCGTAAGAGGCGACAGATGTACGACCTAAGAAAGCTACCCTAGTAAATAATAAGCATCGTAGAAATCGGATGTGCTGGCATACTAGAAAGCACATAAATGTAACAATGTACAATCGCTCTAGGCTCCAGGTCACATACAAAGTTACAAAGAGTGGTTAACAAGTGGTCGATATGGAGCGTTGGAAGAAGAAGAAGAAGAACCAAACCGTAACAGAGACTTTCTCACTACAATTGACGCCTGGTCAGTGTACAAGTTAATCAATATACAGTGATTTAAGCAAGAATAACATTTTGTGATTCATATTAATTGTCTAGCCCTGAAGTTGGAGACGGCGCGCCTGTATGGAGGAGGACACTGATAATAAGGAAAGCAAACTTTCACGTAAAATTCAGTCAGAAGCGCCATAGCAGGCGTCTTGACTGCACTTGAATTCATAGCAGGCGTCTTGACTACGCTTGAATTCATAGCAGGCGTCTTGACTACGCTTGAATTCATAGCACGCAAACGTGAGAAGAATATGAATATTAATTGCCAACTAATGAAGTTTTGAAATTTAATTGCAATGCTTTTCATATTTGTAGGTCGGCGCATCTCTTTTCAGCAGTAACATTGGGAGTGAGCACTTGTAGGACCGCTGGACTGGTGCCGCCGCTGGTATCAGCATGTTATGTATGAATGGAATTAAGTCCAGTAATATTTCAAGTGTTTTGGAATGACTGATGAAAGTTCTGAATGATGTAACAGTTAATGTGTTTTTTATGTGTGATGAAATTGATGTTTACCTTTCAATTGATGAATTATGTTTTATCTCAGCATCAAAAATCGGCTGCAATTCTTCTTTAGCACATCCAGTCTCTCTTACAAAATACAACATATATGCAACAAAGCAAATCAAATGATAGGACAAATGACACCAATATTAAAAATGCAAACATGTCACCATGAACACAAAAAGATCAACGTTCAACACTACCTTTCTCCCCACATTATGCTATCAGTAGAAAAAAATTTGGACGCTGACATCAAATAATAGAATAAAACTAGACACGACTGAGATGAAATGTCTACGCAGAATGCTGGAGTAAAGAAGAGACTGGTTGAGAAATGAAGACATCTGGAAAAAAAGTGGTCAACATCAATATTGAACTTCATCAAGAGATAACAAATTAAATGGTTTGCCCACATATGCAGATTATCAACAGACAGTGTACCTCAAAGAGCAATGTTGCTCTGATACAATGGATACAAATCAAAACGCCGGTCACCAAAATGTGGACCTCAGAGATAACAGAGGTGACGAAAGACACTGTATGAAGTGCCTACAAGGAATCGTTCTAGAAATCTCTTCATATCTTGACGCTGTGATGAAAAAAACAGGATTGGAGGAAAAAAAGAAAGAAGTCTTCTTACTATAATTGTGCATTCTGCCAAAATTTTTCTCTGTATATCTCTAAATGTTTCTTTGTTATATTGTTGCCTTCATATTGTCGAGGGTTTCTCACAACCTTCATATTGTCGAGTTGCCACAACCTTCATATTGTCGAGTTGCCCACAACCTTCATATTGTCGAGTTGCTCTCAACCTTCATATTGTCGAGTTGCTCTCGTAGATTTCAGCAATTGCATATCGATTTCTAATATCATTACGAACATCAAGAAAGCAAGTCTAACTGTCGCAATGTTTAACATCAAGGAAGCAAGTATAACTGTCGCAATGTTTAACATCAAGAAAGCGTCTAACTGTCGCAATGTTTAACATCAAGAAAGCAAGTCTAACTGTCGCAATGTTTAACATCAATCTAGAAAACTAAAGGATTAAATCTTTTTTTAGACTTAAAATATACAGAAGAAGTGTCCTAGTAGTGTTATTATATGGGAAGTGAGTGCTGACAATATATAGAAGTGTCCTAGTAGTGTTATTATATGGAAGTGAGTGCTGCTGGACAATATATAGAAGTGTCCTAGTAGTGTTATTATATAGAAGTGAGTGCTGGACAATATATAGAAGTGTCCTGGTAGTGTTATTATATGGAAGTGAGTGCTGGACAATATATAGAAGTGTCCTGGTAGTGTTATTATATGAAGTGAGTGCTGACAATATAAAGTGTCCTGGTAGTGTTATTATATAGAAGTGAGTGCTGGACAATATATAGAAGTGTTCTGGTAGTGTTATTATATGGAAGTGAGTGCTGGACAATATATAGAAGTGTCCTGGTAGTGTTATTATATAGAAGTGAGTGCTGGACAATATATAGAAGTGTCCTGGTAGTGTTATTATATAGAAGTGAGTGCTGGACAATATATAGAAGTGTTCTGGTAGTGTTATTATATGGAAGTGAGTGCTGGAAAAATGACCCACAACATCATAACAAGCTGGGGATGTTTTTTTAAAAAAAAGTTTCAAGAAAAGTCTCGACAATTTTCTGACCAAATACGATATCAAATACGATATCAAATACGATATCAAATACGATATCAAATACGATATCAAATACGATATCAAATACGATATCAAATACGATATCAAATACGATATCAAATACGATATCAAATACGATATCAAATACGATATCAAATACGATATCAAATACGATATCAAATACGATATCAAATACGATATCAAATACGATATCAAATACGATATCAAATACGATATCAAATACGATATCAAATACGATATCAAATACGATATCAAATACGATATCAAATACGATATGAAAAGAAGAACTTTTAAAACGAACAAATATGACATCATTGAAGAGCATCATTAAACGACGAAGATGGACCTGGATTGGGCATGTATGTCGTTTATCAATAAGAGCCTTGGCTAGGACAGTTCTCCGATGGACAGCGGATGGAAAAGAAGTCCGGACGTCCAAATAAAATATTTCCTAATTGAGGTATGAAATCTGCTACCATCTCCAATAAAACAAAGCTCATGATGTTCAGTTTAAATGTGTTTTGTTGTAAGACTCGGGAACGGAGCGAGTCACAAAGGCATAAGCCAATGCATACAGCCCTTTATCAACTTATGTCTTCGTCAGATTATCAAAGTCTGATAGTATGACAGAGTGACAAACACAATGTCTGATAGTATGACAGAGTGACAAACACAATGTCTGATATTATGCCAGAGTGACAAACACATTGTCTGATAGTATGACAGAGTGACAAACACAATGTCTGATAGTATGACAGAGTGACAAACACATTGTCTGATAGTATGACAGAGTGACAAACACAATGTCTGATAGTATGACAGAGTGACAAACAAAATGTCTGATAGTATGACAGAGTGACAAACACAGTCTTGTGGATACAAATATTAACAGAAACTCATGATGGAACAGATCAAGAAAAGAAAATGACAGTGGATCAGGCATACCTGCATAAGACAAAGTCGAAACACGTAAAGCAAATGACTGTAGTTTTACTAAATACAAAAAGAATAAAATACACAGGAACGTTTCGACAAAAAGATCTTTATCAAGCAAAGCATACAATAGCATGCAAAAGATCTTTATCAAGCAAAGCATACAATAGCATGCAAAAGATCTTTATCAGCTAAAGCATACAATAGCATGCAAAAGATCTTTATCAAGTAAAGCATACAATAGAAGGGAAGAAATTCAATTTTTACACAGCACAGAACATATAGAATCAGACAATCAAATAATAGAAAGTCGAGTGCATTAGACAAGCAACCTAGTGGAAACCATGCTGCAGATAGAAGATGGAGTCGACGTAAACAGACTTGGATAAAGATTAGTCCTGGGGAACTGAAGGATGACATATTATCATGGGAGCCATCAAGAAGAACAATCAGAGACCAATGAAAGTGACGGTCATCTGTTGAGGCCCTATGCTCCACAAGGAACGGAGAAAAATAAGAAGAAGAATTGTTGTATAACCGTTGTTGTTTTGTTATTTTAATGAGAGTCAATGGCTGTATCTAATCCGAGACATACAGTGCATACAAAGATAAAATGAGAGTCAATGGCTGTATCTAATCCGAGACATACAGTGCATACAAAGATAAAATGAGAGTCAATGGCTGATCTACTCGAGACATACAGTGCATACAAAGATAAAATGAGAGTCAATGGCTGTATCTAATCCGAGACATACAGTGCATACAAAGATAAAATGAGAGTCAATGATTGTATCTAATCCGAGACATACAGTGCATACAAAGATAAAATGAGAGTCAATGGCTGTATCTACTCCGAGACATACAGTGCATACAAAGATAAATGAGAGTCAATGATTGTATCTAATCGAGACATACAGTGCATACAAAGATAAGATGAGAGTCAATGGCTGTATCTAATCCGAGACATACAGTGCATACAAAGATAAAATGAGAGTCAATGGCTGTATCTACTCCGAGACATACAGTGCATACAAAGATAAAATGAGAGTCAATGGCTGTATCTAATCCGAGACATACAGTGCATACAAAGATAAAATGAGAGTCAATGATTGTATCTAATCCGAGACATACAGTGCATACAAAGATAAAATGAGAGTCAATGATTGTATCTAATCCGAGACATACAGTGCATACAAAGATAAAATGAGAGTCAATGATTGTATCTAATCCGAGACATACAGTGCGTACAAAGATAAAATGAGAGTCAATGATTGTATCTAATCCGAGACATACAGTGCATACAAAGATAAAATGAGAGTCAATGATTGTATCTAATCCGAGACATACAGTGCATACAAAGATAAAATGAGAGTCAATGATTGTATCTACTCAGAGACATACAGTGCATACAAAGATAAAATGAGAGTCAATGATTGTATCTACTCCGAGACATACAGTGCATACAAAGATAAAATGAGAGTCAATGATTGTATCTAATCCGAGACATACAGTGCGTACAAAGATAAAATGAGAGTCAATGATTGTATCTAATCCGAGACATACAGTGCATACAAAGATAAAATGAGAGTCAATGATTGTATCTAATCCGAGACATACAGTGCATACAAAGATAAAATGAGAGTCAATGATTGTATCTAATCCGAGACATACAGTGCATACAAAGATAAAATGAGAGTCAATGATTGTATCTAATCCGAGACATACAGTGCATACAAAGATAAGATGAGAGTCAATGATTGTATCTACTCCGAGACATACAGTGCATACAAAGATAAAATGAGAGTCAATGGCTGTATCTAATCCGAGACATACAGTGCATACAAAGATAAAATGAGAGTCAATGATTGTATCTAATCCGAGACATACAGTGCATACAAAGATAAAATGAGAGTCAATGATTGTATCTAATCCGAGACATACAGTGCATACAAAGATAAAATGAGAGTCAATGATTGTATCTAATCCGAGACATACAGTGCATACAAAGATAAGATGAGAGTCAATGATTGTATCTACTCCGAGACATACAGTGCATACAAAGATAAAATGAGAGTCAATGATTGTATCTACTCCGAGACATACAGTGCATACAAAGATAAAATGAGAGTCAATGATTGTATCTAATCCGAGACATACAGTGCATACAAAGACAAAATGAGAGTCAATGATTGTATCTAATCCGAGACATACAGTGCATACAAAGACAAAATGAGAGTCAATGATTGTATCTAATCCGAGACATACAGTGCATACAAAGATAAAATGAGAGTCAATGGCTGTATCTAATCCGAGACATACAGTGCATACAAAGATAAAATGAGAGTCAATGATTGTATCTACCCTGAGACATACAGTGCATACAAAGATAAAATGAGAGTCAATGATTGTATCTAATCCGAGACATACAGTGCATACAAAGATAAAATGAGAGTCAATGATTGTATCTAATCCGAGACATACAGTGCATACAAAGATAAAATGAGAGTCAATGATTGTATCTAATCCGAGACATACAGTGCATACAAAGATAAGATGAGAGTCAATGATTGTATCTACTCCGAGACATACAGTGCATACAAAGATAAAATGAGAGTCAATGGCTGTATCTAATCCGAGACATACAGTGCATACAAAGATAAAATGAGAGTCAATGATTGTATCTAATCCGAGACATACAGTGCATACAAAGATAAAATGAGAGTCAATGATTGTATCTAATCCGAGACATACAGTGCATACAAAGATAAAATGAGAGTCAATGATTGTATCTAATCCGAGACATACAGTGACAAAAGATAAGATGAGAGTCAATGATTGTATCTACTCTGAGACATACAGTGCATACAAAGATAAAATGAGAGTCAATGATTGTATCTGCTCCGAGACATACAGTGCATACAAAGATAAAATGAGAGTCAATGATTGTATCTAATCCGAGACATACAGTGCATACAAAGACAAAATGAGAGTCAATGATTGTATCTAATCCGAGACATACAGTGCATACAAAGACAAAATGAGAGTCAATGATTGTATCTAATCCGAGACATACAGTGCATACAAAGATAAAATGAGAGTCAATGGCTGTATCTAATCCGAGACATACAGTGCATACAAAAAATGAGAGTCAATGATTGTATCTACTCCGAGACGTACAGTGCATACAAAGATAAAATGAGAGTCAATGATTGTATCTAATCCGAGACATACAGTGCATACAAAGATAAAATGAGAGTCAATGATTGTATCTAATCCGAGACATACAGTGCATACAAAGATAAAATGAGAGTCAATGATTGTATCTAATCCGAGACATACAGTGCATACAAAGATAAAATGAGAGTCAATGATTGTATCTAATCCGAGACATACAGTGCATACAAAGATAAAATGAGAGTCAATGATTGTATCTACTCAGAGACATACAGTGCATACAAAGACAAAATGAGAGTCAATGGCTGTATCTAATCCGAGACATACAGTGCATACAAAGATAAAATGAGAGTCAATGGCTGTATCTAATCCGAGACATACAGTGCATACAAAGATAAAATGAGAGTCAATGATTGTATCTAATCCGAGACATACAGTGCATACAAAGATAAAATGAGAGTCAATGATTGTATCTACTCCGAGACATACAGTGCATACAAAGATAAAATGAGAGTCAATGATTGTATCTACTCCGAGACATACAGTGCATACAAAGATAAGATGAGAGTCAATGATTGTATCTAATCCGAGACATACAGTGCATACAAAGATAAAATGAGAGTCAATGATTGTATCTAATCCGAGACATACAGTGCATACAAAGATAAAATGAGAGTCAATGGCTGTATCTAATCCGAGACATACAGTGCATACAAAGATAAAATGAGATCAATGATTGATCTAATCGAGACATACAGTACATACAAAGATAAAATGAGAGTCAATGATTGTATCTAATCCGAGACATACAGTGCATACAAAGATAAAATGAGAGTCAATGATTGTATCTAATCCGAGACATACAGTGCATACAAAGATAAAATGAGAGTCAATGATTGTATCTAATCCGAGACATACAGTGCATACAAAGATAAAATGAGAGTCAATGATTGTATCTACTCCGAGACATACAGTGCATACAAAGACAAAATGAGAGTCAATGGCTGTATCTAATCCGAGACATACAGTGCATACAAAGATAAAATGAGAGTCAATGGCTGTATCTAATCCGAGACATACAGTGCATACAAAGATAAAATGAGAGTCAATGATTGTATCTAATCCGAGACATACAGTGCATACAAAGATAAAATGAGAGTCAATGGCTGTATCTAATCCGAGACATACAGTGCATACAAAGATAAAATGAGAGTCAATGATTGTATCTACTCCGAGACATACAGTGCATACAAAGATAAAATGAGAGTCAATGATTGTATCTAATCCGAGACATACAGTGCATACAAAGATAAAATGAGAGTCAATGGCTGTATCTAATCCGAGACATACAGTGCATACAAAGATAAAATGAGAGTCAATGATTGTATCTAATCCGAGACATACAGTGCATACAAAGATAAAATGAGAGTCAATGATTGTATCTACTCCGAGACATACAGTGCATACAAAGATAAAATGAGAGTCAATGATTGTATCTAATCCGAGACATACAGTGCATACAAAGATAAAATGAGAGTCAATGATTGTATCTAATCCGAGACATACAGTGCATACAAAGATAAAATGAGAGTCAATGATTGTATCTACTCAGAGACATACAGTGCATCAAAGACAAAGACCACCCACGCAAAGGTGCACATCAGAGATAATAGACAGTGAAACAAAATGTTCATGAAGGCAGACAAAAGCCCATGTTATACATTTTTATGTATCCTAGAGCTGTGGGGCAAAATAGGATCAGAGCAAACGAAACAAATGACTGCACTATTTTGGAGACAATCATTGCATTATTTTATTACATAAAGATGTGACTATTTAGTAAGAAAATAGATCAACTATTGTAGATGATAGTGATTGGTCCATTATAGATGATAGTGATTGGTCTATTATAGATGGTAGTGATTGGTCCATTATAGATGGTAGTAATTGGTCTATTATAGATGATAGTGATTGGTCCATTATAGATGATAGTGATTGGTCTATTGTAGATGATAGTGATTGGTCTATTACAGATGATAGTGATTGGTCTATTGTAGATGATAGTGATTGGTCTATTACAGATGATAGTGATTGGTCTATTGTAGATGATAGTGATTGGTCTATTATAGATGATAGTGATTGGCTGATAGTGATTAGCTGATAGTGATTGGTCTATATTACAAGATAATAACTGAACTATTTTCCAAGACACTGATTAGTATAATTTAAATGATAATTGATGGGGGGTGAGGGTGGGGGTGTGGGGAGATGTGTGACTATTTTATTGAATAATGATTAAACTAATTTAGAAGATAACCAATGTACTGTTTTATTAGATAATGACAGGAATAATTTATAATATAGTATCTGGAGAAGTCATTGTACCATTTTGGAGGACAGTCGCTGCATTATGTCATGCAACGTTGTACTATACTATTTACAATGATATTCTTTATATCTGCAGTCTATGCTGTTGGTGATTCTACTAGGATGGCTGTTTGTTCCAGTTTATGTCTCAGCTGGGGTAAGATTTATGTCTCAGCTGGGGTAAGATTTATGTTTCAGCTGGGGTAAGATTTATGTCTCAGCTGGTGTAAGGTTTACGTCTCAGTTGGGGTAAAGTTTATGTCTCAGGTGGGGTAAAATTTATGTCTCAGATGGGGTAAAGTTTATGTCTCAGCTGGGGTAAAGATTATGTCTCAGCTGTGATAAAGTTTATGTCTCAGCTGCGGTAAAGTTTATGTCTCAGCTGGGGTAAAGTTTATGTGTGTGGCAACAACTTTGTGATCCTCATGTAATCTCTTTTAGAATCTCATTTAGGTTCTTATTTGTAACAATAAGAAATGAATACTCTAAACTCATCATGAAGGGCTGGAGAAGACCATCATGGAAGGAGGCATACCAGCAAAGAGAAGAAGAGGAAGACCACGGAGAAGATGGATTCAGGATGTAACTGATGGTTTGAGCATGAAAATTGAGAGGCAGGACATCTGACCTATGAGAGAGAGAAATTCCGAAGGACTGTTAGGATGGCAAAGTTCTGCTCAGGACAAGCTATTTGATGATGAAACTCATCAAAACTGCACGTGTGTTGCCGAGGCCTGGAAGGAAAGCTAAGAATAGTAACATTGGACCTACAAGGCGTGTCGTAAGAGGCGGCTGATGTAGGGCATAGGAAGCTACCCTAGTAAATAAAAACGTTGCATATATATATATATATATATATATATGGACTTTTCGTCTTTACAGACGGTCAATTGGCATATATATATATATGCACGTGTTATACATTGGAATGGACAGAAAAGAGCAGCACAACAGGTGTATGAGTAGGCTCATCAACCAACATCGAACTAGTACCGTTCGTTGCTGGACGCAGTTGGAGATAATACGTAGATGAGCACAATGAGTTTTTTTAAGAACCCCAGAGGAAGCAACGGAAGTAACGAATATGATAAACAAATAAACATGGAACAGGTATTAAGAGCTTCCGAAAAAAAAATAGACAAACACGGGACTCGAACCACTTACCCTAGTCCTTACGACACCAATCGCCTAGCCTAGCAATACGAGCGTTTTTACGAACACAACCAATAATACGTAGAAGACTGGGTTGACTATTGGTTAATGAACCGACCTCACTGCACCCATGGCAGACCCATAGGTGTTCAGTCTTCCTTAACAGATATCGAAGGGTATGCACATTGATGATTCGTGTAGCTCGCTGCTTGAAGATATTTCAAACAGAAAAAGAAACTACTGGAAATTTGTATAATTGTTTCATTAACATCGATTTGTTTGTATTAAAATGTCCAGAAGCCTTTGTTGGTTATGAAATGTCTGTCACTTCATATTTCTAAGCTCGAGTATGCAGGAGGTAGTAGGGTCAGTTCCTTTCCTCACTTGTAGAATAAATATCTATATTCACTTGTTCCTTTTATTCTACTTTCATACACAATGATTCAGTTCCTAACTCAGACAAGTTCCATCTCTGAACTATTTTGCGTGAAAATCTGTTTCAATTCTTACAATGGCACACGTACAGTGTTGCTACAGATCTCACTCTCGTTGCACACTATCACTCCAGTGCTCACGATTACTCGTACACTTAGTATTCCCTCACTCATCAGTTGCACAGTTTCACTCTTCTCCTCGACTCTCAACTCACGTTATCGTCGAGACCAGACTCGAACAAATGCAAGTGTCGAACCCGCTGAGCCACGTTAGGGCGGCTACTTAACACCTAGCGTCCCACTTTCTTATTCCTCAAGATTACTAGGATCACCGCCTGACTCTCATTTACCGGTGTCACGATAACTCCGAGTTGCTCACGATAATTCACCGTTGTTCACGATAACTCATTCTCAGTGTTGCCACACGATAACCCCTCAGTTTGCCACCGATAACGCCTCTCAGTGTTGCTCAGATAACTCACATACGTCCACTAACTAGCCCCATCACTCATTCAGTTCACCAGCTCATTCACTCACTCCCTCCCTCCTCGCCTCTCACTATTTTCATTCGATATAACACGCACTCTCTCTTTCTCACTGACTCTTATACACACACACACACACACACTCATCCACTCATCTTCAAAATTACATCGGGGACCATCGTTGGTGCTATGGAGTTCGTGCACTGCCGATGAGATCTTCCTGTGTAAGAAAGAGATTGGAGCACACATTGTTACTTACCGAAGTGATTTAATGATGGCCCTGTCAACCAATCAATCAACCACCCACTCATTCGTTCACTCTCTCTACCTATCTCTCTCTCTATCTATCTATCTCTCCCTCTCTACAAAATATATATATATATATATATATATATATATATATATCTTTTTTTCTTTCTCAAATCCTGTTTGCCTCACAGCGTCAGGTCAAGAAGAGATTTCTAAAACGGGCCATTGTATGCGCTTCGAAGATAGTCTCTTTCGTCGCCTCTGTTATCTATGAGGTCCATCTTTGCGGGCCGACCTTTGCTTTGTACCCATTGTATCGGAGCAGCATTGCTCTTTGAGGTGCACTGTCTGTTGGTAATCTGCTTACGTTGCCGAACCATTTAATTTGTTGTTTCTTGATGAAGTCTAGTACTGATGTTGTACCCACTTTTTCCTGATGTCTTCATTTCTCAACCGGTCTCTTCTGTTACACCCAGCATTCTGCGTAGACACTTCATCTCTGTTGTGACTAGTTTTCTTCTATCGTTTGTTGTCAGCGTCCAAGTTTTGCGCTTGTAACATAATGTGGGGAGAAAGATTGTGTTGAACATTGATCTTTTTGTGTTCATGGTGACATGTTTGCATTTTAAAATTGGCGTCATTTGTCCTATCATTTGATTTCCTTTTTTTTTTTGCATTTGTGTTGAATTTCATTACTCTTCCGTTTGCTGAAAAAATGCTCCCCAGGAATGTAAAGTCTTTTACTTGATTTAGTAGGTGATTATCGATGGAGATATTGGTAGTGCTTTCCTCTCTGGCGAATGTCATTACTTCTGTTTTGTCGATGTTTATTCTCATGTTGTATTCGTTACATGCTAACTGGAGTCTGTTGATGTGTTGTTGTAGCTGTTCTTCTGTTGTTGATATGATTGCCTGATCATCTGCAATAAGAAATTCGTTTAAGAGTTCTCCGAAGTTATATATATATTTGAAATGTTTTATTCTAAACTTGTCATCTCAGCGGTATATTTTACCTTCGTGCAGGTGTATACTTTACCTGAGTACATGGCTAAGCGATTCGGCGGCAACAGACTTCGAGTTTACCTGAGCTGTCTGTCCTTGATACTGTATATAGTAACCAAACTTTCTGTGAGTTATAGTCATTACCTCTTCTGTATAAATGTTTCCATGGTTACATAGAACTGATTAATGTAGAACTGTTTAATGTAGAACTGAAGTTTAATGTAGAACTGTTTATTATAGATTTGATAATTTGTATGATTATTATAGAAATAATGAGCTGTAGAATTAATATAGAAATAATAATGTGTAGGATTAATATAGAAGTGAAATAATGTCAAATTAACACAGAAATAAGATTACTTAAAGATATATATATGTATGCAGTGGCGGCTCGTGGTCATTCTTCTTGGTGGGGCCAGACACAAATTTTCGGAAAAATCATGGTCTTTTTAGCATTTAATATTCCGGGAAGTTATTCCCCCTATCGATTATTGGTGGGGCCGGGCCCCACTGGCCCTTAATGACGAGCCGCCCTGTATGTATGTATATGTTAACATAAACATGCGTACGTGAACCACTAACACATATGTATCTTGCACCTGCTCACGACACAAACATCACAAACATAAATAAACATCACACAAACATCACACAAACATCACACAAACATCACACAAACATCACACAAAGAAAGATATAGTCCTGTACACACACAATCTCATATTAACGCACATATACTACATAGATATGAACCTCACAAAAGTATGCATTATAAAACGTGTAGACATACATACATACACACATGCACAGAAAAACACGTACGCATGCATTTATACACATACACACGTCAACTCACTCACTCACTCACTCATTCACTCACTCACTCACTCACGCATCATGACTGCGTGTATGCATCTCTATCTAAGGTCAGCATCTACGCGGGAGCTCTGTTTATCAAAATGGCGCTAGGCTGGGACATGTATCTATCCATTACAGGCCTCTTGTTAATAACAGGTCTTTATACAGTTTTAGGTAAGCGATATATTACTGTGACTATTTTCTTAGTAAAGCGTGCATGTCTATCATCATCATCATCATCAGATTTGCCAGTCTCTTAGGATTGTTGCCGGAGCTACGGAGTTCGTGCCTTGTGAAAACTCTTGTAAGAGTGACCGAGTCATATGCGGAAACATGGTTCCCTGAAGTCAATTCTTCGTCGTTAAAATTGTTTAGTTCATCATCATCAGTCTGTGTCGAGCCCAAGGATACATAAGGTAGAGAGAACAATGTTTCACTCAATTCAATCTTGTGCCTTTCTTTTGATCTCAGACTTAGTCATACTCATGTCTTTGAGATCTCTTTCTGACTGCTGCTACACATCGGTTATCATATATGAGGACTATCATCATTGGACTCCGGACATGTCCATAGGTGCACCGATCTCCGCCTCAGCAAATCCAGCAGAGTCCAGCGGCCCAACATGCCAGTTCAATCTTGATTAATCAATCTCTTTGCATATTTAGTATGTCGTTCTTTTCGGGCTGCACCAATATTGACACCCATCTCTCTCAATCTGATCAGCAAGGGGATTCACAGCCCTGAAACTCCTCTGTTCGGAAAGACTCTCTCAATGCGTGAAGAATATCATTTCGATCCATGGCAGCTCCCTCTGATATTGTAGCCAAGCCAGCTAATCTATCAGCTCGTTCATTACCCCTAAATCCTGCGTGCCCAGGGATAAAAATGAAGGTGATTTCTCTGATCATTGTTTGTGCCAGTACCTCCACATAGTTGTGTCTCATCATTCCTGACTCGACTTGACTACACATAAGAATGAGAAACGGTAATATTTTCGAGAAATAAAAAGACATAAAGGGTTGGAGAAGACTATTTGGAAGTATGTATTCCAATTAAAGTAAGATGAGATGAGGAAGACCACGGGAAAGATGGATTCAAGATTTGACTGATGAGTTCAGCATAAAGCTGCAGAGGGGGAACAACTCACTTATGAAAGTCATAAGGACTGTTCTTGTGATACAGTTCTGCTTAGAGCAATCTATTTCATGATAAAGTTCTGCTTAGAGCAAGCTATTTCATGATAAAGTTCTGCTTAGAGCAAGCTATTTCATGATAAAGTTCTGCTTAGAGCAATCTATTTCATGATAAAGTTCTGCTTAGAGCAAGCTATTTCATGATAAAGTTCTGAGAGCAAGCTATTTCATGATAAAGTTCTACTTAGAGCAAGCTATTTCATGATAAAGTTCTGCTTAGAGCAAGCTATGTCATGATAAAGTTCTGCTTAGAGCAAGCTATTTCATGATAAAGTTCTGCTTAGAGCAAGCTATTTCATGATAAAGTTCTGAGAGCAAGCTATTTCATGATAAAGTTCTGTTTAGAGCAAGCTATTTCATGATAACTTCTTAGACAGCTATTTCATGATAAACTTCTGAGAGCAAGCTATTTCATGATAAAGTTCTGTTTAGAGCAAGCTATTTCATGATAACTTCTGCTTAGAGCAAACTATTTCATGATAACTTCTGCTTAGAGCAAGCTATTTCATGATAAAGTGCTGCTTAGAGCAAGCTATTTCATGATAAAGTTCTGCTTAGAGCAAGCTATTTCATGATAAAGTTCTGCTTAGAGAATTTTAGAAAATTCTGCTAGACAGTATTTCATGATAAAGCACTGTTCACGAGACCAATAGTTGATGTAATCTTCTCATTATTTGCTTTTCAAAGTAAACTATGACTTCCCAGTTTTTCTTTAACTTCGTCATGAAAGACGAACACAACAACATTATACACACAGTCTGCTGTTAGAGTTATCGTTTTGTCAACATTACGTATATATTGTATCCTTTGAATGATAAAGACTTTTATGTCGAAACGTCTGTTCTACATTTTAAAATATAATAATCTGTTTTTGGAAATCTGATAATAATGTAGTTTTTCCTACTTTGTGTTTGTACAAGAAATGAACAAACAGATATCACCTCTAATTTGTTAATTGATTATCTGTTCAGGTGGTCTTGCTGCTGTTATTTACACAGACACTTTCCAAACTGCGATCATGACCGTTGGAGCAGTGATTTTAGCTGTAATAAGTAAGAAATCATACACTCTATGTTATAGTTTGCATAATCATGAGAGTCCATACGTTAAGACAAGACGGAGGGATTTGGAGGGGGACAAGTGTCATTTCTCTAGAAAAACACTTTTTGATAAAACATTTTCATGCGAATCTGGTTTTCTCAATTTTCCCGTAGTAAATTATCACTAAAATTATATTTATTTATTTTATCAATATTTACACAATCTTATAAATTATATCGGTAACACTCGATGGTGCTACGGAATTCGTGCACTGCTGATGATACCTTCTGTGTACGAGAGATATCAGAGCACACATGTTTACTCACCGAAGTGCAATGATGATGGTCCTATCAATCAATCAATCAATCAATCAATCAATCAACAGCTCCGTTATTTATAACTCATGACACGCAGAAATGAAATGTGCTGTCCTACTTCTAGGCGCATAAATCACACAACGTACAAGCGCTCTTAGGCTCACATCATATATAGTGGTTTAGCAGGTAGCTGATACAGAGTATGGGTTCCCAAAGTGGGCAGTACCGCCTTCCAGTGGGCGCCGAAACCTTCCAGGGGGGCGATAGTTGGTTCAGAAGCATTTGGGGGAAGTTATTTTCCTGATTTTGCTATTGAATAATCATTAAAATTTTGAATTCTGAATTTTAATTGATCTTATGCCCATCTTACACGATCCATTTTTTCATCAATTTTCTATTTCATGTATATAATTCATTTGAAAATTTACCATGTATCACATACATTTTTTTATAAATTTTCTATGTCAAAGTGAAAATAGACCTATATATTTAAAAATATATATATATATATATATATATATGTGTGTGTGGGGTTTTGGCAAACTGTTATAATAGAGAGGGGGCGTTACAAAGTTTATTTCGTGCAAAGTGGGCGGTGGGCCGAAAAACATTTGAAAATCTATGATATAGAACGTTCGAAGAGAAAGCAATTTGTGACAGTTGTTGTAAATTAATATAATTTTGACTATAGGTTTCAACAAAATTGGAGGATACAGACAGCTTGAGCATAGATATATGATGGCAACACCATCTTCCCAGTCTAACCAATCAGATAGCTGTGGGAAGCCACGTGATGACGCCTTTCATATATTCCGTGACCCATTTACATCAGACAACCCTTGGCCTGGACTCTTCCTTCAGTCCAGTATAGGATGTATGTGGTACTGGTGCTGTGATCAGGTGATGGTGAAACTGATATAGTTTAATGATGAAGGTGTCCTAAATGCATGATGTGTTTTTTTATCAGATGTTGTTGTAGTTATATATTAATTCTTACTACATGCAACACTAAAACCTCTTTTTCAAACTCTGGCTTTTATGATATACAGTTTCATCCGTGTGTTCCTGGGGCTCGCAAGGGGAGCAAAGAATAGTAACACTGCAACCTACAAGGCGTGTCGTAAGAGGCGTCTGAGGTAGGGGCCAAGGGAAGCTACCCTAGTAAATAAAAGCATCACAGAAATCGGATGTGCTGGCCTACTTGTAGGTGCATAACTGGAGCAACGTAAAATTGCTTTTAGGCTCAGATCACATACAAGTCACAAAGTGTGGTTTTACAAGTGATCGATATGGAGCGTTCAAAGAAGAAGTATACAATTTTCACTGAAGCACTAGAGTACTATTTCAATCTACCAGAATATTGCATTGTTGAAAGCTCTATTTTATAAATTCACTTGCAGTAGTTTACAACCAACTATATATATATACAATCAAATGGCTCTGGTGAATAATTTTGTTTAATGAAACACTTTGGAATGTGAAAGGACTTGTCGGATAATTGGTACTGTCCGAATGGTTAATCAAGTGGTCTGTCGCATTTTTTGAGTTAATAATAAGAGTATGCACGTCATATAATCAATACGAAATGTATGAGATCATTATCTTAACTCTCTAAGTAGATGCGTCTTAAACATGGACATCGACAGAACTTTCCAGGCTGGATGGGAGGGGGGTGGGAGTGGCTTATGAGAGAAAGAAAGTCCAAAGGACTGTTCGGGTGGTTCCTGAGACTCCTGAGATCGCAATGTGTAAGAAAACGATTGGACCACACATCGTTATTCACAGAATTGAAATGATAATGATCCTATCAATCAATTAAACGATCTTAGAGTTAATCTTCACCGAGGACGAGCTATGACAGACGATATTTTCATTCTCACTTTATTTCTTATTCTTTGACTGTTTATAAATGCGACCTAAATGTAATACATCATTGAAAAGATTTCATTAAAGACCTTAGCAGAACAGACCGGGTCATTATATTTCGCTTGCGCACCGGACACTGCAGACTAAACATACACTTACATAGACTAGAAATAAGTCAACAATCACTCTGCTAGTGTCAACAGGTGGATCAGACACTGGAGAATGTCATCTCCTGGATCAGCTGAGAAGCAACATGTGATCACACCTAGTCGACCTGAAAACTTATCTTTGGAGAAAACCTCGCAGACCTGAAGCTGACCGCCTTGTTTATTGCATACAGGGAAGGAAGGACATAACCAGAGATCGCAGAAGAAGAAGAAAAAGATTTGAAAATATTTATAAATACATCTAGACGAATTAATATATCTCATGATTTATTCTAAATGAAAAATGGGTTTTTATTCTAATAATCTGACGATTATATCAGGTCATCGTCCAGCGATCCCTAGCTGCCAAGAATCTGTCCCACGCCAAAGCTGGCTCTATTCTCGCTGGTTACCTCAAACTGACCCCACTTTTCTTTATGATCTTTCCAGGAATGATCAGTAGAGCATTATATCCAGGTGAGTTCATAATATTTGACATATTTTATTATTTCTTGTAATTCGAACCTTATCTAGGGAGGCCGAACTGAGTACAATTTGATAGCTCAAGCTACAGGTTGTGAAACTTTTGAGGACATATGTGCAAGTAGTAGGGCAGGCGCAAAATGACATACGAACAAACAGACAAACACACAAATCTTGGCAGTATCATTTTTCATGATTGCTATACATTGATATGTCTAAACCATAGGTTCCTAAACGTTTTCTGGCCACCGTCCCCTTTGCAAGACATACATTTGAAACGCCCTCATAACAGTTTTCAGCACTCAAACCGTTTGATATTTTCGACGCAATATCAACTTTCAATGAACTAAACTGTTTGATGATTGTTAATAGCACTAAACTAATGCAACTAATGATACATTGTTGCTTATGTTGTTAATAGCAACTAATGATACATTGTTGCTTATGTGTTAAATAGCAACTAATGATACATTTTGCTATGTGTTAAATAGCAACTAATGATACATTGTTGCTTATGTTGTTAAATAGCAACTAATGATACATTGTTGCTTATGTTGTTAAATAGCAACTAATGATACATTGTTGCTTATGCTGTTAAATAGCAACTAATGATACATTGTTGCTTATGTTGTTAAATAGCAACTAATGATACATTGTTGCTTATGCTGTTAAATAGCAACTAATGATACATTTTATGTAGAAAATTAGTGGTCAATATGTGCTTATCTTAAAAACAGTTATTCAATCTCAAAATCACGAAAATAATTTTTTTTTAAATATATATTAGTAGTTTCTTCTATAAGGAGCCACCAACACGTAGATCACTGCCCTCCATGCTTCTTAATATCGCTCACAGAAAGCTTCAGCGCTACACTGGTGCTGTACCTGCCACTTTGGAACCTATGGTCTGAACTATTAAACATCAAATATGTCTGAACTATGAAACATCAAATATGTCTGAACTATGAAACATCAAATATGTCTGAACTATGAAACATCAAATGTGTCTGAACTATTAAACATCAAATGTGTCTGAACTATTAAACATCAAATATGTCTGAACTATTAAACATCAAATATGTCTGAACTATGAAACATCAAATATGTCTGAACTATGAAACATCAAATATGTCTGAACTATTAAACATCAAATATGTCTGAACTATGAAACATCAAATGTGTCTGAACTATTAAACATCAAATATGTCTGAACTATTAAACATCAAATATGTCTGAACTATTAAACATCAAATGTGTCTGAACTATGAAACATCAAATATGTCTGAACTATGAAGCATCAAATATGATCTTTTAATTATATCAATTTTCAGAAGTGATCGCTTGTGTTGATCCTGACAAATGTGAAGAATATTGTGAAACCAGAGTTGGATGTTCCAATGTAGCATATCCCAAGCTTGTGCTGGAGCTAATGCCAGTTGGTGAGTGTGAGAACTAGTGTCTGTGTGTGTGAGAACTAGTGTGAGCTGGAATACTAAAAAACTAATAATACGTGCAAGGCGTCTCTGTGGCGCAGAGGTTAGGTGTTCGCCTCTTGTTCCAAAGGTAGTCAGTTCATTCCCTCGTAAAGACATCCGGATATTTGCCCAGAGATACCTGATCTCAGCGTAGGTTACATCGAGTTCCTAGTTCCATTAAAGATGGACGATTAAATTTAGGTCCCATGTTTAAGTTGAGCACATAAAAGAACCCTTGGCAATTCAAAATTGAGAAAAGCAGGCTGGATAGCCACTGCCTGGTAAAAATTCATTAGAAAAAATATTAAAAATAGAATTCCGACAAAATATCTTCACCATTTTCTAAATTACATCGAGACCCTCGCCGGTTCTAAGGAGTTGGTGAATTGCCGCTGAGATCTGCCTGTGTAAGAAAGAGATCGGAGCACACATTGTTACTCACCAAAGTGAAATGATGATTGTTCTATTAATCAATCAACCAACTAATAATAGTGTGTGTGTGTGTGTGACAACTAATGTTGAGTGATATTTTATCGATCTCAGATCTACACAGGGTCAACTGGATGCCAGATAAAAAACATGGGTATGTAAAGGAGGTCTTGTAATGTTGATCACATCATCTATCGCGTCATGATGGTAACATAGATACGAGCCTAACATCCTATTGCTCAATATACCACATATGGTGAAGTGGTTAGAACGTTTGCATGTCGTTCTGAATGTTGTGGGCTCAAATTAGGACCGAATCACACGTGTAATTATTGTATGAAATCCCTAAGATTGGTGCTGGAGCTACGGAGTTCTCAATAGATAGTGTGCCATTTCTGCAGACAGAGACGGATCCATGTAAGGAAAAACCCAGTGCACAGTTTTATACAACAGAATATCAGGAAAGAAGGCGAGAGGAAGACCACAAAAAGATGGTTAGATGGCACAGCAGAATCCTGTCAAAGAGCAAATATAACAATCATCCAAGCCACCAGAACAGCGAAAGACAAAAACAGTAAACCATGACACTGGGCAACAAACCGGTAGCAGTGTGACGCACTGGGCAACACACCGGAACAGTACGACACTGGGCAACACACCGGTAACATGTGACGACACTGGGCAACAAACCGGTAGCAGTGTGACGACACTGGGCAACAAACCGGTAACAGTGTGACGACAAAAGACGAAGAATGAAGTCAATCTGTTGCATTTATTATATCTCTTTTTGCGTATGACAACGCCACTGCTTAATGTTACATGCTTGACACGCCAGTGCTCAATGTTACATGCTGCAACGCCAGTGTTCAAAGTTATATACTTGACAACGTCAGTGCTCAAAGTTACATGCTTGACAACGCCAGTGCTCAAAGTTATATAGAAATTATGCAATTTATTTTAGTGTCAATTATTTCGAGTAAAAGAAATATGATCTTTCATTCCTTTCCTCCCAAAAAGGACTTCGGGGTCTTCTAATGGCAGTGATGTTGTCGGCTATTATGTCATCATTGACATCAATCTTTAACTCTGCGTCCACACTCTTTACTATGGACTTGTGGAGGCGAATCCGAACAAGGGCCACTGAAAGAGAGCTGCTAATTGTTGGGAGGTAAGTAAGGTTGAGGTTATTGTAGTGGTATCTGTTTGATATTTATTATGTTTCCTTCGCAATCGATGACATTTATAGAATGTCTTTCAATGTTCAGCATGTTTAGTGGATTTGCTATCCTGGATATCTTTTCTTCTTCAACTCTCCGTGTCGACCACTTGTTAAACCACTGTGTGTGATTTGTATGTGATCTGAGCATAAGAGCGTGTGTACGTTGTGCCAGTTATGCGCCTACAAGTAAGCTAACACATCCGATTTCTGCTATGCTTTTATTTACTAGGGTAGCTTCCCTAGGCCCCTACCTCAGTCGTTCTTACGACATGCCTTGTAGGTCACAGTGTTAGTATTCTTAGTTTCCTTCCGGGCGCCGACAACACATGGGCGTAGAACACAAGGCTAAAGTATAATGAACACTTGCCCACAGATTGCGGGCGCCGATAACACACGGGCGTAGAACACAAGGCTAAAGTATAATGAACACTTGCCCACAGATTGCGGGCGCCGATAACACACGGGCGTAGAACACAAGGCTAAAGTATAATGAACACTTGCCCACAGATTGCGGGCGCCGATAACACACGGGCGTAGAACACAAGGCTAAAGTATAATGAACACTTGCCCACAGATACTCCAATATAACAGACATATCAAACACGTAAAATCTTCCTTTGCTCATTCTCTATTTCCCAGGTTGTTTATCTTGTTGATGTGTGGGCTAGCTATATTATGGATTCCGTTAGTCCGGTCATCCCAAGGAGGCCAACTATTTAACTACATTCAAGCCGTACAGGGATACCTCGGCACTCCAATCGGTGCACTATTTATTCTGGCAATTTTATGGAAACGGATGAACGAAACAGTAAGTACGGATAAACGAAACAGTAAGTACGGATAAATGAAACAGTAAGTACGGATAAACGAAACAGTAAGTAACGAGTATAGATGAAACAGTAAGTACGGATAAACGAACATAATCGGAGATAGAAGGTTAAGTAGTCTAATTGATTGACTGTTTAATTTATCGAACTATCATCATTGCACTTTGGTGAATAACCATATGTTGTTCGATCTCTTTCGTGCACAGGAAGAACTTAGGGCACTGCACGAACTCCGTAGCAACGGCAGGAACTCGATCTCATCTATATTGAGATCAGGGATCTCTGAAGAAATATCCAGATCACTCCACACGGGAAACGACTGGAGCATCTTTGGGATCGAGAAGAGATCATTTTACCTTCATCCCACAGAGACTCCCTACCTCGAACTTTAGAGTCAAGGGGTCTTATAGGGTCTTAAAGACTTAAGGACTTCTCAAAGGGGTCTTAAAGACTCTGTGATTTAAGGGGTCTTAAAGACTCTGTAAGGCTTCTCAAAGGGTCTTAAAGACTCTGTAAGGACTTCTCAAAGGGGTCTTAAAGACTATGTAAGGACTTCTCAAAGGGGTCTTAAAGACTATGTAAGGACTTCTCAAAGGGGTCTTAAAGATTATGTAATTCTCAAGGGGTCTTCAAAGACTAGTAAGGATTCTCCAAAGGGCTCTTAAAGCTGTAGATCTCTCAAAGGAGTCTTAAAGACTCTGTAAGGACTTCTCAAAGGTCTTAAAGACTCTGTAAGGGCGTCTCAAAGGGGTCTTAAAGACTCTGTAAGGACTTCTCAAAGGGGTCTTAAAGACTATGTAAGGACTTCTCAAAGGGGTCTTAAAGACTATGTAAGGACTTCTCAAAGGGGTCTTAAAGACTATGTAAGGGCGTCTCAAAGGGGTCTTAAAGACTATGTAAGGACTTTTCAAAGGGGTCTTAAAGACTATGTAAGGACTTCTCAAAGGGGTCTTAAAGACTATGTAAGGACTTCTCAAAGGGGTCTTAAAGACTATGTAAGGACTTCTCAAAGGGGTCTTAAAGACTGTAAGGACTTCTCAAAGGGGTCTTAAAGACTCTGTAAGGACTTCTCAAAGGGGTCTTAAAGACTCTGTAAGGACTTCTCAAAGGGGTCTTAAAGACTCTGTAAGGACTTCTCAAAGGGGTCTAAAAGCGAAGGATTTATTTAATTTCTCGGGGTTTTCTTCACTTGGCTCGGTCGAATCCACCGAAACGGCTCATTACCTGTCGAAAATACTGTACAAAGCGCGAGCTCAGTAGCACCAGCCACAGTAAAATGAAGTTTTACTCGGTGCAAAAAATGCTTTATGAAAAAATAGAATGTATGAGACTGAAAATGGGAATATATATCAACCTTGCTGTAAACTACGTCATGGGTAACAAATGTTCGTTTCAGTTCAATAGTTATTGGTTCAAAAATTGGTAATGCTTTTCAGTGCATCAAAGATGAATTTAACCAGGTACTGGGACAGTTAACACCACTGTTGTCACATAAGAGATACCGCTAACCAGGTACTGGGACAGTTAACACCACTGCTGTCACATAAAGAGATACCGCTAACAACTAAAGCAAATCTCATAAGAACGATTTTTCTGGCCAACACTATGTTACCAGTGTCAAACATGGCTAATAACAGAAGATAACAATGAGCGGAAAATCATAACGACAGAGATGAGGTGCATTAGAAGAGCTGCAGGTGTGACAATAAGAGACAAAATTAGAAATGAAGAAATTAGAAGAAGACTGGATGTGAAACCAGTCCTGATGCAATTCATAAAAGAAAAACAGATTAAATGGTTTGGACACCTGACAAGAATGCCCTGGTATCTACCACAGAGAGCCACACAGAAAAAGTATAATGAGTACAAAGCAAGAGGAAGACCACGCAAAAAATGGAGCGACGGCATCAAGAACAGCCTTACGAACATGAATATCAGCTTACAAAGTGCCTTAATACAAGCACACACAAAATCACTACGTCCCCCACCCAACACTTCTATAAAGAAGTCAATGGTGGAAGAGAAGAAGAAGAAAGGGTATCTAGTATCTCATCATCATCTAGTAGCTTGTCCTGAGCAGAATTGTGCCACCTTAACAGTGCTTCGGAATGTCTCTTTCTCATAGGTCAGATGTCCAGCCTCCGCAGCTGTCATGCTCAAACCATCAGTTACATCCTGAATCTATACTCTACAGGGTCTACCTCTTCTCCTCTTTGCTAGGATGCCTCCTTCCATGACGGTCTTCTCCAGCACTTCATGTCTTTTATATATCCAAAACACTTAGTTTTCTCATTTTTATTTGTAGTATTTCTTCTCTCTCTACTTGACTAACAAATACTTAGTACTCTTGATTGTCTTCCACAGGGGGCGTTCTATGGAGTTCTGGCTGGTCATATTTGTGGAATAGTAAGAATGACACTAGACTTCATATATCAAGCTCCAAGCTGTGGTAAGGATATGTTATAAATTGTATCACAACTAACTCTTGGGTCAATACTGACAAACTGAATAACTGAAACACTGAATAGCTGATGACAAACTGGATAACTGAATAAATGAAAAACTGCATAACTGAAAAACTGGATAACTGAAAAACTGGATGGCTGAAAAACTGGATAAATCTAAAGTGAATTTATATAAAAATGAACATCTAAATTGTTGAAAAACTGAAAAACTGAAATACCGGAGAAATGAGGAACTGGATAGCTAAAAATAGAGTAACTAAAAACTGACTAATGAAAAATGTAATAATTTATAAATGTAGAACTGGATAACAGAAAAACCTCTTAAACTGAATATTTCAAAAGTTGGACAGGGAAGAAACTGTAATACTGAAAACTGTACAACTTTTTGACGGGACAATTGAAAAAGTTGATAATTGAAAAAAACACTGGATAACTGGAAATCTGAATGACTGAACATGTGTTAAGCTGGAGAACAATAGAAAAAACAACTGAAAGATTTCGAGAGATAGATTCGATACAAATGCTCTCAGATGTTCGTTACATATTAGAGGAAAGTATCCACGACACATTATCTACACGAAGAATACCATTTCCTAAACTACATCTATAAATGTATTTATCTCCCTTTGACCATTAGACAGCAAGTAGATTAATATATATATGTATATGAAAAAATGAAAATCGTGGCATATCCTAAAGGACGTAGCCATCAACCACAGTAAACGAGTCGCTGATTTTCTAGACACCACTTATACGTTCAGTAGTTTGCCATTGCTTTCTAAAAAGTTAGGTCTATTTTTACCTTTGTAAAATCCCACGGGCACGAATTTACTTCCCTGGTACGCTTAGGTTCGTGATCGAGCTTACTACTGCTTGAGCTACAGTCGCTCACAACATATATATATATATGCTGTATATATTAATCTACTGGGGGAAAACTAGCTGATGATCGAGATATATGGACAACAACATTACGCAAAAAGTGCAGAATCTTTTGAAGAGAGACTAGGGATGAGCTGAAAGACAAGAGAGACAAGCGAAAACTCAGAAGTTGTCACAGTGAAATACGTGCCAATTCATCTGTAAATACGAGAAAGGCCATATATATGTATATATATATATATTATACTCTAACTGAGTAGGAGTTTCGACAACAAAGCACTACACGCTTAGAGATGTTGTAGTCTTCTGAGTCTGTAAGAAAGCCTGGTACTCTCTCCCGCTCAAACCTAGGAAACTGGGTGAAAAATGTATAATTCCTGGAGGTTCGATAACAACAACATATATTGATGTTAAGGAAAGCAAGCTTTCATGCAAAAATCTGCCAGAAGCACCATGTACCACTGCCTGTACACCCACTACGCCTGTACCGACTACGCCTGTACACCCCGACTACGCCTGTACACCCCGACTACGCCTGTATTATTGCGGTAAACAAGAAGAAGAAAATATATATATAATAGAAAGAGAGAGGGGGAAGAGGTAAGTGATGCTTCTCATTAGTTTTCTTCTATCCGACCACAAGTAAATAGAAAGTTCAAAGAACACCAGGGGAAGCATCAAGTCAAAAGAAGAGCGATGATTATAACTAGTCAAATTAACTAACTAATATCAGACAAGTATTTGTTGCTCCAGGGAGACACAATACGTCGACCACACAACGTCACACAAGTATTTGTTGCTCCAGGGAGACACAATACGTCGACCACACAACGTCACACAAGTATTTGTTGCTCCAGGGAGACACAATACGTCGACCACACAACGTCACTTCAAGTATTTGTTGCTCCAGGAGACACAATACGTCGACCACAACGTCACAAAGTATGCTGCTCCAGGAGACACAATACGTCGACCACAAACGTCCACAAGTTTTGCTTCCAGGAGACACAATACGTCGACCACACAACGTCACACAAGTATTTGTTGCTCCAGGGAGGCACAATACGTCGACCACACAACGTCACACAAGTATTTGTTGCTCCAGGGAGACACAATACGTCGACCACACAACGTCACACAAGTATTTGTTGCTCCAGGGAGACACAATACGTCGACCACACAACGTCACACAAGTATTTGTTGCTCCAGGGAGACACAATACGTCGACCACACAACGTCACACAAGTATGTGAGGCTCCAGGGAGACACAATATGTCGACCACACAACGTCACACAAGTATGTGAGGCTCCAGGGAGACACAATACGTCGACCACACATCATAGACTTCTGAAACTAGTTGCTTTTTTCTAAGTAAAAACTCAATTTAATAAATTATGTACAACCAAGACAAAATGAGGGGCCGTCTGGCCGATGTATTAGAGGGCGGTTCCCCGTTTTGTTTCTGTTGTGGGCATCAATGAAAAATCTGAACCTGAACAGTGTCGCGGCAACTTCACTAGCCATGCAGCCATTACATTTCTCAGGCTCACGTCCCACCTGTCCTACACCGCCCTAAAAAGCGGTACTACAGACAGTAACGACAGTGTTATTTTTTTTAATACAAAAGTTTCATTTGAAAATGTGTTTATTTGTTTCAGGCGAAGTGGACAATCGTCCCCTCATTCTTAGCGCTGTTCACTACACCTACTTTGGAAGTCTAAGCTTCGTCATCACAATCATCACCACTATTATCTTTTCCTTTGCTACTAGAAAGCAGGAAGAAGATGAGGTCTGGATTTTTATACATTTTTAACTGCTACATCATTTTGTTATTTTAAAAATGTTCTATAGATTTCCGTCAAAATAGTTCTTCTTCTTCTTCTTCTTCTTCTTCTTCTTCTACTTCTCGAACGCTCCACATCAACCATCTGTTAAACAACTTTTGTGATTTGTATGTGATCTGAGCCTAAGCGCGATTGTACGTTGTGCCAGTTATGCGTATACAGGTAGATCAACACATCCGATTTCTGTGACAATTTTTGTTTCTTGGTGGTCCTAGGTCCCTACCAGTCGCCTTGACATGCCTTGTAGGTCACAGCGTTACTATTCTTTGCTCTTCTTGGTGGTCCTGGCAACACACAAGTCGACATGCCTTGTAGGTCACAGTGTTACTATTCTTTGCTCTTCTTGGTGGTCCTGGCAACACACAAGTATTTAAAACTGATAGTAACAATAGAAAAATGCAACCAAACTACAAAATATACAGTCTTCTACAACAGAACATCAAGGAAAGAAGACGAGAGGAAGACCACGACAAAGATGGAGATGGCATAGCAGAATCCTGTCAAAAAGCAAACATAACTATCACCCAAGCTTGTTCATCCTCAACATAACAAACAAACAAACATACAAACAGGGAAGTCCACTAACTCTGATTTATCCTAAAGGAGTTAGTTCCTATTGTTTCTGTTTGTTGACCTACACTCTCTGATATAACCAAAACAAGGTTTGTTCTTCGGTTGAAAGCAGCGTACCACGGCTTCAAGATGCATGAATCCCCTTACATAACAGAGAAACAAACAGTAAACGTGACATTTCTAACACAATAATGTCAACATATCATATGGTTTTCATAACGAAATAATTGATCACTTATCTGTTTGTTACCAGCTGTGGGGTGTGACATGGTGGACAAGAGTGGACTATGTACACAAAGATTATATCAACGACGCAGGTAACTTTACAGGTGATGTAGAATTCATTTTTTTTATTTATATTATTTATGTATCATACAAATGTTACAGAAGAGTCTTTCGAATATCATGAACAGAGAAGGGAACAAATAGATCTATCGAGAAAGAACTCAAATATTTTTTAAATCGCTGATGCTACAAATAAGAAAGAGAAAATTTAGATATTTTGGACATATAAAAGACATGAAGGGCTGAGAAGACCATCATGGAAGGAGGCATACGGCAAAGAGAAGAAGAGGAAGACCACGGAGAAGATAGATTCAAGATGTAACTGATAGTTTTAACATGACGACTGCAGAGGCGGGATATCTGGCCTACGAGAGAGAAAAAAACTCCGAAGGACTGTTGGGGTGGCAAAGTTCTGCTCAGGACAAGCTATTTGATGATGATGATGATGTTATACATAAAGACGACATCAAGAACAGAATTAAGAAAATGTATAACAGCTTACAAAGTCCATTAGAACAAGCACACATAAGATAACTACTTCCCCCAAACACTTCTACAAAGAAGTAAATGGTGAGAGAGAAGAAAAAGTATACATATAATTCCTTATTGTTTACTTAGAGACATAATCATTGAATTGCTGGATAGAAGAAAAGCTAGTCACAACAGAGATGAAGTGTCTACGTAGAATGCTGGGATTGTCAAGAAGATTCCGGTTTAGAAATGAAGATATTAGGCAAAAAGTTGGTACAATATATGTAATAAACTTCATCAAGAAACAACACATGAAATAGTTTGGCTACAGAAGCAGATCACCAACAGACAGTGCGTGTCAAAGAGCAATGTTACTAAGAAACAGTGGATACAAATCAAAAGTCCAATCCTCGAACCCAATCCCCTACCACAGGTGGGACATAAATCATCGAGGTTAGACATTTAAGTCTTGTGTATTTTTTTTGCGCAGCTCGTTTTCTCTGCGCCTCAACATTACGACAATTTACTTATACTTAAGACTATATAATCTTACTACGCTGATGACTGTTGTGTAAACAAATCACAGACGAACAATGAAAGTTCTAAATTATTTTTTCAGGTCCTGTCTCACAGGGTGAATCGAACAACGAAGATTATGTGGAAAATGAAGACAGCAAATGTCATAATTGGTTCGATAAAGTGTGTGGAATTCCAACAACATCCAGCAAAAACAAGGAAACACCTGAAATCTCCGTTAACCAACGCAGACACTTTCTCACAGAGAATCCAAAATGGCAGACTATATTAAATATTAATGCAGCGATTGGTTTAGCTGTAGCAACATTCTTGATAGGATATTATCATTGAAGCTGGCCAACTTTATTGTCTTTGTGATAGGATATTATCATTGAAGCTGGCCAACTTTATTGTCTTTGTAGAAACTAATGTTGCAACAGGATAATAAATAATCACAGCCACTTATAAACTCATACGGACGGCGGCCTCAGGTAAAAATTATGGGAAATCAGACCACAACCGGTCACGTGATCTCGCGTTCCAGTATTGTTGTATATAGACGAATTCATTTTAAAATCAACACAAAATGCTAAATCGAAGTTATATTATGCAACAAGTTTAGTTTAACAATAAGGAATATCAATATTATGAATATTTTTCATCAATAAATAACCATAGACTTGCAGAATTTAGTAAATTGCAAAAGCTTCGCTCTCTCTCTCTTTAGCCTGTTACGCCTTGGCGTTTAGGCAGCAACAAACGTATACCATTCTTCCCTGTTCATGTCCTTCCTCTGTATTGTGTTCCAGCTATGATTCATTTCCTTCAGCTCTTGCTCTATCGTTCTCCTCCAGGTCGTCTTGGGTCTTCCACGCTTTCGCCTACCCTCTGGAGTCCATCTCAGTGCAGTTTTCGTGTCGGAGCCAGTCTCCATGCGCATCACATGTCCAATCCATCTCCAGCGTCGTCTTCGGATGATAGTGCCCATATTCTCTTGTTGGCATCGTGCAAGCAATTCTTGATTCGAGATAGTAGTCGCCCAGTACACGCGTAAGATTTTTCGCAGACAAGTTGTATGAAAGGCGGAGAGTCTGGACATATCCTGTTCTGTCATTCTCCAGCATTCCGATCCGTACAGCAATGTTGACAGCACACAGCTGTTATAGATACTAGTCTTGGTTCTGATGCTGTATTGGGCAGATTTCCAGGCGGTCTGAAGGGTCATGAATGCACTTCGAGCCTTACTCAGTCTGTTTTTAATGTCAGATCCAGCGCCTCCTTCATTGCTAATAACACTTCCAAGGTATGTGAAAGAGGTTGTATCTCGGAGGGTTTTACCTTCTAGTTTGACTGGTGCTGGGTTGCTATGTTCAGAGTCATTACTTCAGTTTTCTTCTAATTTATTTTCAGCCCAACCATCTCACTATATTGGTTAAGGCGGCAGGTCTTTTCCTGGATATCTCTATGTGTATGAGATAGGAGTGCGATGTCATCTGCAAAATCTAGGTCTTCCAGAGTGGATGTGAGCGTCCATCTAATACCTCTTGCCTTATCTTCCATTGTTTTACGCATCACCCAATCTATGACATTGTTGAATAATAGGGCTGACATAACACATCCTTGTCGCACGCCTGTTTTTACTTCAAACTTTAGTTCTGAAGTTTCAACACTGCATGCAAACTTGCTGTAGCAGCTTTTTATAATATTTATAAAACACAGTGGGATTCCATACCATCTTAAGATACGCCATAGACTTTCGCGGTGTATGCTATCAAAAGCTTTTCAAAATCTACAAAGTTGATATAGAGTTTGCTTTGCCATTCTGTGCACTGCTCTATGATATTTCTAAGAGCAAATATTTGGCCTATACAGCTCCGTCCTCTGCGAAATCCTGCTTGTTCCTTTCTCAGTTTCTTATCCACAGCATCAGTAATACGTTGTATGATTTTACTTAAGATTTTACTTGGGACAGAAAGCAGTGTTATTCCACCAATTATTACAATCGGCAAGGAGCCTTTTTGGGTATCTTGATGATGACTCTCTGTTCCATGCATCAGGTATTATTTGGGTATTCCATATAGTAGTAAACAAGGGTTGCAATATATTAGCTGCAAGTTCTGGGTCTATTTTGAATAGTTCTGCGTTTAAGTTATCATTCCCTGGTGCCTTGTTATTCTTAAGAGATTTAATTGCTGTAATGATCTCATCCGGGCTGGGTGTTTCAATGCCAATTTCTAATTCCTCTGTTGGTTCTGGTATGTCTGCTACTACCGTTGGCGGTGGTCTATTTAGCAATTCTTTAAAATGCTCTGTCCATCGTATTTCTTGTTCCTTTTCCGTTGTCAATAGTATTCCATTCTTATCCTTTATGAGAGTATTTGATCTCCTGTAATGTTTCCCGCTTATCAGCTTTGTAATTTTGTACACTGTTCCCTGATCACACTTTTTGCTGCTTCTTCTGCCTGCACTGCCAGGTCTTCAACATACATTCTTTTGTCAGCTCTCACAGCCCGTTTGATTTCTTTACTTGTGCTTTTGTACTGTTCTTGGTATCTTGCTTTCAGTCTTTCGGACTTTGCTTCTAACAATTTCTTTTTTAATATTCTTCGGCTGTCTATTATTTTCCATGTTGCTGGTGTTATCCATTCTTTTCTTTTCTTTGTGCGGTACCCTAGACATATTTCACTGCTCTTGCTATATATAGATGCTATGTTGTCCCATGTTCTATCTATGTTGTCAGTTTCATCCGTAGTTTCATTACTTTCTAGGGCTTGGAATCTGTTCTTTATCTGCATTATAAACTTATCCCTTACTTCCGTGTCTTTTAGTCTATCCACATCGAACCTCTTTTGGAAGTTTTTCTGTTGTCCTGTTTTCTTAGTTTAAGTTTGACATAAGCTGTGACTAGGTGGTGGTCGCTACCAACATCTGCACCTCTCTTGACTACAACATCTAGCAGCGAGCGTCTCCAGGGTCCATTGATCATTATATGGTCTATTTGGTTTTTATCTCTGCCATTAGGGGAATACCATGTTAATTTGTGGATATCTAAATGTTGAAATAGGGTTCCTCCTATAACGAGATTGTTCATGCTGCAGAAGTTTACTAAACGTTCCCCATTTTCGTTCATCATACCACATCCATATTTTCCCATAGTTCTATAACTATGCGTGTTGTCTTGTCCGACCTTCGCATTTAGATCTCCCATAACAATGATAACATCATGGGATGGTGACTTGTCTAATTCTGCTTGTAGGTTTTCGTAGTAAGAGTCTTTCTTTGTATCTTCGCTATCATTAGTTGGCGCATAGCATTGTAGGATTGTGATGTTTGTATGCTTCCCCTTTAGTCTGATCTTAATCAAGCGGCTGCTGATAGGTTGCCATTCTAATAGACACTTTTCCACGCCTTTTCTTAGGATTACTGCTACTCCTTCATGGTGTAGGTCATCGTCTCGTCCAAAAAAAAGGACTGTTTCACCTGTTGCAGTGGTACTTCTTCCATTTCCTGTCCATCTGCTCACAGCTCTTAGGATATGTAGATTATATCTTCTCATTTCTGCTGTTATTTGTGACAGTTTTCCGGTTTCGTACATTTTTCTTACATTCTAGCATCCAATTCTGGTCTTGGTTTTGGCATTCAGGACTTCCGTCCTCATGAAAGTAGCTTCCTTTCGACTTTCACCACTTCCAGTCATGTGAGTCAATGACTCTGGTAGCCCTTCATGCCCGTAGATAGGTTGTATGTTTGTTGTTGTTTCCGTAACTTTAATTTTTTTAAAGGATGGGATCATTAGTCCCAAGCCCAACCCCCAACCTAGAGGACCAGGAGACCATGCTTCGTCTGTCCCCTCTTCAGTGATCTTTCCGGCTTGCGACCCTTCCGGGAACATAAGTTCCCGCCGTCCTAGCTCACTGTATCATTGGAGCACGCAAGCCTCCCCACCACTACAAGGTAATGGCCTCATGGAGAGAAAAAACTTGCAGTGTTCTATCAAACATATATAAATTCCAACACCCTCCCCCACCAACTGAAACTAACCCTGGGTTCCCAGTTCAGTTATGCGGCCCAACATTAAAGTTGGCTGTATAAATAATAAACATGTCTAACATGACCAACCTTGTTGTCTTCGTATCAACCAATGTTGCAACATGCATATATAAATAATAAACATGGCTAATCTCATATCTGATTTGATCATGAAAATTACCGACTTTATTTATGTCTTGTACCAATGTTATCATAAAATATAATTAGAATTTGAAAGTGTTATTGTGCAAGCGGAACATTTATTTTCTTCTTCTTCTTCTTCAAACTCTCCACATCGACCACTTGTTAACCACTGTGTGATTTGTATGTGATCTGAGCCTAAGAGCGATTGTACG
Source organism: Arion vulgaris (assembly GCA_020796225.1). Lineage (NCBI taxonomy): Eukaryota > Metazoa > Mollusca > Gastropoda > Stylommatophora > Arionidae > Arion > Arion vulgaris. The sequence continues at coordinate 2,757,847 of CM036770.1, forward strand.
TTTGCCAGTTAGCACGCTACAAGTAGGCCAACATATCCGATTTCTGTAATGCTTTTTATTTACTAGAGTAACTTCCCTAGGCCCCTACCTCAGTCGCCTCTTACGACATGCCTTGTAGGTTGCAGTGTTACTATTCTTTGTTTCTTGCGGGCCCCAGTACCACACGGGCGGAATATATTTCAATTGATTGATTCAATCAAAAATTGATTTATTGATTGATAGGACCATCATCATTGCACTTCGGTTAGTAACCACTTGTGCTCCGATCACTGAAGCTGACTGCCCAGTTTGTGGTCCACGGTAAATTAAGTGCATGACCAGAGATCACTGAAGCTGACTGCCCAGTTTGTGGTCCACGGTAAATTAAGTGCATGACAAGAGATCGCTGAAGCTGACTGCCCAGTTTGTGGTCCACGGTAAATTAAGTGCATGACCAGAGATCGCTGAAGCTGACTGCCCAGTTTGTGGTCCACGGTAAATTAAGTGCATGACTAGAGATCACTGAAGCTGACTGCCCAGTTTGTGGTCCACGGTAAATTAAGTGCATGACCAGAGATCACTGAAGAAGAAGAACATATCTTCTTGGAACGCTCCATATCAACCACTTGTTAATCACTCTGTATCATTTGTATGTGATCTCAGCCTAAGAGCGATTTTACATTGTGCCAGTTATGCGTCCACAAGTAGGTCAGTACATCCGATTTCTGTGTCGCTTTTTATTTACTAGGGTAGCTTCCCTAGGTCCTACAGTCGTTCCTTAAGACAAGCCGTGTAGGTCGCAGTGGTACTATTCTTTACTTGCCTTGCGGATCCCAGTTCCACACGGGCGAGAAGAAAACGAGTTGATTCTCTGGATAAGATTGTTCTGGAGGGATATGATACCAAACACGTTGGGGAGGGGAGAATAGGCAAAGAGAACATGGGTGCAAAATATGATGATAATAATAATAATAGCGTCCATCGCAAGCAATGATGACAACAACCTCAGATGTGTGCTGCTGCATCTCTCTGGTGTGGGCGGAGGTGACTGCAGAGTCCAATCCGCAACCACAATTCTCTACCACAGGTGGGAGGGAAGGGGGTAGATATGATCAAGTTTAGGCTTATGTGTGTTGTGCTTTCTGTCTTTTCATGCAGCATGTTTTCTCTGCGCTTCAACCGTACAACGATTCTCAACTATGCGGATTCCTTTTGTGTTGTTTACAGCGCCAAATTTGGCGATCTTGTACAAGGAATTCCTTTGTGATAGACGAGTTGAGTATGACTGCAGCAGATTCCAGACATCTCACGCAGTACACTAAGACATTTAGAAGTGCGGTCACGGGTGACAAATTCCGACAGGGACAGACTAGAGGATGATAATGATTAGAAATTATATTATTTATTATATAAATAATCATTTCTATTATCCAACGGTTCCAACAAGACAACAAAACCTGTCTCAGAAAGTTTATTTCAGAGATACAAAAGTCTTCATAAGCGCCAAGATCCCAAGCGTCAATATCATCTTGCAGGAGGTCCAAGTGAGATGGGCCGTTCACGTTGCTCGGATGTCTGATAAAAGCATCACAAAACAGTTGATGTCTGATAAAAGTATGAAGGGGCAGACGATCAGCTGGTGGACAGAAGAAGAAAGCACGCTTTAAAGGCTCTATTAAAGTGTCTCTTAAATGCTTCGAAAAAGACACCACATGATGGAAATCCCCGAAATAGACATGATGGAAATCTCTGGCGCAAGATTGCCAAATGTGGCGCTGTAACAACACAAGAGGAACTCGCATAGCTGAGAATCGTTGTACCGTTGAGGCACAGAGAAAACGAGCTGGGCGAAAAGACAAAACACAGAACACTCACGTCTAGTTTTGATCATGTATGGCCCACCTGTGCTAGGGGATTGTGTTCGAGGATTGGACTCTACAATCACCTCCACACACACCAGAGAGGTGCAGCAGAACCGCATGATGCTGTTGTCATCATTAGTAGTATTGGTTACGTTTATTACATTTCAACCACTTCAACCTGTCAGGTGTGTCTAGCCGAATGAGTTAGAGCGTGGCTCGCATGCTGGAGACCCATGTTCAATCTACGGTAAGGTCACGGATTTTTTCTGCTGTGGACATAAATGAAAAATCCTAACCTGAACAGCTTCACGGCGACTGCACTAGCCATGCGACCATTAAATTCCTCAGGTTCACGTCCCACCTGTCCTGCACCGCCCTAAAAAGTGGTACTACAGACTGTAACGGCAGTTTTAATTTTTTCTCAACCGGTCCATCCCATCTGTGTTCTTACTCATGCATAACGATTTATGTTACTGTTTCAACCAAACACCTCCTCCTTTATGCATTCTTCAATGATGATGAATATATATAAAAGAAGCCTTGGAGCCATCATAATGGAAATCTCTTGTAGACAATGTTTGTACACTAGTCGTCTCGTTACGCGTCACTTAATGCGAGCAAATAGCCAGCGGGAGGTTGCCAACCTTGTTGTGAAACCATTCAATTATATTCCGTGTCTTTTTGTGTGTGTGTACCTCAGATATTATTGTGTAGATCCGTTTAGTTTCCATCAAAATGAAGCGTTAAAAATGTCATGTCTATTTATTCAGTTTGTCTGACCAGCTTTGCAAAGTTTCAATAAAATATAGAACTCCAAGTTCAAGCAGAACACTGTTCAGATATTAGGATTTTTGGTTTGTTTCGTTCGTTCGTTCTTTACGACCAATTTGATCTTTCTTATTGTGATATACAATTGATCTTTGTCAAGACGACTATAACGTTGCGCCCCGTTAGTCCTTGCTAGTGAAGGACAGGCGAATCCGACAAATATTTTGTTAGCCTTAGGAAATGTTCGAGTCTGTCTTGCTGACAAACACTTTCCTTCGCTTGTACTTTCCTTCTCTTTAATGATCAGTTTCAATATATTTGAGCTTGGATCTACGCCAAATAGCCTTTTGAACATTGCAACATTTCTGACTGTGTGCGTTCGTTGCTTTTTGCATCGTGTGATAAACCCTCTTTAAATAAGATATAAGAATATCTGCAAGGTCTTAATGGAGATCTTTAAATAAGATATAAGAATATCTGCAAGGTCTTAATGGAGATCTTTAAATAAGATATAAGAATATCTGCAAGGTCTTAATGGAGAAGTTTTCTATCGGTCCCAGCATATGGACAAAACTAGTTGATGACCGAGTTATGTGGAAAACAACATTAGGCAAAGGCGTAGAATCTTTTGAAAAGAGACTTAGAAATAAACAGAAAGACAAGAGAGACAAGCGAAAACTCGAAGTTGTCACAGTAAAACACGTTTCAATTGACTGTCTGTAAAGGCAAGAGAGACAAGCACAAACTCAGAAGTTGTCACAGAAAAACACTTGTCAATTGACTGTCTGTAAAGGCAAGAGAGACAAGCACAAACTCAGAAGTTGTCACAGGAAAACACTTGTCAATTGACTGTCTGTAAAGGCAGAAGACAAGGAAAACTCAGAAGTTGTCACAGTAAAACACGTTTCAATTGACTGTCTGTAAAGGCAAGAGAGACAAGCGAAAACTCAGAAGTTGTCACAGTAAAACACTTGTCAATTGACTGTCTGTAAAGGCAAGAGAGACAAGCACAAACTCAGAAGTTGTCACAGAAAAACACTTGTCAATTGACTGTCTGTAAAGGCAAGAGAGACAAGCGAAAACTCAGAAGTTGTCACAGTAAACACGTTTCAATTGACTGTCTGTAAAGGCAAAGAGACAAGCGAAAACTCAGAAGTTGTCACAGTAAAACACTTGTCAATTGACTGTCTGTAAAGGCAAGAGAGACAAGCGAAAACTCAGAAGTTGTCACAGTAAAACACTTGTCAATTGACTGTCTGTAAAGGCAAGAGAGACAAGCGAAAACTCAGAAGTTGTCACAGTAAAACACGTTTCAATTGACTGTCTGTAAAGGCAAGAGAGACAAGCGAAAACTCAGAAGTTGTCACAGTAAAACACTTGTCAATTGACTGTCTGTAAAGGCAAGAGAGACAAGCACAAACTCAGAAGTTGTCACAGAAAAACGCTTGTTAAAATATTGTTCCTTCTATGAATTTAAAAAGAAATAGTATGTCAAGTAACCTTAGTCTTTTCAGACATTAGGGTATAATGTGCCTTTCACATTACATGTCGAGACTCTATTGTGCGGGAAATAGGATGGCCAATTCCTTTCCTCACTTATGGAACGTCAGTGGGGATTGAACCAACAACTTTCTTGTATCTGAATCTACAGACGAACTTTTATGCATTACACACAATCTGCAACACACAATCTGCAACACACAATCTGCAACACACAATCTGCAACACACAATCTGCAACACACAATCTGCAACACACAATCTGCAACACACAATCTGCAACACACAATCTGCAACACACAATTTGCAACACACAATCTGCAACACACAATCTGCAACACACAATCTGCAACACACAATCTGCAACACACAATCTGCAACACACAATCTGCAACACACAATCTGCAACACACAATCTGCAACACACAATCTGCAACACACAATCTGCAACACACAATCTGCAACACACAATCTGCAACACACAATCTGCAACACACAATCTGCAACACACAATCTGCACCACACAATCTGCAACACACAATCTGCAACACACAATCTGCACCACACAATCTGCAACACACAATCTGCAACACACAATCTGCAACACACAATCTACAACACACAATCTGCAACACACAATCTGCAACACACTAATCTGCAACACACAATCTGCAACACACAATCTGCAACACACAATCTGCAACACACAATCTGCAACACACAATCTGCAACACACAATCTGCAACACACAATCTGCAATACACAATCTGCAACACACAATCTGCAACACACAATCTGCAACACACAATCTGCAACAACAATCTCAACACACAATCTGCAACACACAATCTGCAACCTACAATCTAACACACAATCTGCAACACAATCTGCAACACACAATCTGCAACACACAATCTGCAACACACTAATCTGCAACACACTAATCTGCAACACACAATCTGCAACACACAATCTGCAACACACAATCTGCAACACACAATCTGCAACACACAATCTGCAACACAATCTGCAACAACACAATCTGCAACACACAATCTGCAACACATTAACACAATCTGCAACACACAATCTGCAACACACAATCTGCAACACACAATCTGCAACACACAATCTGCAACCACAATCTGCAACCACAATCTGCAACACACAATCTGCAACACACATCTGCAACACACAATCTCAACCACAATCTGCAACACACAATCTGCACACAATTGCAACACACTAATCTGACAACTTACACTAATCTGCAACACACAATCTGCAACACACAATCTGCAACACACAATCTGCAACACTACAATCTGCAAACTTTACAATCTGACACAATCACACAATCTCAACTACAATCTGACACAATCTGCAGCACAATCTGCAACACACAATCTGAACACACAATCTGCAAACACTTACACATCTGAACACACAATCTGCAACACACAATCTGCAACACAATCTGCAACACACAATCTGCAACACACAATCTGCAACACACAATCTGCAACACACAATCTGCAACTACACAATCTGCAACACACATCTGCAACACACAATCTGCAACACACAATCTGCAACACACAATCTGCAACACACAATCTGCAACACAATCTGAACACACATCTGCAAACACAATCTGCAACACACAATCTGCAATACACAATCTGCAACACATCTAACCATCTGACAATCTGCAACACTACAATCTGCAATACACAATCTGCAACACAATCTGCAACATACAATCCGCAACACACAATCTGGAAAACTTTTCCTAATTTTTTATTATATTGTGTTAGCTTTTTCAGTTTTCTTTCATTTTGTTCAAGTCTCCTTTGTCAGTTCTTATTAAGTTCTATATTCTCTTTAGTTCTGTATGTTTTATATGTTCTATTTTATTCAGTTGATTTCATATGTTCTATTTTATTCAGTTGGTTTCATATGTTCTTTATTATTCAGTTGGTTTCATATGTTCTATTTTATTCAGTTGGTTTCATATGTTCTATTTTATTCAGTTGGTTTCATATGTTCTATTTTATTCAGTTGGTTTCATATGTTCTATTTTATTCAGTTGGTTTCATATGTTCTATTTTATTCAGTTAGTTTCATATGTTCTATTTTATTCAGTTAGTTTCATAGGTCCTCTTTTATTCAGTTAGTTTCATATGTTCTATTTTATTCAGTTGGTTTCATATGTTCTATTTTATTCAGTTGGTTTCATATGTTCTCTTTTATTCAGTTGGTTTCATATGTTCTATTTTATTCAGTTAGTTTCATAGGTCCTCTTTTATTCAGTTGGTTTCCTATGTTCTATTTTATTCAGTTGGTTTCATATGTTCTATTTTATTCAGTTGGTTTCATATGTTCTCTTTTATTCAGTTGGTTTCATATGTTCTATTTTATTCAGTTGGTTTCATAGGTCCTCTTTCTGCAGCCGGTTTTGTATGTTCTCTTAAGTTCTGTATGTTTTATGTGTTCTCTTTTGTGCAGTTGGTTTTCTGTGCTCTCTTTTATTCAGCTAGTTCCAGATGTTCTCTTTTAGTCAGTTTGTTTCGTATGTTCTCTTTAGTATCGCATGTTATCTGTGTTCCCTTTTACTCAGTTCGTTCCATATGTTTTCTTTAGTTCTGTATGTTTTATATGTTCTCTTTAGTTCTGTATGTTTTATATGTTCTCTTTAGTTCTGTATGTTTTATATGTTCTCTTTAGTTCTGTATGTTTTATATCCTTTACTTCAGTCAGTTGGTTCCATGCACTTTCTTTAATTATAGGTAGTTTCGTTCTTGTCATGTGTTATACTTTACTACTGTGTATACAGTATACTGTTCTAACTGTGTATAACTGTATGTACTATTGGTACTAACTGTACACTGTGGTACTAACTTGGTACTAACTGTGTACTAACTGTGGTACTAACTGTAGTACTAACTGTGGTACTAACTGTGGTACTAACTGTGGTACTAACTGTGGTACTAACTGTGGTACTAACTGTAGTACTAACTGTGGTACTAACTGTGGTACTAACTGTGGTACTAACTGTAGTACTATATGGACTAACTGTAGTACTAACTGTGGTACTAACTGTAGTACTAACTGTGGTACTAACTGTGGTACTAACTGTGGTACTAACTGTGGTACTAATTGTGGTACTAACTGTGGTACTAACTGTGACGTAGTACTAACTGTGGTACTAACTGTGGTACTAACTGTGGTACTAACTGTAGTACTAACTTGGTACAGTACTAACTGTGGTACTAACTGTGGTACTAACTGTGGTACTAACTGTGGTACTGTAGACTCTGGTACTAACTGTGGTACTAACTGTGGTACTAACTGTGGTACTAACTGTGGTACTAACTGTGGTACTAACTGTGGTACTAACTATGGTACTAACTGTGGTACTAACTGTGGTACTGTAGTACTAACTGTGGTACTAACTGTGGTATGAGTACTAACTGTGGTACTAACTGTGGTACTGTATCAGTACTAACTGTGGTACTAACTGTGGTACTGTAGTACTAACTGTGGTACTAACTGTGGTACAAATTGGTGTCATTAACTGCGATTGCAAACACTGACTACTGTGAGGCCTCACTGCAAGATTCAACACCGTATCATTTTACTTCTTCTTCTTTGAGCCCAAGGAATTATGAATTTTCACTCTTTTTCCTAAAGAGCATAGATTCCCAAACTTTGTCGGTCCACCGCCACTTCACGATACCTTAACCCACGCCACTTTTCACGACATACACTTTGTAACGCCCCCTCACCGTTATAACAGTTTGCCAACGCCCCCACGTTAACATTTGCCCCCCACCTCTATATATAAATGCTCTATTTTGCCTTTGACATAGAAAATTGATATATATTTCTGTCATACATGGTCAATTTTCAAATGATTATATACATGAAATAGAAAATTGATATTAAAATGGATCGTCTAAGATGGGCATAAGATGAATTAAAATACAGAATTCAAATTTTTAATGATTATTCAATCGCAAAATCGAGAAAAACTCCCCAAAATGCTTCTGAACCCACCATCGCCCCCTTGGAAGACTTCAGCGCCCACAGGAGGGCGGGACCACCCACTTTGGGAAACACTGCTATAGAGTAATTGGAGGAGTACCCGGCTTTCTTTAAAACCCAGAAACCTCCAGCAGTTCCAGGCATGTAGTGTTATGCTTTGTCACAACCAACTCTATGAGCTTATAGTTGACTGTAGCTTAGTGCTGCGGAGACCTCAGGTAGGGCTCATATATCGCATTATAGAACGCATGATGGTAAATATGATCAGAGATTGTCTTTGTGGCAAAGTGGTTTGACTTAAGTTCTGGATATCGTGAGTTTTTAATCGGAACGGCGTCGTTAGATTCACGACTGCATTTTATTCTATAAACCCCGTAGGATTGTTGCTGGTGATACGGAGTTTGCGCTTTGGGCAATACTCTCGGTAGATGTATGATCGGAAGGTGGAGGCTAGTTTGATATTGGGCAATACTCTCGGTAGATGTATGATCGGAAGGTGAAGGTTGGTTTGATATTGGGCAATACTCTCGGTAGATGTATGATCGGAAGGTGAGGCTAGTTTGATATTGGGCAATACTCTCGGTAGATGTATGATCGGAAGGTGGAGACTAGTTTGATATTGGGCAATACTCTCGGTAGATGTATGATCGGAAGGTAGAGCTAGTTGATATTGGGCAATACTCGGTAGATGTATGATCGGAAGGTGAGACTAGTTTGATATTGGGCAATACTCTCGGTAGATGTATGATCGGAAGGTGGAGGCTAGTTTGATATTGGGCAATACTCTCGGTAGATGTATGATCGGAAGGTAGAGGCTAGTTTGATATTGGGCAATACTCTCGGTAGATGTATGATCGAAGGTGAGGCTAGTTTGATATTGGGCAATACTCGTAGATGTTGATCGGAAGGTGGAGGCTAGTTTGATATTGGGCAATACTCTCGGTAGATGTATGATCGGAAGGTGGAGGCTAGTTTGATACGCAGACAATGGACTGAATCACTACAAATGCGAACAGCTCGCAGAACTACATTCATCTTTACTCTGAGTCACATGGATGTCGATGGAATGATAGAGCAGACATACTGGCATGTTCTGTCACGACATCGAGACGTCATTCAATGGATAAAGCTGATATTCTGAACGTCCTCATAGAGTTTGGCCGTATAAGGGAAATTTCATCTAAACGAACCCATGTCAATTAATAGATTGCAAGAACTTGGGTTGAAAATTGGAGTGGCCAGATAAGAGCAGCACAACAAGTATATGGGTAGGCGCATCAGTCAACATCGAACTAGTACGGTTAGTCGCTGGATACTGTTTGAGATATTGCGAAGGAGATCGGAGTGCCTATGGACATGTTCAGAGTGCAATGAAGATATTCCAAATTGAAACTGAAACACAAGATGAAACAAGCTGAAATTAGATGTAACTATTTATTTATCGGGCAGTGCCAAAGAACAAATTTATCAACCCCTGTCTTTTCAAGAGGTCAAAACCCTCATACAGAAAAAATCTGCAGTGACTGAAAGACAAACACTGGATATGATTATGGAATAGACTCCCTCAAAGACGCAAGCAGAACAGACCAGGTCATTATATTTCGACTACGAACCGGACACTGCAGACTCAACAAACACTTATATAGACTAGGAATAAGTCAACAGCTCTCTGCCAGTGTCAGCAGGCAGAACAGACACCAGAGCATATCCTGCAAGACTGTCCTCTACTGGGTGAGCTGAGAAGCAACATGTGGCCACATCTAATCGACCTGAAAACTAAGCTTTGGGGAAACTTGACAGACCTGAAGCTGACTGCCCAGTTTGTGGTCCACATTAAATTAAACGCATGACCAGAGATCGCCGAAGAAGAAGAAGATTTAAAATTGTAGAAGTTGAGCTGGATGCTTGAGTGACAGAGATAAATGTGTTTAATCAGCGAGCCACAGGGAACCATCAGTATGCATACTCTTAGACATCTGTTTGGGGAGACTGAACAGCTATGGGTTTTCCCGGAGTGCAGGGACTTCAGTTCAGTAACGAGTAACCAATAACCAATATCAACCTATATATATATGTGTGTGTGTGTATGTGTGTGTGTCCTGCGCAGTAATTGTCGCTCCAGTAAAACATTTTCTTCTCAATAGTCTCTCATGTTTAACTAATATCTCCACATAAAAACATTCTTTAAACATCACTACGCTATCCTTTTACATTCAGAACACTTCCTCATAACAGTGATATTTATTTAACTAGAGCATAACTTTATGCACTTAACTGTTCTCAACTTCGTTCACGTGACATCTTCAAACTAGCTCTCAATTTCATCGTGACATCTTCAAACTAGCTCTCAACTTTCGTAACATCTCCAACTATTTTTCATAGCTTTCCTTTCTCTGATAATAAACGAACGAATCTATAAAAACGTGCAGTTGTTCATATCACACGAAAGTTTCAAAAACCTGATGAAATATACTTAATAGAGAACAAGATACACATTATACTTGTCAATATTTACCTTTCAAACTCAGTTTTCTAAAACTGTTTGTATTAATCATTTGACGATTGAATTGATATAATACACACACTTCCTTCATCTAATCAGTATTTAACCTTGTCATTCGTTTAATATTCTCCTACTATTTAAAGGAAATAAAAAGGAGTTTTGCAAGTAATAGAAGTAAATTGCAAAATTGCACAGATTTGAAGAATGTGTGTTGGCTGCAATCCCTTTGTGTGTTTGTATGCAACACTTGAATAAAAGAATGCATTAAATATTGCTTACTGACATGTGTGTTTAAAGTTGGTAGATTGGTATAGTCCTCTTGCGTTATCGTTTCCCACGCATAAGATGTTTATATATAAGGTAAGTCTTTATATATCGCACACGAACAATTGTCGTGCATATAGATTCAAGACTTAACTAGAAGTTTGTGTTTTCTGAAGCAAGAGATTAGTACATAAAGTGAAACTAAAAAATCTGGAATATATTTATAATATAATATACAATTAGATCTTAGTACTGAATATTGAAACAATATCTTTCTTTTTTTCATTTTTCTCTAATTTTGATTCGCCTCACATCGCCAGGATAAATAGAGATTTCTAGAACAGGATTTTGTGAGGACTATATAAAAAGTGTTTTTCGTCGCCTCTGTTATCTCTGAGCGCCACTTTTTGCGAGGATGACCTTTTGCTTTATATCCACTGTATTTGAGTAACAATGCTCTTTGTGGCTCTTGGTAATCTGCTGATGTGGCTGAACCATTTGATTTGTTGTTTCTTGATAAATTCAGTACTGATGCTGTACCCACTTTTTTCCTGATGTCTTCATTTCTCAACTTCTGACTCTTCTTGATACTCCCAGCATTTTGTGTAGACACCTCATCTATGTCGTGACTATTCATGACACAATACGTTCTGTGAAGATTAGAATATTATTTATTCCGATAAGATGGACATGACCATGTTTTTTTCATGATTTATTTGACAAAGATAAAGTGAATATACATCTGTTTTGTCTGTTCAAATATGTGTGTGTTTACGTGGACTTTAGTACGGGTATATTTTTTATAGAAATCATGGATATCAGTAAGTGTTGTAGTGTCACCAATAACAAGTTGGTAACAGGCTGCTCTAGTGACCACGGGCCGTGGACATTCTGTGGTTTGAGACCAGCTTGGTCAAAACAAAATAAAAACAGTTCTCTTTGTGAGCACGGTGCGTGGTTGAGCTACAGAAGATCTTGGTTTTAACTTTGAGGATTTAAAGTACAAGCACCTCTGAAGACGAAACAAGGTTCGCCTGAACTTGCGAATGACACTGGTAATAAGGAAGGCAAAAAATCTCCTTCTCTTTATAACAGTTTTACTGGTAGTTACTAGTAATTACGGGTAGTTACTGGTAGTTACTGGTAGTTGACCAAACAATTCTCTGATTTCATCACTTCTGAATTCGTTACATTTTATCTTCATTATTTTTCGCAGACTTCTATTTACAAATTCGTTCCATTTACTTTCTACATTTTTAGTTATTTTCCAACTCTCGCTGTGATATATGTTAGGATTGATACAATAACTCTCGCTGTGATATATGTTAGGATTGATACAATATTGGAATTGCAAATTATATAAATATAATGCTGGTTTAGTAACAATATAACTGCGTCAATACAATGGTGAATGTGATTGTCTCGACCATCAATAAACCAATATCGAGTAACCAGGGTCGTCAAAGTTTACCAATCCCAGGTTTTTAATTTGAGTATTCACAGTCGATTATTTTGTGTAGTCTTTGACAGTTACTATTAGTTGCATTGAATTGTTGAACTTGGTTGCATTGAATTGTTGAACTTGGTTGTATTGAATTGTTGAACTTAGCTCAATATTGTGTGAGTTTGAACAACAGTAGCTGTTACAGACCGTGGTCTATTTTGAATCCAATTGTTATCTTGTACCTTGCTACCGACAAGGAGATTATATGTTCTGTTATGTGATAGAGCGACAGTGAGTATTATATTACTTTCTGCTGATTTCTTGTTTATCTAATCTTTTTTCTCACACGGCTGGAGTAGAAAAGCTTTGTAGACGGCTCTCTTATCAGCATTTGTGGTGTCTTTCTTGCGTCTCTTATTTCTTGATCTCTTTTTGGGAGGATAGCCTTTTGCTGGTATCCACTTCATCGAAGTAGCATTGTTATATGACGCAATGTCTGCTGGTATCTACTAATGTGCTGAGCCATTTCATTTGTCTGTTTCTTGATAAAGTTCTAGACTAATGTTGTAGCAATTTTTCTTAATAGAAGTTAATATCATCATTTCTGATAGGTCTCTTCTTGATACTCCCAGCATTCTCTGCGTAGACATCTTTGTTATGACTAAGTTTCTTCTTGATACTCCCAGCATTCTCTGGGTAGACATCTTTGTTATGACTAGGTTTCTTCTATAATTTGATGTCAGCGTCCATATTTGGCACTGATAACATAATACACTTTTATTTATCCCTCCAACCTATGACGCCTCTGACCCTTAGAGCATGAACATATGCACATCATTCTTCTCTATTCTTGTCCTTCCTCTACATTGCGTTCCATCTGAAATTCATTTCTTTCAGTTTGTGTTCTACTATTCCCTCAGGTCGTTGTAGGTCTTCTATTGAACATAATCTATTGTGTGGAAAATTGTTGTTTTTTATGTTGTTTGAAAAATGTCTAGATTATTCTGAAATATTCATTTACCAGAACCAACTTTCCACTTTCAGAAAATGTAATTAAAACAACGCAATAGAGTATAGAAAGATTACATCCTCGGGATCGTTAGAGTGGTACCCATTAACATTTTTAGAATTGCAAAGAATAGTATCTCTGCATTCTGCTAGTATTTGTCAACAAATGTCTTGGCGTATTTCAAACTGAGATGTAGCATTTCAAACTAAGATGTCTTGGGCGTATTTCCAAACTGAGATGTCTTGGGCGTATTTCCAAACTGAGTTGTATTGGGCGTATTTCCAAACTAAGAAAGCATGACAGAGTTGCAAATACAGATCTCTGGATAAGAACAGGAGAAGAACCCATGATGATCCAGGTTATGAAGAGAACATTTGTGATGGGTTGAGCATACCCTACGGAAGACTCAGGCCAGTGTCACTAGATAAGCACTTGAGTGGAACCCGTAAGAGAAAAGAAAAAGGGACGTCATAAACAGACCTGGAGCAGAGTCTTCTTGAGGAATTGAAGGAAGCTGGACTGTTTTTAAAATGCATAAAGTAAACAGCCAGAGACCAGGAAAATTGGACAACTACTGTTGAGGCCCTATACTCCACGAGGGGAGGAGAGGAATAGGAATTTTGCCAGGAATGTCCTAAAGTGCTTCTTGTACGTGTGAGATATGGAACCAGCAACCACATTCTATGAAATAATTTGAGAACCTCAATCGATCACTATATTAGCTTGTCATCCATAAAGAAGAAGTCCCTTTAGCAGGACCTAAGATGCTGCTCAATCTTGTTAACCCTTTCGTCCTTATGAGTCCATGTATTGGCTCGCCGTATGTTTTAAGATGACACAGCGTCAGTATGAAGGATAATTTAGTATATATTGCAATACAAGATCGTCTGAAGGTTACAAAATGTTACATAATGAAATGTTACATAATGAAATGTTACATAAGGAAGGCAGCAGGGATAGATGGTATAACAACAAAAATGTTACTTGCGTGTAAGACAACAGCAATAACATGGCTAACCAGAATTTTTAACATAGCCTGGGAGGCACAAGAGGCTCCAGTGACTGGCAGAGAGCTATTATAGTCCCAATATGGAAGAACAAAGGAGACACAAGAGAGTGTGAAACATACAGGTGTATCTCTCTTTTGAGCCATATAGGACAAATGTTTGCAAAAATATTGGAGCGAAGAGCAAGACATATATTAGAGCCCCAGTTAAGCAATAGCCAGTTTGGGTTTAGGAGGGTAAGAGCTGCACAGACGCAATATTTACACTAAGACAGATCTGGGAACAAACAATTGAATACAATCAAAGTAAACAACTTATATTTATAGACCAAGAAAAGGCATTTGATAGAGTAAACAGGTGCAAACTATGGAAGATCCTTGAAGAATATGGCGTCCAGTGACAACTATTAGGTAATATCATGGCCTTATATCAAGATAGCCAGAGTACAGTAAGAACAACAGAAGGAATGACGACTGGTTCTCCATTACATTAGGTGTTAGACAAGGTTGTGTCCTCTCACCACTACTCTTTATTGCATATATGGATAAAATAACTCAAGAGTCAAATTCAGATAATGATGAAATAAATGAACGGCTTTTTGCAGATGATCAGTGCCTGATACATCAAAATGAACAAGATCTACAACATCATATTGACACCTTGAACAAAATTGTATAAATCATGACATGAAAATCAACAGCACTAAAACAGAAATAATGAATATGGGAAGAAAACATAATAAACCATGTCAATAGCACTAAAATAAACCAAGTGAAAGAATTCAAATACTTAGAAAGCATATTCACAGAAGACGGAAAACTAGATAGAGAGATAGAGGCTAAAGTGCAAAAAGCAAATGCTGTAACCTACCAGCTAGCCCCATTGCAAAAATTTCACAGGCAGCTAAGCAACAGATGATCAACAGCATTTTTATACCTACTTTGTGTTACCAGAGCCAAACATGGACATTGAGCAAAGCGCAGTCACAAAAATAACTACATGTGAAATGCGTTGCCTGCGAAAAGTTACCAACAACACAAGAAAAGACAGAATCACCAACATCAGCATAAGAAAGAAAGTTGGCACAAAACCGTGCTTGAATTACATAGAGAAACAAAGAATAAAGTGGTTTGGCCACTTAAGAATGCATCCAAACTAAAACAGTATACAGAGTCTTCTACAACAGAACATCGGGAAAGAAGACGAGAGGAAGACCACGGAAAAGATGGTTAGATGGCGTAGCAGAATCCTGTGAAAGAGCAAAAATAACAATCACACAAGCCAACAGAACAGCGAAAGACAAAAACAGAAAACCACGACACTGGGCAACAACCCGGTAGCAGTGTGACGACATTGGGCAACAACCCGGTAGCAGTGTGACGACATTGGGCAACAACCCGGTAGCAGTGTGACGACACTGGGCAACAACCCGGTAGCAGTGTGAAGACAAAAGAAGAAGAAGAATGAAAGGCTTAAATATGTATGTTTCAAATCAAATTATTCTACATGTGCCAAATCTTGTTATTATTTATGTGTCAAATCTAGTAATATAACTATGTGTCAAATCTTGTTAAATAACTATGTGTCAAATCTTGTTAAATAACTATGTGTCAAATCTTGTTAAATAACTATGTGTCAAATCTAGTAATGTAACTATGTGTCAAATCTAGTAATATAACTATGTGTCTTGTTAAATAACTATCTGTCAAATCTTGTTAAATAACTATCTGACAAATCTTGTTAAATAACTATCTGCCAAATCATGTTATATAACTTTGTGCTATATCTATATATATGTTTATGTATTAATTCGTGTTATATAGCTATGTGTAATATATTCTTTAACATTTATGTTGAGTCTTGTTGAAAATGTATACATCAAACTTTACATATTTATGTGTTAAATGTTGATAAATATTTATGTGTTAAATGTTGATAAATATTTATGTGTTAAATGTTGATAAATATTTATGTTTAATGTTGATAAATACTTATGTGTTTAATGTTGATAAATATTTAATAATATAAAATAAGATAAATGTGTCCAATGTCAAATTTGTTGTAGTCAAATATGTATATCTCAAATCTTGTGAAACATGCATGTATCAAAACTAGTTATACATTTATGAGTCAATTCTTGATAAACATTTATAAGTCAAATGTTTCGAAATATTTAGGATTCAAATTGGGAAACACCTATTTCTGTTTATAAAAGCTTGTCTACATTGAATGAGTTACTACACAAACAAATTCAAGTGCACATGAAGTACAAGCCTTCTGATGGAAAATAACTTTGTAATAAGGATTTCGTATCATTTTCATTCAAGATGACCATGATGCAGATAATGGTGAAACGAAACGTGATTTCACAATATTGTTTGTTTCTTAATCTTCTAACTAAACTTTTGGCAGGTAAATTATTCTGTTTGTTGTCTTGTTATTTTTGATTATTATAATGAGAGTAACTTGGCATTTCTATATAATGTTTAGCTCAGTTTAGTAGTCATATCATCATCACTGCACATCGAACAAATTAGCCCATAAGTTCAAGAATAGTGACACGAAACTGGGTAGAGATACTGGTACAGACAGTGATCAGAGAAATCGCCTTCATTTTTGTCCCTGGGCACACTTGATTCAGTGGTAATGAACGAGCTAATAGATTTCCTGGCATGGCTAAAATATCAGAGGGAGCTGTCATGGACCGAAATTACATTCTTAAAATCCTTAAAAAACAGCATGGAAAACGACATTTCGAGACAAACTTAAGAAGTTAGCAGAGATTTAAAAAACGACATTTCGAGAGCTAACTTAAGAAGTTATACTGTATTCTGGACTTAAGAAGTTAGCAGAAATAAAAAAAAATATAACAGGGATAGATTGAGAAGAGAGTAAAGCGGTCAAAATATATGGTGTATAGCTGAATAAAATATCAGAAACACGAAATTATATGTTGAGAAATCAAGAATAAAGAATAGAAACTGAAATCTGTTAGGAAAACTTCAGAAGAGTTCATATCTACCTTTTCCATTTCATATTTTAATCACATCTAGATCAATAACAATAATTACATTCTTTTATTTCCACTTTTCTCTTTCTAACTTTTATTTCCACTTTCCTCTTTCTAACTTTTATTTCCACTTTCCTCTTTCTAACTTTTATTTTCACTTTCCTCTTTCTAACTTTTATTTCCACTTTCCTCTTTCTAACTTTTATTTCCACTTTCCTCTTTCTAACTTTTATTTCCTCTCTTTCCTCTTTCTAACTTTTATTTCCTCTCTTTCTTCTTTCGAACTTTATTTCACTTTCTTCTTCTAACTTTTATTTCCTTTCCTCTTTCTAACTTTTATTTCCACTTTCCTCTTTCTAACTTTTATTTCCACTTTCCTCTTTCTAACTTTTATTTCCACTTTCCTCTTTCTAACTTTTATTTCCACTCTTTCCTCTTTCCTTTTATTCACTTTCCTCTTTCTAACTTTTATTTCCCTTTCCTCTTTCTACTTTTATTTCCTTTCTTCTTTCTAACTTTATTTCACTTTCCTCTTTCTAACTTTATTTCCTCTTTCTCTTTCTAACTTTATTTCCATCTTTCTTCTTTCTAACTTTATTTCCACTTTCCTCTTCTACTTTTATTTCCACTTTCCTCTTCTACTTTATTTCCACTTTCTCTTTCTAACTTTTATTTCCACTCTTCCTCTTTCTAACTTTTATTTCCATTTTTTCTTATTCTACTTTTATTTCCTTCCTCTTTCTTCTTTATTTCACTTTTCCTCTTCTCTTTTTTTCACTCTTCTCTTCACTTTCATTCCTTTTCTTCTTCTTCCTAACTTTTATTTCTCTTTTTTCTTTTTAACCTTTTTTTAATTCTTTCTTCTCTTTATTTATCTTCCTCTTCTTCTTCTCTTTTCACTTCTCCTCGTTTCTTCTTTCTTTGTAACCTTTTATCTTCTTCTACTATTTATCTTCCCTTCTTCTTCCACTTCTTCTTCCTCTTTTATCTCTTTCTTTTCTCTTTTGTCTTCGCTGTATGTCATGTAACAGTTACTATTTCTTACATAACATTGACAGTCTGTTACATGTATCTGTTTCTATCTCTCTCTTTCTCTCTCTCTTTCTCTCTTTCTCTTCCTCTCTTTCTATTTCTGTCTCTCTCTCTCTCTTCCTCTATTTCTATCTCTCTCTTTCTCTCTTCATCTTTCTGTCTCTCTCTTTCCCTCTCTTTCTCTTTCTGTCTCTCTCTCTCTCTTCCTCTCTTGCTCTTTCCTTCTCTCTCTCTCTATCTATCTCTCTCTCTCTCATTCTCTGCCGTATAGTTTTTCTCACGGTGGTCTGACAAGGCATCTTCATCTTCAGTGAACGCTCTATATCGACAACTTGTTAAACCACTCTGTGTGATTTGTATGTGATCTGAGCCTAAGAGCTACTGTACCTTGTGCCAGTTATGCGCCTACAAGTAGGCCAGCACCACCGATGTCTGCGACGCTTGTTATTTACTAGTGTATCTTCCCTAGGCCCCTACGTCAGTCGCCTCTTACGACATGCATTGTAGGTCGCAGTGTTACTATTCTTTGCTCCCTTGCAGCCCCGGCAATACACAGGCATGACAAGGCATCGCGCTAGTCAAGAAACCCCAGACTGATTTCTCACCACGATACATATATATGCTTGTTTGTCTTCACAGAACCAGAATTCTCTATTGAGTGTTTTGAGTGTTCCAGCTACAATGGTGATGCTCCAAACGCCGACTGCCCGATAGATGGATCGCTGTCATTTGATAACGTCGTAATACAAGATTGTGCAGGACCATGTTTCACTAGAAGTGATGCCTCCGATACTAGAAGTAAGTCGGTAGACATCTAGATGTTACTACTAACGCTTTATGTGTATAGTGTTTGATCGATCTGTTCCTTTTGTTGGTGGAGTTTCTTCTTGTTACAATGTTGTATCTAGTTATGAATGTTATTAAATGTCAGAGTTGTGTATACTGTTGTATGGGCAGACAACACATAGACCTAATTTAGAACATGAACATAGAATATAGAATATAGAACATAGAACATAGAATATAGAATATAGAATATAGAATATAGAATATAGAACATAGAATATAGAATATAGAACATAGAACATAGAATATAGAACATATAATATAGAATATAGAATATAGAACATAGAATATAGAACATAGAATATAGAACATAGAATATAGAACATAGAATATAGAATATAGAACATAGAATATAGAACATAGAATATAGAATATAGAATATAGAACATGGAATATAGAATATGGAACATAGAATATAGAATATAGAACATAGAATATAGAATATAGAACATATAATATAGAACATAGAATATAGAACATAGAATATAGAATATAGAATATAGAATATAGAACATAGAATATAGAATATAGAATATAGAACATAGAATATAGAACATAGAATATAGAACATAGAATATAGAATATAGAACATAGAACATAGAATATAGAACATAGAATATAGAATATAAGCATAGAATATAGAACATAGAATATAGAACATAGAATATAGAATATAGAACATAGAATATAGAATATAGAACATAGAACATAGAATATAGAACATATAATATAGAATATAGAATATAGAACATAGAATATAGAACATAGAATATAGAACATAGAATATAGAACATAGAATATAGAATATAGAATATAGAACATAGAATATAGAACATAGAATATAGAATATAGAATATAGAACATGGAATATAGAATATGGAACATAGAATATAGAATATAGAACATAGAATATAGAATATAGAACATATAATATAGAACATAGAATATAGAACATAGAATATAGAATATAGAACATAGAACATAGAATATAGAACATAGAATATAGAATATAGAGCATAGAATATAGAACATAGAATATAGAACATAGAATATAGAATATAGAACATAGAACATAGAACATAGAATATAGAATATAGAACATAGAATATATACCATATAATATAGAACATAGAATATAGAACATAGAATATAGAACATAGAATATAGAACATAGAATATAGAACATAGAATATAGAACATAGAATATAGAATATAGAACATAGAACATAGAATATAGAACATAGAATATAGAATATAGAATATAGAATATAGAATATAGAGCATAGAATATAGAACATAGAATATAGAACATAGAATATAGAATATAGAATATAGAATATAGAATATAGAATATAGAACATATAATATAGAACATAGAATATAGAATATAGAATATAGAATATAGAACATAGAATATAGAATATAGAACATAGAATATAGAACATAGAATATAGAATATAGAATATAGAATATAGAACATAGAATATAGAATAAAGGCTATATAATATAGAACATGAAAATAGAATATAAACCATATAATATAGAACATAGAATATAAAATATAGAATATAGAACATATAATATAGAACACAGAATATAGAACATAAAATATAGACCATAAAATATAGAACATAGAATATAGAATATAGAATATAGAACATAGAATATAGAATATAGAATATAGAATATAGAACATAGAATATAGAATATAAATATAGAACATAGAACATAGAATATAGAACATAGAATATAGAACATAGAATATAGAATATAGAATATAGAACATAGAATATAGAACATAGAATATAGAATATAGAATATAGAATATAGAACATAGAACATAGAATATAGAACATAGAATATAGAACACAGAATATAGAATATAGAATATAGAACATAGAATATAGAATATAGACTATATAATATAGAACATGAAAATAGAATATAGACCATATAATATAGAACATAGAATATAGAATATAGAATATAGAACATATAATATAGAACATAGAATATAGAACATAGAATATAGACCATATAATATAGAACATAGAATATAGAATATAGAATATAGAACATAGAATATAGAATATAGAATATAGAACATAGAATATAAATATAGAATATAGAACATAGAATATAGAATATAGAATATAGAACATAGAATATAGAATATAGAATATAGAACATAGAATATAGAATATAGAATATAGAATATAGAATATAGAATATAGAACATAGAATATAGAATATAGAATATAGAATATAGAATATAGAACATAGAATATAGACCATATAATATAGAACATAGAATATAGGATATAGAATATAGAACATAGAATATAGAATATAGAACATATAATATAGAATATAGAATATAGAACATAGAACATAGAATATAGAATATAGAATATAGAATATAGAATATAGAATATAGAACATAAAACATATAATATAGAATATAGAACATAGAACATATAATATAGAATATAGAATATAGAACATAGAATATAGAATATAGACCATATAATATAGAACATAGAATATAGAACATAGAACATAGAGCATAGAATATTGAACATGTAATATGGAACAATAGAACATAGAATGTGGAACAATATAACTGAAAATAAATCGTGTTTTGTTATCCATATTATGTAGATATAACTGTATGTGTTTTATTATATGTTTGTTCACAGTAGTCAGCAGAGGATGTGTCTTGTCTCTACAGCCGCTTCCAGTAGAGCTACCATCATATGGTTGCTGACTGCCGATACTACAATATGTCTGTGCTATACGAGTTACTGTAACATAGAGCCGCTTGGTGAGTCTCTGAATATGCACTTATTTATAAATGTTCATAGCTTCTTGCATGCATTTGTCAATAATATAATGTTAGTGGCTCTATGGAACGCCTTTTACTTGGGCCGTTGTTGCTTCTGACTCGCAGTCGCTGCTTACAAAGATCCAGAATGGCATATTGGCGGGATGAGTGGGTGGCGTTTATACAGGGTGTTCAAGATAAAAGTAGACTCGTCAATGGAGCCAATCTGGCCAATGTTTAGCAACATGAGAAGGTTCAATTATGACGTAGTTTTGGTCAATTGATTGAGTCTTTTTGTAATGGTGTGTAATTATGGTGTGTCAAGGGGCGATGAACAAATGTGACGAAAGGATGAGCTAGTCAGAACCGGGTTAAGTAGTAAATAGACAAAACACAATGCGTAACTGACAACTTTTGATTTGTCAATCGGGCTACTTTTATCCTGAACACTCTGTAGAAGTTTACAACCTGAAGAATTTTCAGTGGATCTACTGTCCTGGGCATGCAGGCATTAGCGGCATTGACAGAGAGGACAGACTTGCATCGACAGCATCTATTGTCGGGCATGCAGGCGTTAGCGGCATTGACAGAGTGGACAGACTTGCATCGACAGCATCTATTGTCGGGGAGTGTAGGAAGGATACGGAGGATGTTCTTTAATCTCACGACGACCTTCCGTTGGATAAAGTTAGTTAATTGCATATCCTTACACAGGACTTTGCGAATCAACCAGAGTTTTGTAACGCTGTTTTTGGAATTCTCTAGACATTATTACGTTCTGTAGTTTGCCATTGCTTTCTGAACGGGTGGTGACATTGTTGGTGCCATCGATGGTGCCATCGTTTGTGCCATCGTTGGTGCCATCGTCCTTTTGTAAAACTCCACGCGAAACTCTCTTCTTCTCTTCATCTTCTTCTTCTCTCGTTCGCGGAATTCAGGCAGAAAGTCATGACGCCTGGTATTGCGCTTCTGACTGATTTTTGCGTGAGACCTATATTGCCCTTTTACGTGTGCCCCTCAACCATACGGACAGCCTGGTCGACTTCAGAAGTAATTGCAGCTTAGATCCTTCAAGTGTGGTCGTTACAGGAAACCTGTTGTCCTTGTAGCTCATTTTCGGACAGAGTTAATTAGTGAAGTGCGACTTCTCTATCAGATTTCCTGCCTTTGGTGAGGTCGTTCCGTAAGCATCGTAAGATAAACACTTTTTAATGATCTTTTAGTGCCCCTCGCGAAGCAATTTGCAACCAAGCTGTCCGCAGCGGGATTCGAACTCAGAATAGTGGGGTTAATAGACCGAGACACTATCCCCTAAGCCACAGACGCCATCTCTGTTGTATAAGGACACAAAAATTGACGTTGAATCTACCAATCGATTTAAGGAGCTAGGAACTACAGATTGTATAAGTAGAGCTGGATAATGAGTGGCACAGATAGAGGAAATTGAGCACCTACTGGTCTGCCCGGAATGTTATGCCGTCGGTTCAGAAACCAATAACAAATAGCGTATTTGAAAATAGATTTCTGCGAAAAATAATGAACATGAAATGAGACGAATTAAGAATAATCGATAAAATCAGAGAAATGTCTGGTCAACCACTTGTAACAAATGTTACACGAAAAAGAAGATGGAGATATGTTGTGCATAGCTTAAGAAGAAATGATAAGAGAACAACAGAGCAAGCATTAAAGTGTAAGACAAGTGGTTTCAGACAGACAAGATATACTTGGGAAACACTGAAACAAACTTTGATTGATTGATTGATTGGACAATCATCATTGCACTTCAGTGAGTGACCATGTGTGCTCCACTCTCTTTTCTTTACACAGGAAGATCTCAGCGGTAGTGCACGAACTCCGTAGTACCTGCGAGGGTCCCCGATGTAATTCTGATGGTGGTGAAAATACTCTGTAGGTAAACGCACCTTACAGGTAGAGGCAAGTAAATTATGACTCAATTCAATTCAATAGAAAAGATTGAACAAGCTGTTCAGGATAGGTCGGTATGGAGAAATTGCTAGCAGGCCCTGTGTAACATATAGCTGGCATGAGCGGGATCTAATATATACACTGAGAGAAGAGACAGAAAATATATCTCACATGTGTCCGGGAGACAAGTGTGTCCGGGAGATAAGTGTGTCCGGGAGACAAGTGTGTCCGGGAGATAAGTGTGTCAGGAGACAAGTGTGTCCGGGAGACAAGGAAAGATACTGAGAGGAAAGCACAAAAGCAATAAGAACTACGTTTGTTTGTTATGCTATTTGCGACCTGTACTCTAGAGGACAGGACGGATTAGTGCAGTGCATAAGTGTTTGCCTATCGACTTAGACACAAGAGCGTTGTGGGTTCAATCCCACACTCAAAGGTTCCACACGGCAGGAAAGAAATTGGCCCCCCTACCTCCTACACACTAAGATCTAGAAATGTTAAGTGAAGTGACTTCATACCACAAGGTCTGGCCATAACAGGCTTCGGGCCCACATGTTCAACAAATTTAAAATTGGCGCAACTAGACTGTGCTACTGTGAAAAGGCGGACATGACGGCAGAGTACATACTGCAAAACTGCCAGTTGTTAGCAGGCCTAAGAAATGAAAGCTGGCCCGATAACACAGAGCTTCGCGAGAAGCTGTGCGGAGTGACGAGTCCTAAAAACAACAGTACAATTCATGACAAAATTTGGTTCATCGGTCTAGGCGGGGATCGAGAGAGAGAGAGAGAAAGAGAGAGAGATACCACTAGGTCTGAAAAAGCTACGGAAAATGTTATTTATATCTCCAGAGGGCACTGACATTTTTATTAATGTTATTTTTGTTTTTATTGTTGACTTAAGAGATGCAGTAAAATAAGTCAGAATATGCACACATAAACCAATTATAAAACAGAATATGCACACATAAACCAATTATAAAATAGAATATGCACACATAAACCAATTATAAAAGATGATTGCATATCTATCTTTCTATTATCAGGACAGTCATCTGGCATTCCATTGATACCTGGTTCTGGTAAGCTATTTAATACGTTTCTTGAAGAGATTATTGATGTTATAATATTCAAATCTCAAACATTGTTTGATATCTTCTTCTTCTTCTCTTCCACCATTTACTTCTTTATAGAAGTGTTGGAGGGTGATTATAGTGATCCTGTGTGTGCTTGTTCTAAACCACTTTGTAAACTGTTATTAATTTTATTAATGGTGTTCTTGATGCCGTCGCTCCATCTTTTGCGTGGTCTCCCTCTTGCTCTGTACTCGTTATACTTTTTCAGTGTGGCTCTCTGTGGTAGACGATACCAGGGCATTCTTGTCAGGTGTCGAAACCATTTAATCTGTTGTTCTTTTATGAATTGCGTGACTGGTTTCACATCCAGTCTCCTTCTGATTTCTTCATTTCTAATTTTGTCTCTTATTATCACACCTGCAGCTCTTCTAAGACACCTCATCTCTGTCGTTATGATTTTCCGGTTATTAGCTGCTGTTGGCCATGTTTGACACTGGTAACATAGTGTTGGCCAGAAAATCGTTCTTATAAGATTGTTTGGCTACAATAGATATTATTGACGTGTCCTTGCTCTGCACCGAACTCCGTAGCTCCGGCAACAATTCTAGTGGTCTCTGGAAAAATTTCTCACGTGAAGAGAACGGTGTGATCCGAATTCGATCACTACCATCGGAACGCCAAAACAAGACATCAACCCCTTCACCACAGAGGCCCTCCTTCCCACCGAACCGGTTTACCTATTATATCTTGATCGCTCTCAACAGAAATCATGCCGATACTGCTGCACAAAGCACGAGCTCCGTAGTTTTAGCAATAATCGTAGGGAAAATTGCATTAATGAACCAAACGACACGGTTTTGTTTCAAATCCACAACTTTCAGAACACCAGGCAAACGATTTATTAATTTCGCCACGTATAGCGCCTGTAATCTAACTTTCTCTACTTCTTCTTCTTCTTCAAGCTCCATATCGACCACTTGTTAACCACTATGTGTGATTTGTATGTGATCTGAGCCTTGGAGTGATTGTACGTTATGTCAGTTATGCACCTACAATTAGGCCAGTACATCCGATTTCTGCGATGCTTTTTATTTACTAGGGTAGCTTCCCAGCCCCCAACCTCACTCGCCTCTTACGGCATGCTTTGTAGGTCGCAGTGTTACTATTCGTTGCTCCCCTTCTGGGCCACGGCAATACACTGGCAATCTAACTATTTGAAACATAGGAAAATGGTGAACTACAGGTGAGCTGGAAAATATTTTGTCTTTGTTAGAACATTAGTTAGAATTTGGATTACGCAATGCGTGTACTAATTTCAAATTGTTCTACTTATTACAGCGGTTAGAACTACAACAGCAACATCGTCAACTATAGCAACGACGATTGCAACAATGCATGCTACAACAGCAGCATCAACTACAACAATGCTAACTACACCAACAGTTCTAACTACAACAGTGTCAACTACAAAAGCTACTATATTAACACATCTTTCAGCTCCAGAACCAGAGAGCACAGGTAAGATAACACATGTGTTTCCATCAGTTTCAATGTATCTGATTGATTGATTGATTGAACCATCATCATTGCACTTTGATGAGTAACCATGTGTGCTCCGATCTCTTTCTTACACAATAAGATCTCAACTGCAGTGCACGAATTCCTTAGCACCGGCGAGGTCCCGATGTAATTTTGAAGATTATTTTATAGTAATTTTTTTTAATCTTTTTTAATGAATTTTGTCGGACAACGACTTCCAGCCTGCTCTTCTCGATTTTGAACTGCAATGTGTTCTTTTACGTTCTCAAATGGAACACGGGAACTAGGTTTTATCATCCTTCTCCGATAGGACTAGAATTCGATCGCACCTACATTGAAATCAGGGTCTTTATAAATATATACCGATGGCTCCAAAAGGAGCAGACCGGGTACCTTTGCCACGAGAGACGAGCACATAGACTCTACCACACATAGACTCTACCACACATAGACTCTACCACACATAGACTCTACCACACCTAGACTCTACCACCACATGACTCTACCACACATAGACTCTACCACACATAGACTCTACCACACATAGACTCTACCACACCTAGACTCTACCACACATAGACTCTACCACACATAGACTCTACCCCACATAGACTCTACCACACATAGACTCTACCACACATAGACTCTACCACACATAGACTCTACCCCACATAGACTCTACCACACATAGACTCACACACCTAGATCTACCACATCAAGACTCTACCACACATAGACTTACACATGACTCTACCACACAGACTCTACCACCTAGACTCACACACATAGACTCTACCACACATAGACTCTACCACACATAGACTCTACCACACATAGACTCTACCACACATAGACTCCACCACACTAGACTCTACACACATAGACTTACCACACATAGACTTTACCACACATAGACTCTACCACACATAGACTCCACCCCACATAGACTCCACCACACATAGACTCTACCACACATAGACTCTACCACACATGACTCTACCACACATAGACTCCACCACACATAGACTCTACCACACATAGACTCCCAACTTCATTGTATCTGTTGTGTGGTACTAAAATCATTACTATCATCATTTCATTGACAGCAGGAACAATGGGAGAAGTTCAATTAAATACTAGTTGCGGTAGTACTAACATGTAACAGCAACAATTGTTGTAGTAGCAACTACAACTTTTACCAATTATAACAATATAAACAACATCATCACCAAATAGCTCGTCCTAAACAGAACGTTGCTACCCTAACAGTCCTTCGGAGTTTCTCTTTCTCATAGGCCAGATATCTCGTCTCTACTCAAATCATGACTTACATCCTGAATCCATCTTCTCTGTGGTCTTCCTCTTCTCCTCCTTGTCATGATGCCTCCTTCCATGATTGCATGGTCTTCCTCTTCTCCTCCTTGTCATGATGCCTCCTTCCATGATTGCATGGTCTTCCTCTTCTCCTTGTCAGATGCCTTTCATGATTGCATGGTCTTCTCTTCTCCTCCTTGTCGATGCTCCTAGATTGCATGGTCTTCCTCTTCTCCTCCTTGTCAGGATGCCTCCTTCCATGATTCCTCTCCAGCACTTCGTGTTTCTTTATATCTCCAAAATACTTGAATTTTCTCATTTTTATTTGAAGAATCCGCCAGTTTTCTTTGATTTTGAGTTTTTTTTAAGGAAATATCTATTTGTTCTCTTCTTTGCCCATGATATACGGCGGACTCTTCTGTAACACTTATATTTGAAAGCACATATATGTTTTCCCACTGCCTTATTAACTGTCCATGCTTCACATCCATATAACAACACCAAATACAACAGAGTAAAATGTAGCAGAATCAACAATAATAGTAGCAGTTATCGTAATACTAATGTAGCAGAATCAACAATAATAGTAGCAGTTATCGTAATACTAATTATAAAAGTACTGCTTCTTCTTCTTCAAGCGCGCCACATAGACTACTTATTAACCACGCTGTGTGATTTGTATGTGATCCAAGCCTAAGAGCGATTATACGTTTTGCCAGTTATGCGCCTACAAGTAGGCCAGCGCATTATATTTTAAGACGCTTTTTATTTACTAGGTAGCTTCCTAGGCCCTACCTCAGTGCCTCTTACGACATGCCTTGTAGATCCAATGTTACTATTGTTTGCTCCCTAGGAGCCCCGGCAAACACAGGCTATTATAAAAGTACACGACCAAGTGGTTAGCCAGGGTAGGGCCCGTCCGAGTGGTTACCGGGGCCCGTCCGAGTGGTTACCGGGGCCCAAATTTGGGGTGTCAAGAATAGAGCCACTGTTACCTGCCACACATGTCGTAAGAGGCGACTAAGGAGGTTTGGCTGAAATCGGATGCACATATCCTAAACATGTAGAAGTCTATGCGTTTAGGGCCTACCAAACCAATGGGCAACGTATACACGTTCTTGGCAAAGATCAAACATATCACAAAGAGTGATTAAAATTGGTCGTAAAGAACGAACGCAAAAAGAAGAAGGAGAGATAAAAGTACCAGATTATATAATTGTATACGTCTATATCCCTCTCATTTAACAGTTAGACGTTAAATAGAACCTGCAAGCAAGTTATCCATAACGCTCTATCCTGGGTAACGCTGGTATTGTAGAGATAAGCATTGGATGCCGTCAGAAATCAAAGTTTGTGGTTAGAATCTGGTTTTAAGTATACAAACATTTCGGAAGCCTCTAATACTTGTTTACACAACTAACTAGCTCTTCCCCTATGTTATTGTTGTTATCATATGTTGTTGTTATCATATGTTGTTGTTATCATATGTTGTTGTTATCATATGTTGTTGTTATCATATGTTGTTGTTATCATTGTTGTTGTTATCATATGTTGTTGTTATCATATGTTGTTGTTATCATTGTTGTTGTTATCATGTGTTGTTGTTATCATATGTTAGTTGTTATCACATGTTGTTGTTATCATATGTTGTTGTTATCATATGTTGTTGCAATTCATATAGGACTTATCTTAACATTACATTTCAGAACAAGAGTTTTTCATGGAATGTATTGTATGCTCAAACTATAATGGAGATATCCCTAATCCTGCCTGCCCTGTAGACGGATCATTGGATTATGACAACGTAGCAATATTAAACTGTAATGGACCTTGTTTTACAAGAAGCGATGCTACAGATGAAAGATGTCAGTATTTCTTGTGTCAAATCTTGAGTTCAATTGTGGCAGTTCTTATGTATTAGATTAGATATCAGGGGTGTAGATATAGAAGGGGAAAGTGTCAGGAGCATATTATTTTCATTTTACGACTTCCCAGGAAGGTTTAGCATCCCCAATTCCTCGGAAGCTCTCCACGTCCATCTCGACTGTTTCTTCCGCAGTGTGTGCCCGACAAGTGGTTGATAAAGAAGATGAGGGAAAATTAAATATTTTGTACATATAAAACGACAGTGTTCTCTGGAGAGGAGTATTCTGAGTGCATGGTACTGTGCAGATGACAGAAGTGAATCCATCTCTATTCTGAGTGCATGGTACTGTGCAGATGAAGGAGGAATCCATCTCTATTTAAACAACATGTAATTCCATCCAGACTTCTTAAATCGCTGGATTGATTCAACATCAATTTTAGTGTCCTCATCCAACAGTAGGTCGCCAAGACACCGAAAAACATCCTTCTTATCCCTCCTAAACTCCTCGAATTGAGAATGCAGAAGAAGAAGAAGAAACTCCTCGACAATCGACGCTTTAGATGCAAATCTGCCCGCTCTCTCATTGCCGCGAACATCCGCATGCCCAGAACATTAGAACCACGTGAATCTCTGGAGACCCTCTATAGACGACATACACTGGAGAGACAACACTCAAACCACAACCTGATATGAAAAATCGTGGCATATCCCAAAGGACGTAGCCATCAACCACAGTAAACAAGTCGTTGATTTTCTAGGCACCACTTATACGTTCAGTAGTTTGCCATTGCCATTATCTATATCAGGTTGCCATTGCAACCTGATATAGATAATATAAAAACAGAAAACCAATAAGATAACGGAGATAACTATTAAATGATCAATTTCCTTATTTTCTTGCTTCAATTGAGATGCAGGTTGTCGAGTGACTAAAGCTCTCATTCCCTCAAACTTAATGTCGCGGAATCATTCTCATGTAAGATTATAAATATTTTCTTTAGGGATAATAAAATCTAAATCTAAACAGAAAGCTGGTCAGACACATTAACTCCCAGTACAAGCTGGTCAGATATATTAACTCCCAGTACAAGCTGGTCAGACACATTAACACCCAATAAAAGCTGGTCAGACATATTAACTCCAATACAAGCTGGTCAGACACATTAACTCCCAATACAAGCTGGTCAAATACATTAACTCTCAGTACAAGCTGGTCAGACATATTAACTCCCAGTACAAGCTGGTCAGACATATTAACTCCCAGTACAAGCTGGTCAGAGACATTGACTCCCAGTACAAACTGGTCAGACACATTAACTCCCAGTACAAGCTGGTCAGACATATTGACTCCCAGTACAAGCTATTCAGACACATTAACTTCCAGTACAAGCTGGTCAAACATATTAACTCCAAGTACAAGCTGGTCAGACATATTAACTCTCAGTACAAGCTGGTCAGACATATTAACTCCCAGTACAAGCTGGTCAGACACATTAACTCCCAATACAAGCTGGTCAGACACATTAACTCCCAATTCAAGCTGGTCAGACATATTAACTCCAAATACATGCATAACATAATAAAATTTTGTTTTTATGCGGCATTTTTCAGATCGAAAGGTTATATATATATATATATCTATTCGTCATTAAATAACTCGTGCTGAGCAGAACTTTGCCATCCCAATCTATCTATATCTACTTCGTGTTCCGATTGACATATAAGGCTTCCACAAGAGACTTCCACTGTTGCCGTTCTGCTGCCTTTCTACCAACCGTCTCCACACTCATTCAACTCTCTCTCTCTCCACAGTTCTTCTCCATATTTCCTTCAGACATCCAGACCTTCTCTTCCCATCCGCTGTACATCTGAGAGTTGTCCCAACCAATGCACCTACTTTCATACGACGTACATGTCGATGCCACCTCCATCTTGGTCTCTTAATGATGGTCTCCAAGGATGCACAGTCTGTTCGTTTCAAAAGCTCCTCATTTGTTCTGGTATTTGGTCAGAAAATTTGCAGGATTCTTCTGAAACATTTATTCTGAAATGTCTCCAACTTGTATATTATGTGTTTATTGTCTAGCATTTATTACTGGACATTCACTGCCTACCCAATAGTTCTTCGAAATTTAAATCTCTTCTAGGCCAGATGTTCCTCTTCTGTAGCTGTCATGTTCAAATCATCAGTTACATCCTGAATCCATCTTCTCCGTGATCTTCCTCCTTTCCCATTGCCGGGTTATCTCACTCCCTAATTCTGGTCTCCACTCCCTACTTCACTTTTCCTATTCTTGAAGATATTAATATATATATATATCTTCACTGGAGCTTTTGTTGTATCTAACGCTCAGTTGAGGAGCTTTTGTTGTATCTGACTCTCAGTTGAGGAGCTTTTGTTGTATCTGACTCTCAGTTGAGGAGCTTTTGTTGTATCTGACTCTCAGTTGAGGAGATTTTGTTGTATCTGACTCTCAGTTGAGGAGCTTTTGTTGTATCTGACTCTCAGTTGAGGAGCTTTTGTTGTATCTGACTCTAAGTTGAGGAGCTTTTGTTGTCTCTAACTCTCAGTCGTGGAGCTTTTGTTGTATCTGATTTTCAGTCGATGCTTCGGAACACCAAAATTGACACGTTGCTGTATGAGTGGATGTTGTTGATTGAAATTTCTATCCTCCAGAGGCCTACGTGGATCTACTATCCTGGCCTTTCAGATGGTTCTCCAATGAAGGAGCGAACAGGCTTACATAAGCAGTATTGATTATTGGATGTTGTTCTTCAATCTCCTCACGACTGCTTGCTGAATGAACACACTAAAATAGATGTTCAATTTCCTCACGACTGCTTGCTGAATGAACACACTAAAATAGATGTTCAATCTCCTCACGACTTGCTTGCTGAATGAGCACACTAAAATAGATGTTGAATCGATCAATCGATTTAGTGAGTTTGGGGCCACCCGTTGTACATGCTGAACGTGATGCCTGAGACGCAGAGTAGGGAGCGTGTTTAACCAGCGAGCCACTGGAACCATAAGTATGCATACTATTCGAAATCTGTTGGAGGAGACCGAATATCTATAGGTCTGCCTAGCGTGTAGTGATATCGGTTCAGTAACCAATAATCAGTAACTGAGTATGTTATGTTATGTTATGTTATGCGATCGGCGTCATGGCACATTGGGCATTCTTAAGCATTCCCCGTCCTCCACTGCAGCAGCCATCCCAAAGTCCCCTTGCTCACCGAACCCATAAGAAGTTGATTAGTAATCTTTTCTCTCTCTACCACGAAGAGGACACATATACATAACCAATTGTCTTTGATTGTTTGCTCATAGTGATCATTAGAGGATGCGCAGAATCATTACAGCCAGCTCCATCAGAATATCTACCAAGTGATTGTTACTACTGGCAAGGCGCTACAGTTTGTCTCTGTTATATGAGCTACTGCAACGTGGAACCTTTAGGTGAGCCTTTATATAAGTCTAAACTAAACTAATGTTTAATGTATGCCCTGGGAAAAACACTAAAGCACACACACACACACGCCACTTATAGAAACACGTCCCATTATTATGAGCATTCCGTACTGTTGACGACACGATCCAGTGTTTAAAACATGCAAAACACGTATTCACAAAGTACTGTAGTTTTACAAATTACAAAAACAATGACAAAATACAGCAACGTTTCGACCAACAAGGCCTTTATCAACAAACGAACAACAGGAGTGACACATTTAAAAGAACTAATGGACGACCAAATACAAACGTTTCTAATGAAAATATGGGAATAAAAACGACAAACTAGGAGGAGGGTGTCACGTACCCTAGTAAACGAGTTGACCATAACAGTAACTATTGTGACTAATTTCACTACTTTGTTTTAGCACATTTTTTCATGATGTCATGTACTTCATTTTCATGTTGACCTACATATGAAGTATTATGAGACTTTATAAACACTCTGTATCTCCCTTCCATAGCAACATTATGCTAATAGTATATTATATTGTAATCTCCCTTCTCTGAGAAAATACGGATAATAGTATATTACATTGTAATCTCCCTTCTATGAGAAAATACGGATAATAGTATATTATATTGTAATCTTCCATCTCTGAGAAAATACGGATAATAGTATATTATATTGTAATCTTCCATCTCTATAAAAATGTTGCTAATAGTATATTATATTGTAATCTCCATCTCTATAAAAATGTTGCTAATAGTATATTATATTGTAATATCTGTAAAAATGTTGCTATAAGTCTGTCCATTAATTCGTGAGCACGTTTGAAATTGATTTTCTCAAAAACTACCTGTTGGATCTCAGTGATTTTTGCAAGCAGCCTTAGAATATTCATGACGCTAGAGAAATATTTTTTCCAAGAAAATTTGATGTAGTTTGAAATATTTCTTCTTCAGGTTATATTAAAATCAACCTCACCGGATTGTACACAATAGTAACAGATCTACGGTACACAGACGCGTTGTTCTAAAAATACATTATGGTAACATTGAAATATCGTGAGTAAACAACAATTTCACGGGAATTCCCTGCACCTAACCAGTCGACTTTGAAAGCGGAAAGCATATGACGTTATAATTGGGATACCGTTGTATAGTTATAGGTGTATATCGCTATTTGTATGAAGCTATTGTATCATCTTTGTTGGCTTATCAAAATTGACATTGATATCACATTCATAATGAAGTGCACATTTATAACAATGCAGAAGGTTACAGTTTTACTATACCAACACTTCCGTAGGAAATCTAAGAGAGGTCATCTATATTGCGATATTCATAACCCTGAGAAACGAACGCAACTGGCGATTGGTCTGAATAGAGAATCCTTTTCCCGATGGATTAAACAGGACACAAAGTGCACTAATGTCAAGCAAGGAAGGAAAAGAACAATTGACGACTTTGACATAGATGTGATAAGACGGGAGCTCTTGAAAATGTTTGCGACAAATCAACTTGTTACTCTCAGGAAACTGAAATTAAAACTGCAATTAGATTGCAGCATAGACATTTCTAAAAGTACTCTATGGAAAATTGTAAGAGCCGCCGGCTTCACCTTCAGAAAAACTATAGGCGGCAAGAATATTATTTGTGAAAAGTCACATTTAATTGCTGCCCGAAGTAAATACCTGAGGCAGATCCGTGAGCGGCGGAGGCAAGGCTATGATATTGTATATTTGGACGAATCCTGGGTCAATGCTCACCACACCAATGCTAAAGAATGGCAATCAGTAGACGGTGAACAGAAAAGAAAAATACAAAGCAGCAAAGGCGAGCGTATTATACTAACACATGCAGGAAGCAGTGAAGAAGGTCTTGTCCATGACGCTGGACTTATTTTCCAATCAAAAGTACCGACGGTAGGGACTACCACACAGAAATGAATGGACATATTTTCAGGCACTGGATGGAGAAATATCTACTTCCAATTCTAAACAGACCATCATGCTTGGTAATGGATAATGCATCCTATCACAACGCAGTATCAGCGGAAGACAAAGTACCAACTGCATCAAATACAAAGATCAAATTAGGACTTGGCTTGCTAAGGAAAATGTCAGCTTCGATGATACATATTTGAAACCCGAGTTGTTGCACCTGGTGAGGATGACAAATAAGACAAAGGTGTTTCATATTGACAAAATCATTGCGGAATACGGCCACACGTCTTTGCGACTACCTCCATATCATGCTCACCTCAATCCGATAGAGCTTGTCTGGGCTAAAGTAAAGGGCAAGTTGCCGAACAGAACAGGACGTTTAAATGTGTGATGTTGAAGTTCTGACACATGAGTCCCTCTCAATGATAGACATGCAGTTCTGGAAGAAGTGTGTTGAACATGTGCTCCGAGAGGAAGACGAGTACTGGCACCGAGATGGATTACAATTTGTCCAGCCAGTAACAATTATCAACCTCATGGAATCGTCAGATTCGGGATGATACAAATCATATTTTGATTACAGACTGAGAAATAGCAACGTATACATTTCTATATCCAAATGCGTCTACCATCATACAATTTGTGGTGAAGTTAAGACACCCTGGGGTCTAATGGTGACCGAAGGAGAGGACTAACTGTTGCATATTGTATCCAAGTTCACGATTACACATAAAGAGCAACACACTTAATTACTTGACCTATCAAGTTAATATGGAGATACACCTATGAATAGAATTGACATGGACAAATTCTAAGGATTACTGTAAAATCTAAAATTTGAGCCCCGTATTTGCAATTGTCATAAAAGATCAAAGGAATTCGCCGATGTGCAAAATCCGTAGCATCTATGGACTACTGGTTAGCTTTATTTTAGCGTCATGGATATTCTAAGGCTGCATGCAAAAATCACTGAGATCCAACAGGTAGTTTTCGAGAAAATCAATTTCAAACGTGCTCACAAATTAATGGACAGACTATAATAGTATATTATATTGTAATCTCCATCTCTATAAAAATGTTGCTAATAGTATATTATATTGTAATCTCCATCTCTATAAAAATGTTGCTAATAGTATATTATATTGTATTCTCCATCTCTATAAAAATGTTGCTAATAGTATATTATATTGTAATCTCCCATCTCTGTAAAAATGTTGCTAATAGTATACTGTATTCTGTTTATCTTGTCTAGGAATATCATCTGGTTTACAACTAGATCCAAAGGATGGTAAGTTGTTCTTAAATCTGATTTATTTCATTCTTAATTTAGTCATTTATAAAACTATCAATTATAAAACGCAGGACATATTTTTTTATATAGTAACTATATTCATATCTTTATATCTGATTTCTTGTCAAGTATCATTGTCTGTTCTCTCTTATTTCTTTCTGATTAATTTATCAACAATTTGTCACTTTTCATCGCCGCTCTGTTTTATTGACAAATGAAAATTGTGTTATATCCTTTACAAGACGTTGCCATCAATCACAGTAAACGAGTCATTGATTTTCTAGGCACCACTTATACGCTCAGTAGTTTGCTATTGCTTTCTGAACGGTGAGGTCTATTTTTACAGTTCGTAAAGCTTCACGGGAACAAATTTGCTTCCAAACTGCACGCCGCGTATTTGAACCAGGTACACTTGGGTTGTGATTGAGTTCCCTACTGATAAGCCAAAGACGATGTTTTATTGAGATGTGTATATATTTGTAACTCAAGCCCTGTGTACACGTGGACATGCATGCCAGACTGCAGAGTTCAAGACTGTCTCGAGTATGATATACTGAGGCAAACTCATTGTTCCAGTGTGAGTAAGACAGCACTGGGCAGACAACTACACAGAACTCTATGTTAGCTACAAAAGAGAACATAGTTTATTCAAGAGACAATATATCAATATATAGTCAATATTTCAAGCGAACAAAATGCACCGATTTGATGGAAAATTGACAGTTATAAGATATGAATTTTGCAGATGATATTGGCTTGTTATGTAAATATCACCCAAAATTGTGAAACGAAACAAAGGCGACACATCATCCTTAGTGTCAAAAGGTGGTTATTGGTTTTTGGTTATTGGTTACTGCACTGACGTCACAGCACTCCTGGCAGACCCATAGATGCTTTGTCTTCCGCAACCGAACTTGAAGGGGATTATACTAATGGTTCCAGTGATTCACTGGGCAAACACTTGACACTTGTGACATCCAGTTCTGCTTGTACAACGTATACTTCCAAACTCATTTTATCGCTGGTTAGATTCAACATGAATTTGTGTATCCTCATCCAATAGTAGATCGTGGAGAAACTAAAGGAAGTCCTTATATCTACCTTCAACTACCCGGCAATCCATTCTGTATGGTACAAGCCTGTCTTATCTTTCAGTGCCGCAAACACCCGCGTGCCCATGACAATAGGTCCAGGTAAGTCTCTGGAGTTTGGAAACCTAAATAGGCAACATCCACTCATACTGCAACCTGCCATATTGGACCTTCCGAAGCAACGACTGCTCACGTCGACCTAGTCTCAATAGGGTACCAGGAAAATCACTGGGAAGTAAAGTCGACTACCCATCGTATCGACTGGGAAGTAAAGTCGACACGATGGGTAATGTGTTGACCACATTACCCATCGTGTGCCAACCGGCAATAAAAAAATACGACCCTAACACCGTATTACCCTATATATAACGTGGTTTTAAAAGAGTTCCTTTACTGTATATCTATATATATAGACACTCCCACACGTAGACACAAACACACATACACATTTTTATACTCACATATATTAAGTACACAACACACTCTTTCTCGCACTCCCTCTGTTCCCATTCCACAATCGTTGCATATTTGAATCTTGTACGTAGACAGAGAGCTCCTACGCAAATACCAAAATGTCTTCACTAATATTTCATGACAAATATTGACAATATTGAAATAGATGTCACCCACTCAGTAACATTGTCCTTTAACCAGATCTGAATGTTATCTTATTCTCGTTAAATTTAACAGTGTCACATCTTTCTTTTTTCCCATCCGCTTCAAAGTCTTATTTTATCTTGTCTTACTTGACTTATTCCTCTACGATGCTCGTGGAGCATAGGGTCTCAACAGTTGTTAGCCACTTTTCCCGGTCTCGGTTGTTTCTTATGATCTCCCAAGATGGTAGAGCCGACATGGAGCGCTAGTCCTTCGAGACTCGAGTTAGTTTTGAACTATTTGTTTTCGGTTTCTGTAACTACGTTCTTTGTTAAATGAATGGATGGTTAGCTCATCACACAACTCCCAATCTGGTGTTAAATGGATAGATAGTTAGCTCATCACACAACTCCCAATTTGATGGACCAAGAGGCCACATTTAGTCTGACCTTTCTCCTTTGACCTGTCCGGCTTGGGTACCCCTGCCGATATATGTCTCCGGGTCATTGAGGTACGCAATAATCCCCACAACAAGATAATGGTCTTTCTTTTTTAAATTACAAATCATTATCTTGTTTTGTCCTGACATATACTCAGAGCCATTTTCAAAAGAGTTTCTTAACTTAACCTATACCGGCGTTGACCTATACTGACCATTATACTGGCGTACAAACGAGCGTCTATCACAGCATCAGACCATTAATACTGGCGTACAAACGAGCGTCTATCACAGCATCAGACCATTATACTGGCGTACAAACGAGCGTCTATCACAGCATCAGACCATTAATACTGGCGTACAAACGAGCGTCTATCACAGCATCAGACCATTATACTGGCGTACAAACGAGCGTCTATCACAGCATCAGACCATTAATACTGGCGTACAAACGAGCGTCTATCACAGCATCAGACCATTAATACTGGCGTACAAACGAGCGTCTATCACAGCATCAGACCATTAATACTGGCGTACAAACGAGCGTCTATCACACCATCAGACCATTATACTGGCGTACAAACGAGCGTCTATCACACCATCAGACCATTATACTGGCGTACAAACGAGCGTCTATTACAGCATCAGACATTGGTTTTTAACATAGATCACATTTTCTATTTCTACCAAAACCTTTCCAAATTTCTAAAACAGCTGTAAATTTCTATAGCAGCTGTAAATTTCTATAGCAGCTGTAAATTTCTATAGCAGCTGTAAATAGTCAAATAAATATATTTTATTGAAATGTGTATTCTTCTCATTTCAGCTCCCAACGGAGCACAGGTCTTCAATAAACTTCTTCCAGCCGTTCCTCTTTCTTGTCACCCCAATTTTGTCCACGTCTTGCCTATCCTGTTAATATCATTCTCCAGATCTCTTCTCTAAGTATTTCTATGCCTTCCCTACTCCTATTTCCTTGCGAGATTCAAAACAATGCCTGTCTGGCAATGCTTCCTGTTGGTCTTCTCAATGTGTGTCCTATCCATCGCCAGCGTCTCTTGCTTTGCGCTTTGCCCACTGTTATGTGCTTAGTTCTTTCTCTGAGTTCATCGTTTGTAATCTTTCTTTCTTTCTACAATCATGTTTTGCTTCACAGCGTCAGGATAAGAAGGGATTTTTAGCACTGGCTTTTGTGTGCGTTTCATAAACATGTTCAATAATGATCTTCTCCGGCCATTTATTCCTTTTTATATTTCTTAATATACTTCAATTTTCTCATTCTTTTTTTTAATCATGAGCTAATTTTCTTTCATTCTTCGTTACTTTCGGGAAGATTTATTTGTTCACTTCCCTGTCCATGGTATACAGATGACTCTTTTGTAACACTTATTTATATGTTCACTTTCCTGTCCATGGTCTACAGATGACTCTTTTGTAACACTTATTTATATGTTCACTTCCCTGTTCATGGTAGACAGATGATTCTTTTGTAACACTTATTTATTTGTTCACTTCCCTGTCCTTGGTATACAGATGATTCTTTTGTAACACTTATTTATTTGTTCACTTTCCCTGTCCTTGGTATACAGATGATTCTTTTGTAACACTTATTTATATTCAACAACCCATATTGATGCTTTTTTCACCGCCTTGTCCATGTTTCACA
Organism: Arion vulgaris; assembly: GCA_020796225.1. Classification (NCBI taxonomy): domain Eukaryota; kingdom Metazoa; phylum Mollusca; class Gastropoda; order Stylommatophora; family Arionidae; genus Arion; species Arion vulgaris. The sequence goes on from CM036770.1 coordinate 2,798,155, forward strand.
ACCATGCTTCGCTATTTGAAAGATATATGCTCTTTGTATGATGATCTTTCCCTTATTTCTCTGATGTTTCCCTATAAGTAGTTGCATTCCATACTGTTGCATTCCATACTGTTGCATTCCATACTGTTGCATTCCATACTGTTGCATTCCATACTGTTTTCAGTTATTCCAGAATTTGCAAAACCATGTTTGCTCTTCTTTTAATTTCCATCTTTTTGTTAACAGTTAACTGAGATATTCAAAACTGTTCACATTTTCTATTTTCTCTCCTTGATGCAAAAAACAATCCGTTGTCATGTTTATTTATGAGGATGTCATCGGATGAGGGTGTAGATCGGATCGTGCTCTACCGCTGAGGGTGTGATCGGATCGTGCTCTACCGCTGAGGGTGTGATCGGATCGTGCTCTACCGCTGAGGGTGTGATCGGATCGTGCTCTACCGCTGAGGGTGTGATCGGATCGTGCTCTACCGTTGAGGATGTGATCGGATCGTGCTCTACCGTTGAGGGTGTGATCGGATCGTGCTCTACCGCTGAGGGTGTGATCGGATCGTGCTCTACCGTTGAGGGTGTCATCGGATCGTGCTCTACCGATGAGGATGTGATCGGATCGTGCTCTACCGCTGAGGGTGTGATCGGATCGTGCTCTACCGCTGAGGATGTGATCGGATCGTGCTCTACCGCTGAGGTGTGATCGGATCGTGCTCTACCGCTGAGGGTGTGATCGGATCGTGCTCTACCGATGAGGGTGTGATCGGATCGTGCTCTACCGCTGAGGGTGTGATCGGATCGTGCTCTACCGATGAGGGTGTGATCGGATCGTGCTCTACCACTGAGGTGTGATCGGATCGTGCTCTACCGCTGAGGGTGTGATCGGATCGTGCTCTACCGCTGAGGGTGTGATCGGATCGTGCTCTACCGATGAGGGTGTGATCGGATCGTGCTCTACCGATGAGGGTGTGATCGGATCGTGCTCTACCGCTGAGGATGTGATCGGATCGTGCTCTACCGCTGAGGATGTGATCGGATCGTGCTCTACCACTGAGGGGGTGATCGGATCGTGCTCTACCGATGAGGGTGTGATCGGATCGTGCTCTACCGATGAGGGTGTGATCGGATCGTGCTCTACCGATGAGGGTGTGATCGGATCGTGCTCTACCGCTGAGGGTGTCATCGGGTCGTGCTCTACCGCTGAGATTTTCTTGTGTAAGAAAAAGATTGAAGAGCTGGGGTTATTCACACAAGTACAATTATGATTGTTTTAACAATCAATCAATCAATTATACATTCATGCATATGAATGTTTGCAGTCCTTAATATTTGACCTCACAAAATATAAAAGGACATCGGTGTTTCTTGTTAGAACATCAACAAAATGTGTCTGGTATGTTCTGATCAAGAAATATTTGCTTTTCGAATGACGTAGTTGCAATATTTAGAGGGTCTAACGTAGAAGGATTTACTTCATCGCATCTGGTTGTTTTTTTTTTACCCCAAATAGCTCGATGCCTCTCTACAGAAGTGGCACGTCACCTGCCGAGAGTGTTGCACAAAACACGAACTCGGTAACTCCGGCAACAATCCTAGAGGTCACTGTAAAAAATGCACTTGTGAACAGAACGGCGCAGTCCGGATTCAAACCCACGACCTTTGGTACACAAGGCACAGGATGAAGCACTTACCTATAGTAGTCTCTTCTTCTTCTTCTTTGGTACACAAGGCACAGGATGAACCATTTACCTATAGTAGTCTCTTCTTCTTCTTCTTTGGTACACAAGGCACAGGATGAAGCACTTACCTATAGTAGTCTCTTCTTCTTCTTCTTCTTTGGTACACAAGGCACAGGATGAACCACTTACCTATAGTAGTCTCTTCTTCTTCTTCTTTGGTACACAAGGCACAGGATGAACCACTTACCTATAGTAGTCTCTTCTTCTTCTTCTTTGGTACACAAGGCACAGGATGAAGCACTTACCTATAGTAGTCTCTTCTTCTTCTTCTTTGGTACACAAGGCACAGGATAAACCACTTACCTATAGTAGTCTCTTCTTCTTCTTCTTTGGTACACAAGGCACAGGATGAACCACTTACCTATAGTAGTCTCTTCTTCTTCTTCTTTGGTACACAAGGCACAGGATGAACCACTTACCTATAGTAGTCTCTTCTTCTTCTTCTTCTTTGGTACACAAGGCACAGGATGAACCACTTACCTATAGTAGTCTCTTCTTCTTCTTCTTTGGTACACAAGGCACAGGATGAACCACTTACCTATAGTAGTCTCTTCTTCTTCTTCTTCTTTGGTACACAAGGCACAGGATAAACCACTTACCTATAGTAGTCTCTTCTTCTTCTTCTTTGGTACACAAGGCACAGGATGAACCACTTACCTATAGTAGTCTCTTCTTCTTCTTCTTCTTTGGTACACAAGGCACAGGATAAACCACTTACCTGTAGTAGTCTCTTCTTCTTCTTCTTTGGTACACAAGGCACAGGATGAACCACTTACCTATAGTAGTCTCTTCTTCTTCTTCTTCTTTGGTACACAAGGCACAGGATGAACCATTTACCTATAGTAGTCTCTTCTTCTTCTTCTTTGGTACACAAGGCACAGGATAAACCCCTTACCTATAGTAGTCTCTTCTTCTTCTTCTTTGGTACACAAGGCACAGGATGAACCACTTACCTATAGTAGTCTCTTCTTCTTCTTCTTTGGTACACAAGGCACATGATAAACCACTTACCTGTAGTAGTCTTTTCTTCTTCTTCTTTGGTACACAAGGCACAGGATGAACCACTTACCTATAGTAGTCTCTTCTTCTTCTTCTTTGGTACACAAGGCACAGGATGAACCACTTACCTGTAGTAGTCTCTTCTTCTTCTTCTTCTTTGGTACACAAGGCACAGGATGAACCACTTACCTATAGTAGTCTCTTCTTCTTCTTCTTCTTTGGTACACAAGGCACAGGATGAACCACTTACCTATAGTAGTCTCTTCTTCTTCTTCTTTGGTACACAAGGCACAGGATGAACCACTTACCTATAGTAGTCTCTTCTTCTTCTTCTTTGGTACACAAGGCACAGGATGAAGCACTTACCTATAGTAGTCTCTTCTTCTTCTTCTTTGGTACACAAGGCACAGGATAAACCACTTACCTATAGTAGTCTCTTCTTCTTCTTCTTTGGTACACAAGGCACAGGATGAACCACTTACCTATAGTAGTCTCTTCTTCTTCTTCTTTGGTACACAAGGCACAGGATGAACCACTTACCTATAGTAGTCTCTTCTTCTTCTTCTTCTTTGGTACACAAGGCACAGGATGAACCACTTACCTATAGTAGTCTCTTCTTCTTCTTCTTTGGTACACAAGGCACAGGATGAACCACTTACCTATAGTAGTCTCTTCTTCTTCTTCTTCTTTGGTACACAAGGCACAGGATAAACCACTTACCTATAGTAGTCTCTTCTTCTTCTTCTTTGGTACACAAGGCACAGGATGAACCACTTACCTATAGTAGTCTCTTCTTCTTCTTCTTCTTTGGTACACAAGGCACAGGATAAACCACTTACCTGTAGTAGTCTCTTCTTCTTCTTCTTTGGTACACAAGGCACAGGATGAACCACTTACCTATAGTAGTCTCTTCTTCTTCTTCTTCTTTGGTACACAAGGCACAGGATGAACCATTTACCTATAGTAGTCTCTTCTTCTTCTTCTTTGGTACACAAGGCACAGGATAAACCCCTTACCTATAGTAGTCTCTTCTTCTTCTTCTTTGGTACACAAGGCACAGGATGAACCACTTACCTATAGTAGTCTCTTCTTCTTCTTCTTTGGTACACAAGGCACATGATAAACCACTTACCTGTAGTAGTCTTTTCTTCTTCTTCTTTGGTACACAAGGCACAGGATGAACCACTTACCTATAGTAGTCTCTTCTTCTTCTTCTTTGGTACACAAGGCACAGGATGAACCACTTACCTGTAGTAGTCTCTTCTTCTTCTTCTTCTTTGGTACACAAGGCACAGGATGAACCACTTACCTATAGTAGTCTCTTCTTCTTCTTCTTTGGTACACAAGGCACAGGATGAACCACTTACCTATAGTAGTCTCTTCTTCTTCTTCTTTGGTACACAAGGCACAGGATGAAGCACTTACCTATAGTAGTCTCTTCTTCTTCTTCTTTGGTACACAAGGCACAGGATGAACCACTTAGCTATAGTAGTCTCTTCTTCTTCTTCTTTGGTACACAAGGCACAGGATGAAGCACTTACCTATAGTAGTCTCTTCTTCTTCTTCTTCTTTGGTACACAAGGCACAGGATAAACCACTTACCTATAGTAGTCTCTTCTTCTTCTTCTTCTTCTTTGGTACACAAGGCACAGGATGAACCACTTACCTATAGTAGTCTCTTCTTCTTCTTCTTCTTCTTTGGTACACAAGGCACAGGATGAACCACTTACCTATAGTAGTCTCTTCTTCTTCTTCTTTGGTACACAAGGCACAGGATGAAGCACTTACCTATAGTAGTCTCTTCTTCTTCTTCTTCTTTGGTACACAAGGCACAGGATGAACCACTTACCTATAGTAGTCTCTTCTTCTTCTTCTTGGTACACAAGGCACAGGATGAAGCACTTACCTATAGTAGTCTCTTCTTCTTCTTCTTCTTTGGTACACAAGGCACAGGATAAACCACTTACCTATAGTAGTCTCTTCTTCTTCTTCTTCTTCTTTGGTACACAAGGCACAGGATGAACCACTTACCTATAGTAGTCTCTTCTTCTTCTTCTTCTTCTTTGGTACACAAGGCACAGGATGAACCACTTACCTATAGTAGTCTCTTCTTCTTCTTCTTCTTTGGTACACAAGGCACAGGATGAACCACTTACCTGTAGTAGTCTCTTCTTCTTCTTCTTTGGTACACAAGGCACAGGATGAACCACTTACCTATAGTAGTCTCTTCTTCTTCTTCTTTGGTACACAAGGCACAGGATGAACCACTTACCTATAGTAGTCTCTTCTTCTTCTTCTTTGGTACACAAGGCACAGGATGAACCACTTACCTATAGTAGTCTCTTCCTCTTCTTCTTTGGTACACAAGGCACAGGATGAACCACTTACCTGTAGTAGTCTCTTCTTCTTCTTCTTTGGTACACAAGGCACAGGATGAAGCACTTACCTATAGTAGTCTCTTCTTCTTCTTCTTTGGTACACAAGGCACAGGATGAACCACTTACCTATATTAGTCTCTTCTTCTTCTTCTTTGGTACACAAGGCACAGGATGAACCACTTACCTATAGTAGTCTCTTCTTCTTCTTCTTTGGTACACAAGGCACAGGATGAACCACTTACCTGTAGTAGTCTCTTCTTCTTCTTCTTTGGTACACAAGGCACAGGATGAACCACTTACCTATAGTAGTCTCTTCTTCTTCTTCTTTGGTACACAAGGCACAGGATGAAGCACTTACCTATAGTAGTCTCTTCTTCTTCTTGTTTGGTACACAAGGCACAGGATAAACCACTTACCTATAGTAGTCTCTTCTTCTTCTTCTTTAGTACACAAGGCACAGGATAAAGCACTTACCTATAGTAGTCTCTTCTTCTTCTTCTTTGGTACACAAGGCACAGGATAAAGCACTTACCTATAGTAGTCTCTTCTTCTTCTTCTTTGGTACACAAGGCACAGGATGAACCACTTACCTATAGTAGTCTCTTCTTCTTCTTCTTTGGTACACAAGGCACAGGATGAACCACTTACCTATAGTAGTCTCTTCTTCTTCTTCTTTAGTACACAAGGCACAGGATAAAGCACTTACCTATAGTAGTCTCTTCTTCTTCTTCTTTGGTACACAAGGCACAGGATAAAGCACTTACCTATAGTAGTCTCTTCTTCTTCTTCTTCTTTGGTACACAAGGCACAGGATGAACCACTTACCTATAGTAGTCTCTTCTTCTTCTTCTTTGGTACACAAGGCACAGGATGAACCACTTACCTATAGTAGTCTCTTCTTCTTCTTCTTCTTTGGTACACAAGGCACAGGATGAACCATTTACCTATAGTAGTCTCTTCTTCTTCTTCTTTGGTACACAAGGCACAGGATGAACCACTTACCTATAGTAGTCTCTTCTTCTTCTTCTTTGGTACACAAGGCACAGGATGAACCACTTACCTATAGTAGTCTCTTCTTCTTCTTCTTTGGTACACAAGGCACAGGATGAAGCACTTACCTATAGTAGTCTCTTCTTCTTCTTCTTTGGTACACAAGGCACAGGATAAACCACTTACCTATAGTAGTCTCTTCTTCTTCTTCTTTGGTACACAAGGCACAGGATGAACCACTTACCTATAGTAGTCTCTTCTTCTTCTTCTTTGGTACACAAGGCACAGGATGAACCACTTACCTATAGTAGTCTCTTCTTCTTCTTCTTTGGTACACAAGGCACAGGATGAAGCACTTACCTATAGTAGTCTCTTCTTCTTCTTTACGACCAATTTTAATCACTCTTTGCGATATGTTTGATCATTGCCAAGAACGTGTATACGTTGCACATTGGTTTGGTAGACCCTAAACGCATAAACTTCTACACGTTTAGGACATGTGCATCCGATTTCAGCCAAACCTCCTTAGTCGCCTCTTACGACATGCGTGGCAGGTAACAGTGGTTCTATTCTTTACACCCCAAATTTGGGCCCCGGTAACCACTCGGCGCCTACAGTAGTAAGAATGGTAGACTGAACTCGCTATGTGAAATCCGTTAAAGAAACTTAACTAAGTCGTAACTCGGTTAACCTTGTCACTGCGTAATTGCTATACCTACGAACATACGTATAAAGCAATGTAAACGGAATTAGCCATTATAATGTCTTTGTGTCATCTTAGTAAATACCACCAGCCAGTGTAACGGCTCTGAAGGGTGAATGGGTTAATAAAGCAGGTAGTTAAAGTGGTAACATTGACCTACACATTTCTGCAAGAATCCTCTCCTTCTTTTTCTTCTTCTTCCTATATCGTCGTGGCATTGTTACCGGGTTGTTTCCTTGTGTTGTTCTAGTGACTTGGATGATATTCATTTTTGCTCTTTGGATTCTGCGATACAATCTAACCATCTTTTTCGTGGTCTTCCTCTTGCCTTCTTTCCTGTTGTTCTGTTGTTGAAGACGCTGTATACAGTGGTGTTTGGTTACATTTTTATTAAGTGCCGAACCACTTCACTATTTGTTTCTCAATGTAATGCAAGCAAGGTTCTGTTCCAACCTTCTTTCTGATGCTAGTGACTCTCTTTTCTGGTGTAGTTGGTAACTTTTCGTAGGCATTGCATTTCACATGTAGTAATTTTTTAAAACTGTGCTTTGCTCATTGTCCGTGTTTGGTTCTTGTAACACTACCAGAATAACTACGGACAAACTGACAAAAAATGTTCCTAGCGCAAAGAATTGACTTCATTGCACTGAATTTCACCATATGGCTCTATAACTGTCGGCAGACATTGCAAGTCATCTGCGGAGAGTGTTGCACAAGTAAAGAACTCCGTAGCTCCAGCAACAATCATATGGATCTCACTAAAAAAATTGCATATGTGACTCGGTCCGGATTCGAACTCCGCTACTTCCCCATAGAGACTTCCACCCCCAGCACCCCGCAAAAGACAAGCTGACAATGAGTTTAGAAGATATAACTATATATACTCTTCTCGTACAGTTGTACGTTACTTTGGGCCTGCAAGTAATTACTGCATACCGCTCTGTCCGATATGGAATTAAGTCCGATATCCGATATGTCTTTGCTCTCTCAGCAACGTTAGTTTCAGTGTGTCCCTATAGCGTACTCTCTTTCTTGGACCCTTAGCGTCACATTTCAATGCCTGTTTTGGTATTATTTAATCATTTTTATTCAAGTTATGTTCAACATGATATTTATATGTCATACAAGACTCACATTTGCGCACATCACAACCCACCACCACCACCACCACCACCACCACACGTTGTTAGAACACTTGAGTCCACTATTTCGTAAAACCCCCAGACAACCATTCTTATCTTGATATCGTTTTATCTCTAACCCTCACTCTTGTCAGTCAACCTATCGCTGCATACATCCGGCAGTCATCCATCGACATGCCAAAGACAAACAGTAACTATCAATCCCACCCTACTTAACGGTCTCCCTTTCTTTTCAAATCCGAACCAGATCGCTTGGGCAAACATGGCTACTCATCGGTTGTGTGTAGTCAGTCAATGCAAACTCTAAGGCATCTGCAAACTAGCGCGTTCACTAGTCCCCAGACAGAGATAGTAAATACAAATCAGTTCACTAATATACGAATGATATATCCCTGAACCTCGAGCGCGTTCACTAGTCCCCAGACAGAGATAGTAAATACAAATCAGTTCACTAATATACGAATGATATATCCCTGAACCTCGCCCCCACCCTGTGTTGCTGGGGCTCACAAGGGGAGCAAAGAATAGTAACACTGTGATCTACAAGGTATGTAGTAAGAGGCGATTGAGGTAGGGGCCTAGGGAAGCTACCATAGTAAATAAAAGCATCGCAGAAATTGGATGTGCTGGCTGACTTGTAGGCGCATAAGTGGCACAACGTACAATCACTTTTATGTGATGGTGTTTTTCTTCTTTTCTTTTTGAGGCTCCCCACACTGCCGCTCGCCATGCTTGCCTGTCTTTGGCCAGCCGCTCCCACTGTTCTTTATCTATGCCGCATGAAGTTAGATCATGCTTGCAGGTGTCAATGAAGCGTAATAATGGGCGCCCATGCTGTCTAGCACCAGATGCGAGTTGACCATATAGAATGTTCTTTGGGATTCTATCATCGCTCATACGGCACACGTGTCCCAGCCATCTGAGACGTCTCTGACTCAGTAAAGTATGCATGCTTAGAATGCCAGCACTATTCAGGACTTTTATATTGGAGATGTAATCTTGCCATCGGATGTTGTATATTCGCCTGATGTAGCGCATGTGGAAGGTGTTGATGGGATGTTCTTGTCTAGCAACAAAGTCGACCACGAAGTGACCTCTCCGTGACGCATACCTGGGCGATTTTTATGGAGTAGCTGAGTTGCCCAAGCGTCAACTACCTCCTCTCGACCTCGCTGATAGAATCCAAAGGAGTTCAAGCACGACATCTGGTATCTCTCTACCTATATCTATCTATTATCTATCCCTGTTTTGTCTTTCGGCGTCAAGCCGATAAAAGGGACAAGGAGCGAGCCTCTTTATGCGCTTCGCTATGTACAAGTCAGAATTTAGTGCTTCGGATATTCCGTTGATCCATCGTTTGTGTAGTCATCCTCTGGGTCTGTTGCCGTTGTATCTGAGTACTAGTGCTCTTTGTGGGAGACAGTCTTGTGGTAGCCTTGATAGTGTTTGAACCATTTGACCTGTTGTTTCTTGATATATTGTAGCACCGGCAAAGATCTCACTTTTCTTCTGTTTAGTCGTTTCTGATTTTATCTCTTCTTGTTACATTTAGAATTTGTCGTAAACACTTCATCTCTGTCGTTTGTTGTCAGTGTCCAGGTCTGATACTGATGTCACAGAGTTGGTAAACACTTCATCTCTGTCGTTTGTTGTCAGTGTCCAGGTCTGATACTGATGTCACAGAGTTGGTAAACACTTCATCTATGTCGTTTGTTGTCAGTGTCCAGGTCTGATACTGATGTCACAGAGTTGGTAAACACTTCATCTATGTCGTTTGTTGTCAGTGTCCAGGTCTGATACTGATGTCACAGAGTTGGTAAACACTTCATCTCTGTCGTTTGTTGTCAGTGTCCAGGTCTGATACTGATGTCACAGAGTTGGTAAACACTTCATCTCTGTCGTTTGTTGTCAGTGTCCAGGTCTGATACTGATGTCACAGAGTTGTAAACATTCATCTATGTCGTTTGTTGTCAGTGTCCAGGTCTGATACTGATGTCACAGAGTTAGTAAACACTTCATCTATGTCGTTTGAATTCTCTTCTTATTTGTTGTCAGTGTCCAGGTCTGATAGTTTATCAAAGATAGAATTGAATGACTGAATTGGTGACATCTGATAGTAACAGTTCTGATGCAGTGAATCACGAAAAAGACTGGAGAAGGTGATATGTTACATCTCAACTACTTAGGGCTCAGTAACTTCTATGGTTTATTGTTTCAGAGATCACCTCTTCAGACTAGAAGAATGCCATTTCAACTTGGATTTGATTTATTGTCTATTTTGTTATGGTTTATTGATTGATTGATTATTGTTTGATGTTGATGTATTGTTGAAGTTATATTAGATAGAATCATCATTGCAGCCAGTAAAAACAGTGTGTCGATCTCCTTCAACACAAATATCTGGGACAGCCGTATGGCAGGTTGTTGTACTTTACAATAATTCTTGAGAGGAGTGGAGTAGTTGTTAGAACTTTAAATAATATCTTGGTGCGTAGGGCGTAGTTGTTAGGGAACTCTTACAATAATTTCTTGAGTGCCGTAGTAGGTAGTTGTTAGGAACTCTTACATATTTCTTGAGCCGTAGTGGCATAGTTGTTAGGAACTCTTACAATAATCTTGGGAGCCGTAGTGGCTAGTTGTTAGGAACTCTTACAATAATATCTTGAGGCCGTAGTGGCGTAGTTGTTAGGGAACTCTTACAATAATATCTTGGAGCCGTAGGCGTAGTTGTTGGAACTCTTACATAATATCTTGAGCCGTAGTGCATAGTTGTTAGGAACTCTTACAATAATTCTTGAGTGCCGTAGTGGCTAGTTGTTAGGAACTCTATCTGCCATATAAACTCTTCTTGGAGTGCCGTAGTGGCGTAGTTGTTAGGGAACTCTTACAATAATTTCTTGAGTGCCGTAGTGGCGTAGTTGTTAGGGAACTCTTACAATAATTCTTGGAGTGCCGTAGTGGGCCCGTAGTTGTTAGGGAACTCTTACAATAATTTCTTGGTGCCGTAGCTAGTGGGAACTCTTAAATAATTTCTTGTGCTAGTGGCGTAGTTGTTAGGAACTCTTACAATAATTTTTGAGTGCCGTAGTGGCGTAGTTGTTAGGAACTCTTACAATAATTTCTTGGGTGCCGTAGTGGCATAGTTGTTAGGGAACTCTTACAATAATTTCTTGAGTGCCGTAGTGGCATAGTTGTTAGGGAACTCTTACAATAATTTCTTGAGTGCCGTAGTGGCATAGTTGTTAGGGAACTCTTACAATAATTTCTTGAGTGCCGTAGTAGGTAGTTGTTAGGAACTCTTACAATAATTTCTTGGTGCCGTAGTAGGTAGTTGTTAGGAACTCTACAATAATTTCTTGAGTGCCGTAGTAGCGTAGTTGTTGGGGAACTCTTACAATAATTTCTTGGTGCCGTAGTGGCGTAGTTGTTAGGGAACTCTTACAATAATTTCTTGGTGCCGTAGTGCTAGTTGTTAGGGAACTCTTACAATAATTTCTTGGGTGCCGTAGTGGATAGTTGTTAGGAACTCTTACAATAATTCTTGGGGCCGTAGTGGCGTAGTTGTTAGGGAACTCTTACAATAATTTCTTGAGTGCCGTAGTAGGCGATAGTTGTTAGGAACTCTTACAATAATTTCTTGAGTGCCGTAGTAGCGTAGTTGTTAGAGAACTCTTACAATAATTTCTTGAGTGCCGTAGTGGCATAGTTGTTAGGGAACTCTTACAATAATTTCTTGGGTGCCGTAGTGGTATAGTTGTTAGGGAACTCTTACAATAATTTCTTGAGTGCCGTAGTGGTATAGTTGTTAGGGAACTCTTACAATAATTTCTTGGTGCCGTAGTCAAGTTGTTAGAACTCGTCGTAGACTAGTGGTCAGGTTCAATACCACAGTGGCGGAAATTTTCTCCCACCGTAAGGCTCATTGTTGACCAGCTGAACTGGGTACGAAAAGCACTGAATGAAGGCGACTCGTGATGTTGACCACATGTGTGCCGACAGTCATATATAAAATATGGGCCTAAAAATGTATTACCATATATATCACGTGGTATAAAAAGGATTTCTTTACTTACAATAATCTCTAATATCTTATAACCTTTTATAACGCACTATAATCATCTGTAACATCTTATAACCTTTTTATTTCCATTTAAATCCATTATTAGTTATCAGTTATATGAGGTATATCGTCATAACATGCTCTACATTTTACACCGGATGTTTTCAGATCCATTAAGCCATGACCTATTCTGGTAAAAAAAAATCGAGCGCTTCCGATGTCAAAGTGTTGTCTTTAAAGTTTCAATTAGCGGTAATATGGTTGAGTATTGTGACGCAAATTGTAAGAAATATGAATGCTGTTTAATGAGTATTTCTATTTAATGCTTTGATGGCAAGTTGAAATTGACTAAACTTAGAATAACTGTAATATCGTGGCTCTGGGGACTAGGCTAGTTCTGCTAGTCAATTTACGGCACGTGACTGCCAACAAATAAAACTACAATCCTAGTGATCTTTGACATATAATACATAATAACATTGATTAGGATTAGAATCTACAACCGTCAGAACGCAATTTAAATGTCATTACCTCTTTGCTATAGAAATACTATTACTTTACTGCTAGCAATTACCTTAATAATAATTCTATTGACAATACGGACGACGACGGTACAACATTTCATTTTCTCCTTTGCAAACCCTGCTTGCTTCCAAACGAATGGCTTTGTCTTTCCCCTTAGGGTAGAGAGAGAGGGGCTGTGTAAATTAAGAAAGGCACCCCTCCCATCAGCTGCCCAGGCTAAGCATAAATGTAGAGGAATCTTTGCTTTGGCTCGAACACATACGGAAAGAACTAAGAGACTAAGGATGAGCAGCTGAATGACAAGAGAGACAAGTTCAGCTCAGTTTCAAGAAACACCTGCCCAATTAACCGTGTATAGACGAAACAGGCCATATATGTATAGAGAAGAATATTCTTCCACCTACCCCCACCCCCAATCCTCACACAGGGTAGTTAAAATCATTTGTAAATATTTTTACTACTTTGACTTTTAAATAAACAATTTCAAAATTCAGTTCAATTTGATTGATTGCTGGAACATCATCACTGCACTTCGATGAGTATATTTGTGCTCGATCTCTTCTTAGAAGATTCAGATGCAGTGCACGAACTCCGACATGGCGAGGGTCCCGATGTAATTGAAGAAGGTGAAGTATTTTGTAGGAATTTTATTTGTAATCTTTCTAATGAATTTGACCGGAAGCAGCTTTCCAGCCTGCTCCTCAATTGTAAACTGCCAAGGGTTCTATTAAGTTAAAAGTTAATTGCATATCCTCTTTTGCAGTACCTGCGAAACACCCCAGCTTTAACGCTGTTTGTGATTTCAGCTATTACGTTCAGTAGTCTGCCATTGCTTTTGAACGGTGGTGCCATCGTCTTGTAAAACTCGCGCGAAACAATTTGCAACCAAACTGTCCGCAGCGTGTTTCGAACTCAGAACCTCGGGGAATGCGATGAGTCACTATCCCCTCCCATCAGACGCCACCAGTGTTCTATTACTGCTCAGATTGAACACGGACCACGTTTTATCGTCTGTTCGATAGAACTAGAACTCGATCCCACCTGCACTGAGACCAGGTACTCTGAAACATATCAAGATGGCTCACGAGGAGCGAACCTTCTACCTTTGGCGCGAGAATGATTACCTAACCCACGTCCGAGATCCCATTTATGCGTTAACGAACAATCCAGGGTATATAAGTAATGTAAGTAAAGTTCGTGACATTTATGGATTGTGTATAATAATATCAATGACTCATTAAACTCAGTGTCGATCGTCCTGTCCACTTCTTCAATCCCCAGTTCAGCATTTTAATGGGGCAAAACTGTTGTATTTCTTCAACAGTGTCAGATTGACACTGAACTGGTGAGTAAATAATGACATGACGAGTTGCTCCTGAGAGAGGGTCACCATTGTTGGCAACGTTCCTTTCAACGCAGAGGTTTTCAACCTTTTTCAGTGGGCACACCCTCCCTTGAATATGAAGCAAGAATCTCACAACTCACCATTTTTTCATAATTGTTCGCCGCCGAATTAACTGAATTTTTCAAAGTGAAAATTAAAAAACTTTTTCCTCTGAGATTTATAACAGCACTGTCCTCTAAAACAATAACATTTGTTTTTTTAATGCTGTTTTTGCCTCACAGCGTCAGGATAAGAAGGGATTTCTAGAACGAGCTTTTGTGTGCGCTTCATAAATAGTGTTTTTAACCTCCTCTGTTATTTCTGAGGCCCATCTTTTGCGTCGACGGCCTTTTGCTTTGTATTCACTGTATCGGAGTAGCATTGCTCTTTGAGGCACACTGTCTGTTGGTAATCTGATTATGTGGCCGAACCATTTAATTTATTTCTTGATGAAGTTCAGTACTGATGTACCAACTTCAACATTGATAATAATAAATATAAACATTGAAAAAACTATTTGAGAACAAAATACACTTTGAACACTTATTGAAAAAAAAACAAGTTTTTATACAAACTTATTAAAACACAAAATTCACTAAAGTGTCATAACTTTTCACGTTATCCTGGATGGTGTCTCACACCTTCCTAATGAGGCGCCCCTTCCAAGTTGAGAACCACTACATTAACCGAACCAAGATCAGAAAAGTTTAGCTAATGTTTAGTTGAAATATGCAGCGTAGAATTAACTCAACCACAAACTATAGCTGTGTATATATAATATATGTTTTTTCTGCTCTGTTCTAGTTGTGTGACAATCACTAGAAAGTCGTAATTATACGCATATTAAATAATCAAACTTGTATCTCAAATAATCTTATCATACACAACATGGTATCATATAACTGATACGACAAAGTTTTTATTTGCATATATATCTAATTATAAACGTGTTGTAACTTATTTATGTCTGCTTAAATTTGATGAAATTTGTATTATTTTTGTTTCGCATTTTAAGAACGTGTTTAGAGAAAGATTCAATTAATTGATTGATTTGATAGAGATTCAATACTGTTTAAGTGTTTATTTTTATATAAACAGTTATTTTAAATAATATCTATATATTTTCTGATTGTGTTTTGATCAGTGATCGATTAAAGTCAATCAAACAGATTGCGATTTATAAAATATAATCAGTTGTTACGGTAAAGAAGAACATTCAGAAGAATATTGGATAAGTTTCGGATTTAATTTAGCAAAGGAGTGCTATTTTAAACAATTGATTTTTTAGGTGTGAATTCGAGTAATGGTCAAAATGGTCAGATCAGATGTAGTAGCGATAACCGGTTTTATTTTCTGTCTACTTTTTGCACATTCTGAAGGTATGTACCAGAAAACAGTAATTTATAGTGTTTACAGTAATATATTTATTCCACCATTAGTGTGTTACATGAGAAAACTTGTTACTGTAATTCTTCTTCTTTTCTTCCATCATTTACTTCTTTATAGAAGTGTTGAGAGGAAATATAGTAATCTTGTGTGTGCTTATTCTAAGGTACTTTGTAAGCTGTAACTCATTTTCTAAGAGTGTTATTGATGCCGTCGCTCCATCTTTTGCGTGGTCTTCCTCATGCTCTGTACTCGTTCTACTTTTTCCAGTGAGGATCTTCATGAAAGAAACAAATAGAACTTGATGGAAAATTACCTTGCAACAAACAACATACTAAAAGTATGGGCTCTTCGTGGATATGTACTGCCTCATGTGATCCATGAAAGAAACATATAGAACTTGATGGAAATAAATAATTGTGATAGGATGTAACTTTGAAACAACATACTAAAAATATTGGCTCTTCATGGGCAGCCAGTAACCGCAGTGAGATCAGGGAGGAGTGGCTTCCTAGCTACCTATTACCATTGCCGAAACCCAACAAAGATCACTCTCAGATAGCCGGCTACAGAATCATTGCATTGCAAAACACGACAGGCAAGCTTCTTGAGAAAATCGTGGCACGTCGACTGGCATGGGACCTCAAAAGTAGTCATGTCTTTCCACACACTCTCGGAGATTACAGATCTGGGAAAGAAACATGGTGCAACGCTGCGGTCTTCGCCTATGATGTCTTCGAAGGTTTCCATGCAGGTATTGAAACATGTGCAGCAATAGTGGACTTGGAAGACGCATACAACAGAGTGCCCTATGATTATCTTATGCACCAGCTTATCAAACTCCAGGTGCATCCTCTATACATCCGATGGATAGCTGCTGCGCTGTTCAAAAGGAAGGTTGTACTGCGATGTGGTGGTTGGCTCTCTGAACCGGTAACTGTACATTCCGGATTGCCACAGTGCTCTTCTCTTTCCCCTGTCTTATTCAATATATACACGGTGTCAATCACAGAACAACAACTCGATGGCAGAGGTAGAACTCTGTCATTTGCTGATGACATCCTAGTGTATAGACAAGGGAAAGACAGGAATGCAATTGCCGGTGAGATACAGAGGGAACTCGACCGCATCACAGACTAGTGTGATGTCTCTGGTGCACTGGTTAACCCTACCAAAGCAACAGTGACATGGTTCTCACTCAACAATCACACTGTTAACGCATGTACGCCTAGTGTGAAACTTCGCGGTATTGTTTTGCCCGTAGATAAATCGATGAAATTTTTGGGTGTGATATTTGACCGCAGCCTGTGTTTCCGGGAACATGTTGAGTATGTCATTGTCAAGGCACGCAAAGGTTTGGCGGCAATGAAAGTCATGGCGGCTGTTAACATCAAGCAACGACTGCTTGTCATCCTGTATCAGACACTGGTCCTCTCCACCATTAAATATGCAATGGCCATCCTCACTCTCAGCAAAACGCAAATAGAAAGACTGGAGAGAATACAGAACGAAGCTATGCGCATCATCCTCGGTTGCACAAGGGATACACCCTGTGTGGCGATGAGGTTTCTCCTGGATTTTCCGACCATGGAGAATAGACTCAAGATAGCTAGAGCACGTGCCTATCTCAAAATAAGTGCCAAAAGGATCACCCATTGCATGAACAGCTCAGCACCAGTGGTAGAAATCGGCTAAAGCGGGGCAAGTCATGGGTTGGCCGTGCCGCAGATACTGTTCAGCTGGTATGCGGGCTCAATAATATTGACTATGGGAAGAATGGATACCGATGCCTCAAATATACTGGAACACTTTTTCAACCATCATTAAATTTGACAAAGGTTGCAGAGGGGGAAATCCCGCGGCGTTGAATGCAGACGTCAAAGCCATCATCGATGAAAATTGCAATGCAGACGTCGTTGTGATCTACACGGATGGATCGGTAGTTCGTCACGAAAATTCTGCATGGGCCTTCTCTGCAAGCTCATGTGGCAGAATGGTCAAGGAAGCCAGTGGTGCATTCAGTATGACAACAAGCAGCATGACAATGGAGGTACTGGCGGTGACCAATGCACTACTCTGGCTAGAGTCACAAAACTACACTCATGCGTGCATTTTGAGTGACTCATTGAGAATGATCCTAATGGTGGAGGCCGGTTCGGTGCGCAGGCAATGGACTGAATCACTGCAGGCGTTACCAATTTGCAGAATTACACTTGTCTTTGTTCCGGGGCACATGGGTGTCGTTGGCAATGAGAGAGCAGACAGGCTGGCTGGCTCTGCCGCTATATCAGACGGCCAGCCAATGAACAGAGCTGACATCATGAACGCCCTCGTAGAGCGTGGCCGCAGAGAAGACCTTCATCTAAACCAATCCACGTCAACTACTAGATTGCGAGAACTAGGTTTGAAGATTGGTGTGGCAAGAAAAGAACTGTACAACAGGTATATGAGTAGGCTCATCAATCAAAATAGAACTGGTACGGTCAGTCGCTGGACGCTGTTGGAGATATTGCGAAGGAGATCGAGCACCTATGGACATGTCCGGAGTGCAATGAAGATATTCCAAACTGAAACTGAAACAGTAACCGCTCTTTCTTCTTCTTCTTCTTCTTCTTCTCCCGTACGTCCTCTGTTAATGTAACCACTGTTTGATGTGTTTAGTGTCTTCCCCTTATTTGTCTACATGAAATGCTTATAACGCTGTGTTACATGTTATAGTGAACTGCTACAATCTGTACCTTTCGTTGCGATACTTTCTCTTTCAGCACAATATCTTATTGCTTATAAAAAGTTACCAACAACACCAGAAGTCACCAACAATCAGCATAAGTAATAAAGTTGGCACAGAACTTTGCTTGAATTATATTGAGAAACAGAGAATGAAGGGGTTTGGCCATTTAATAAGAATGCAACCAAACGCCACTGTATACAAAGTCTTCTACTACAGAACATCAGGACAGGAGGCGAGAGGACAACCACAAAAAAGATGGCTAGATGGCATAGCATAGTCCTGTCAAAAAAGCAAAAAACAAATATCACCCAATCCAGTAGAACAACGCAAGACAAAAACAGAAAACCACGTCACTGGGCAACAACACGGTAACAATGTGACGACACTGGGCAACAACACGGTAGCAATGTGACGACACTGGGCAACAACACGGTAACAATGTGACGACTGCAACAACAGGGTAACAATGACGACATGGAACAACTACGGTAACATTGATTGATCTTGCCAACAACACGGTAACAATTGACAGACTGGCAGACACGGTAACAATGTGACGACATAGCAACAACTGAATGTGACGACTGGCAAGAACACGGTCAATCAATGTACGACATGCAAAACGTAACAATGTGACGACACTGGGCAACAACACGGTAACAATGTGACGACAAAATAAGAAGAAAAAAACAAGATTTTTGGTACTTAATTATCTTTCCTTTTAGAACCCTGCTTACTTAACCAGACTGCAGTGATGCAGTATGTCACCAGGTACAAAACTTGAAGGTAGAGTGGTAGGAATGTGTCAGATCAAGTTCACGTACATTGCATTTGGGTATCTAATTGACTGTGTTCTATGCACCGACTCTCTTCATTAATGGTATACCTGTAGAATCTCTGCATGTTTACGCAAAATCTTGCTGTTAAAAATCTCATGATTATCTATTTCTTTCTTCAATCTATCAAGTCAGATATTCAGTTACCATGAATCGATTAGAAATTGATAATACATTGTACATCTTGGCATCAAGTCAGATATTCAGTTACCATGGAGCGATTAGAAATTGCCCCTAAGGTGTACTTCTTGGCAATGTTCTAAATTCTCACTGTCGCCAGAATTCAAAAGAAAAACAAAATCAATAAAAAACACAAACTTTTGCAAAGAAAAAATCCCTTCCGCAAGAAAAACAAGAGCATAAAAAAATTGTTCGCCGATTCGTTACAAAATTTAATGTTAGAATATAATAGATTTTGGTTGCAATCTGCAACAAACAAATTTGAATATTTTTTAAAACTTGTGTAATATCATTGCATAAGTTGCATCATTCTCTCTCTCTCTCTCTCTCTCACTCTACCTCTCTCACTCACTCTTCACTCCTCTCTCACTCACTCTCTCACTCTCGCTCTCTATCTCTCTCTATATATATCTATATCTCTCTCTGTCTTTATATCTCTCTTTCGCTAACTCTATCGCTCTCTCTCTCTCTATATATATATATCTTTTTCTTTATCTCTCTCTTTATCTCTCTCTTTCTCTCTCTCTCTCTCTTTCTCTCTGTCTCTCTATCTCTCTCTATCTGTCTCTCTTTCCATCTATCTCTCGTCTCTCTCTCTCTCCATGTCTCTGAAGCACGTGATATCTCTCGCGCTTGGTCCAGCAACAAATGCATGCCATTCTTCTATATTCCTTGCCGTTCTCTGGATTAAGTTCCAGCTATATTCTCTGGATTAAGTTCCAACTATATTCTCTGGATTAAGTTCCAGCTATATTCTCTGGATTAAGTTCCAGCTATATTCTCTGGATTAAGTTCCAGCTATATTCTATGGATTAAGTTCCAGCTATATTCTATGGATTAAGTTCCAGCTATATTCTATGGATTAAGTTCCAGCTATATTCTATGGATTAAGTTCCAGCTATATTCTATGGATTAAGTTCCAGCTATATTCTCTGGATTAAGTTCCAGCTATATTCTCTGGATTAAGTTCCAGCTATATTCTCTGGATTAAGTTTCAGCTATATTCTCTGGATTAAGTTTCAGCTATATTCTCTGGATTAAGTTCCAGCTATATTCTCTGGATTAAGTTCCAGCTATATTCTCTGGATTAAGTTCCAGCTATATTCTATGGATTAAGTTCCAGCTATATTCTATGGATTAAGTTCCAACTATATTCTCTGGATTAAGTTCCAGCTATATTCTCTGGATTAAGTTCCAGCTATATTCTCTGGATTAAGTTCCAGCTATATTCTATGGATTAAGTTCCAGCTATATTCTCTGGATTAAGTTCCAGCTATATTCTATGGATTAAGTTCCAGCTATATTCTATGGATTAAGTTCCAGCTATATTCTATGGATTAAGTTCCAACTATATTCTCTGGATTAAGTTCCAGCTATATTCTCTGGATTAAGTTCCAGCTATATTCTATGGATTAAGTTCCAGCTATATTCTATGGATTAAGTTCCAGCTATATTCTATGGATTAAGTTCCAACTATATTCTCTGGATTAAGTTCCAGCTATATTCTCTGGATTAAGTTCCAGCTATATTCTATGGATTAAGTTCCAGCTATATTCTCTGGATTAAGTTCCAGCTATATTCTCTGGATTAAGTTCCAGCTATATTCTATGGATTAAGTTCCAGCTATATTTTATGTATTCCAATTCTTCTTCTACTATTCTCCTCCAGGTCGTTTTGAGTCATTTACGTTTTCGTTTACCCTCCGGTATCCATCCCAGTACAGTTTTTGTGACAGAGTTTGTTTTATGATTTGATTATTCATTTTGTTTGCTTATATGATACCATACATACATGTCTCTGTTATCTTTTGTGATACCATACATACATGTCTCTGCTAGCTTATATGATACCATACATACATGTCTCTGTTAGCTTTTGTGATACCATACATACATGTCTCTGGTTACTTATGTGATACCATACATACATGTCTCTGTTAGCTTATGTGATACCATACATATACGTGTCTCTGTTAGCTTATGTGATACCATACATACATGTGTCTCTGCTAGCTTTTGTGATACCATACATATACGTGTCTCTGCTAGCTTTTGTGATACCATACATATACGTGTCTCTGCTAGCTTCTGTGATACCATACATATACGTGTCTCTGTTAGCTTTTGTGATACCATACATATACGTGTCTCTGTTAGCTTTTGTGATACCATACATACATGTGTCTCTGTTAGCTTTTGTGATACCATACATATATGTGTCTCTGTTAGCTTATGTGATACCATACATATACGTGTCTCTGTTAGCTTTTGTGATACCATACATATACGTGTCTCTGCTAGCTTTTGTGATACCATACATACGTGTCTCTGTTAGCTTATGTGATACCATACATATACGTGTCTCTGCTAGCTTTTGTGATACCATACATACGTGTCTCTGTTAGCTTATGTGATACCATACATATACGTGCCTCTGTTAGCTTTTGTGATACCATACATACGTGTCTCTGTTAGCTTTTGTGATACCATACATATACGTGTCTTTGTCCTGAAACGTTAATTTATTAAGTATCACGCAGCCTTCCTCGGTTTTCTCCAGATCTGATCTCATCTGCTCTGGCCACCTCAGATTTGTAGATGATAGCAGTAACTATTGTAACTAATTTCACTACTTTGTTTTAGCACATTTTTTGATGACGTCATGCACTACATTTTCAAGCTGACCCACATATCAAGTGTTGTGAGACTTTACAAACACCGTATACAACGGGTAACTCCAAACTTCTTAAATGGCTAGATCTATTCTACATCTATTTTAGTGTCTAAAAAGTAGCTATTTTTGTTACAGGTGCTGCATGCATGGAATGTACCAATTATATCAACGGTGTGGAGAACAAATAACTGTCTACTTCTATAAGTGGTCCAGTGCCCTATATTGCGACTGCCTTTGTATCCTGTACGGGTTTTTGTTTTCAAAGGACTTTTGCTAGCGATCCGAAATGTAAGTATATTTGGCAAATAAAATTTGTTTGTTTGTTTTCGTTCTTTCTTCTCAAACAATTTAAGGATTCATTGTTGTATGTGTTGTTTGTGGGATTGTTTGAGAGATTCATTGTTGTATTGTTTTAGTTGTTTGAGGATTATTGTTATTTTGTTGAGATTGTTAGAGATTCATTGTTGTATGTGTTGTTTGAGGATTGTTTGAGAGATTCATTGTTGTATGTGTTGTTTGAGGGATTGTTTGAGAGATTCATTGTTGTATGTGTTGTTTGAGGAATTGTTTGAGAGATTCATTGTTGTATGTGTTGTTTGAGGGATTGTTTGAGAGATTCATTGTTGTATGTGTTGTTTGAGGGATTGTTTGAGAGACTCATTGTTGTATGTGTTGTTTGTGGGATTGTTTGAGAGACTCATTGTTGTATGTGTTGTTTGTGGGATTGTTTGAGAGATTCATTGTTGTATGTGTTGTTTGTGGGATTGTTTGAGAGATTGATTGTTGTATGTGTTGTTTGTGGGATTCATTGTTGTATGTGTTGTTTGTGGGATTGTTTGAGAGATTCATTGTTGTATGTGTTGTTTGTGGGATTGTTTGAGAGATTCATTGTTGTATGTGTTGTTTGTGGGATTGTTTGAGAGACTCATTGTTGTATGTGTTGTTTGTGGGATTGTTTGAGAGATTCATTGTTGTATGTGTTGTTTGTGGGATTGTTTGAGAGATTCATTGTTGTATGTGTTGTTTGTGTGATTGTTTGAGAGATTCATTGTTGTATGTGTTGTTTGAGGAATTGTTTGAGAGATTCATTGTTGTATGTGTTGTTTGTGGATTGTTTGAGAGATTGATTGTTGTATGTGTTGTTTGAGAGATTGTTTGAGAGATTCATTGTTGTATGTGTTGTTTGTGGGATTGTTTGAGAGATTCATTGTTGTATGTGTTGTTTGTTGGATTGTTTGAGAGATTCATTGTTGTATGTGTTGTTTGTGGGATTCATTGTTGTATGTGTTGTTTGAGGGATTGTTTGAGAGATTCATTGTTGTATGTGTTGTTTGTTGGATTGTTTGAGAGATTCATTGTTGTATGTGTTGTTTGAGGAATTGTTTGAGAGATTCATTGTTGTATGTGTTGTTTGTTGGATTGTTTGAGAGATTCATTGTTGTATGTGTTGTTTGTTGGATTGTTTGAGAGATTCATTGTTGTATGTGTTGTTTGAGGGATTGCTTGAGAGATTCATTGTTGTATGTGTTGTTTGAGGGATTGTTTGAGAGATTCATTGTTGTATGTGTTGTTTGAGGAATTGTTTGAGAGATTCATTGTTGTATGTGTTGTTTGTTGGATTGTTTGAGAGATTCATTGTTGTATGTGTTGTTTGAGGATTGCTTGAGAGATTCATTGTTGTATGTGTTGTTTGAGGATTGCTTGAGAGATTGATTGTTGTATGTGTTGTTTGTGGGATTCATTGTTGTATGTGTTGTTTGTTGGATTGTTTGAGAGATTCATTGTTGTATGTGTTGTTTGAGGAATTGTTTGAGAGATTCATTGTTGTATGTGTTGTTTGTTGGATTGTTTGAGAGATTCATTGTTGTATGTGTTGTTTGAGGAATTGTTTGAGAGATTCATTGTTGTATGTGTTGTTTGTGGGAATGTTTGAGAGATTCATTGCTGTATGTGTTGTTTGTGGGATTGTTTGAGAGATTCATTGTTGTATGTGTTGTTTGTGGAATGTTTGAGAAATTCATTGTTGTATGTGTTGTTTGTGGGATTGTTTGAGAGATTCATTGTTGTATGTGTTGTTTGTAGGATTCATTGTTGTATGTGTTGTTTGAGGGATTGTTTGAGAGATTCATTGTTGTATGTGTTGTTTGAGGAATTGTTTGAGAGATTCATTGTTGTATGTGTTGTTTGTGGGATTGTTTGAGAGATTAATTGTTGTATGTGTTGTTTGTGGGATTCATTGTTGTATGTGTTGTTTGAGGGATTGTTTGAGAGATTGATTGTTGTATGTGTTGTTTGTGGGATTGTTTGAGAGATTCATTGTTGTATGTGTTGTTTGTGGGATTCATTGTTGTATGTGTTGTTTGTGGGATTGTTTGAGAGATTCATTGTTGTATGTGTTGTTTGAGGGATTGTTTGAGAGATTCATTGTTGTATGTGTTGTTTGAGGGATTGTTTGAGAGATTCATTGTTGTATGTGTTGTTTGAGGGATTGTTTGAGAGATTCATTGTTGTATGTGTTGTTTGAGGAATTGTTTGAGAGATTCATTGTTGTATGTGTTGTTTGAGGGATTGTTTGAGAGATTCATTGTTGTATGTGTTGTTTGTTGGATTGTTTGAGAGATTCATTGTTGTATGTGTTGTTTGTTGGATTGTTTGAGAGATTCATTGTTGTATGTGTTGTTTGAGGGATTGTTTGAGAGATTCATTGTTGTATGTGTTGTTTGAGGGACTGTTTGAGAGATTCATTGTTGTATGTGTTGTTTGAGGGATTGCTTGAGAGACTCATTGTTGTATGTGTTGTTTGAGGGATTGGTTGAGAGATTCATTGTTGTATGTGTTGTTTGAGGATTGCTTGAGAGATTCATTGTTGTATGTGTTGTTTGAGGGATTGGTTGAGAGATTCATTGTTGTATGTGTTGTTTGAGGATTGCTTGAGAGATTCATTGTTGTATGTGTTGTTTGTGGGATTGCTTGAGAGATTCATTGTTGTATGTGTTGTTTGAGAGATTCATTGTTGTATGTGTTGTTTGTGGGATTCATTGTTGTATGTGTTGTTTGAGAGATTGTTTGAGAGATTCATTGTTGTATGTGTTGTTTGAGAGATTGTTTGAGAGATTCATTGTTGTATGTGTTGTTTGTGGGATTGTTTGAGAGATTGTTTGAGAGATTCATTGTTGTATGTGTTGTTTGAGAGATTGTTTGAGAGATTCATTGTTGTATGTGTTGTTTGAGAGATTGTTTGAGAGATTCATTGTTGTATGTGTTGTTTGAGGAATTGTTTGAGAGATTCATTGTTGTATGTGTTGTTTGTGGGAATGCTTGAGAGATTCATTGTTATATGTGTTGTTTGTGGGATTGGTTGAGAGATTCATTGTTGTATGTGTTGTTTGAGGATTGCTTGAGAGATTCATTGTTGTATGTGTTGTTTGAGGGATTGTTTGAGAGATTCATTGTTGTATGTGTTGTTTGAGGAATTGTTTGAGAGATTCATTGTTGTATGTGTTGTTTGAGAGATTGGTTGAGAGATTCATTGTTGTATGTGTTGTTTGAGGATTGTTTGAGAGATTCATTGTTGTATGTGTTGTTTGAGGGGTTGTTTGAGAGATTCATTGTTGTATGTGTTGTTTGTGGGATTGGTTGAGAGATTCATTGTTGTATGTGTTGTTTGTTGGATTGTTTGAGAGATTCATTGTTGTATGTGTTGTTTGTTGGATTGTTTGAGATATTCATTGTTGTATGTGTTGTTTGAGGGATTGCTTGAGAGATTCATTGTTGTATGTGTTGTTTGAGGGATTGTTTGAGAGATTCATTGTTGTATGTGTTGTTTGAGAGATTGGTTGAGAGATTCATTGTTGTATGTGTTGTTTGTGGATTCATTAGTTATTGTTGTTTGAGGATTGTTTGAGAGATTCATTGTTGTATGTGTTGTTTGAGGAATTGTTTGAGAGATTCATTGTTGTATGTGTGATTGTTTGAGATTAATTGTGTATTGTTTGTAGGATTCATTGTTGTATGTGTTGTTTGAGGATTGTTTGAGAGATTGATTGTTGTATGTGTTGTTTGTTGGATTGTTTGAGAGATTCATTGTTGTATGTGTTGTTTGAGAGATTCATTGTTGTATGTGTTGTTTGAGGGATTGTTTGAGAGATTCATTGTTGTATGTGTTGTTTGAGGGATTGTTTGAGAGATTCATTGTTGTATGTGTTGTTTGAGGGGTTGTTTGAGAGATTCATTGTTGTATGTGTTGTTTGGGATTGTTTGAGAGATTCATTGTTGTATGTGTTGTTTGAGGGATTGTTTGAGAGATTCATTGTTGTATGTGTTGTTTGAGGATTGTTTGAGAGTCATTGATTTGTTGTATGTGATTGTTTGAGGATTCATTGTTGTATGTGTTGTTTGTTGGATTGTTTGAGAGATTCATTGTTGTATGTGTTGTTTGAGGGGTTGTTTGAGAGATTCATTGTTGTATGTGTTGTTTGGGACTGTTTGAGAGATTCATTGTTGTATGTGTTGTTTGAGGGATTGTTTGAGAGACTCATTGTTGTATGTGTTGTTTGAGGAATTGTTTGAGAGATTCATTGTTGTATGTGTTGTTTGAGGGATTGTTTGAGAGATTCATTGTTGTATGTGTTGTTTGATGGATTGTTGAGAATTCATTGTTGTATGTGTTGTTTGAGGGATTGTTGAGAGATTCATTGTTGTATGTGTTGTTTGGATTGAGAGATTCATTGTTGTATGTGTTGAGTCATTGTTGATGTGTTGTTTGGAGATTCATTGTTGTATGTGTTGTTTGAGAGATTGTTTGAGAGATTCATTGTTGTATGTGTTGTTTGAGGAATTGTTTGAGAGATTCATTGTTGTATGTGTTGTTTGTGGGATTGTTTGAGAGATTGTTTGAGAGATTCATTGTTGTATGTGTTGTTTGAGAGATTGTTTGAGAGATTCATTGTTGTATGTGTTGTTTGAAGATTGTTTGGGATTCATTGTTGTATGTGTTGTTTGAGGGATTGTTTGAGAGATTCATTGTTGTATGTGTTGTTTGAGGGAATGTTTGAGAGATTCATTGTTGTATGTGTTGTTTGAGGGATTGGTTGAGAGATTCATTGTTGTATGTGTTGTTTGAGGATTGTTGAGAGATTCATTGTTGTATGTGTTGTTTGAGGGATTGATTGAGAGATTCATTGTTGTATGTGTTGTTTGAGGGATTGTTTGAGAGATTCATTGTTGTATGTGTTGTTTGAGGATTGTTGAGAGATTCATTGTTGTATGTGTTGTTTGAGGGATTGTTTGAGAGATTCATTGTTGTATGTGTTGTTTGAGGATTGTTGAGAGATTCATTGTTGTATGTGTTGTTTGTGGGATTGTTGAGAGATCATTGTTGTATGTGTTGTTTGTTGGATTGTTGAGAGATTCATTGTTGTATGTGTTGTTTGTGGATTGTTTGAGAGATTCATTGTTGTATGTGTTGTTTGAGGGATTGTTGAGAGATTCATTGTTGTATGTGTTGTTTGAGGGATTGTTTGAGAGATTCATTGTTGTATGTGTTGTTTGAGGAGATTGGTTGAGAGATTCATTGTTGTATGTGTTGTTTGAGTGATTGTTTGAGAGATTCATTGTTGTATGTGTTGTTTGAGGAATTGTTTGAGAGATTCATTGTTGTATGTGTTGTTTGAGAGATTCATTGTTGTATGTGTTGTTTGTGGGATTGTTGATGCCATGTTGATCCTATTTTTTCTTAAGTGTTGTTTGCAGCGAGATCTCATTTGAAATCGGATGCATATGTCTAAATTGTGAAGTCTTGCGTTTGGCCTAACAATGTGAGTATACGTTTTGAGAGATCCCTATCAAGGTGATTAAAGTTGGTCGTAGAACGAGCAAGAGAATGAAGAGATGTCTCATGTATTTGAAGATGGTGAAATTATTTCGAGAATTTATTTTAATGTTTTGTTATTTGCTGGGCATTGGCTGAGTCAGCACACTCTCTTCTCGATTTGAACTGCCATGGTTTTTTACGTGCTCAGCTTGAGACATTGACCTACTTTTGTTTTTTCGTCTATCTCCGTATGTGAAATCGATTCACTGCAGGATCATGGATTCTGAAGATATCAAAAGGCTCGGGCGAACTGGTATCTTTGATGAGAAGGAGACCCACCTTACGGACCGAAACTGAACTTGATTGAGTTGAACGGATGCCTGGATGACACATCCTATTCGGTTTAATGTGTCGTTTCACAGCCACTTGTTTAGTAGAAGTCAGTGTAGGCAGTAATAGTTAAATTAGTAATGTTTGAGATTATAAGTAGCTATATTAGTTGTAAGTATGTTAGTTAAATTAGTTTAACTCATTTAGATATAAGTAGCTATATTAGTTGGAAGTGTACAAGAACAGGAATAAATATTAGTTGTATGAGTTGTGTAGTAGATTAGTAGTAACAATGTAATATGTAGTATGTGGTAGTTGGTAGGATGTGGAGTTATTGTTGTAGTGTTGTTGTGAGGTTGGTAGTATTGTGAGTGGTGTCATGATGGTGTGACTGTGGTTGTTGTAGTTGATATGATTGTGACTGATGGTGTTGTTGCTGCTGCTGCTATGGTAGTAGTAGTAATAGTAGTAGTAATAGTTGTAGTAGTAATAGTAGTAGTAGTAATAGTAGTAGTAGTAGGTAATAGTAGTAGTAGTAGTAATAGTAGTAGTAGTAGTAGTAATAGTAGTAGTAGTAATAGTAGTAGTAGTAGTAGTATCAGTAGTAATAGTAGTAGTAGTAGTAGTATCAGTAGTAATAGTAGTAGTAGTAATAGTAGTAGTAGTAGTAATAATAGTAGTAGTAGTAGTGGTGGTAGTAGTAGTAGCAATAACAGTAGTTAATTGATTGACAGCTCCATAATCATTGTACTTCGAGGAGTACGCATGTATACACTAATTTTTATGTCTGCACATGAAGATGTCATGAAGATGTCAATTAAGATGTCATGAAGATGTCATGAGAAAATGAGTTTGTAGTTGTTAAAAACATCCAATATTGGCACACAGAACTAAATATTCTTTCAACTCCCTACGGAGCACAGATCTTCAACAACTTCTTCTAGCCCTTCCTCTTTCTTGCCATCCCTTCCACTTCTTTTCACGTCTTGCCTATCCTTTTAATATCAGCCTTCAGCTCTCTTCTCAAAGGAAACCGTTATATTACAAAATCCAGGTTTCCTATAGCAACTTCTTCCATCAGACATTTGCGTCGGTATAATTCTAAGGTTGGTTGCAAAGTTTCGCTACTGTGGAATTGATGGTTTTGCTACAATTCGCATTGGACTGTGGGCATGAGTTGTTGAACGGATTATAGAACATGTTCTTTGAGAGAGAGAGAAGATAGTGAACAGTTTAACATGGTAGCATGAAAGAATGGCAACAACAGCGCATCTTGTCAAAACTGGGGACATGAAGTTGTGATGAACGTCCGTTATATCTAACGTCAGCAGGCACTGCATTTGAAGATGACCATGATGGTGATTTTTAACTATTGTTAATTATAACTTGTGCCCGTGTGTTGTCGGGGTTAATTATATTCACTTGTGCTCGTGTGTTGTCGGGGTTAATTATATTCACTTGCGCCCGTGTGTTGTCGGGGTTAATTATATTCACTTGCGCCCGTGTGTTGTTGGGGATCACAAGGGAGCAAAGAATATCAACATTGCTACCTACAAGGCATATCAAAAGAAGCGACTGAAATAGTGACCTATGGAAGCTACCTTAGTAAATAAAAGACCTCGCTGAAATCGGATTGCTTGCCTAGTTGTATAATTGGCACACAATGTACAATCGTATACAACTTACAATGTACAATCAATACAAATCACAAATAGTGGTTTAGCAAGTGGTTAACAAAGAGTGTTCCAAGAAGAAGGAGAAGATTGGTTATTGGTTACTAAAAAGGAGTGTTCCAAGAAGAAGAAGAAGAAGAAGAAGATATTCACTTGTTATTTTTCTGCACACAAAATGATTCATAAAAATAATGATGAGTTATTACTTTCATTCTCATTATGTTATCCAGTAATTGCTCGAGGTTGCACTACAAGTCTCACAGGACTACCAGAAATAATACCACCACCGAACTGCTATGACTGGGAAGGCGCTTTATTCTGTGTATGTTCTACTCCTTTGTGTAACATAAAGGCATTAGGTGAGTTCACTCTCCTGTATGTAACATACATCCATTAGGTAAGTTCACTCTCCTTTATGTAACATACATCCATTATGTGAGTTCACTCTCCTGTATGTAACATACATCCATTAGGTAAGTTCACTCTCCTTTATGTAACATACATCCATTATGTGGGTTCACTCTTCTGTATGTAACATACATCCATTAGGTGAGTTTACTCTCCTGTATGTAACATACATCCATTATGTGGGTTTACTCTCCTGTATGTAACATACATCCATTATGTGGGTTCACTCTTCTGTATGTAACATACATCCATTAGGTGAGTTTACTCTTCTGTATGTAACATACATCCATTAGGTGAGTTTACTCTCCTGTATGTAACATACATCCATTAGGTGAGTTTACTCTCCTGTATATAACATACATCCATTATGTGGGTTCACTCTTCTGTATGTAACATACATCCATTATGTGGGTTTACTCTCCTGTATGTAACATACATCCATTATGTGGGTTCACTCTTCTGTATGTAACATACATCCATTAGGTGAGTTTACTCTCCTGTATGTAACATACATCCATTATGTGGGTTCACTCTCCTGTATGTAACATACATCCATTAGGTGAGTTTACTCTCCTGTATGTAACATACATCCATTATGTGGGTTCACTCTCCTGTATGTAACATACATCCATTATGTGGGTTCACTCTCCTGTATGTAACATACATCCATTATGTGGGTTCACTTCTATTCATTATTTATATTACGATGAGAATGATAAAGAAAGAACGCCTCGTTTCATATGTACAATAATGATGATACAATAATGATGATACAATAATGATGATACAATAATGATGATACAATAATGATGATACAATAATGATGATACAATAATGATGATACAATAATGATGATACAATAATGATAATACAACTTGATAAGTTTTAGCTTCAGCTTGGAATATCTTCATTGCATTCCGGACATGTCCATATGTGATCTGATCTCCTTCCAATATCAGCAACAGCAGTGCCTGTAGCACGATCCATCCACAACTTTCAGGGAAGGCGTGAAACATTTGGAAAATTTAGTCGATTTTATAAGATGAGCACAAGGAGTTTTTTTTACTAGAACCCCAGAGGAAGCAACGGAAGTAACCAATATGATCAACAAATAAACAGGGTACAGGTATTAAGAGCTTCCGAAAAAACAAATAGACAAACACGGACTCGAACCACTTACCCTAGTCCTTACGACACCAGTCGATTTTATACTAACGTGTTTTTCCAACTGTAAGTTTTTTTCATTAAAACTGTAATTTCTTTTTAACATTTCCGAGAACATAATTGATTTTGACTCATGTTAGCATTTGTCTCAAATTTCTTATTAAAAATTCCCGGGTGTTTTTTTTGTCATGTTTACATTTCTCACTGACAATGTCATTGTGTTTATGGGACAGTGCTGTTATAAAGCTCAGAGTTAGAAACATTTGCTGTCGATTTCCTCTATGAAATTACAGTTATTTTGTCGGTGAAAAATTAGGAAAAAAGGGAAAGGGGCGGTGGAGTCTTGTCGCATCTTTAAGTGAGACATCAGCTGTAAGAGGTTGAGAACCACTATTATAGACCAATAATCTGGTTATGTTTTATTTTAAATTATTGCAATGAATAAGAGAGAGAAAGAGAGAGAGAGAAACACGGAATAGATCTTAATTATAACTGATAGGATCAAGTATGGTGATCTCTCTGATGATAGAATCAAGTATGGTGATCTCTCTGATGATAGGATCAAGTATGGTGATCTCTCTGATGATAGGATCAAGTATGGTGATTTCTCTGATGATAGAATCAAGTATGGTGATCTCTCTGATGATAGGATCAAGTATGGTGATCTCTCTGAATGATAGGATCAAGTATGGTGATCTCTCTGATGATAGGATCAAGTATGGTGATCTCTCTGAATGACCTCTTCAACTCAGAATAGAAATGGGGCTACCGAAGAGAACTTCTGAACAGTAGTAGCAGTAGATTGTTAATCTTGTACTGCAATTTCATTATTTTTAATATTTCTCTCCTACTTCGTTTACTTGACACCAAAATGATGATGATGCTCATCCATCACGGGTGATGATGACCACAGTTTCCATCCAAGGGAATGTTCGATGGATGAAAGGGTGACTTGCACGATGATTTGCTTTAAAGTGAGAAAGAGTTGTGCAGTTCGTTGATCTCTCTCTCTCTCTCGTCCAATTCCTTCTACTTATTTTACACCAAAAACTAGTTAAACCACTCTTTGTGGTCTAGTTAAACCACTCTTTGTGGTCTAGTTAAACCACTCTTTGTGGTCTAGTTAAACCACTCTTTATGGTCTAGTTAAACCACTCTTTGTGGTCTAGTTAAACCACCCTTTGTGGTCTAGTTAAACCACTCTTTGTGGTCTAGTTATACCACTCTTTGTGGTCTAGTTAAACCACTCTTTGTGGTCTAGTTAAACCACTCTTTGTGGTCTAGTTAAACCACTCTTTGTGGTCTAGTTAAACCACCCTTTGTGGTCTAGTTATACCACTCTTTGTGGTCTAGTTAAACCAATCTTTGTGGTCTAGTTAAACCACTCTTTGTGGTCTAGTTAAACCACTCTTTGTGGTCTAGTTAAACCACTCTTTGTGGTCTAGTTAAACCACTCTTGTGGTCTAGTTAAACCACTCTTTGTGGTCTAGTTAAACCACTCTTTGTGGTCTAGTTAAACCAATCTTTGTGGTCTAGTTAAACCACCCTTTGTGGTCTAGTTAAACCACTCTTTGTGGTCTAGTTAAACCATTTTTTGTGGTCTAGTTAAACCACTCTTTGTGGTATGTATGTGATCTGCGTCTTAGAAATGAGTTTACTTTGCCAGTTATGTGTCTACAGACCAGTAAACCTTTTTCTGTATGTTTTTTTTTAAAATTCGGTGCAGCCTCATTTCGAAGAATACCAAAAAAACAGTTTTAGTTAAACATTTTTAAATAAAAATTTTTTTTAAAGTAAATAATAAATCTGA
This sequence comes from Arion vulgaris, assembly GCA_020796225.1. Taxonomy (NCBI): domain Eukaryota; kingdom Metazoa; phylum Mollusca; class Gastropoda; order Stylommatophora; family Arionidae; genus Arion; species Arion vulgaris. The sequence continues at coordinate 2,831,068 of CM036770.1, forward strand.
CTAAAGGTAATCCAATCCCCTAGGCGAGCCAGAGCACGGTCAGCCTTTGATATCGTGGTCAAAGTTTCCTTATCTACATCTCTCGGAGATTGGGTTGGCGTGTGTGTTCTACAGGTCATCAGCAGGATACACAATTTCATTTCTCGACCTTGCTAAGAAAGACTAACCCACCCCAACTCCGTCGGATACAGAGCCAGGAGAAGAGCACATCTTGTAGGCCTTAGTATTAGTATCAGTGGCGGCTCGGATCGTTTTGTTGGTGGGGCCAGACACAAATTTTCGGGAAAATCATTGCTTTGAGTTAGGTTATATTTTAATTTATTAAATAATAAAGACGCGTTACATATTATTTTTGGACGCTGAATACAGTTAAGGACAGTAGAACTCAAATATTAGACGTTGAATACAGTTACAGACAGTAGAACTCAAATATTAGACGCTGAATACAGTTACAGACAGTAGAACTCAAATATTAGACGTTGAATACAGTTAAAGACAGTAGAACTCAAATATTAGACGTTGAATACAGTTACAGACAGTAGAACTCAAATATTAGACGTTGAATACAGTTACAGACAGTAGAACTCAAATATTAGACGCTGAATACAGTTACAGACAGTAGAACTCAAATATTAGACGTTGAATACAGTTAAAGACAGTAGAACTCAAATATTAGACGTTGAATACAGTTACAGACAGTAGAACTCAAATATTAGACGTTGAATACAGTTACAGACAGTAGAACTCAAATATTAGACGCTGAATACAGTTACAGACAGTAGAACTCAAATATTAGACGTTGAATACAGTTAAAGACAGTAGAACTCAAATATTAGACGTTGAATACAGTTACAGACAGTAGAACTCAAATATTAGACGTTGAATACAGTTACAGACAGTAGAACTCAAATATTAGACGTTGAATACAGTTACAGACAGTAGAACTCAAATATTAGACGTTGAATACAGTTACAGACAGTAGAACTCAAATATTAGACGTTGAATACAGTTATGGACAGTAGAACTCAAATATTAGACGTTGAATACAGTTACAGACAGTAGAACTCAAATATTAGACGTTGAATACAGTTACAGACAGTAGAACTCAAATATTAGACGTTGAATACAGTTAAAGACAGTAGAACTCAAATATTAGACGTTGAATACAGTTACAGACAGTAGAACTCAAATATTAGACGTTGAATACAGTTACAGACAGTAGAACTCAAATATTAGACGTTGAATACAGTTACAGACAGTAGAACTCAAATATTAGACGTTGAATACAGTTACAGACAGTAGAACTCAAATATTAGACGTTGAATACAGTTACAGACAGTAGAACTCAAATATTAGACGTTGAATACAGTTAAGGACAGTAGAACTCAAATATTAGACGTTGAATACAGTTACAGACAGTAGAACTCAAATATTAGACGCTGAATACAGTTACAGACAGTAGAACTCAAATATTAGACGTTGAATACAGTTAAAGACAGTAGAACTCAAATATTAGACGTTGAATACAGTTACAGACAGTAGAACTCAAATATTAGACGTTGAATAAGTTACAACAAGAACTCAAATATTGACGTTGAATACAGTTACAGACAGAGAACTCTATTAGAGGAATCAGTTACAACCATCTCTTTGGTTGAAAGTTAAACACTCTTTGGGTCAGTTACAACGAAACTCAATTTGGGTCAGTTAGGACGAACTCAATATGTGACAGTTAATACACTTTGTGGTCTAGTAAACCAAATTTGTGGTCAGTTAAACCACTTGTGGTCAATATTAAAACCATCTTTGGTCTAGTAAACTCAAATTTGGTGTCAGTTAAACCCAAAACTCTTTGAGTTATACAGTTAAACAAACTCATATTGTGTTGAATCAGTTAAAGACAACTCTTTGGTGATCAGTTACAACAAAACTCAATTTAGAGTGAATCTAGTTAAACAGAGACTCTTTAGACGTGTCAGTTAAACAAAACTCTTTAGAGTGAATACAGTTAAACCATAAACTAATTTGACGTTGATACAGTTAAACACTCTTTGAGTTGATGTGACTAGAACTCTAGAAATGAGTTTACAGTTAGCAAGTTATTGATGTCTACAGACCAGTAAACCATTTTGATGTTGAATTTAAATCGTCAGAACTCATATTGAAGAATACTCAAAAAACTAAATATTAGTTAAACATTTTAAATAAACTAATTTTTTAGAGTTGAATAATAAACTGACTAAAAGGTAATCCATTCTAGCGAGCAGTAGAACTCAAATATTAGCTTGATAGTTACGAGGAACTCAAATTTGACTTGAATACATTCTGACAGACTCTATTGACGTGTGTTACAGTTATGACAGTAGAACCAAATTTAGACTTGATCATTACAGAAAGACTAAACCAAACTCGTGTAAGACCAGGAGAACAGTTACATCTGTAGGACTCAAATATTAGACAGTGTGCAGTTCGACGGATCGTCTATTAGACGTGAATACAAATTTCGACGGAATCAAATATTGCGTTGAGTTAGAAGTAACTTTAATATTATTGAATAAGTTAAGACAGTAGCTCACTTTATTTGGACGCTGAATACAGTTACAGACAGTAGAACTCAAATATTAGACGTTGAATACAGTTACAGACAGTAGAACTCAAATATTAGACGCTGAATACAGTTAAGGACAGTAGAAGTCAATGAAACAAGCAGCTGCTGAGAAAGAAATCTGCGACAAAATTACAAGTTAACTAGAAAGAAATGTTCAATCATCTGAAGTGTTGAATTTCTTAATGGAAAAATTGTTGAGTTAATTAATTGTCAAGTTCACCAGGGCTAACAATTATAGGTGATAGTTTTTATATATTGATTTCTTTCATTTCTTCCTCAGGGACTTCAACTGGCATGTCCTTAGACTACCTAGGTAAACTTGTTCGTTCAATTGTGTATGTTTTCTATTACAATTCTAATCTATCTTCTTGTCACTTTTTCTCACCTTCTCTTCATGTTTGTCATTCTCTTTTACATCCACCGCCAAGGTTAGTTACTTTCAAATTACATTTCTCATTTTCATGTCTACATGTTTGATTTACTGTGATAAAAACACTTACTCGTCATCGTGACAGTAATTTAAGTTTATATTAGATTGGGGAAGATCAATTGCGTTTGAATTAATTTGAAACAAAATGTTTTGTGAGGACGATAGCATCACCTCTGAGGTTCTGATAAAACATTTCTGAAACAATCAAGCCACAATTTTTTTTAAAAACTGTTGTTACTGCCTGTAGTACCATTGTTTAGGGCGGTCTAGGACAAGTGGGACGAGAGACTGAGGAATTTAATGACAGCATGGTTAGTGCAGTCGCCACGAAGCTGTTCAGGTTAGATTTTTTCATGTATGTCCACAATAGAAAAAAATCATTGGCCTTAACGTGAATTGAACACCGGTCTCCGGCATGGAAGCCGTGCTCTATCCATTCGACCAGACTACAATAACTATTGTAAAACGAATATGACTAGACATCTGCTCGGGCGGGAGGAGGGGGTGGAATTAAACATTAAACACCTATAGATCCATTCGGGTGAAACGGATTAGCCTAAGACGTAAGCGGATTAGTCTAAGACGTAAGCGGATTAGTCTAAGACGTAAGCGGATTAGTCTAAGACGTAAGCGGATTAGTCTAAGACGTAAGCGGATTAGCCTAAGACGTAAGCGGATTAGCCTAAGACGTAAGCGGATTAGCCTAAGACGTAAGCGGATTAGCCTAAGACGTAAGCGATCGCCTATTGACTCGGACTCAAGCGGGCTGTGGGTACAATTCCACACTCGACGTTCCACACGCAAGGAAAGGAATCGGTCCTCCTACCTCCTGCATGCTACGGTATACAAATATGAACTGACAGGCATTTAATACCTTATGGTATGAACAGGCTACGAACAATTTGATTTCTATTTGATCCTTTTGGAGGGGAGGGTGGGTTGCTGTAAGGTCGGTTAAACTAATTTATAACCAACTCTATTTTAATCGATCATTTTAAATGACAGAAGACAATCAGGTAAACAAAAGTCAAACCGATAGGTAAGTAAGTGTATTTTACATGTGGCAACATATTGATGGCAATTACTGACATCATACATAAATAAAATGTACAGCAGTGTACGAACTTCGTGTAGCGCCGGTGATCCAATGTACAGCAGTGTACGAACTTCGTGTAGCAACGGTGATCAAATGTACAGCAGTGTACGAACTTCGTGTAGCGCCGGTAATCAAATGTACAGCAGTGTACGAACTTCCTGTAGCAACGGTGATCAAATGTACAGCAGTGTACGAACTTCGTGTAACATCGGTGATCAAATGTACAGCAGTATACGAACTTCGTGTAACATCGGTGATCAAATGTACAGGAGTGTACGAACTTCGTGTAACATCGGTGATCAAATGTACAGCAGTATACGAACTTCGTGTAACATCGGTGATCAAATGTACAGGAGTGTACGAACTTCGTGTAACATCGGTGATCAAATGTACAGCAGTATACGAACTTCCTGTAGCACCGGTGATCAAATGTACAGCAGTATACGAACTTCCTGTAGCACCGGTGATCAAATGTACAGCGGTATACGAACTTCGTGTAGCACCGGTGATGGTTCCAGGTGTAAGTTTGAAGATTGTGAAAATGTTTCTAGGAATTTTATTTAAATCTTGTGAATGAATTTGACCCAGACAACGGTTTCCAAAAGATTATTTTATGTTCTCAACTTGAACATGTAACCTGTTGTTTATTGTCTATCTTCGATATACTTAGGAATTTGATCTCATCTACAATGAAAGCAAGAATCAGGACCGTGCTGTGCTATGATACAGAGAGGCGGCCGCATCAGGCGGTACGTAATGGGGGCAGCATAAGCAGCAAAACTAAAATTACAATTGAAGGTTATTTTAAAGAAAAAAGATTTAAGGTGCGGCATTTTGAAGACTTGCATCATACTGAGAAAATATACCGCTCGGTCCTGGCAGGAATCTCTGAAAAAAATATCCCGATCTAGGTTTATAATGTGTTATCATATATATGTAATAGTAAGCTTGTTCCAATGGAAATTTCCGATTTACCAACTGAGCTGGAAGGTCTTCTGTTACTGTGGTCTGTGACTAGACTAAACGTCGAATATTTCATGTTGACATTTGTTATATACACAAGGTCTCATAACCTTTGTCCTTAACTGCGGAGTGTTACACAATGAGAAATTAACAATTTAAATTACCTTCAAGCATACTTATGTTGCTCGTTACACAATGAGAAATTAACAATTTAAATTACCTTCAATGCATACTTATGTTCTTTCTTTGTTTGTTGTGTGATTCATAGTGCAACAGCGTTGAACAACTGTCTAGTTCAGTGTTTCGTAGCTTAGTTTGTACAAGACGGCAATTTGCTTACTTGAATCCTACACTTCGATATGTGGAACATGTCAAGATCTACTTGTTGTCACTGATTTCAGAATACTGTAGTTGTTGTTGGGGAGAATTGTCTGTGGAACATGTCAAGATTTGCTTGCTGGTACTGCTGTCATAATACAGTAGTTGTTGTTGGGGAGAGTTGTCTGTAGAACCTTTTCGAAATCTGCTTGTTGTCACTGCTGTCAGAATACAGTAGTTATTGGGGAGAGTTGTCTGTGCAGAAAGGGCCATGTCAGAAATTCTGCTTAAATGTTGTCACTGCTGTCAGAATACAGTAGTTGTTGGGGAGAGTTGTCTGTAGAACATGTCAAGATCTGCTTGTTGTCACTGCTGTCAGAATACAGTAGTTGTTGGGGAGAGTTGTCTATAGAACATGTCAAAATCTGCTTGTTGTCACTGCTGTCAGAATACAGTAGTTGTTGGGGAGAGTTGTCTGTGGAACATGTCAAGATCTGCTTGTTGTCACTGCTGTCAGAATATAGTAGTTGTTGGGGAGAGTTGCGCCTGAATTTATTAAAGTTACGTAAATGTAAATCAATTATCTGTGATCCTCGCGGGTGTGCCGCAATGTTTGCTTCAACTAAGTTCTGCAAGGACACGTTTCTTCTTGATCTGCTTCTTCTTTGCGGTCGCTATTTTGATGATTATTAAACCTTCGACTTAGATGCGCTCTTATAATGAAGTCGGCTGTTGTCTGGAGCTCATCTCTGAAGGACAGGTTTGAAACATCAAGTCATTGAAGAAGTGGCTTGTTATAAGAATGTGCTCTGGATTGATTATGAGTTATTAAACTGACTTCATAGTACTCCTGGCAGACTCATCGGTCTGTCCTAGCAGATGTTGAAGTTCCCCTGCTAGTTCTCCTGACTCGCTGGTTAAACATACTTCTCATTCTGTTTCTCAAACATCCAGGTCTGCTTATACATCGTGTAATACTCCATCTTATTTATAATGAGATAAGTGATCGTTAGAAAATAGTCAAATCAACCCGATTAGAAGCGTGCATTGCACCTTTATTCTACAGAAACCAAACAATAACAATATACAAAGTGTGCAATATACAAATGTGTAATGTACAAGTGTGCAATATACAAGTGTGCAATATACAAGTGTGCAATGTACAAGTGCGCAATATACAAGTGTGCAATATACAAGTGTACAATGTACAAGTGTGCAATATACACGTGTGCAATGTACAACTGTGCGATGTACAAGTGTGCAATATACAAGTGTGCAATATACAAGTGTGCAATATACAAGTGTGCAATATACAAATGTGCAATATACAAGTGTACAATGTACAAAGTGTGCAATGTACAAAGTGTGCAATGTACAAAGTGTGCAATATACAAGTGTGCAATACACAATTGTGCAATATACAAGTGTGCAATATACAAGTGTGCAATATATAAGTGTGCAATATACAAGTGTGCAATGTACAAAGTGTGCAATATACAAGTGTGCAATGTACAAAGTGTGCAATGTATAAAGTGTGCAATATACAAAGGGAATGACTAGAAGCAAAATCTTCCACAGATTCTGCAATGAAATTCTTTTACAGTCGAATGAATGAGGTCTGTGTTCGTTTTCGTAAGAACATTCTTAATTTGTATTTATTAATTATTCTTGCATTCTTACTACAGTAGCAGGAAGTAAACCGGTGTCAACATCGGCACCAGTATCAGGTGGACAATCACCAACAGCACCAGTAGCTGGGGGACAATCACCAGCAGCTCCAGTAACAGCAGCTACCACTGCTTTAACATCCACAGCAACACCAACTACCACACGTGAGTACTTTTACTACAACATGTTGCTACTATTACCATTTTTCATAAAAATCATTTTTATCATTACCATTTGCAAACCGTTTAGAAAGCAATGGCAAACTATTGAACGTATAAGTGGTGCCTAGAAAATCAACGACTGGCTTACTGTGGTTGAAGGCGATATCCTAAAAAGGATATGCCAGGATTTTATTTGTCATGGTTGTTGTAATAAGCTTGGAAGAAGGACTTTGATAAACTAGACACGGGAAAGTGTTACCAAATGTAAGGTGGATGATACAAATATAATTATGACGTCTCTGTTTTTCGATTTCTTCTTCTATCTTCAACTTCCCCCCTTCAGTACAGACTTCAGCAATGAGATATGCCTTTCTTCAAGTTTCCACCTTCAGTACAGTCTTCAACACTGAAGTATGCCTTTCTTCAACTTTCCCCTTCAGTACATTCAACACTGAGATATGCTTTCTTCAACTTTCCCTCTTCAGTACAGTCTTCAACTTTCCCCCTTCAGTACAGTCTTCAACTTTCCCCCTTCAGTACAGTCTTCAACAATGAGATATGCCTTTTAATGTGTCCTAAATAACTTAATTGTCTAATAATTCTGTGAGTACTACTGATCTGGCACGATGACAAGACAAGAAGAGAAGCATTTGTTTGTTTGTTTTTGTGCGATATGGACAAGGCCAGGTATAGAACAGTATTGATTGATTGATTGATTGATTGATTCTTTCTTTCTTTTGTCCTTCTCTGTGTTTTTATTTCTTGCCTTAATGCGTAGCAGGTTTAACTGATGATCAGTTTTCGAGATAGTGCACACTCGGTCGCTTGATATGATGTGGTAGTGTGGAGTTTTAAGATGTCTGTAACTCTATAAATCCATCTGTTTCTTGATCTGCCCCTTTCTCGTGATGATTCCATTTTCAAGTTGTACACGCTGTTGCAACTGGTGTATTCGGGTTCATTCTCACTAAGTGGCCAAACCATTTGAGTCTCTGTTTTTCAATGAATCTAATAGCAGGTATTGTTCCTACTGTTCTTTGAATTTCTTCATTTCTTATATGGTCTTTTCTTGTTTTATTTACCGCTATCTTCAAGCATCTCATTTCATATGTGGTATGTTTTGTTAACTTATTTCAATAATGGCTGCTGTTTGTTTTCTACATGAAGCAGTAGAACATCACAAAATTTCACTTTTGAACATGTTTTTGATAATACTTGATATATAATTCTCACATAGTCAACAAACTTCAATCACTCAACAAGCTAGTGAACGTGAAACCTACACACAAATGTAGCGATGCAGCAGAGCAAGTGCCATCTTCTCTACGATAGTTGCTACAAAACATAATCATTTACAATCTAGAAATCAGCACAATCAGATGATGTACATTAGCTGTTTATTTCAAATTTTGACTTTGTTGTTACAGGAAGCAGTGCCACATCAACAAAAGCTCCTATTCCTACACCCAGAGGTTAGTTATCACCACTATTTAACAACTATCATCGATATCATTATTAACAACTATCATCTATATCATTATTAACAACTATCATCGATATCATTATTAACATTGTCAAGCTCCTACTCCTACACCCAGAGGTTAGTTATCACCACTATTTAACAACTATCATCGATATCATTATTAACAACTATCATCTATATCATTATTAACAACTATCATCGATATCATTATTAACATTGTCAAGCTCCTACTCCTACACCCAGAGGTTAGTTATCACCACTATTTAACAACTATCATCGATATCATTATTAACAACTATCATCGATATCATTATTAACATTATCATTTGTGAAGACTTTGTGGCGTAGAGGTTAGATGCTCGCCTCTAGTTCCAAAGGTATTCAGTTTGCTCCCCTCGTGGAGACACCGGGAAAGTTTGTCAGAGATCCCTTATCTCAATGTAGATGAGATCGAGTTCATAATCCTATCGGAGACGGACGATAAAACGTAGGTCCAGTGCTCAATTTGAGCACTAAAAGAAACCTTGAGAGTTCAAAATCAAGAAGAACAGGCTGGAAAGTCGCTGCCCGGGCAAAATTCATTATAAAGATTTTGTTTTTAATTTCTACAGAATATTTTCACAATTATCACCATTTTCAAAATGACATGGGCGACCTCACGGATGCTTTTTAGTTTGTGCACTGTTGCTGAGATCTTCTTATGTGTGCAAGAGCTTGACGACCTAACTGTTTGATGAAGATATTAAAATAGACTTTGCATCAATAGAACAATTTAAGGAGTTTAGAATTATACAATGTACAAGTAGAGCTGGTTGCTTTGAGGGGCAGAGAGAAAAGTGTGTTTAACCAGCGAGCAACATAAACCATCAGTATGCATTCCCTGCGAAATCTGTTGTGGGAAACTGAGCCCATATGAGTATACCCGGAGTACTATAACGTCAGTTCATTAACCAATAACCAATAACCATTTTAAAACATACTACGAGCCAGTGAATCGTCTCTGAAGGACGAAAGAGTTAAGGAAGAGTCGTCCTACAGCTCTATTGTCGGAGTATAACTTATTCTAAAGAATAACATAGGGAACCGAGGTTCTCCATCCATTTAAGTGACCAGACCATTTTAAGAATATCACCTGATAGACAATTCTGACATTCACAAACGTATTGTTTTTTTCATTAGCTCACACTCCGGGACAACCAAAGTCTAAACACGAGACGTTTACAAATCTTGTTTATAAACCTTGTTTTCTTACTGCAGTTGTGAACTACCCGATCCAGTGTATTGATTGTCGGAACTACTTTAACAGTACATACTACAGCTGGTGCCCTGGAAATGGATCAGCCGTAATCAGTCAGGTTTACTCTGGTGATTGTCAAGGACCTTGTTTCACACGGAGTGACATCAACGACAAATTACGTAAGTTTTAATTGTGTCTTTTAAGGCAATAACTTTTATTAAGGCAATAACTTTAGTCATTTCTTTGTAGAACTTTTTTCTTTGAGGATTTCTGTGGCAATGATGTTTCTTGCTCCAAAGGGAATCGGTTTGCTCCCTCGTAGAGCCGTGAGGATATTTTCCAGAGATCCTGATCTCAGTGTAGGAGATCGAGTTCCTAGTCCTATCAGACGGACGATAAAATGTAGGTCCCGTGTTCAAGTTGAGCATATAAAAGAAACCTTGAGAGTTCAAAATTGAGAAGAACAGGCTGGAAAGCCGATGATCTGGCAAAATTGAGAAGAACAGGCTGGAAAGCCGATGATCTGGCAAAATTGAGAAGAACAGGCTGGAAAGCCGATGATCTGCAAAATTGGAAGAACAGGCTGAAAGCCGATGATCTGGCAAAATTGAGAAGAACAGGCTGGAAAGCCGATGATCTGGCAAAATTGAGAAGAACAGGCTGGAAAGCCGATGATCTGGCAAAATTGAGAAGAACAGGCTGGAAGCCGATGATCTGCAAAATTGGAAGAACAGGCTGGAAAGCCGATGATCTGGCAAAATTGAGAAGAACAGGCTGGAAAGCCGATGATCTGGCAAAATTGAGAAGAACAGGCTGGAAAGCCGATGATCTGAAAATTGAAGAACAGGCTGGAAAGCCGATGATCTGGCAAAATTGAGAAGAACAGGCTGGAAAGCCGATGATCTGGCAAAATTGAGAAGAACAGGCTGGAAAGCCGATGATCTGGCAAAATTGAGAAGAACAGGCTGGAAAGCCGATGATCTGGCAAAATTGAGAAGAACAGGCTGGAAAGCCGATGATCTGGCAAAATTGAGAAGAACAGGCTGGAAAACCGATGATCTGGCAAAATTGAGAAGAACAGGCTGGAAGCCGATGCTCTGCAAAATTGAGAAGAACAGGCTGGAAGCCGATGCTCTGCAAATTGAGAAGACAGGCTGTTTTAACCATCTTCTAAAAATTATGTGGAGTCACTCGCCGGTGCTAGGAGAGTTCTGCACTGTCGCTTAGATCTTCATGTGTAAGAAGAGATCAGATTACTCACCGAAGTGCAATCATGATTGTCCTATGAATCAATCAATTAATTAGTTACAACGGTTGTAACAATAATCTTGACAGTAACAATATAATCTTGAACCAGAGACAATCCGATGTAGTAAAATCGGTTAAAGACTGCTGTAAAACTGAAACAGCAGTAGGTCAATGAGTTGGGCCGGTCACGTTGTTCAGATGTTTGTAAACGCATCCCAAAACAGTTGATGTATTGCGAACTTAAAGTGGGCAGACGTTCAGCTGGTGGGCAGAAAAAACGCTTTAAAGACACTCTTACAGTGTCTCTGAAATGCTTCGATATAGACACCACGTGCTGGGAATCCATGACGCAAGATCGCCAAATATGGCGCTGTAACAACACAAGAGGAACCCGCATTGCTGAGAATCGTTAAGGCCCAGAGAAAACGAGCTACGCGAAAAGACAGAACACACAACACCCACATTTCTAGTCTTGATAATGTATGCCCCACCTGGTAGGATTGTGTTCTAATACTGGACTCTACAGTCACCTCCGCCTACACCAGAGAGTGTAGCAGCACGTCTAAGACTGTTGTCATCATCGCTTGCGATGGACGGCGGCTAAAACTTAAACAAAAGAGAACATTAGTTGTCTACCTTTACTTTTGCGAAACCGTATTTACTATATAGCTATTATTAGTATTATACCTCGCCCGCGCGGTGCCGGGCACGCAGGAAGCAACGAATAGTACCACTGCAACCTACAAGGCATGTCGTAAGCGGCTGATGTGGACCTAGGAGCTCTCAGTAAATAAAAGCATCGCGAAATCGGATGTGCTCACCTCTTGAAACGCATAACTGGCACAACGAACAATCACTCTGGCCCCCCCCCCCCCCCCCCCCTCAGTGTAGGGAGATCGAGTTCCCAGTCTATCAGACGGACGATAAAATGTAGGTCCGTGTTCAAGTTGAGCATATAAAAGAAACCTTGAGAGTTCAAAATTGAGAAGAACAGGCTGGAAAGCCGATGATCTGGCAAAATTGAGAAGAACAGGCTGGAAAGCCGATGATCTGGCAAAATTGAGAAGAACAGGCTGGAAAGCCGATGATCTGGCAAAATTGAGAAGAACAGGCTGGAAAGCCGATGATCTGGCAAAATTGAGAAGAACAGGCTGGAAAGCCGATGATCTGGCAAAATTGAGAAGAACAGGCTGGAAAGCCGATGATCTGGCAAAATTGAGAAGAACAGGCTGGAAAGCCGATGATCTGGCAAAATTGAGAAGAACAGGCTGGAAAGCCGATGATCTGGCAAAATTGAGAAGAACAGGCTGGAAAGCCGATGATCTGGCAAAATTGAGAAGAACAGGCTGGAAAACCGATGATCTGGCAAAATTGAGAAGAACAGGCTGGAAAGCCGATGCTCTGGCAAAATTGAGAAGAACAGGCTGGAAAGCCGATGCTCTGGCAAAATTGAGAAGAACAGGCTGTTTTTAACCATCTTCTAAAAATTATGTGGAGTCACTCGCCGGTGCTAAGGAGGAGTTCCTGCACTGTCGCTTAGATCTTCATGTGTAAGAAAGAGATCAGATTACTCACCGAAGTGCAATCATGATTGTCCTATGAATCAATCAATTAATTAGTTACAACGGTTGTAACAATAATCTTGACAGTAACAATATAATCTTGAACCAGAGACAATCCGATGTAGTAAAATCGGTTAAAGACTGCTGTAAAACTGAAACAGCAGTAGGTCCAAGTGAGTTGGGCCGGTCACGTTGTTCAGATGTTTGGTAAACGCATCCCAAAACAGTTGATGTATTGCGAACTTAAAGTGGGCAGACGTTCAGCTGGTGGGCAGAAAAAAATGCTTTAAAGACACTCTTAAGTGCTCTGAAATGCTTCGATATAGACACCACGTGCTGGGAATCCATGACGCAAGATCGCCAAATATGGCGCTGTAACAACACAAGAAGAACCCGCATTGCTGAGAATCGTTAAGGCCCAGAGAAAACGAGCTACGCGAAAAGACAGAACACACAACACCCACATTTCTAGTCTTGATAATGTATGCCCCACCTGTGGTAGGGATTGTGTTCTAATACTGGACTCTACAGTCACCTCCGCCTACACCAGAGAGGTGTAGCAGCACACGTCTAAGACTGTTGTCATCATCGCTTGCGATGGACGGCGGCTAAAACTTAAACAAAAGAGAACATTAGTTGTCTACCTTTACTTTTGCGAAACCGTATTTACTATATAGCTATTATTAGTATTATATACCTCTCGCCCGCGCGGTGCCGGGGCACGCAAGGAAGCAACGAATAGTACCACTGCAACCTACAAGGCATGTCGTAAGAAGCGGCTGATGTAGGACCTAGGGAAGCTACTCTAGTAAATAAAAGCATCGCAGAAATCGGATGTGCTCACCTACTTGTAAACGCATAACTGGCACAACGAACAATCACTCTTAGGCTCAGATCACATACAAACCACAAAGAGTGGTTAAGGAGGGTTCGATGTAGACCGTTCGAAGAAGAAGAAGATATTCCTCTCATACCTCTCTACCAGAGAGCCGCAGTAGCGTAGTTGTTAGTCAACTCGCTTATTATGCTACTGGTACAGGTTCAATGTGGTAGGCGATACCAGGACATTCTTGTCAGGTGTCCAAACCATTTAATCTGTTGTTCTTTAATGAATTGCATAACTGGTTTCACATCCAGTCTTCTTCTGATTTCTTCATTTAATGTTGTTCTTATTTTACACTAATGTACTTTGTTACCTACTTACTTTGTTACACCTAATATTACTTATTGTTACACCTATATTACTTATTGTTACACTAATATTACTTATTGTTACACCTATATTATTATTAACCTAATTATTATTTTACACCTAATATTACTTATTGTTACACCTAATATTACTTATTGTTACACCTAATATTACTTATTGTTACACCTAATATTACTTATTGTTACACCTAATATTACTTATTGTTACACCTAATATTACTTATTGTTACACCTAATATTACTTATTGTTACACCTAATATTACTTATTGTTACACCTAATATTACTTATTGTTACACCTAATATTACTTATTGTTACACCTAATATTACTTATTGTTACACCTAATATTACTTATTGTTACAACTAATATTACTTATTGTTACACCTAATATTACTTATTGTTACACCTACTATTACTTATTGTTACACCTAATATTACTTATTGTTACACCTAATATAACTTATTGTTACACCTAATATTACTTATTGTTACACCTACTATTACTTATTGTTACACCTAATATTACTTATTGTTACAACTAATATTACTTATTGTTACACCTAATATTACTTATTGTTACACCTAATATTACTTATTGTTACACCTAATATTACTTATTGTTACACTATATTACTTATTGTTACACTAATATTACTTATTGTTACACCTAATATTACTTATTACACTTATTGTTAGTTGTTACATCACTTAAAATGACATTAACTTACCTGCTACAGCTACACCTAATGATGTACATATTATCTGTTACACTCATAACTGCAATTTACCCTATAGTAAGTTAGTGTCAACAATTATAACTTATGTACAACAAAGCTATGTGTTATTATTACTTATTGTTACACCTAATATTACTTATTGTTACACCTAATATTACTTATTGTTATACCTAATATTACTTATTGTTACAACTAATATTACTTATTGTTACACCTAATATTACTTATTGTTACACCTAATATTACTTATTACAATGTTGTGTTTCCAGTTGTTGTACGAGGTTGCACTGCTTCACAAATGACATTCCCGAACCCATTACCTGCACACGGATGCTACACCTGGAATGATGCTACGGTATGTGTCTGTTACACATCAAACTGCAATTTAGGCCCTATAGGTAAGTTCAGGTGTCAAGACAATTGTATAAACCATGTAAACAACAAAAGCCATGTGTTCCATACAAAATTGTAGTAATTTGTTGCAATTATAAAATGTTGCAATTTGCATCTATAGATCCTCAGACATATTGCATCCTAAGACACATTGCATCCTAAGACACATTGCATCCTAAGACACATTGCATCCTAAGACACACTGCATCCTAAGACACAGTGTCTTTTAAGACACAGTGAATTCTAAGTTACAGCGATCCTAAAACACAGTAAAGTTTAAGACAATGGGTTATAAGTGCTAGAAGGTAATACGACACAGCGGAACCTAAGACTAAGTGAATTCAAAGACACAGTGAATTCTAAGACACAGTCAATTCTAAGACACATGCAACGAATAAGATGACAGAAGTTCGTGTCAGAAAAACCTGAGCTGACCAAGACCCTACTCCTCCTCCAAGAGATGCAACTTGTAATACATTAGATGACTGAGAAAAAACCTGAGCTGACCAAGATCCTACTACTCCTCCTCCAAGAGATGCAACTTGTAATAGATTAGATGACTGAGAAAAACCTGAGCTGACCAAGACCTACTCCTCTCCAAGAGATGCACCTTGTAATAGATTAGATGACTGAGAAAAACCTGAGCTGACCAAGACCCTACTCCTCCTCCAAGAGATGCAACTTGTAATATATTAGATGACTGAGAAAAACCTGAGCTGACCAAGACCCTACTCCTCCTCCAAGAGATGCAACTTGTAATAGATTAGATGACTGAGAAGAAACTGAGCTGACCAAGACTCTACTCCTCCTCCAAGAGATGCAACTTGTAATAGATTAGATGACTGAGAAGAAACTGAGCTGACCAAGACCCTACTCCTCCTCCTCCAAGAGATGCAACTTGTAATAGATTAGATGACTGAGAAGAAACTGAGCTGACCAAGACTCTACTCCTCCTCCAAGAGATGCACCTTGTAATACATTAGATGACTGAGAAAAACCTGAGCTGACCAAGCTCCTACTCCTCCTCCAAGAGATGCAACTTGTAATAGATTAGATGACTGAGAAAAACCCTGAGCTGACCAAGACTCTACTCCTCCTCCAAGAGATGCACCTTGTAATAGATTAGATGACTGAGAAAAACCCTGAGCTGACCAAGACTCTATCTACTCCTCCTCCAAGAGATGCAACTTGTAATAGATTAGATGACTGAGAAAAACCTGAGCTGACCAAGACTCTACTCCTCCTCCTCCAAGAGATGCAACTTGTAATAGATTAGATGACTGAGAAAAACTGAGCTGACCAAGACCTACTCCTCCTCCCAAGAGATGCACCTTGTAATAGATTAGATGACTGAGAAAAACCTGAGCTGACCAAGATCCTACTCCTCCTCCAAGAGATGCAACTTGTAATACATTAGATGACTGAGAAAAACCTGAGCTGACCAAGACTCATCTACTACCTCCTCCAAGAGATGCAACTTGTAATAGATTAGATGACTGAGAAAAAACCTGAGCTGACCAAGATCCTACTCCTCCTCCAAGAGATGCACCTTGTAATAGATTAGATGACTGAGAAAAACCTGAGCTGACCAAGATCCTACTCCTCCTCCAAGAGATGCACCTTGTAATAGATTAGATGACTGAGAAAAACCCTGAGCTGACCAAGACTCTACTCCTCCTCCAAGAGATGCACCTTGTAATACATTAGATGACTGAGAAAAACCTGAGCTGACCAAGATTCCTACTCTCCTCCTCCAAGAGATGCAACTTGTAATAGATTAGATGACTGAGAAAAACTGAGCTGACCAAGACCTACTCCTCCTCCAAGAGATGCAACTTGTAATAGATTAGATGACTGAGAAAAACCCTGAGCTGACCAAGATCCTACTCCTCCTCCAAGAGATGCAACTTGTAATAGATTAGATGACTGAGAAAAACCTGAGCTGACCAAGACTCTACTACTCCTCCTCCAAGAGATGCAACTTGTAATAGATTAGATGACTGAGAAAAACCTGAGCTGACCAAGACTCTACTACTCCTCCAAGAGATGCAACTTGTAATAGATTAGATGACTGAGAAAAACCTGAGCTGACCAAGACTCTACTCCTCCTCCAAGAGATGCACCTTGTAATACATTAGATGACTGAGAAAAACCTGAGCTGACCAAGACTCTACTCCTCCTCCAAGAGATGCAACTTGTAATAGATTAGATGACTGAGAAAAACCTGAGCTGACCAAGACTCTACTCCTCCTCCAAGAGATGCAACTTGTAATAGATTAGATGACTGAGAAAAACCTGAGCTGACCAAGACTCTACTCCTCCTCCAAGAGATGCAACTTGTAATAGATTAGATGACTGAGAAAAAACCTGAGCTGACCAAGACTCTACTCCTCCTCCAAGAGATGCACCTTGTAATACATTAGATGACTGAGAAAAACCTGAGCTGACCAAGACTCTACTCCTCCTCCAAGAGATGCAACTTGTAATAGATTAGATGACTGAGAAAAACCTGAGCTGACCAAGACTCTATCTACTCCTCCTCCAAGAGATGCAACTTGTAATAGATTAGATGACTGAGAAAAACCTGAGCTGACCAAGACTCTACTCCTCCTCCAAGAGATGCAACTTGTAATAGATTAGATGACTGAGAAAAACCTGAGCTGACCAAGACTCTACTACTCCTCCTCCAAGAGATGCAACTTGTAATAGATTAGATGACTGAGAAAAACCTGAGCTGACCAAGACTCTACTCCTCCTCCAAGAGATGCAACTTGTAATAGATTAGATGACTGAGAAAAACCTGAGCTGACCAAGACTCTACTCCTCCTCCAAGAGATGCAACTTGTAATACATTAGATGACTGAGAAAAACCTGAGCTGACCAAGACCATACTCCTCCTCCAAGAGATGCAACTTGTAATAGATTAGATGACTGAGAAAAACTGAGCTGACCAAGACTCTCTACTCTCCTCCAAGAGATGCAACTTGTAATAGATTAGATGACTGAGAAAAACCTGAGCTGACCAAGACTCTACTACTCCTCCAAGAGATGCACCTTGTAATAGATTAGATGACTGAGAAAAACCCTGAGCTGACCAAGACTCTACTCCTCCTCCAAGAGATGCAACTTGTAATAGATTAGATGACTGAGAAAAACCTGAGCTGACCAAGACTCTACTCCTCCTCCAAGAGATGCAACTTGTAATAGATTAGATGACTGAGAAAAACCTGAGCTGACCAAGACTCTACTACTCCTCCTCCAAGAGATGCAACTTGTAATAGATTAGATGACTGAGAAAAACCTGAGCTGACCAAGACTCTACTCCTCCTCCAAGAGATGCAACTTGTAATAGATTAGATGACTGAGAAAAACTGAGCTGACCAAGACTCTACTACTCCTCCAAGAGATGCACCTTGTAATACATTAGATGACTGAGAAAAAACCTGAGCTGACCAAGACTCTACTACTCCTCCTCCAAGAGATGCAACTTGTAATAGATTAGATGACTGAGAAAAACCTGAGCTGACCAAGACTCTACTACTCCTCCTCCAAGAGATGCAACTTGTAATAGATTAGATGACTGAGAAAAAACCTGAGCTGACCAAGACCCTACTCCTCCTCCTCCAAGAGATGCAACTTGTAATAGATTAGATGACTGAGAAAAACCTGAGCTGACCAAGACTCTACTCCTCCTCCAAGAGATGCAACTTGTAATAGATTAGATGACTGAGAAAAACCTGAGCTGACCAAGACCTACTCTCCTCCAAGAGATGCAACTTGTAATAGATTAGATGACTGAGAAAAACCTGAGCTGACCAAGACTCTCTCTCCTCCAAGAGATGCAACTTGTAATAGATTAGATGACTGAGAAAAACCTGAGCTGACCAAGACTCTACTCCTCCTCCAAGAGATGCAACTTGTAATAGATTAGATGACTGAGAAAAACCTGAGCTGACCAAGACTCTATCTACTCCTCCTCCAAGAGATGCAACTTGTAATAGATTAGATGACTGAGAAAAACCTGAGCTGACCAAGACTCTACTACTCCTCCAAGAGATGCACCTTGTAATACATTAGATGACTGAGAAAAACCTGAGCTGACCAAGACTCTACTCCTCCTCCAAGAGATGCAACTTGTAATAGATTAGATGACTGAGAAAAACCTGAGCTGACCAAGACTCTATCTACTCCTCCTCCAAGAGATGCAACTTGTAATAGATTAGATGACTGAGAAAAACTGAGCTGACCAAGACCTACTACTCCTCCTCCAAGAGATGCAACTTGTAATAGATTAGATGACTGAGAAAAAACTGAGCTGACCAAGACTCTACTCCTCCTCCAAGAGATGCAACTTGTAATAGATTAGATGACTGAGAAAAACTGAGCTGACCAAGACTCTCTCCTCCTCCAAGAGATGCAACTTGTAATAGATTAGATGACTGAGAAAAACCTGAGCTGACCAGACTCTACTCTCCTCCAAGAGATGCACCTTGTAATACATTAGATGACTGAGAAAAACCCTGAGCTGACCAAGATCCTACTCCTCCTCCAAGAGATGCAACTTGTAATACATTAGATGACTGAGAAAAACCTGAGCTGACCAAGACCCTACTCCTCCTCCAAGAGATGCAACTTGTAATAGATTAGATGACTGAGAAAAACTGAGCTGACCAAGACCTACTACTCTCCTCCAAGAGATGCAACTTGTAATAGATTAGATGACTGAGAAAAAACCTGAGCTGACCAAGATCCTACTCCTCCTCCAAGAGATGCAACTTGTAATAGATTAGATGACTGAGAAAAACTGAGCTGACAAGATCCTACTGCTCCTCCAAGAGATGCAACTAATAGATTAGATGACTGAGAAAAACTGAGCTGACCAAGATCCTACTCCTTCTCCAAGAGATGCAACTTGTAATAGATTAGATGACTGAGAAAAACTGAGCTGACCAAGATCCTCCTCCTCCAAGAGATGCAACTTGTAATAGATTAGATGACTGAGAAAAACTGAGCTGACCAAGATCCTACTCCTCCTCCAAGAGATGCAACTTGTAATAGATTAGATGACTGAGAAAAACCTGAGCTGACCAAGATCTACTCCTCCTCAAGAGATGCACTTGTAATAGATTAGATGACTGAGTGGTGACCCAAAACAGTAGAGATAAAGAAGAGCATTAAAAGCCTGTTCCAAATCAGTCTTTCATCTCTTTTTTATTCTGAGAACGAGCTCCATATCGATCACTCTCTAACACCTTGTGTGATTAGATGTGATCAAAAGCCTAGACGATCTACCTCTACCAGTTATGCACCTTTCAAGTAGGCTGGAACATCCGATTTCTGCTGCACCTTGTATATTGTGATGGTAGCTTCCAGGTCCTACCTCAGTCCCTCTTAGACATGCCTTGTAAGTTGCATTGGTACTATTCTTTGTGAATAAAGTGTTTCAAATGATGATAAAGTAGTTCTGGGTCTTCATTGATTCAACTCTCTCTCCTCCTCGTCTGCGTTCGTATATGAATTGGCGTCAGCCATGACACCGGTATGGCGCTTCTATTTCTGAGAGCTGCTTTACCATTTGACTGGTCTCTGCCATGCAAAGGCGCCTTCGCCACTCAGAGGTGCATTCTTATCACTCTGCTCAGCCTATGACCTCCTGAGTTTGAAGAGGCAGAAAAATACACGCCATTCTTTCTCATTCTTGGCATCCTCTGATGTTGTGTTCAGCTGTGATTCATTTCCTTTCAGTTCTTGTTCTACTATTCTACTCAGACGTTTGGGTCTTCCACGTTTTGTTTATCTTCCTTTCAACTTTCATCACATCCAGTACTAGAATCAATGATTCTGTAGACCTCTCTCCTCAAAGTGAATAGGTAATGTCTTAGCTGCTGCGAAATAAAGATGTTTGACAGGATGGGATTCTAGTCCAAAGCAAACTCGCAAACTGGAGGACCAGGAACTATATTTAGTCTACTTCTCCACAGTGACCTGTCCGGACCTAGGTGACCCTTCTTGAATAATTTATAGTAATCACTGTAATCTTGGAACACAAACTATCCTCCAACTACAAGGTGATTGTCTGGTGGGGAGACTTCTCCTCCAAAGTGAGTCAAAATGTGATGACAAAATGAATAGTTGGATATATTGTGTTGTAACATCTTGGAACTGTCTTCTGTTTGAACAGTGTATCCCAAATAATCTCAGCTAGATGCTCATTTAACAGATGTCAACCAGCACCAGGTATTTTCTATTATTAGTTTTGTGTTGTTTAATACACTTTCTCTCTTTCCAATCATGATTTTTCTCAATAGCATCAGGATAAGAAGAGACTTCAAGAACTGCTTGCTGCACTTCTAAATAATCTTGTCAATCATTAGTTATCTCTGAGTGCCACCTTTCATGGACCCTTTAATAAACTATCAGATATAATACTGGGTTTAACGAAGATTTCGTCATATCTAAAATAAAATTAAAAGAAATTTTGTTGGTTTCAAAAACGTGTATCTAAAGATTCTTCTCTCTCTTCATTTACTTTAAAGATTAGGTGGAGTGTAGGGATCTGTGTGTCTTCTTCTAAGACACTTGTAAACTGTTATTTATTTCTTAAAGGCTATTGAGGCTGTCAGATCAACTTTCCTAGATCTTCCTTTAAGAAGATTGACCTGAGCAAACATAAACCATCATATGCATTCCTGCGAAATCTGTATGTGTGCGAAACTGAGCACATATGGTCTACCCGAGTACTATAACGTCAGTTCATTATCAATAACCATTTTAAAACATACTGCGTAGCCAGTAGAATCGTCTCTGAAGGACGAAAGATTAAGAGTCTTTTCTTGTTTTATTTACGTATCTTCAAGCATCTCATTTCATTGTGGTATGTTTTGTTAACTTATTTCAATAATGGCTGTTATTTTCTACTGAAGCTAGTGACATCACAGAATTTCACTTTTGAACATGTTTTTGATAATATTTGATATATATAATTCCCACATAGTCAACAAACTTCAATCAATCGACAAGCTAGTGGACATGAAACCTACACACAAATGTAGCGATGCAGCAGAGCAAGTGCCATCTTCTCTACGATAGTTGCTACAAAACATAATCATACAACTAGAAATCAGACAATCAGATGATGTACGACATTAGCTGCAATCAGATGATGTACGACATTAGCTGCAATCAGATGATGTACATTAGCTGTTTATTTCAAATTTTGACTTTGTTGTTACAGGAAACAGTGTCATATCAACAAAAGCTCCTACTCTTACACCCAGAGGTTAGTTATCACCACTATTTAACAACTATCATCGATATCATTATTAACATTGTCAAGCTCCTACTCCTACACCCAGAGGTTAGTTATCACCACTATTTAACAACTATCATCGATATCATTATTAACATTGTCATTTGTGAAGACTTTGTGGCGTAGAGGTTAGATGCTCGCCTCTAGTTCCAAAGGTATTCAGTTCGCTCCCTCGTGGAGACACCGGGAAAGTTTGTCAGAGATCCCTTATCTCAGTGTAGGTGAGATCGAGTTCATAATCCTATCGGAGACGGACGATAAAACGTAGGTCCAGTGCTCAATTTGAGCACTAAAAGAAACCTTGAGAGTTCAGAATCAAGAATAACAGGCTGGAAAGTCGCTGCGTGGGCAAAATTCATTATAAAGATTTTGTTTTTAATTTCTACAGAATATTTTCACAATTATCACCATTTTCAAAATGACATGGGCGGATGCTCTTAGTTTGTGCACTGTTGCTGAGATCTTCTTATGTGTGCAAGAGCTTGACCACCTAACTGTTTGATGAAGACATTAAAATAGACTTTGGATCAATAGAACAATTTAAGGAGTTTGGAATTGCACATTGTACAAGTAGAGCTGGTTGTTTTGAGGGGCAGAGAGAAAAGTGTGTTTAACCAGCGAGCAACATAAACCATCAGTATGCATTCCTGCGAAATCTGTTGTGGGAAACTGAGCACATATGGGTCTACCCGGAGTACTATAACGTCAGTTCATTAACCAATAACCAATAACCATTTTAAAACATACTACGAGCCAGTGAATCGTCTGTGGAGGACGAAAGAGTTAAGGAAGAGTCGTCCTACAGCTCTATTGTCGGAGTATAACTTATTCTAAAGAATAACATAGGGAACCGAGGTTCTCCATCCATTTAAGTGACCATACCATTTTAAGAATATCACCCGATAGACAATTCTGACATTCACAAACGTATTGTTTTTTTCATTAGCTCACACTCCGGGACAACCAAAGTCTAAACACGAGACGTTTACAAATCTTGTTTATAAACCTTGTTTTCTTACTGCAGTTGTGAACTACCCGATCCAGTGTATTGATTGTCGGAACTACTTTAACAGTACATACTACAGCTGGTGCCCTGGAAATGGATCAGCCGTAATCAGTCAGGTTTACTCTGGTGATTGTCAAGGACCTTGTTTCACACGGAGTGACATCAACGACAAATTACGTAAGTTTTAATTGTGTCTTTTAAGGCAATAACTTTTATTAAGGCAATAACTTTAGTCATTTCTTTGTAGAACTTTTTTCTTTGAGGATCTCTGTGGCAATGATGTTTCTTGCTCCAAAAGTAATCGGTTTGCTCCCTCGTAGAGCCGTGAGGATATTTTTCCAGAGATCCCTGATCTCAGTGTAGGGGAGATCGAGTTCCTAGTCCTATCAGACGGACGATAAAATGTAGGTCACGTGTTCAAGTTGAGCATATAAAAGAAACCTTGAGTTCAAAATTGAGAAGAACAGGCTGGAAAGCCGATGATCTGGCAAAATTGAGAAGAACAGGCTGGAAAGCCGATGATCTGGCAAAATTGAGAAGAACAGGCTGGAAAGCCGATGATCTGGCAAAATTGAGAAGAACAGGCTGAAAAGCCGATGATCTGGCAAAATTGAGAAGAACAGGCTGGACAGCCGATGATCTGGCAAAATTCGCAACAAAAATATAATAAATAAAATTCCTAAAACTGTTTTTAACCATCTTCTTCTTCTTCTTTTTCTTTGTGTTCGTTCTTTACGACCAATTTTAATCACTCTTTGTGATATGTTTGATCTTTGCCAAGAACGTGTATACGTTGCACATTGGTTTGGTAGGCACCTAAATGCATAGACTTCTACACGTTTAGGACATGTGCATCCGATTTCAGCCAAACATCCTTAGTCGCCTCTTACGACATGCATGGCAGGTAACAGTGGTTCTATTCTTTACATCCCAAATTTGGACCCGGTAACCACTCGGGCGTAACCATCTTCTAAAATTACATTAGAGTCACTCGCCGGTGCTAAGGAGGAGTTCCTGCACTGTCGCTTAGATCTTCATGTGTAAGAAAGAGATCAGATTACTCACCGAAGTGCAATCATGATTGTCCTATGAATCAATTAATTAATTAGTTACAGCGGTTGTAACAATAATCTTAATAGTAACAATATAGTCTTGAACCAGAGACAATCCGATGTAGTAAAATCGGTTAAAGACTGCTGTAAAACTGAAACAGCAGTAAGTGATTTGGGCCGGTCACGTTGTTCAGATGTTTGGTAAACGCATCCCAAAACAGTTGATGTATTGCGAACTTAAAGTGGGCAGACGTTCAGCTGGTGGGCAGAAAAAAACGCTTTAAAGACACTCTTACAGTGTCTCTGAAATGCTTTGATATAGACACCACGTGCTGGGAATCCATGACGCAAGATCGCCAAATATGCTGCTGTAACAACACAAGAGGAACCCGCATTGCTGAGAATCGTTAAGGCCCAGAGAAAACGAGCTACGCGAAAGACAGAAAAACAAAACCCCCTTTTGTCTTGATAAATGTTTTTCCCCCCTTGGGATTGTGTTCTAATCTGGGCTCTAAGTCACCTCCGCCTACCAGAGGGTTAGCGCAATCTGCTGTTTCATCATCGCTTGCGATGGACGGGGGTAAAAATTAAAAAAAGAACTTGTTTTCTACCTTTTTTTTGCGAAACCGTATTTCTATTGGGTATTATTATTTATTCCCTTTCCCCCCGGGGGGGGCAGAAGGGCAAAATGTCCACTGCCCAAAGGCTGTCGGGGGAAACGACTGATGTAGGGCCTGGGTACCCCAGTAAAAAAAAAGCATCCAAAAATCGGGTGTCCACCTTTTAAACCTCTCCCCGTACAATCCTCTTGGGGTCGATCCATCAAACCACAAGAGTCGCTTTTTTGCTACCCAGGTTCAATTTTACGTGAGTGTGAACATTTTTTCTCCCCGCCCCTTGGGTTTCCAGAAAAAACACGGGAAATAAGGTGACCCGTGATGTTGACCCATCCCATCGTTGCCAATGAAAATCGGACCAAAACCCTATTACATATTCCCTGGTTTAAAAAGGGTTCTTTTACTTACATTACATGGACAACTATCTGGGGATCTCACTACTAAACTTTTTCCATCTCTTAGCTTTCACCACCTTACATTGTTGACGTTTTCTACCCTTAATCTTTCTTCCACCTTACATCGTTCCCTTTTTATCCCTTTTAAACTTTCTTCCACCTTACATCTTCCTTTTCCCCACCCTAATCTTTCTTCCACCTTACATCGTTCCCCTTTTCATACCCTTTTAAACTTTCTTCCACCTTACATTATTCACGTTTTTATACCCTTAATCCCCACCCTTTTTTTCACGTTTCCTAAATTTTAAACTTTCTTCCACCTTACATTGTTTTCCCTTTTCTCCCTTAATCTTTCTTCCCCCCATTGTTACGTTTTCAACCCTTAATAATTCTTCCCCCTTTCATCGTTCGTTTCTCCCCTTTTGTCTTTCTTCCCCCTTACATCGTTCACGTTTTCTACCCTAAATTTTTTTCCACCCTTTCGTTTCCTTTTCCTTAAAATTTTCTTCCACCTTACATTGTTGGTTTTCATACCCTTTAAAATTTCTTATTCATTGTTCGTTTTCCCCTTTAAATTTCTTCCCCCCTTTTGTTGATTTTCATCCCTTTAAAATTTTTTTCCACCTTACATTGTTAACCATCCCCAATATTTTTTCCACCTTCATTGTTTACGTTTTCATTTAATATTTCTTTCACCTTTTATTGTTCCCTTTTCATATCCAAAAAATTTCTTCCCCCTTGTTCACGTTTTTATACCTTTAAAATTTCTTCCACCTTCTTTTTCCCTTTTCAATTTAAAATTTTTTTCACCTTTCATTGTTAGTTTTCATATTTTTTCTTCCACCCATTGTTCACGTTTCATACCCTTTAAAATTTCTTCCCCCCATCGTTCGTTTTCTCCTTAATCTTTTTTTCCCCCTTTCATTGTTCACGTTTTCATACCAATCTTTCTTCCACCTTTTTTCGTTTTATTTTAATCTTTTTTTCCCCCGTTGACGTTTTCATTCCTTTTAATATTTCTTCCCCCATTGTTGACGTTTCATACCCTTTTTAAAATTTTTTCCCCCTTAAACGTTCACGTTTTCTCCCTTTAAACTTTCTTCCACCTTTCATTTTCACGTTTTCAAACCCCTTTAAAATTTTTTTCCCCCTACTCTTCACGTTTCCTTACCCTTAAAATTTTTTTCCATTACATCGTTCCCCTTTTCTTTTCCCAAAATTTTTTTCCCCCTTACATCGTTCCCTTTTTATATTAAAATTTTTTTCCACCACATTTTGTTTTCTTTTAATCTTTCTTCCACCTTCTTTTCCGTTTCTACCTTTAATCTTTCTTCCACCTTACATTGTTCACGTTTTTATACCTTTTAAACTTTTTTCCACCTTTCATTGTTCACGTTTTCAAATAACCCTTAATTTTTTTTTTCCCTTTTTCCCATACATTGTTCGTTTTCATACCCTTAATTTTTCCCCCTTCATTTCGTTTTTTCCCTGTCTTTTTTCCTTTCTTTTTTCTCCCTTAAAATTTTTTTCCAAATTTTAAAGTTCCTTTTTAACCCTTTAAAATTTCTTCCCCCTTCATTGTTCCGCATCCCAAATTTTTTTCCCCTTCTTGTTGAGTTTTTTTTTTAATTTTTTTTTTATATTTTTACGTTTTCTATCTTTTTTTCCCCCTTACATTGTTCCCTTTTTATACCCTTTAAAATTTCTTCCCCCTTACATTGTTACGTTTTCATATTAATATTTTTTTCTACCTTCATTGTTGACGTTTTCTTTCCCCAAAATTTCTTCCCCCACATTGTTCCGTTTTCATACCCTTTAAAATTTCTTACCCATCGTTCCCTTTCTACTAATATTTCTTCCCCTTCATCGTTCACGTTTTTTCCCTTTATTTTTTCTCCTTACATTGTTGACGTTTCATACCCCCAATATTTCTTCACCACATTGTTCACGTTTTTATACCCAATTTTCTTCTCCTTCATTGTTCGTTTTCTACCCCTTAAAATTTTCTTCCACCTTCATCTTCACGTTTTTATACCCTTTAAAATTTCTTCCACCTTACATCGTTCCCTTTTCTCCCAATATTTCTTCCATTATCGTTCGTTTTTTCCCCTTAATATTTCTTCCACCTTACATTGTTATTTTCTACCCAATCTTTCTTACCTTACATCGTTGACGTTTTCATTCCTTTAAAATTTTTTTCCACCTTAAATTGTTCGTTTTCTACCTTTAAAATTTCTTCCACCTTTCTTGTTGGTTTTCATTTAATCTTTCTTCCACCTTCATTGTTACGTTTTCCCCTTTTAAACTTTTTACCTTACATCTTGGCTTTTTTATTCCTTTTAAAATTTCTTACCTTTTGTTGTCGTTTTTTACCCTTAATCTTTCTTCCACCTTACATTGTTCCCTTTTCATACCCTAATATTTCTTCCCCATTTTTCGTTTTCTTTTAAATATTTTTTCCCCTTCATCGTTCCCTTTCTACCCCCAATATTTCTTCCACCTTACATCGTTCGTTTTCATACCCAAAATTTCTTCCACCTTACATCGTTCGTTTTTTTACCCTTAATATTTCTTCCACCTTACATTTTCACGTTTTCATACCTTTTAAAATTTCTTCCCCCTTACATCGTTCGTTTTCCTTTTAAATTTTTTTCCCCCTTCATTATTCCCCCTCCTTTTTCTTCCACCTTACATTGTTCACGTTTCCTTTTAATCTTTTTTCCCCCCTTTTTTGTTTTCTATAATCTTTCCCACCCTTTTTCCGTTTTCATACCCTTTAAACTTTCTTCCCCTTACATTGTTCCCTTTTCCCTTTTTAAAATTTTTTCCCCCCACATCTTCCGTTTTTCATACCCTTTTGTCTTTCCACCCCATCGTTCTTTTCATACCCAAAATTTTCTTCCATTCTTTTCGTTTTTATCCCAAATTTTCTTCCCCCTTAATTTTGACGTTTTCTACCCTTAATATTTCTTCCCCCTTTCATTTTCCCTTTTCATCCAAAATTTCTTCCCCCTTACATTGTTGAGTTTTCATCCCCAATATTTTTTTCATTATATTTTCCCGTTTTTATATCCTTAATTTTCTTCCACCTTAATTTTCCCTTTTTTTTCCCTTAATATTTCTTCCACCTTACATTGTTCCGTTTCTACCCTTTAAAATTTTTTCACCTTACATTGTTGAGTTTTCATACCCTTAATATTTCTTCCACCTTACATTGTTAACGTTTTCATACCCTTTTTTTCTTCCCCCTTTCATCGTTCCGTTTTCATACCCCCAATATTTCTTCCCCCTTACATCGTTCCCTTTTTCCCCTTAAAATTTTCTTCTACCTTACATTGTTGACGTTTTTTATTAATATTTCTTCTACCCTTTCATTTTCTTTTTTACCTAATATTTCTTCCCCCTTACATTTTACTTTCATACCCTTAATATTTCTTCCACCTTCATTGTTGCGTTTTCATACCCCAATATTTCTTCCATTAATTTTGCATTTTTTCTTTTCCTTGCCAATTTTTTCTTTTTACCTTATTGTTTTCTTTCATACCCATTTTTTTCCCTTTTTGTTAGTTTTTTAAAAATTTTTTAAACATTTTCCTTTTTTTTTATTTTTTAATTCTTTTTACTTTTTTTCCTATTTTTTTCCCCCCTTCATTTTGTTTTCTTTAAAAATTTCTTCCCCCTTCATCGTTCCTTTTTACCCAATATTTCTTCCACCTTCATCGTTCCGTTTTCATTTTAATATTTCTTTTACCTTCATTGTTCTTTTTCCTTTTTTTCTTCTTTACATTGTTCGTTTTCCCCTTAATTTTCTTTATTTTCTTTTCCCCTTTTCATACCCTAATTTTCTTCCACCTTACATCTTCGTTTCATCCCTTTAAAATTTCTTCCCCCATCGTTCACGTTTTTTATACCCTTTAAAATTTTTACCTTACATCGTTCACGTTTTCATACCTTTTAAAATTTCTTCCACCTTACATTGTTTACGTTTTTTCCTTTTAAACTTTCTTCCACCTTACATCGTTGAGTTTTCTTCCTTTTTTTCTTCCCCTTAAATTGTTCACGTTTTCATCCCTTAAATTTTTTACCCTTTCATTGTTGACGTTTTCCCCACCCTTAATCTTTCTTCCACCTTAATTGTTCCGTTTTTTTCCCCTTTTAAACTTTCTTACCTTACATCGTTGACGTTTTTATTCCTTTAATTTTCTTCCCCCACATTGTTGATTTCCCTTTAATCTTTCTTCCCCATTTTTCCTTTTTATACCTTAATATTTTTTCCACCTTACATTGTTCGTTTTATACCCTTATTTTTTCCCCCTTTCATTTTGAGTTTCTATTTTAAACTTTCTTCCACCCATTGTTCACGTTTTTATACCCCAATCTTTTTTTTACCTTACATCGTTGGTTTTTTCCCTTTTTTTCTTACCTTACTTGTTGGGTTTTTATATTAATCTTTCTTCCCCCTTACATTGTTCCCTTTTCCCCTCCCTTAATAAAATTTTCATTTTCACGTTTTTTCCCTTAATAAATTTTTTTCCCCCCATCGTTCACGTTTTCATACCCTAATATTTCTTCCCCCCATCGTTCGTTTTCATACCCCTTTAAAATTTTTTTACCTTACATCGTTCGTTTTTATACCTAATATTTCTTCCCCCTTACTTGTTCCCTTTTCATACATAATATTTTCCACCTTTTCATCGTTCCCTTTTCATACCCCCTTTATTTCTTCCCCCACATTCTTCACGTTTTCATACCTTTAATCTTTCTTCCCCCTTTCATTGTTCCTTTAAAAAATTAAACTTTCTTACTTTAAATTTTTCGTTTTCATACCCCTTTAAACTTTCTTCCCCCATTGTTCCCTTTTTATACCCTTAATCTTTTTTACCTTACATTGTTCGTTTTATATTAAAATTTTTTCCACCTTTTCATCTTCCCTTTTCATACCCAGTCTTTCTTCCCCCTTTTTCATCGTTCCCTTTTCATACCCAAAAATTTCTTCCATTCATTGTTACTTTTCATACCCAAATTTTCTTCCACCTTCATTTTTATTTTATCCCTTTTTTTCTTACCTTACATTGTTCCTTTTTTAAAATTTTCTTCCCCCACTTGTTGAGTTTTCATACCCTTTAAAATTTCTTTTTTTATATTGTTCACGTTTTTTTTTAAAAATTTCTTCACCTTTTTTCCCTTTTCATACCTAATTTTTCACCTTTCATTGTTCACGTTTCTACCCCTTTAAAATTTTTTTCACCCATTGTTCGTTTTTTCCCTTTTTAAAATTTTTTTACCACATTTTTGTTTTTATCCCCTTAAAATTTTTTTCCACCTTTCATCGTTCACGTTTTTTCCCCTTAATTTTTCTTCCTTACTCTTCCGTTTTTTATAAAATTTTTTCATTTCTTGTTGACGTTTCCCTTTAAAATTTCTTCCCCATTTTCACGTTTTCTTCCTTTAAAATTTCTTCCACCTTACATTGTTCCCTTTTATCCCCAATATTTCTTCCCCCTTTCATTTTGATTTTCCCTACCTTTTTCTTCCATTTCATTGTTCCGTTTTCCCCTAATTAAATTTTTTCACCTTTTCATTGTTGACGTTTTCATACCCTTTAAAATTTCTTTCACCTTTTATTGTTCCCTTTTCTATCCAAAATTTTCTTACCTTACATTGTTCACGTTTTCATACCCTTTTAAAATTTCTTCCCCCTTACATTTTTCCCTTTTCATATTAATTTTCTTCTACCTTACATTGTTGACGTTTTCATACCCTTAATATTTCTTCCATCTTACATTGTTCACGTTTTCAATATTTTCTTCCATTTCATCGTTCGTTTCTCCTAATATTTCTTCCACCTTAAACGTTGCCCCACCCCTTTTTTTCTCCTTTCATTGTTGAAGTTTTCTACCCCAATATTTCTTCTACCTTAAATTTTCCGTTTTTATACCCTTTTAAAATTTCTTCTCCTTACATTTTCACCTTTTCATACCCTTAATATTTCTTCCCCACATCGTTCAGTTTCATCCCTTTAAAATTTTTTTTACCCCATCGTTCCCTTTTTATTCCCTAATTTTCTTTACCTTCATCGTTCCGTTTTCTACCCTTTAAAATTTCTTACCTTTTGCGTTTTCATTTCCCAATCTTTCTTCCCCCATCGTTGACGTTTCATTCCTTTAATATTTCTTCCATAAATTGTTCCCTTTTCATCCCTTTTTTTCTTCCACCACTTGTTTTTTTCATCCCCTTTAAACTTTCCACCTTACATTGTTCCCTTTTCTTTTAATCTTTCTTCCACCTTTCATCGTTGACGTTTTTATTCCTTTAATATTTCTTCCCCCTTACATTGTTGGTTTTTACCTTTTAAACTTTCTTCCCCCTTACATTGTTCCTTTTTTATTTAAAATTTCTTCCCCCTTTCATTGTTCCCTTTTCATAAAATTTCTTCCCCTTACATCGTTCACGTTTTTAACCTTTAAAATTTTTCCATTACATCGTTCACGTTTTTTTTTAATATTTCTTCACCTTCATCGTTCCCTTTTATACCCTTTTAAAATTTCTTCCCCCTTCATTGTTCGTTTTCATACATTTAAAATTTCTTCCACCTTACATCGTTCCGTTTTTTCCCTTTTAAAATTTTTTTCCCCCTTCAAATTCCCTTTTTATCCTTTAATCTTTCTTCCACCCATTGTTCACGTTTTCTTTCCCTTTAAACTTTCTTCCACCTTTCATTGTTCCCTTTTCATACCCTTAATCTTTTTTCCCACCTTACTTTTTCACGTTTTCATACCCTTAATCTTTCTTCCACCTTACATTGTTCGTTTCATACCCTTTTAAAATTTCTTACCTTACATCGTTCACGTTTTCATACCCAGTCTTTCTTCCACCTTACATCTTCCCCTTTTCCCCACCCTTTTTTTCTTCCCCACATTGTTCCCTTTTCATACCCTTTTAAAATTTTTCCCCCTTTCATTGTTGACGTTTTCATCCCTTTTTTCTTCCACCACATTGTTGTTTTCATCCCTTTTTTATTTTTTCCCCTTTTGACGTTTTCTACCCCTTTTTTTTTTCACCTTTTATTGTTCCGTTTTCTATCCTGTTTCTTCCACCTTAATTTCCTTTTACTTAATATTTTTTCCACCCTTTTTTTCACCCCCCTTAATATTTCTTCTCCCATTTTGCGTTTTCATTTTTTTCTTCCCCCTTACATTGTTCGTTTTCTACCCAATACTTAAAATGTTGTTTTCATTTTTTCTTCCCCTCGTTCGTTTTCATCCCAAAAATTTCTTCCACCTTACATCTTCCCTTTTCATACCCTTAATATTTCTTCCACCTTTCATTTTTCAGTTTCATCCTTTAAAATTTCTTCCCCCTTTTCGTTCACGTTTTTTACCCCTTTAAAATTTTTTTCCACCTTACATTGTTGACGTTTTCATTAATCTTTTTTCCACCTTCATCGTTGACGTTTTTATTCCTTTAATATTTTTTCCACCTTAAATTTTTCACGTTTTCATCCCTTAATATTTCTTCCTTTCATTGTTGATTTTTATACCCAATCTTTCTTCCCCCCTTTTTTTCCCTTTTTATCCTTAAAATTTTTTCCCCCTTTCATCGTTCGTTTTCATACCCCCAATATTTTTACCTTTATTTTTGACGTTTTTCCCTTTATTTTTTTTTACCTTACATCGTTGACGTTTTTATTCCTTTTTTTTCTTCCACAAATTGTTCCCTTTTCATCCCCCAATATTTCTTCCACCTTACATTGTTGAGTTTTCATCCCTTTTAAACTTTCTTCCCCCATTGTTCGTTTTCATACATAATATTTCTTCCCCCTTACATCGTTCGTTTTTATACCCTTTTAAAATTTTTCCCCCTTTCATTGTTGACGTTTTCTCCCTTAATCTTTCTTCCACCTTACATTGTTCCCTTTTTTTACCCCTTTAAATTTTTCCCCTTACATTGTTGACGTTTTCATCCCCAATCTTTCTTCCCCCTTTCATTGTTCCCTTTTCAACCCAAAATTTTCTTCCACCTTTTGTTCCGTTTTCCTTTTTTCTTTCCTTCATCGTTCCTTTTATACCCTTAATATTTCTTCCCCCAAACGTTCCCTTTTCATACCCTTTTTCTTCCACCTTCATCGTTCCCTTTTCATACCCAAAAATTTTTTTCCACCTTAAATTTTTCCCTTTTCATCATTTAAAATTTCTTCCCCCTTTCATCGTTACGTTTTTATTTAATATTTCTTCCCCCTTACATTATTCGTTTCATACCTTTTAAACTTTCTTCCCATTTTTCCTTTTATATTTTTCTTTTTTCCCCCCATTTTCCTTTTCACCCTTTTAAACTTTTACCCATTGTTCATTTTCCATCCCTTAATCTTTCTTCCACCTTACATTTTCTTTTTTCCCTTTTTTCTTCCACCTTTCATCGTTCCCTTATAATTTTCTTCCACCTTACATCTTCACGTTTTCTCCTTAATTTTCTTCCCCCTTCATTTTCGTTTTTTCCTTTTTCTTCCACCACATTGTTGAGTTTTATCCCTTTTTCTTCCCTTCATTGTTCCCTTTCATATTTTAAATTTTTTTTCCCCCCCTTGTTGGTTTTCAACCCTTTTTTTCTTTCACCTTTTTTGTTCGTTTTCTATCCTTAATTTTTTTACCAATTGTTCCCTTTTCATATTAATTTTTTCCCCCTTACATTGTTCGTTTTCATACCCTTTTTAAATTTTTTCTACCCATTGTTTAGTTTCATACCCTTTAAAATTTTTTTCCATTTCATTGTTCACGCATAACCCTTTTTTTCCCCCTTACATCGTTCCCTTTTCATACCCTTTAAAATTTTTTTCCACCTTAAACTTCCTTTATCCCAAAATTTTCTTCTCCCTTTTACTTTTTTTAAATTTTTCCTTTTCTTTTTTTTTCTTCTACCTTACATTGTTCACTTTTCCTTCCCTTAATATTTCTTCCACCTTTTATGTTCCCTTTTCATACCCTTAATATTTCTTCCCCACATCGTTCCCTTTTTTCCCTTAATATTTCTTCCACCTTAAACGTTCAAATTTTCATACCTAATATTTTTTCCCCCTTCATTGTTCGTTTTCTTTTTTTATTTTTTTTTCTGTTCGTTTTTTTTTTTTTTTCTTCACCTTAAATTTTCGTTTTCATACCCAAATTTTTTTCCCCTTTTTTGAGTTTTCATTCCCTTTTTCCACCTTCATTGTTCGTTTCTACCCTTTTAAACTTTTTTCCCCCTTCATCGTTGACGTTTTTATTCCTTTAATATTTTTCCACCTTACATTGTTGACGTTTTCATACCCTTAATCTTTCTTCCACCTTACATTGTTCCCTTTTCCCTCCCTTTTTTCTTCCCCTTACATTGTTCCCTTTTCATACCCTTAATATTTCTTCCACCACATCGTTCCCCTTTTCTACCCCAATATTTCTTCCACCTTACATCGTTCGTTTTCATACCCTAATATTTCTTCCACCACATCGTTCGTTTTTATCCCTTTAAAATTTTTTTCCCCCTTACATTGTTCACGTTTTCATACATTTAAAATTTTTCCCCCTTACATCGTTCCCTTTTCATACCTTTAAAATTTTTTTCCATTACATTGTTGACGTTTTCATCCCTTTTAAACTTTCTTCCCCCACATCGTTGGTTTCTTCCTTTAATTTTCTTCCCCCTTTAAAAAGTTCCTTTCTCCCTTTAATATTTTCCCTTTTCATTTTACTTTTCATTTCCCTTTAAACTTTTTTTCCACCCCAAAGTTCGTTTTCATACCTTAATATTTCTTCCCCCTTTAAAGTTACGTTTCTCCCTTTTTCTTCCCCGGCTTTTCATTTCCCCAAATTTTTCCCCCCATTGTTGTTGTTATTTAAATTTTTTTCCCCCCATGTTTTACGTTTTCATCCTAATTTTCTTCCACCTTAATTGTTGACGTTTTTATACCCTTAATTTTCTTCCACCTTTAAATTTTTGAGTTTTTATCCCAAAAATTTTTCCCTTTTTGGGTTTTTTCATACCCCTTTAAAATTTTTCCCCCTTACATGTTCCCTTTTCTCCCTTTAAATTTTTTTTTCCCCCCCCTTTTTTAAATTTTCCCAAAATTTTCCGCAATTTTTTCTTCCACCTTTACATCTTGACGTTTCCTACCCTTTTTTTCTTCCATTTCGTTCCCTTTTTATATTAATTTTCTTCCATTATATTGTTTACGTTTTCATACATTTAAACTTTTTTCCCCTTTTCATCGTTCACGTTTCATACCTTTAAAATTTCTTCCACCCATTTTCATTTCAACCCCTTTAAACTTTCTTCCACCCATTGTTACGTTTTTTCCCCTTTTATTTCTTCCCCCTTTCTTGTTGACGTTTTCTACCCATTTTCTTCCACCTTACATTGTTGAGTTTTCATACCCTTAATCTTTTTTCCACCTTACATTGTTCCCTTTCATCCCTTTAAAATTTCTTCCCCCTTTCATTGTTCCCTTTTCCCTCCCTTTTAAACTTTCTTCCACCCATTGTTCCCTTTTCTACCCCTTAATTTTCTTTCCTTACATTTTACGTTTTCCCTACCTTTAAACTTTTTCCACCTTACATTGTTGACGTTTTCATACCCCCAATATTTCTTCCACCCATCGTTCCCTTTTTCTCCTAATCTTTCTTCCACCTTACATTTTCCCTTTTTTCCCTTTTAAACTTTTTTTTTCCCCCTTTCATTGTTCCGTTTTTTTCCCCTTTTAAACTTTCTTCCACCTTACATGTTCACGTTTTTATCCCTTAATTTTTCCACCCATTGTTGACGTTTTCATCCCTTAATATTTCTTCCACCTTCATTGTTCCCTTCTCCCTTTTTTTTCCCCTTCTGTTGTTTCAACCCCCCAATCTTTCTTCCACCTTCCCTTTCTTTTTATAATATTTTTTCCCCTTAAATTTTCAGTTTTCATCCCTTTTTCTTTCTTCCACCTTACATTGTTGACGTTTCATACCTAATCTTTCTTCCCCCATTGTTCACGTTTTCATACCCTTAATCTTTTTTCCACCTTCATTTTCGTTTTCCACCTTTAAACTTTCTTCCCCCCTTGTTGCGTTTTTTTATCCCTTTTAAAATTTTTTTCCCCTACATCGTTCGTTTCCTACTTTTTTTCTTTCTTCCCCTTCATTGTTCGTTTTCATCCCCAAAATTTCTTCCATTCATTGTTGTTTTCATACCCTTTTAAACTTTTTTCCCCCTTTCATTGTTCCGTTTTCTACCCTTAATATTTCTTACCTTACATTGTTGACGTTTTTTATACCCCAATATTTCTTCCATTACATTTTCGTTTTCATTCCCCAATTTTCTTCCACCTTCATCGTTCGTTTTCATAATAATCTTTCTTCCCCCTTACATCGTTCCCTTTTCATACCCTTAATATTTCTTCCCCCTTACATTGTTCCGTTTTCTCCTTTTTTCTTTCTTCACCTTACATTGTTCCCTTTTCATACCCTTAATATTTCTTAACCTTACATTGTTCACGTTTTTCATACCCTTAATATTTTTCCACCTTACATTTCACGTTTCATACCCTTTAAAATTTCTTCCAAACCCTTTTTTTCCCTTTTAATTTTTTCCCCCAATTTTTTTTCCTTTTTTTCTTCCACCACATTGCTTTTCATCCCTTTTAAATTTTTTTTTTTTGTTGGGTTTTTATACCCTTAATATTTTCTTCCCCCCTTTCTTTTTTACCCAAACTTTTAATTTTCCCTTTTAATATTTCTTCCCCCTTAATTGTTACGTTTTCATCCCAAAATTTCTTCCCACATGTTCACGTTTTCTTCCCCTTTAAAATTTCTTCCCCCTTACATTGTTCCCTTTTCTCCCTTTTTTTCCATTAATGTTCGTTTTTATACCCTTAATATTTCTTCCATTAAAAATTTTTCCCTTTTCTTTTTTTAATATTTCTTCCACCTTACATTGTTCACGTTTTCAAAATTATTTCTTCCCCCTTACATTTTCGTTTTCATCCCCAATATTTCTTCCCCCTTTGTTGCTTTTTTCCCCTTTTTCTTCCCCCTTTTTTTCTTTTAAACTTTTTTCCAAATTTTTACGTTTTCATACCCCAAAATTTCTTCCACCTTAATTGTTCGTTTTATACCCTTTAAAATTTCTTACCTTTCATTGTTCCCTTTTCTTTTAATATTTTTCCACCTTTCATGTTCCGTTTTTCCCAAAATTTTTTTTTTCTTTTTCCTTTTTTGTTGACTTTTCATTAAACTTTTTCCCCCCATCGTTCGTTTTTATACCCTTTAAAATTTTTTTCCACCTTTTGTTCGTTTTTTTACCCTTTAAATTTTTTTCCACCCTTCATCTTCCCTTTCATACATTTAAAATTTTTTCCCCATTGTTCGTTTTCATTTAAAAATTTTCTTCCACCTTACATCGTTCCGCCCTACCCAAAACTTTCTTCCCCCTTAAATTTTTCCCTTTTCATACTTTAAAATTTCTTCCCCCTTACATTGTTCCGTTTTTTACCCCCAATATTTCTTCCCCCTTACATTGTTCCCTTTTCATACCCAAAATTTCTTCCCCACATCGTTCACGTTTTCCCCTTAATATTTCTTCCACCTTATATTGTTGACGTTTCTACCATATTTCTTTAAAACCACATCGTTCCCTTTTCTCCCTTTTAAACTTTCTTTCCTTATATTGTTGACGTTTTTATACCCTAATATTTCTTCCCCCCATGTTGCGTTTTTTTCCCCAAAATTTTTCCACCTTTCATTGTTCACGTTTTCTTTCTTTAAAATTTCTTCCCCCATTGTTCCCTTTTTTCCCTTTTTTCTTCCCCCTTCATCGTTCACGTTTCATACCCAAAAAATTTTTTCCCCCTTACATCGTTACGTTTTCTTTCCCAATCTTTCTTCCACCTTTTGTTACGTTTTTATACCCTTTAAACTTCTTCCACCTTACATTGTTCACGTTTTCTACCTTTAAACTTTCTTCCACCTTTCATCGTTGACGTTTTCTCCCTTAATCTTTCTTCACCTTCATTGTTCCCTTTTCTCCCTTTTAAACTTTCTTCCCCCTTACATCGTTCCCTTTTCTCCCCTTTAAAATTTCTTCCCCTTACATTTTCAGTTTTCCCAAAAATTTTTTTCCACCAATGGGTTCGTTTTCATCCTTTAAAATTTTTTTCCACCTTACATTGTTCCTTTTTTTTCCCCCTTTTTTCTTCCCCCATTTTCCGTTTTCCCCTTAATCTTTCTTCCCCTTTTCATTGTTCCCTTTTTCCCTTAATTTTCTTCCACCTTTCATTTTACGTTTTTATACCCCTTTAAAATTTCTTCCACCTTCTTTTTTCACGTTTTTGTATTTTTTCTTCCACCTTAAACGTTCCCTTTTCATACCCTTTAAAATTTTTTACCCCCATATTGTTCACGTTTTCTCCCAAAAATTTTTTTCCCCCTTTCATTGTTCACGTTTTTATACCCTTAATATTTCTTCCACCTTATATTGTTGACGTTTCATACCCTTTTTCTTCCACCTTACATTGTTCGTTTTTATACCCTTTTTTTCTTCCCCTTACATCGTTCCGTTTTCATATTTTTTTTCTTCCACCTTACATCGTTCCGTTTTCATACCCTAATTTTCTTCCCCCCTTACTTGTTCCCTTTTCTCCTTAATTTTCTTCCCTTTTTT
This sequence comes from Arion vulgaris, assembly GCA_020796225.1. Lineage (NCBI taxonomy): Eukaryota > Metazoa > Mollusca > Gastropoda > Stylommatophora > Arionidae > Arion > Arion vulgaris. The sequence continues at coordinate 2,870,230 of CM036770.1, forward strand.
GTTGCGTTTTCCTTCCCCTTAAATTTTTCCACCTTTCATCGTTCACGTTTTTATACCCCCAATCTTTCTTCCACCTTATATTTTTGACGTTTTCATACCCTTTATATTTCTTCCACCCATCGTTCCCTTTTCATCCCTTAAAATTTCTTCCCCCTTACATTTTCACGTTTTCATACCCCTTAAAATTTTTTTACCTTACATTGTTCGTTTTTTCCCCCAATATTTCTTCCACCTTACATCGTTCGTTTTCATAATTTTAAAATTTCTTCCACCTTACATCGTTTGTTTCTTCCCTTTAAATTTTTTCCACCTTCATTGTTCCCCCTTTTTTTTCCTTTCAGTTTATTTTCTTTTTTTTCCCCCTTCATGTTGGTTTTTTTTTAATTTTTTTATTACAGTTAGTTTTTATTCCCTTTTTTTTCATTACATTGTTGACGTTTCATACCCCTTTAAAATTTCTTTCCCTTCATTTTTAGTTTTATCCTAATATTTCTTCCACCCCAAATTTTTGAGTTTTTATACCCTTTTTTTTTTTTCCCTTTTTGACGTTTTTATCCCTTTAAAATTTTTTCCCTTTACATTGTTCACGTTTTCATCCTTAATATTTCTTCCCCCTTACATTGCCCTTTTCCCCTTAATATTTCTTCCCCCTTATATCGTTCACGTTTTTATACCTTTTAAAATTTTTTCCCCCCCTTTTATTGTTGACGTTTTCATACCCTAATCTTTCTTCCCCCCATCGTTGACGTTTTCCTATAATATTTCTTCCCACATTTTCCCTTTTCTACCCCTTTAAAATTTTTTTTTTACATTGTTCCCTTTTCCCTAATTTTCTTTTACTATATCGTTCACGTTTTCTACCCTTTTTTCTTACCTTATATTTTGACGTTTTTATCCCCTTTAAACTTTCACCTTTCTCGTTCAGTTTTCTACCCTTTTAAACTTTCAAATATTATATATTCTTTGGGCTTCCACCATTTACTTTTGAAGTGTTTTGGGGGGGAGGGGATCTTGTATGTGCTTCTTCTAATCTTTTTAACATTCTTTTCAAATGTTCTTGATTTCACTCCATCTTTTTTCTGGTCTTTTCTTTTTCTGTGCTCGTTATATTTTTGTGTGGGTCTTTGTGGTGGCGAATTTGGGCATTCTTTCAGGTGTCCCAAACCCCTTTAATCTGTTGTTCTTTATTAATTCATAACTGGTTTCCCTTCAGTCTTCTTCTGATTTCTTCATTTCTAATTTTGTCTCCCATTGTTTCACCTAATTTACTTATTGTTACCTAATATTACTTTTTTATAATTTATTATTTACACCTAATATTACTTTTGTTAACCCATTTTTCATTTTACACCTAAAATTTTTATTTTCACCCCAATTTTTTTATTTTTCACCTAATAATTTTTTTCCTAATTTCTTTTTTTTTCCTAATTTTTTTTGTTACATTTTTTATTGTTACCCTAATTTACTTTTTTATACCCAATTTTTTGTTACCCTAATATTACTTAGTTAAACCCAATTTACATTGTTCAAAATTTTTTATTTTTAAAATTTAATTTTTTTTTACACCTAATATTACATTTTTTTTTTACTTTTTTTCAACTAAATTTCTTATTTTTCACCTAATTTCTTTTTTTTGCCCCAATTTATTTTTGCACCCACTTTTTTTTTTGTTACCCAATATTACTTATTACAATGTTGTGTTTCCAGTTGTAATTTGAGGTTGCACTGCTTCACAAATGACATTCTGGAAACCATTACCTGCAGACGGATGCTACACCCGGAATGATGCTACGGTATGTGTCTGTTCCACATCAAACTGCAATTTAGGCCCTATAGGTAAGTTCAGGTGTCAAGACAATTGTATAAACCATGTAAACAACAAAAAGCCATGTGTGTCCACACAAAATTGTAGTAATTTGTTGCAATTATAAAATGTTGTAATTTGCATCTATAGATCATCAGACACTGTGCATCCTAAGACACATTGCATCCTAAGACACATTGCATCCTAAGGCACATTGCATCCTAAGACACATTGCATCCTAAGACACAGTGAATTCTAAGTTACAGTTATCCTAAAACACAGTAAAGTTTAAGACAATGGTTTAAGCTGCAGAAGGTAATCGACACAGCGGAACCTAAGACTAAGTGAATTCAAAGACACAGTGAATTCTAAGACACCGTGAATTCAAAGACACAGTAAATTCTAAGACACCGTGAATTCTAAGACACATTGAATTCTAAGACACAGTGTATTCTAAGACACATGCAACGAATAAGATGACAGAAGTTCGTGTCAGAAAAAACTGAGCTGACCAAGACTATACTCCTCCTCCAAGAGATGCAACTTGTAATAGATTAGATGACTGAGGAAAAAACTGAGCTGACCAAGACCCTACTCCTCCTCCAAGAGATGCAACTTGTAATAGATTAGATGACTGAGAAAAAACCTGAGCTGACCAAGATCCTACCCTTCCAAGAGATGCACCTTGTAATAGATTAGATGACTGAGAAAAACCTGAGCTGACCAAGATCCTACTCCTTCTCCAAGAGATGCACCTTGTAATAGATTAGATGACTGAGAAAAAACCTGAGCTGACCAAGATCCTACTCCTTCTCCAAGAGATGCAACTTGTAATAGATTAGATGACTGAGAAAAAACCTGAGCTGACCAAGATCCTACCCTTTCCAAGAGATGCACCTTGTAATAGATTAGATGACTGAGGAAAAAACTGAGCTGACCAAGATCCTACTCCTCCTCCAAGAGATGCAACTTGTAATAGATTAGATGACTGAGAAAAAACCTGAGCTGACCAAGATCCTACTCCTCCTCCAAGAGATGCAACTTGTAATAGATTAGATGACTGAGAAAAAACCTGAGCTGACCAAGATCCTACTCCTCCTCCAAGAGATGCAACTTGTAATAGATTAGATGACTGAGAAGAAACTGAGCTGACCAAGATCCTACTCCTCCTCCAAGAGATGCAACTTGTAATAGATTAGATGACTGAGAAAAAACTGAGCTGACCAAGACCCTATCTACTCCTCCTCCAAGAGATGCACCTTGTAATACATTAGATGACTAAGAAAAAACTGAGCTGACCAAGATCCTACTACTCCTCCTCCAAGAGATGCAACTTGTGACTACATTAGATGACTGAGAAAACTGAGCTGACCAAGACCCTACTCCTCCTCCTCCAAGAGATGCAACTTGTAATAGATTAGATGACTGAGAAAAACCCTGAGCTGACCAAGACTCTACTCCTCCTCCAAGAGATGCAACTTGTAATAGATTAGATGACTGAGAAAAACCTGAGCTGACCAAGATCCTACTCCTCCTCCTCCAAGAGATGCACCTTGTAATAGATTAGATGACTGAGAAAAACCTGAGCTGACCAAGATCCTACTCCTCCTCCTCCAAGAGATGCAACTTGTAATAGATTAGATGACTGAGAAAAACTGAGCTGACCAAGATCCTACTCCTCCTCCTCCAAGAGATGCAACTTGTAATAGATTAGATGACTGAGAAGAAACTGAGCTGACCAAGATCCTACTCCTCCTCCAAGAGATGTACCTTGTAATAGATTAGATGACTGAGAAAAACTGAGCTGACCAAGACTCTACCCTCCTCCTCCAAGAGATGCACCTGTAATAGATTAGATGACTGAGAAAACTGAGCTGACCAAGACTCTACCTCCTCCTCCAAGAGATGCACCTTGTAATAGATTAGATGACTGAGAAAAACTGAGCTGACAAGACTCTACCTCCTCCAAGAGATGCACCTTGTAATAGATTAGATGACTGAGAAAAACCTGAGCTGACCAAGACTCTATCTACTCCTCCAAGAGATGTACCTTGTAATAGATTAGATGACTGAGAAAAAACTGAGCTGACCAAGACTCTATCTACTCCTCCAAGAGATGTACCTTGTAATAGATTAGATGACTGAGAAAAACTGAGCTGACTAAGACTCTATCTACTCCTCCAAGAGATGTACCTTGTAATAGATTAGATGACTGAGAAAAACTGAGCTGACTAAGACTCTATCTACTCCTCCAAGAGATGCACTTTGTAATAGATTAGATGACTGAGAAAAACTGAGCTGACCAAGACTCTATCTACTCCTCCAAGAGATGTACCTTGTAATAGATTAGATGACTGAGAAAAACTGAGCTGACCAAGACTCTATCTACCCTCCAAGAGATGTACTTGTAATAGATTAGATGACTGAGAAAAACTGAGCTGACTAAGACTCTATCTACTCTCCAAGAGATGTAACTTGTAATAGATTAGATGACTGAGAAAAAACTGAGCTGACCAAGACTCTACTCCTCCTCCTCCAAGAGATGCAACTTGTAATAGATTAGATGACTGAGAAAAACCCTGAGCTGACCAAGACTCTACTCCTCCTCCAAGAGATGCAACTTGTAATAGATTAGATGACTGAGAAAAACCTGAGCTGACCAAGATCCTACTCCTCCTCCAAGAGATGCACCTTGTAATAGATTAGATGACTGAGAAAAACCTGAGCTGACCAAGATCCTACTCCTCCTCCTCCAAGAGATGCAACTTGTAATAGATTAGATGACTGAGAAAAAACCTGAGCTGACCAAGATCCTACTCCTCCTCCTCCAAGAGATGCAACTTGTAATAGATTAGATGACTGAGAAGAAACTGAGCTGACCAAGATCCTACTCCTCCTCCAAGAGATGTACCTTGTAATAGATTAGATGACTGAGAAAAAACTGAGCTGACCAAGACTCTACTCCTCCTCCTCCAAGAGATGCACCTTGTAATAGATTAGATGACTGAGAAAAACCCTGAGCTGACCAAGACTCTACTCCTCCTCCAAGAGATGCACCTTGTAATAGATTAGATGACTGAGAAAAACCCTGAGCTGACCAAGACTCTACTCCTCCTCCAAGAGATGCACCTTGTAATAGATTAGATGACTGAGAAAAACCCTGAGCTGACCAAGACTCTATCTACTCCTCCAAGAGATGTACCTTGTAATAGATAAGATGACTGAGAAAAAACTGAGCTGACCAAGATCCTACTCCTCCTCCTCCAAGAGATGCAACTTGTAATAGATTAGATGACTGAGAAAAAACCTGAGCTGACCAAGATCCTACTCCTCCTCCTCCAAGAGATGCAACTTGTAATAGATTAGATGACTGAGAAGAAACTGAGCTGACCAAGATCCTACTCCTCCTCCAAGAGATGTACCTTGTAATAGATTAGATGACTGAGAAAAAACTGAGCTGACCAAGACTCTACTCCTCCTCCTCCAAGAGATGCACCTTGTAATAGATTAGATGACTGAGAAAAACCTGAGCTGACCAAGACTCTACTCCTCCTCCTCCAAGAGATGCACCTTGTAATAGATTAGATGACTGAGAAAAACCCTGAGCTGACCAAGACTCTACTCCTCCTCCAAGAGATGCACCTTGTAATAGATTAGATGACTGAGAAAAACTGAGCTGACTAAGACTCTATCTACTCCTCCAAGAGATGTACCTTGTAATAGATTAGATGACTGAGAAAACTGAGCTTGACCAAGACTCTATCTACTCCTCCAAGAGATGTACCTTGTAATAGATTAGATGACTGAGAAAAACTGAGCTGACCAAGACTCTATCTACTCCTCCAAGAGATGTACCTTGTAATAGATTAGATGACTGAGAAAAACTGAGCTGACCAAGACTCTATCTACTCCTCCAAGAGATGCACCTTGTAATAGATTAGATGACTGAGAAAAACCCTGAGCTGACCAAGACTCTATCTACTCCTCCAAGAGATGTACCTTGTAATAGATTAGATGACTCAGAAAAAATGAGCTGACTAAGACTCTATCTACCCTCCAAGAGATGTACCTTGTAATAGATTAGATGACTGAGAAAAACTGAGCTGACAAGACTCTATCTACTCCTCCAAGAGATGTACCTTGTAATAGATTAGATGACTGAGAAAAAACTGAGCTGACCAAGACTCTACTCCTCCTCCAAGAGATGCAACTTGTAATAGATTAGATGACTGAGAAAAACTGAGCTGACCAAGACTCTACTCCTCCTCCAAGAGATGCAACTGTATAGATTAGATGACTGAGAAAAACCTGAGCTGACCAAGATCCTACTCCTCCTCCTCCAAGAGATGCAACTTGTAATAGATTAGATGACTGAGAAAAAACCTGAGCTGACCAAGATCCTACTCCTCCTCCTCCAAGAGATGCAACTTGTAATAGATTAGATGACTGAGAAAAACTGAGCTGACCAAGATCCTACTCTCCTCCTCCAAGAGATGCAACTTGTAATAGATTAGATGACTGAGAAGAAACTGAGCTGACCAAGATCCTACTCCTCCTCCAAGAGATGTACCTTGTAATAGATTAGATGACTGAGAAAAAACTGAGCTGACCAAGACTCTACTCCTCCTCCTCCAAGAGATGCACCTTGTAATAGATTAGATGACTGAGAAAAACCTGAGCTGACCAAGACTCTACTCCTCCTCCTCCAAGAGATGCACCTTGTAATAGATTAGATGACTGAGAAAAAACTGAGCTGACCAAGACTCTACTCCTCCTCCAAGAGATGCACCTTGTAATAGATTAGATGACTGAGAAAAACCCTGAGCTGACCAAGACTCTATCTACTCCTCCAAGAGATGTACCTTGTAATAGATAAGATGACTGAGAAAAAACTGAGCTGACCAAGACTCTATCTACTCCTCCAAGAGATGTACCTTGTAATAGATTAGATGACTGAGAAAAACTGAGCTGACCAAGACTCTATCTACTCCTCCAAGAGATGTACCTTGTAATAGATTAGATGACTGAGAAAACTGAGCTGACTCAAGACTCTATCTACTCCTCCAAGAGATGCAAACCTTGTAATAGATTAGATGACTGAGAAAACTGAGCTGACCAAGACTCTATCTACTCCTCCAAGAGATGTAATTTGTAATAGATTAGATGACTGAGAAAACTGAGCTGACCAAGACTCTATCTACTCCTCCAAGAGATGTACCTTGTAATAGATTAGATGACTGAGAAAAAAATGAGCTGACCAAGACTCTATCTACTCTCCAAGAGATGACCCTTGTAATAGATTAGATGACTGAGAAAAAACTGAGCTGACCAAGACTCTATCTACTCCTCCAAGAGATGCACCTTGTAATAGATTAGATGACTGAGAAAACCCTGAGCTGACTAAGACTCTATCTACTCCTCCTCCAAGAGATGCAACTGTAATAGATTAGATGACTGAGAAAAACTGAGCTGACCAAGACTCTACTCCTCCTCCCCCAAGAGATGCAACTTGTAACAGATTAGATGACTGAGAAAAACTGAGCTGACCAAGACTCTACCCTCCTCCAAGAGATGCAACTTGTAATACATTAGATGACTGAGAAAAACTGAGCTGACTAAGACTCTATCTACTCCTCCAAGAGATGTACCTTGTAATAGATTAGATGACTGAGAAAAACTGAGCTGACTAAGACTCTATCTACTCCCCCAAGAGATGTACCTTGTAATAGATTAGATGACTGAGAAAAAACTGAGCTGACAAGACTCTATCTACTCCTCCAAGAGATGTACCTTGTAATAGATTAGATGACTGAGAAAAACTGAGCTGACCAAGACTCTACTCCTCCTCCAAGAGATGCAACTTGTAATAGATTAGATGACTGAGAAAAACCCTGAGCTGACCAAGACTCTACTCCTCCTCCAAGAGATGCAACTTGTAATAGATTAGATGACTGAGAAAAAACCTGAGCTGACCAAGATCCTACTCCTCCTCCTCCAAGAGATGCACCTTGTAATAGATTAGATGACTGAGAAAAACCTGAGCTGACCAAGATCCTACTCCTCCTCCTCCAAGAGATGCAACTTGTAATAGATTAGATGACTGAGAAAAAACCTGAGCTGACCAAGATCCTACTCCTCCTCCTCCAAGAGATGCAACTTGTAATAGATTAGATGACTGAGAAGAAACTGAGCTGACCAAGATCCTACTCCTCCTCCAAGAGATGTACCTTGTAATAGATTAGATGACTGAGAAAACTGAGCTGACTAAGACTCTATCTACTCCTCCAAGAGATGTACCTTGTAATAGATTAGATGACTGAGAAAAACTGAGCTGACCAAGACTCTATCTACTCCTCCAAGAGATGTACCTTGTAATAGATTAGATGACTGAGAAAAACTGAGCTGACCAAGACTCTATCTACTCCTCCAAGAGATGTACCTTGTAATAGATTAGATGACTGAGAAAAACTGAGCTGACCAAGACTCTACCCTCCTCCAAGAGATGCAACTTGTAATAGATTAGATGACTGAGAAAAACTGAGCTGACCAAGACTCTACTCCTCCTCCAAGAGATGCAACTTGTAATAGATTAGATGACTGAGAAAAAACCTGAGCTGACCAAGATCCTACTCCTCCTCCAAGAGATGCACCTTGTAATAGATTAGATGACTGAGAAAAACCTGAGCTGACCAAGATCCTACTCCTCCTCCTCCAAGAGATGCAACTTGTAATAGATTAGATGACTGAGAAAAAACCTGAGCTGACCAAGATCCTACTCCTCCTCCTCCAAGAGATGCAACTTGTAATAGATTAGATGACTGAGAAGAAACTGAGCTGACCAAGATCCTACTCCTCCTCCAAGAGATGTACCTTGTAATAGATTAGATGACTGAGAAAAACTGAGCTGACCAAGACTCTACTCCTCCTCCTCCAAGAGATGCACCTTGTAATAGATTAGATGACTGAGAAAAACTGAGTGACCAAGACTCTACTCCTCCTCCAAGAGATGCACCTTTTAATAGATTAGATGACTGAGAAAACTGAGCTGACCAAGACTCTACTCCTCCTCCAAGAGATGCACCTTGTAATAGATTAGATGACTGAGAAAAACCCTGAGCTGACCAAGACTCTATCTACTCCTCCAAGAGATGTACCTTGTAATAGATAAGATGACTGAGAAAAAACTGAGCTGACCAAGATCCTACTCCTCCTCCAAGAGATGCAACTTGTAATAGATTAGATGACTGAGAAAAACTGAGCTGACCAAGATCCTACTCCTCCTCCTCCAAGAGATGCAACTTGTAATAGATTAGATGACTGAGAAGAAACTGAGCTGACCAAGATCCTACTCCTCCTCCAAGAGATGTACCTTGTAATAGATTAGATGACTGAGAAAAAACTGAGCTGACCAAGACTCTACTCCTCCTCCTCCAAGAGATGCACCTTGTAATAGATTAGATGACTGAGAAAAACCTGAGCTGACCAAGACTCTACTCCTCCTCCTCCAAGAGATGCACCTTGTAATAGATTAGATGACTGAGAAAAAACTGAGCTGACCAAGACTCTACTCCTCCTCCAAGAGATGCACCTTGTAATAGATTAGATGACTGAGAAAAACCCTGAGCTGACCAAGACTCTATCTACTCCTCCAAGAGATGTACCTTGTAATAGATTAGATGACTGAGAAAAACTGAGCTGACCAAGACTCTATCTACTCCTCCAAGAGATGTACCTTGTAATAGATTAGATGACTGAGAAAAACTGAGCTGACTAAGACTCTATCTACCTCCAAGAGATGTACCTTGTAATAGATTAGATGACTGAGAAAACTGAGCTGACTAAGACTCTATCTCTCCTCCAAGAGATGCACCTAGTAATAGATTAGATGACTGAGAAAACTGAGCTGACCAAGACTCTATCTACCTCTCCAAGAGATGTACCTTGTAATAGATTAGATGACTGAGAAAAACTGAGCTGACCCAAGACTCTATCTACTCCTCCAAGAGATGTACCTTGTAATAGATTAGATGACTGAGAAAAACTGAGCTGACTAAGACTCTATCTACTCCTCCAAGAGATGTACCTTGTAATAGATTAGATGACTGAGAAAAACTGAGTGACCAAGACTCTACTCTCCTCCAAGAGATGCAACTTGTAATAGATTAGATGACTGAGAAAAACTGAGCTGACCAAGACTCTACTCCTCCTCCAAGAGATGCAACTTGTAATAGATTAGATGACTGAGAAAAACTGAGCTGACCAAGATCCTACCCTCCTCCTCCAAGAGATGCACTTGTAATAGATTAGATGACTGAGAAAACTGAGCTGACCAAGATCCTACTCCTCCTCCTCCAAGAGATGCAACTTGTAATAGATTAGATGACTGAGAAAAACTGAGCTGACCAAGATCCTACTCTCCTCCAAGAGATGCAACTTGTAATAGATTAGATGACTGAGAAGAAACTGAGCTGACCAAGATCCTACTCCTCCTCCAAGAGATGTACCTTGTAATAGATTAGATGACTGAGAAAAACTGAGCTGACCAAGACTCTACTCCTCCTCCAAGAGATGCACCTTGTAATAGATTAGATGACTGAGAAAAACCCTGAGCTGACCAAGACTCTACTCCTCCTCCAAGAGATGCACCTTGTAATAGATTAGATGACTGAGAAAAACCCTGAGCTGACCAAGACTCTACTCCTCCTCCAAGAGATGACAATTTGTAGATTAGATTAATGATGAGAAAAACTGAGCTGACTAAGACTCTATCTACTCCTCCAAGAGATGTACCTTGTAATAGATTAGATGACTGAGAAAAAACTGAGCTGACAAGACTCTATCTACTCCTCCAAGAGATGTACCTTGTAATAGATTAGATGACTGAGAAAAACTGAGCTGACCAAGACTCATCTACTCCTCCAAGAGATGCACCTTGTAATAGATTAGATGACTGAGAAAACTGAGCTGACTAAGACTCTATCTACTCCTCCAAGAGATGCACCTTGTAATAGATTAGATGACTGAGAAAACTGAGCTGACTAAGACTCTATCTACCCTCCAAGAGATGTACCTTGTAATAGATTAGATGACTGAGAAAAACTGAGCTGATCAAGACTCTATCTACTCCTCCAAGAGATGTACCTTGTAATAGATTAGATGACTGAGAAAAACTGAGCTTGACTCAAGACTCTATCTACTCCTCCAAGAGATGTACCTGTATAGATTAGATGACTGAGAAAACTGAGCTGACTAAGACTCATCTACTCCTCCAAGAGATGCAACTGTAATAGATTAGATGACTGAGAAAACCTGAGCTGACCAAGACTCTATCACTCCTCCTCCAAGAGATGCAACTTGTAATAGATTAGATGACTGAGAAAAACCCTGAGCTGACCAAGACTCTACTCCTCCTCCAAGAGATGCAACTTGTAATAGATTAGATGACTGAGAAAAACTGAGCTGACCAAGACTCTACTCTCCTCCTCCAAGAGATGCAACTTGTAATACATTAGATGACTGAGAAAACTGAGCTGACAAGACTCTATCTACTCTCCAAGAGATGTACCTTGTAATAGATTAGATGACTGAGAAAAACTGAGCTGACCAAGACTCTATCTACTCTCCAAGAGATGTACCTTGTAATAGATTAGATGACTGAGAAAAAACTGAGCTGACCAAGACTCTATCTACTCCTCCAAGAGATGTACCTTGTAATAGATTAGATGACTGAGAAAAAACTGAGCTGACCAAGACTCTACTCCTCCTCCAAGAGATGCAACTTGTAATAGATTAGATGACTGAGAAAAACTGAGCTGACCAAGACTCACTCCTCCTCCAAGAGATGCAACTTGTAATAGATTAGATGACTGAGAAAAAACCTGAGCTGACCAAGATCCTACTCCTCCTCCTCCAAGAGATGCACCTTGTAATAGATTAGATGACTGAGAAAACTGAGCTGACTCAAGATCCTACTCCTCCCCCTCCAAGAGATGCAACTTGTAATAGATTAGATGACTGAGAAAAACTGAGCTGACCAAGATCCTACCTCCTCCTCCAAGAGATGCAACTTGTAATAGATTAGATGACTGAGAAGAAACTGAGCTGACCAAGATCCTACTCCTCCTCCAAGAGATGTACCTTGTAATAGATTAGATGACTGAGAAAAAACTGAGCTGACCAAGACTCTACTCCTCCTCCTCCAAGAGATGCACCTTGTAATAGATTAGATGACTGAGAAAAACCCTGAGCTGACCAAGACTCTACTCCTCCTCCAAGAGATGCAAACTTTGTAATAGATTAGATGACTGAGAAAAACTGAGCTGACCAAGACTCTACTCCTCCTCCAAGAGATGCACCTTGTAATAGATTAGATGACTGAGAAAACTGAGCTGACTAAGACTCTATCTACTCCTCCAAGAGATGTACCTTGTAATAGATAAGATGACTGAGAAAAACTGAGCTGACTAAGACTCTATCTACTCCTCCAAGAGATGTACCTTGTAATAGATTAGATGACTGAGAAAAAACTGAGCTGACAAGACTCTATCTACTCCTCCAAGAGATGCACCTTGTAATAGATTAGATGACTGAGAAAAAACTGAGCTGACAAGACTCATCTACTCCTCCAAGAGATGTAACTTGTAATAGATTAGATGACTGAGAAAAACTGAGCTGACTAAGACTCTATCTACTCCTCCAAGAGATGTACCTTGTAATAGATTAGATGACTGAGAAAAACTGAGCTGACTAAGACTCTATCTACTCCTCCAAGAGATGTACCTTGTAATAGATTAGATGACTGAGAAAAACTGAGCTGACCAAGACTCTATCTACTCCTCCAAGAGATGACCTGTAATAGATTAGATGACTGAGAAAACTGAGCTGACCAAGACTCTATCTACTCCTCCAAGAGATGCACCTTGTAATAGATTAGATGACTGAGAAAAACCTGAGCTGACCAAGACTCTATCTACTCCTCCTCCAAGAGATGCAACTTGTAATAGATTAGATGACTGAGAAAAACCCTGAGCTGACCAAGACTCTATCTACTCCTCCAAGAGATGCAACTTGTAATAGATTAGATGACTGAGAAAAACCCTGAGCTGACCAAGACTCTACTCCTCCTCCAAGAGATGCAACTTGTAATAGATTAGATGACTGAGAAAAACTGAGCTGACTCAAGACTCTACTCCTCCTCCTCCAAGAGATGCAACTTGTAATAGATTAGATGACTGAGAAAAACTGAGCTGACCAAGACTCTACTCCTCCTCCTCCAAGAGATGCAACTTGTAATACATTAGATGACTGAGAAAAACCTGAGCTGACCAAGATCCTACTCCTCCTCCAAGAGATGCAACTTGTAATAGATTAGATGACTGAGAAAAACTGAGCTGACCAAGACTCTACTCCTCCTCCTCCAAGAGATGCAACTTGTAATACATTAGATGACTGAGAAAAAACTGAGCTGACCAAGACCCTACTACTCCTCCTCCAAGAGATGCAACTTGTAATAGATTAGATGACTGAGAAAAAACCTGAGCTGACCAAGATCTCACTCTCCTCCTCCAAGAGATGCAACTTGTAATAGATTAGATGACTGAGAAAAACTGAGCTGACCAAGATCCTACTCCTCCTCCAAGAGATGCACCTTGTAATAGATTAGATGACTGAGAAAAACTGAGCTGACAAGATCCTACTCCTCCTCCTCCAAGAGATGCAACTTGTAATAGATTAGATGACTGAGAAGAAACTGAGCTGACCAAGATCCTACTCCTCCTCCTCCAAGAGATGCAACTTGTAATAGATTAGATGACTGAGAAGAAACTGAGCTGACCAAGATCCTACTCCTCCTCCAAGAGATGTACCTTGTAATAGATTAGATGACTGAGAAAAACTGAGCTGACCAAGACTCTACTCCTCCTCCTCCAAGAGATGCACCTTGTAATAGATTAGATGACTGAGAAAAACCCTGAGCTGACCAAGACTCTACTCCTCCTCCAAGAGATGCACCTTGTAATAGATTAGATGACTGAGAAAAACCCTGAGCTGACCAAGACTCTACTCCTCCTCCAAGAGATGCACCTTGTAATAGATTAGATGACTGAGAAAAACTGAGCTGACTAAGACTCTATCTACTCCTCCAAGAGATGTACTTTGTAATAGATAAGATGACTGAGAAAACTGAGCTGACCAAGACTCTATCTACTCCTCCAAGAGATGTACCTTGTAATAGATTAGATGACTGAGAAAACTGAGCTGACTAAGACTCTATCTACTCCTCCAAGAGATGTACCTTGTAATAGATTAGATGACTGAGAAAAAACTGAGCTGACCAAGACTCTATCTACTCCTCCAAGAGATGCACCTTGTAATAGATTAGATGACTGAGAAAACTGAGCTGACTAAGACTCTATCTACTCCTCCAAGAGATGTACCTTGTAATAGATTAGATGACTGAGAAAAACTGAGCTGACCAAGACTCTATCTACCCTCCAAGAGATGTACCTTTGTAATAGATTAGATGACTGAGAAAACTGAGCTGACTAAGACTCTATCTACCCTCCAAGAGATGTACCTTGTATAGATTAGATGACTGAGAAAACTGAGCTGACAAGACTCTATCTACCTCTCCAAGAGATGCAACCTTGTAATAGATTAGATGACTGAGAAAACCTGAGCTGACCAAGACTCTATCTACTCCTCCTCCAAGAGATGCAACTTGTAATAGATTAGATGACTGAGAAAAACTGAGCTGACCAAGACTCTATCTACTCCTCCAAGAGATGCACCTTGTAATAGATTAGATGACTGAGAAAAACCTGAGCTGACCAAGACTCTATCTACTCCTCCTCCAAGAGATGCAACTTGTAATAGATTAGATGACTGAGAAAAAACTGAGCTGACCAAGACTCTACTCCTCCTCCTCCAAGAGATGCAACTTGTACAATTAGATGACTGAGAAAAAACTGAGCTGACCAAGACTCTACTCCTCCTCCAAGAGATGCAACTTGTAATACATTAGATGACTGAGAAAAAACTGAGCTGACCAAGACCCTACTACTCCTCCTCCAAGAGATGCAACTTGGGTAGATTAGATGACTGAGAAAAACTGAGCTGACCAAGACCTACTATCCTCCTCCAAGAGATGCAACTTGTAATACATTAGATGACTGAGAAAAACCTGAGCTGACCAAGACCCTACTACTCCTCCTCCAAGAGATGCAACTTGTAATAGATTAGATGACTGAGAAAAACTGAGCTGACCAAGACTCTACTCCTCCTCCTCCAAGAGATGCAACTTGTAATAGATTAGATGACTGAGAAAAAACTGAGCTGACCAAGACTCTACTCCTCCTCCTCCAAGAGATGCAACTTGTAATACATTAGATGACTGAGAAAAAACCTGAGCTGACCAAGACTCTACTACTCCTCCTCCAAGAGATGCAACTTGTAATACATTAGATGACTGAGAAAAACCTGAGCTGACCAAGATTCTACTCCTCCTCTCCTATAAGAGATGCAACTTGTAATAGATTAGATGACTGAGAAATAACTGAGCTGACCAAGACCCTACTCCTCCTCCTCCAAGAGATGCAACTTGTAATAGATTAGATGACTGAGAAAAACTGAGCTGACCAAGACCCTACTCCTCCTCCAAGAGATGCAACTTGTAATAGATTAGATGACTGAGGAAAAAACTGAGCTGACCAAGACCCTACTTCTCCTCCGAAGAGATGCAACTTGTAATGATTAGATGACTGTAGTGTGACAAAGCTAAGAGTGCATTATAAAGCCGTTCCCATAATGCAGTGCTTTTTCTGCTTCTTTTTTCGGAATGCTCCAATCGACCACTTGTTAACATACTTTGTGTGATTGCAGTGGCTGATTCTTGAGCCTAAGAGTGATTTACGTTGGCGTTATGCGCCTACAACGATAGGCTGGAAACAATCGTCGATTATCGGATCCTTTACTTGCTAGGTAGCTTCCTAGGATCTAGCATCAGTGCTCTCACATGCCTGTAGGCTGCAGATAGGTACTATTCTTGCTTGCTGCAGAACCCAGCACTACACGGGCAATGAGGCTGACTGATATGTGATCAAGAGATGTCGATATAAAACTTCACTGTAGGCTGGCGAGAGTAAGTGCTTCACTGTTAGGCAGACAGATAGTGACTTCGACTGTAGGCTGGTCATGTAGTGACTCACTGTAGGTGGCAGATAGTGACTTCACTGTAGGCTGGCAGATAGTGACTCACTGAGGCTGGCAGATAGTGACTTCACTGTGACTGGCAGAGAGTGAAGTTGTTGATAACACTCTGTTCTAGAGATCACGTGTTGGGTAACTCCGAGTTCAGCCAGCTTGGACAGTCTGAAAAACTTCCTGTGTGCTCACTGTATGGTTTGGACTATAAGAGACTCTGATCCTTACTTAGGGTCTAAATTAGTACCTTGAAGCCGGTTGTACATGGTTTTCTGGTGGAATAGCGAAAAGAGCACTGCTGATGAGTAAAGCAAGTTGTCACGCAAAAATCATTCAGAGATTCCATGTTGAGCCAGTGCCTACTCCTGAATTTATGGCAGATGGACATGTCAATAGGAAGGAGAACTATCTATTTTAGTGTCTTAACTTGTGAATATTTCATGTGTGATAAAGTGGTTCTGTGTCTTAACTGGAATAAAAGTGTTCAAATGTGATGGATAAAGTGGTCTCTGGTGTTATCACAACTGGTGTTCTGATCACTCAAGGTGATGTCTGGTGGGGAGGAACTTGTTATAAAGTGAGTCAAATGATGAAAAGTCGTATTGAATAATTAGATATATTTTGTTGGGTAACATCTTTGGAACTGTCTTTCTGTTTGAACAGGTTATAGAAGTACTAGTAGATGCTCATTTAATAGATGTCCAACCAGCACAGGTATTTTCTATTATTATTTTGTGTTGTTTTTATTACACTTTCTTTTCTTTTTCCCAATCATATTTTCTCAGTCGCATCAGATAAGAAGAGATTCAAGAACTGGCTTTGTGTGCACTTCTATAAATAATCTTTTGTCACCTCTTAGATCTCTGAGGTCCATCTCTTGCATGGACTCTTTAATAAACTACAGTATATAATCATGGGTTTAACATAGAAATGTCTGTCATATCTAAAATAAAACTTAAAACAGAAGTTGTTTTGTTTGTTTCAAGAAACGTGTTATCAATAAAAGTTCTTTCTCTTTCTATTTTTACTTCTTTATAGAAGTGTTAGGTAGGGATCTTGTGTGGGCTTGTTCTAAGGCACTTTGTAAGCTGTTATTTATTTTCTTAAGCCGCTATTGAGGCTGTCGATCAATATTTTGCCTGATCTTCCTCTTGCTCTGTACTCGTTATACTTTTTCAGTGCGGCTCTCTGTGGTAGACAATACCGTGGTATTCTGTCAAGTGTCTAAACCATTTAATTTGTTGTTCTTTTATGAATTGCATGACTGGTTTCCCGTCTAGTCTGCTTCTGATTTCTACATAACAGTTAAAATTATATATATATTACTGGCAAACTTTCTTTTCTTCTCGTACCTTAATTTTGATTTTTTTTTCCCTTATTCAATGTAACAGATTCTGAGAGTTATGCTTGTATCTAACTTCTTGAATTAATCCTTTCGTTTGCAATGTATACTAACTTAGCCAGTGTACTGGCTTCCGTCTCGAGCCAGTATATGCGCTCAGAAGGACAAATGGGTTCATTAGTCTTAGTACATAGACTTGGCTCTTTGTTGATGTATAAATTTGGACTTCATTTCAGAATATTTGAGACTCCTCGTAAACTTAATTGTGCTTCTATCTAATCAATTAAACTGTGCGTCTGTTGTTTTTTTCTGGGGATGATGGAATTGTCTATCCACTCTTGTTGTTAAACGTAGTGGTGGGAGCTTTAATTTGCGTTTCAGTGCCAGATGAGTCGCCCTTATTGTGTTTTATTCGAGTTTATTTAGTGAGGTCTCGATATTGTCTATCCATCTTTTTCTTGGTCTTCCCTTGGCTCTGTACCTGATCTCTTTTTATTGCTATTTTGCATGCTGTTATTGGTGGTTGGTTGTATTCCATTCTCATTAAATAGTCAAACCACTGCCTTTGATGTCTTTCAATATATTGGATGCATGAAGTTATGCCCCCTCTGCTTCTGATGTCTTCGTTTCGTATGATATCTTTCCTTGTGACCTCCACTGCCTTCCACTGCAAGCATTTGTGTGTGTTACACACAATCAGTCTGTGTGTTACAGCTACATTCGATGTTCAACTTCCAGTGAATCAATCAAGATAAGTGTTACAAATATATTTAATTATCAAATTTTATAGAATCAAAGAAACTGGGGGCTGCAGCTTCATTCCATTTTCTTCTTCTTCTTCAAACGCTCCATATCGACCACTTGTTAAACCACTCTTTGTGATTTGTATGTGATCTGAGCCTAAAGCGATTGTACATTGTGCCAGTTATGCGCCTACAAGTAGGCCAGCCCATTCAATTTCTGCAATGCTTTTTACTTGCTAGGTTAGCTTCCCTACATCAGTCGTCTCTAACGATATTCTTTGTAGGTCGCAGTGATACTATTCTTGACTTCCGTCGCTGGCCCGGACACTGAACATGCGATTCAATTATCAAAATAATCAGTCAAGTTTGGTGTGCAGCTTCATCCATGATTCCCTAAACACATCTTCTAAAAGTTGCCAGAAAAAACTGTGCACACATGCATATACTGAATAGTTCTGCCATAAATGATGTCAAAAATATGACATTCTTATAACACAAATGAACAAAACAAATCCTGATTATCAATTGCATCTTGAACCTTTATCTCTTTGTATCATCATTAAATATTTTGCCCTGAGCCGAACTTTGCCACCTTAGTAGTCCTTCAGAATTTATCTCTCTCTCATATGTCAGATGTCCCGCCTCTGCAGCTGTCATGCTCAAACCATTAGTTACATCCAGAATTCATCTTCCCCATGGTCTTCCGTTTCTACAACTTGCTTGGATACCTCCTTCTATGATAATCCTCTCCAGCCCTTCGTGTCTCTTTATATGTTAAAAATATCTCAATTTTCTCATTCTTATTTGCAGCAGCAGCAGCTAGTTTTCTTTGATTTTGAGTTCATTCTGGATAGACCTATTTGTTCTCTTCTCTGTCCGTGATATAAGAACTCTTCTGTAACACTTATATTCAAAAGCACATATATGTTGTTTCTCTGCCTTGTTAAATGTCTATGCTTTCCACCCATACTCTTTGTATACGCATATTAAAACCACATTTTTATAAAACTGGTAACATCACTTTTAAATGATACAGTCTAGATCAGCGTTTCTCAAAGTGGGGGTACCACCCCAGTGGGCACTGAAGTGTTCTAGGGGGCGATAGTGAGTTCAGAAGAATTTGGGGGTGTTCAGGCGATTATGGGTCGGTGGATCCTTAAAGAAGAAATTAATAATAAATATTTTAAAATAAATTATTTTCGTGATTTTGTGATTGAATAATCATTTAAAATTTTAATTCTGCATTTTAATTCATCTTATGCCCGTTTTACACGATCCATTTGTTCATCCATTTTCTATTTCATGTATATAATCATTTGAAAATTGACCATGTATTACAGAAATATATATATATCAATTTTCTATGTCAAAGAGAAAATAGAGCATGTATATATGTGGGAGGGGCGGTACAAAGGTTATGTTGTAAAGTGGGCGGTAGGCCGAAAAGTTTGAAATCTATGATCAAGATCTATGAGGTCTCATGATCTCACATTACTAAGACATTATTTCATATCGGATAAACTCAACTTTTGTAACAATTCAGACACGGTTCTTTATTCTTTCGCGTGTTGCAAATTACATTTTCTTCTCAATGATTTGTGATTAATATTTGACATAATCATTGAAATCATATTTGGTTCAGGTGCTGCTGGTGATCCTCTTCAGTGCTACGAATGTATGAACTACAACGTCGACGGTACATACGTCCCTCAATGTCCGAAAGATGGGCGGGTAAACTCACAAACAGTTTTTTATGGAAATTGCACTGGAGCCTGTTTCACAAAAACTTTTAAGAATGATCCTAGAAGTAAGTCATGTCATTCACGATGTTGTTGATTAATGCCACAGCCAACTCTAAGCTCATACGGCCTGTGGACTTGGGTAAAAATTCTAGGAAATAAGACCTCAACCGATATCGTAACCTCGTATTCCAGTATTGTTATATATAGACAAATTCATTTTAAAATCAACACAAAATGTTAAATCAAGGTTATATTATGCAACAAGTTCAGTTGTATCGGTAGTCTTCCTCTTCTTCTTCTTTGTGTTCGTTCTTTACAACCAATTTTAATCACTCTTTGTGATATGTTTGATCTTTGTCAAGAACATGTTACGTTGCACATTGATTTGGTAGGCCCCTAAACGCATAAGACTTCTACACGTTTAGGACACATGCATCCGATTTCAGCCAGACCTCCTTAGTCGCCTCTTACGACATGTATGGCAGGTAACAGTAGTTCTATTCTTGACACCCCAAATTTGGGCCCCGGTAACCACTCGGCGCTATCAGTATTAATATAAGGAATATCAGTATTATTAATATTTTCATCAATAAATAACCATAGACTCGTAGAATTGAGTAAAATTGCAAAAATATATTGCAGTCTTCTGTCAAACATATACTAAATCCAGCACCCAACTCAAACTAGGTCAGCGTTTCGCCGGCCAGTTATGCGGCCCAATATTAGAGTTGACTGTGATTAAAGCAAGTTGAAAAATGTATCACAATATAGATGAGACTGCAGTAAAACTGCCGCGAAACAAGTAATAGCAAAGTACTGTAGTTTTACAAATTACAAAAACAATGACAATATACAGCTAAGAGAACAAATTTTAAAAAATGTAATATCTTGACAGCATTTTTTCAGCAAATAGAAGAATAACTGATGAAATCCAACATAGATGCAACAAAGCAAATCAAATCATAGGACAAATGGCACCAATAATTTTAACACTCAAACATGTCACCATGAACATTACAAAGAGAATTGTACAAAATCAATCTTTCAACATAATGCTATCAGTGTCAAACCATCCGCCCAGGTCTATACCGTAAACAGAGAAGAGAACAAATAATCATGAACAGAGAATAGAACAAATAATCATGGACAGAGAAGAGAACAAATAATCATGGACAGAGAAGAGAACAAATAATCATGGACAGAGAAGAGAACAAATAATCATGGACAGAGAAGAGAACAAATAATCATGGACAGAGAAGAGAACAAATAATCATGGACAGAGAAGAGAACAAATAATCATGGACAGAGAATAGAACAAATAATCATGGACAGAGAAGAGAACAAATAATCATGGACAGAGAAGAGAACAAATAATCATGGACAGAGAAGAGAACAAATAATCATGGACAGAGAAGAGAACAAATAATCATGGACAGAGAATAGAACAAATAGATCATGGACAGAGAAGAGAACAAATAATCATGGACAGAGAATAGAACAAATAGATCATGGACAGAGAAGAGAACAAATAATCATGGACAGAGAAGAGAACAAATAATCATGGACAGAGAAGAGAACAAATAGATCATGGACAGAGAAGAGAACAAATAGATATATCCGGAAAGTAATCAAAAAACCTATAAAACTAGCTGATGCTACCAAAAATAATAGAAAATGAAGTATTATAGTATTCCGAAGTACTGTTAAGTGACAAAGTTCTGCTCAGGACAAGCTATTTGATGATGACATAATACCAAACAGTGTAATTGAGAATTTGACAAATCTAGATCAGGCTAGAGTAAAAAGTGAGGAAGAATTTGTTAATGAAATTTTCTTTTTTTGTGATTATAAATATTATTGACAACGAAACACGTAAAAACAAAATACTGTAGTTTTACAAATTACAATAACAATACACAGCAATGTTTCGACCAAAAGGCCTTTATCAAGCAAAGGATGCAAGAGAGGTGAAGAATGTTACTTCTCGCAGAACACACATCATGTTGAGTCAAACACTAAGTTCCTTCTTCTTCATCTTCTTCTCTTCCACCATTTACTTCTTTATAGAAGTAAATAATAAGTTCATTCTTCTTCTTCTTCTCTTCCACCATTTACTCTTTATGAAGTAAACAACAAGTTTCTAACGACTCTAAAATTAAAAAAATGTAACTAAAAACAAATAATGAAATAAATGCAAAAATCTAGAAGTGGAAAAAAGAAGAAAAGGAAATTCTTCACCTCTCGTGTATCCTTTGCTTGATAAGGGCCTTTTGGTCGAAACGATGCTCTGTATTGTTATTGTTTTTGTATTTTGTAAAACTACAGTACTTTGTTTTTACGTGTTTTGCCATTGCTACATAGTTTTACTGTAGTCTTCCTTTATATCGATAATATTATTGATATAATTTTTGCAATAAACCATATTAATTTTGATGCTTCCTGTTTGCAGAGGTTGGTCGAGGTTGTACACAGAGTCAGTATGGTGTACCATATCCTCTTCCACCATCCGGCTGCTACACATATAGCGACGAGACCTGGTGTATTTGTAGCACACCAGGTTGTAACGGAGGCCCAATAGGTAATCATCATCATCACTTGTCATCTCCCCATCGAAGGTTGACTGCAATAGACCTCTAACATGTCCTATCGTTTGCCTTTATGTTGCACTCTTCTGCTTCTTCTTCTTTTGTTGTCACACTGCTACCGGGTTGTTGCCCGGTGTAATGGTTTTCTGTTTATGCCTTGCGCTCTTTTGGTGGCTTGTGTGATTGTTATGTTTGCTCTTTGACAGGATTCTGCTATGCCATCTAACCATCTTTTCATGGTCTTCTTCTCACCTTCTTCCCTGATGTTCTGTTTTAGAAGACTTTGTATACTGTGGAGTTTAGATGCATTCTTATTAAGTGGCCAAACCGTTTTATTCTTTGTTTCTCAATGTAATTCAAAGCAAGATTCTGTGCAAACTTTCTTTCTTATGTTGATGTTGGTGACTTTGTTTCTCAATGTAATTCAAGCAAGATTCTGTGACAACTTTCTTTCTTATGTTGATGTTGGTGACTTTGTTTCTCAATGTAATTCAAGCAAGATTCTGTGACAACTTTCTTTCTTATGTTGATGTTGATGACTGTGTCTTTTCTGGTGTTGGTAACTATTCGCAGGCAGCGCATTTCACATGTAGTTATTTTTGTGACTGTGCTTTGCTCATTGTCCATGTTTGGCTCTGGTAACACAAAGTAGATATAAAAATGCTGTTGATCACCTGTTGCTTAGCTGTCAGTGAAATCTATGGGTGCCTTAACAATGGGGATAGCTCGTATGTTACAGCATTTGCTTTTTATATTCTAGCCTATATCTCTCTAGAGGCTAGAGTGCAAAAAGTAAATGTTCCACTCTGCCAGACTGTAATTTGTAATTTGTCCATCTCCTGACAATTCCCTCCCACTTGTGTTTCTGTCTTCCCCTTGTTTGTCACCCATCTCCTGATAATTCCCTCCCACTTATGTTTCTGTCTTCCCCTTGTTTGTCATCCATCTCCTGATAATTCCCTCCCACTTGTGTTTCTGCCTTCCCCTTGTTTGTCATCCATCTCCTGATAATTCCCTCCCACTTGTGTTTCTGTCTGCTCCTTGTTTGTCATCCATCTCCTGATAATTCCCTCCCACTTGTGTTTCTGTCTGCTCCTTGTTTGTCATCCATCTCCTGATAATTCCCTCCCACTTGTGTTTCTGTCTGCCCCTTGTTTATCGTCCTTAAACTTTCCCCTCTAATAGTGCAGTTGATCAAAGTGTCATTTCTCTCTATGGGTACGAAATAT
The DNA here is from genome assembly GCA_020796225.1 of Arion vulgaris. NCBI lineage: Eukaryota > Metazoa > Mollusca > Gastropoda > Stylommatophora > Arionidae > Arion > Arion vulgaris. The sequence continues at coordinate 2,893,874 of CM036770.1, forward strand.
TTTATATGATTTTTTTCTGTAAGTAATTATTTTTTTTAAATAGTTTTTCTAGAACTTCTTTATTTATCTGTTTTTATTTCCATGAAATATGACATATTCTTCTGTATATCCACATCTCCACTGCATTAATTATATCTTCCAAATGCTTGTTCATTGTTCATGTTTCTGAATCATACAAAAATACAGAACAAATAAAGAACTTGATAATCTTTATATTTAGCTTAGTTCTTATCTGTTTAGATTTCCATAACTTTCTCAAGTCATTGAATGTACTTTTCCCCTTTCTTATCTCCTTCTAATCTCTCTTCTTTCCAACTGCCATTACCTGTAATCATGCCATTACCTGTAATCATGCCATTACCTGTAATCATGTCATTATCTGTAATCATGCCATTACCTGTAATCATGTCATTATCTGTAATCATGCCATTACCTGTAATCATGCCAATACCTGTAATCGTGTCATTACCTGTAATCATGTCATTACCTTTGTCTCGTGTTTTCATACTCAGTGACTCCATGAGCATGATTCGTAAAGTCGAATCAGGTATGGTGAAACGCAACTGGGTGGAGGTACTGGTACAGACAATGATCAGAGAAATCACCTTTATTTTTGTCCCTGGGCACGCAGGAGTTAGGGGTAATGAACGAGCTGATAGATTGGCTGGCTTAGCTACAATATCAGAGGAGCTGCAATGGATCAAGTGACATTTTCATGCATTGAGTCTTTCCGAACAGAGGAGTTTCAGGGCTGTGAATCCTACTAGCTGATCACATTGAAAGAGATGGGTGTCAATATTGGTGCAGTTCGAAAAGAACGACATACTAAATACGCAAAGAGATTGATTAATCAACATCGAACTGGCGTGTTGGATCGCTGGTGGATTTGCTGAGGCGGAGATCGGAGCACCTATGGACATGTCCGGAGTGCTATGATGATAGTCCTCATATAACTGATAACTGATGTCATTACCTGTAATTATGTGTCATAGATATCGGATAATGTTTACTTGCTTCAGTAGTTCTCTGTGGATTGTTTTATTTCTCCCATTGTCTGCTGACTACGCATAGATTAATTGATCACTTGATTGATTGACAGGACCATCATCATTGCACTTCGGTGAGTAACCATTTGTGCCCCGATCTCTTTCTTACAGAGACAGATCTCAGCGGTAGTACATGAACTCTCTATCACTGGCAAGGGTTCCTGATGCCATTTTGAAGATGGTGACATATTTTGAAGGAATTATTTTAATGACTTTTGCCTGGGCCTCTGTTTTTCAGCCTGCTCTTGAATTTGAACTGCCTAGGGCCATTTGACATGCTTAACGTAAATACGAAACCCACTTTTTATCGTCAATCTCCGATAGGACTATGAACTTGATCTCACCTACACTGAGATCAGCACCTAACCTCTACGCCACAGAGATTCCCTAATCATTAGAGAAAGAATAGACATCCTTTAAGAGAGCCATCCTAGGAGCAACCAAAGAAACATGCTTGACAACAAGCACACTAGATGAGCCAGTTCTAGAAATCTCTTCTTATCCTGGTTTTTGTAAGTTTGACAACAAGCACACTAGATAAGCCAGTTCTAGAAATCTCTTCTTATCCTGGTTTTTGTAAGTTTGACAACAAGCACACTAGATGAGCCAGTTCTAGAAATCTCTTCTTATCCTGGTTTTTGTAAGTTTGACAACAAGCACACTAGATAAGCCAGTTCTAGAAATCTCTTCTTATCCTGGTTTTTGTAAGTTTGACAACAAGCACACTAGATGAGCCAGTTCTAGAAATCTCTTCTTATCCTGGTTTTTGTAAGTTTGACAACAAGCACACTAGATGAGCCAGTTCTAGAAATCTCTTCTTATCCTGGTTTTTGTAAGTTTGACAACAAGCACACTAGATGAGCCAGTTCTAGAAATCTCTTCTTATCCTGGTTTTTGTAAGTTTGACAACAAGCACACTAGATGAGCCAGTTCTAGAAATCTCTTCTTATCCTGGTTTTTGTAAGTTTGACAACAAGCACACTAGATGAGCCAGTTCTAGAAATCTCTTCTTATCCTGGATTTTGTAAGTTTAACAACAAGCACACTAGATGAGCCAGTTCTAGAAATCTCTTCTTATCCTGGTTTTTGTAAGTTTGACAACAAGCACACTAGATAAGCCAGTTCTAGAAATCTCTTCTTATCCTGGTTTTTGTAAGTTTGACAACAAGCACACTAGATAAGCCAGTTCTAGAAATCTCTTCTTATCCTGGTTTTTGTAAGTTTGACAACAAGCACACTAGATGAGCCAGTTCTAGAAATCTCTTCTTATCCTGGTTTTTGTAAGTTTGACAACAAGCACACTAGATAAGCCAGTTCTAGAAATCTCTTCTTATCCTGGTTTTTGTAAGTTAAAACAGATTTAGAGAAATCAAGAAAACAATGCCATATCATACATTTCCTGCCCGCCTGCCCAGCGTGTTCATAACGCGTTGAACTACGGGTGACAAGCTCCCTGTGGGTGCGGGTTCAATTCCGCGGGCTGGTAGAAAAGCCACAGGTTCACCAGATTCACGGTGTTCGTGGCACCGAACCGAAGGGTTACGATGTCCATGGCACCGAGCCGAAGAGCTGAAAGCTCAAGTGCTTCTGGATCAGTTAAAAAATCATATATTTGTAAATTTCACTTGTTTCGTCTTCTTCTTATCAAAGTGTTTATCAATGAATTTATTATATCTACACATCTAGTGATATCTCCATTTGTTGATGTTTTCTTGAAGATATATCAAGTGTTTATCAATGAATTTATTATATCTACACATCTAGTGATATCTCCATTTGTTGATGTTTTCTTGAAGATATATCAAAGTGTTTATCAATGAATTTATTATATCTACACATCTAGTGATATCTCCATTTGTTGATGTTTTCTTGAAGATATATCAAATGTTTATCAATGAATTTATTATATCTACACATCTAGTGATATCTCCATTTGTTGATGTTTTCTTGAAGATATATCAAATGTTTATCAATGAATTTATTATATCTACACATCTAGTGATATCTCCATTTGTTGATGTTTTCTTGAAGGTATATCAAATGTTTATCAATGAATTTATTATATCTACACATCTAGTAATATCTCCATTTGTTGATGTTTTCTTGAAGATATATCAAAGTGTTTATCAATGAATTTATTATATCTACACATCTAGTAATATCTCCATTTGTTGATGTTTTCTTGAAGATATATCAAGTGGGGTAGAGTTTGATGAACATCTGAATGTTCTGGAAAATGTTGTTGGTAAGTTAGTTTATTTTCTTTGTTGGTAAGTTAGTTTATTTTCTTTGTTGGTAAGTTAGTTTATTTTCTTTGTTGGTAAGTTAGTTTATTTTCTTTGTTGGTAAGTTAGTTTATTTTCTTTGTTGGTAAGTTAGTTTATTTTCTTTGTTGGTAAGTTAGTTTATTTTCTTTGTTGGTAAGTTAGTTTATTTTCTTTGTTGGTAAGTTAGTTTATTTTCTTTGTTGGTAAGTTAGTTTATTTTCTTTGTTGGTAAGTTAGTTTATTTTCTTTGTTGGTAAGTTAGTTTATTTTCTTTGTTGGTAAGTTAGTTTATTTTCTTTGTTGGTAAGTTAGTTTATTTTCTTTGTTGGTAAGTTAGTTTATTTTCTTTGTTGGTAAGTTAGTTTATTTTCTTTGTTGGTAAGTTAGTTTATTTTCTTTGTTGGTAAGTTAGTTTATTTTCTCTGTTGGTAAGTTAGTTTATTTTCTTTGTTGGTAAGTTAGTTTATTTTCTTTGTTGGTAAGTTAGTTTATTTTCTTTGTTGGTAAGTTAGTTTATTTTCTTTGTTGGTAAGTTAGTTTATTTTCTTTGTTGGTAAGTTAGTTTATTTTCTTTGTTGGTAAGTTAGTTTATTTTCTTTGTTGGTAAGTTAGTTTATTTTCTTTGTTGGTAAGTTAGTTTATTTTCTTTGTTGATCATTTTGCTTTGTTGGTATTTCTATGATGGATATATATATATATATATATATATATATATATATATATATATATAGCCTTTTTCGACTTTACAGAGTCAATTGGCAAGTATTTTACTGTGACAACTTCTGAGTTTTCGCTTTTCTCTCTTGTCTTTCAGCTCATAAATAAGTCTCTTCTGAAAAGACTGCGCCCTTGCGCAATATCGCTTTCCACACAACTCTGTAATCAGCTAGTTTTTCCCATGTGCTGGGACCTATTGAAAAGTTCTTCATTGAGGCCTTGCATGCATCTTTTTATCTGAGCAGTGATCTGTCCTGGTGCCTCTTCCCCTCCAAAAGTTCACAGAACAATATTTGTTTTGGTATGCGACAAGTTTCCATTCTTCTCACATGTCCCAACCATATTAGTCGTCTACTGCTGAGCATGCCCATGATGGAAGACAAGTTTGCACGTTGCAGTACTTCAAAGTTGGTTATCGTGTGTATGTTTAGAGTTGTTATATATATATATATATATTCCTCTCGTACCGTTATACATTACATAGGGCCTTCAAACAATTTATCCATACCGTTCTAACTTGGACAATTTTCTTTCAATATCTTCTGTGAAATTGAATAGAATATTGCTCTTCTCTCTCTCTCTCTCTCTGTAAGTTCATTTCATGATTTCCCTAGGAAGCCCTTTTTTTCTTGAATCCTTGCTCTCCTACTTCTGTGTTCTTCTTCTGCATTCACCCGTTATGAATTCAGGTGTAGCCATGGCGCCTGATGTGGCACTTCTGACAGATTTTTGTTTGAAAGCCTGCTTTCCGTTTTAAGATGAGCACACGGAGCCTCTTTCAAGAACCCCAGAGGAAGCAACGGAGTAACGAATATGATCAACAAATAAACAGATACAGGTATTAAGAGCTTCAGAAAAACAAATAGACAAACACGGGACTCGAACCACTTACCTAGTCCTTACGAAACCAATTTTCGATGCTCATTGGTTGTGTCCGTAAGCCTGTATTGCTAGGCTGCATTGGTGTCGTAGGACGGTATGTTGTCATGTGTTGTGACTCCTGTTCTTAATGTGCTTCGTTATGTTTCTTCGCCTAGGCGGGCCTTCTCCGACTTCAGAGTACTATAGTTGTAAGTTAGATTTCAAATTCTTCTCGACTTCAGTACTTATAGTTGGTAAGTTAGATTTCAAATTCTTTCGACAAGTACTTATATTTGTAAGTTAGATTTCAAATTTTTTATCTTTACTGTGTTTGTTTCTTTCTTTTTAATTTTTTAATTTTTATTTTTTTTTTCTTTTTCTTTTCTTTCGTCTTTCAACTCAGACGAGTTTCTCTCTGAAACTGATTTGCGTAATCGTTTTTCTTAATGCGCAGCGTGCGTTTTACTGACGCGTGCTCAAGTGCTCGTAATTAGTATTCCCTCGCCACAGGCGTTTTTCTCGACTAAGTTCGTTATCGTCTGTAACAGGATAACAAATGTTGACATGGTTGAACCCAGCTATGAGCTCCGAGCAGCTACTCAACTCTCGGTCCCCTTTCTTTCATGATTAGTAGATTGTTTTTGGTTTTTTCTATTTCTAGTTGGTGAGTTTTAATCTTTAGATGTTTTGGTTTTTTATGAAGTTTTTGTTTTATTTTCTTTGTTGGTAAGGTAGTGATATTTTTTTCACTGGATAAGTGTGTATGTTATTTTTGGTATGATCTAATCTAAAATTACATTGTACTCTATTTTTTACTCAGAGCTTGATGGTATCAATAGGTGCTACCAGTGTCTCAGCTTCTCTGACGGAGTATACTATCCACAATGTCCTAGAAATTCTCGAGTTAAAAATGCTTTCTTAGCGCCTTGCAATGGAACTTGCTTTACTAGAACATATGACAAAGATGAAAGAGGTGAGTATTTTTGTGTATAACTGAAAGTTTATAAAGATGAATAAGCTTCAAACATTGAATCTCAGAAGTCTACGCATGAATGGGTGGACATCATTTGGAGATCACATCTCAAGAAAATGTTCTTGGCTGTACACACCTGGACGTGCTGGAGTTCAGGGTAACGAGCGTGCTGATTTTCTTGCAAACAATGCCCCTACTCAAGCGGGCAGAAGCATGGACAGAGCCGATATCATCAATGTGGTACTCTCTCATTTGTCTGACATGGGCAAGTCTCAGAGACTGGAACGAGTTCGAGAATTAGGCATTAAGTTTGGACATGCCAGACAGTGTTGTCTTCATGGTAGAAAGATATACAAATCGTCAACTTCTCATTGGTACGGTGAGCAAATGGATTTTGTGATAGCTGCTGCAGCGGAGGACAGAGCACAAATGGGAATGCCCAATGTGCCTTGACGTCGATCACATAACATAACATAACTGATGCTATTGGGTCTGTGATCTAATGACTGAAAGAATAGTAACAAAGAAGAATAATTGACCAGTGTCTTAATCTCTGAAACACATGCTCCTCTATGTCTTACGTTTGATAATGGCTGTACTTCTATACGGTGGATACAAAGAAAAAAAGGCTGTCCACGCAAAATGTGGACCACAGAAAGAACAAAGACGACGAAAAAATGCTGTTTATGATGCGCACACAAATGTCATTAAAGAAGAGTGAGCAACTTCATGCACCAAATACATTGAAAGACAACAAATGAGTGTTTGACATTTAATGAGAATTAAATACAACCAACCACCAATAACAGCATACAATAAAAGGAGATCAGGTACTAGAGCAAAGGAAAACCAAGAAAAGATGGATAAACAATATCAAAACCACACTAAATAAACACGGATATAACACAACAAGGGCAACTCATCTGACACTGGTAAGCAAATTAAAGCTCCAACCCTACATTTACGGAAAGAGTGGACAACCAATTCCATCATCACCTGGGAATAGACAATTCCATCATCTCCTGGGATGAGACAATTCCATCATCTGCCTGGGAATAGACAATTCCATCATCTGCCTGGGATAGACAATTCCATCATCTGCCTGGGATAGACAATTTCATCATCTGCCTGGGAACAGACAATTCCATCATCCGCCTGGGGACAGATAATTCCATCATCAACCTGGGAATAGACAATTCATCATCTCCTGGGAAAGACAATTTCATCATCCGCCTGGGTACAGATAATTCCATCATCCACCTGGGGATAGATAATTCCATCATCCACCTGGGAACAGAAATTCCATCATCCACCTGGGATAGAAATTCTATCATCAGCCCGGGAATAGACAATTCATCATCCACCTGGGAATAGACAATTCATCATCCACCTGGGAATAGAAATTCATCATCCACCTGGGAATAGACAATTCCATCATCACCTGGGAATAGAACAATTACATCATCCACCTGGGAATAGACAATTCATCATCACCTGGGAATAGACAATTCCATCATCCACCTGGGAATAGACAATTCCATCATCCACCTGGGAAGATAATTCATCATCCACCTGGGAATAGACAATTCTATCATCTACCTGGGAATAGACAATTCCATCATCACCTGGGAATAGACAATTCCATCATCCTACCTGGGAGATAGACAATAACACCAAAAAGCCCCTTCTGAAGAAATCTATTCTTATCCTAATACTGAAGCAAAACTGGATTAGAGAGGAAGAAATCATAATGGTGTGATCCATCAAATGCTGTTGATGGATGTTCTCTCTACGATTATTCAAGGATACTACTTCCCAATGGGGATGCCCAATCCATTGCCTGATGGTTGCTAACATGGTATACAGAATTTGGTGTATGTTCTCATCTAGGTGCAAATGGAGCTGCTGGGTAGACGAGATGTCTGCTGATAGCTTTCATCAATTGGCCTGGAATGTTTCATACCAAGGACTCAGAGCAGATCCAGCCTCATTGGGTACAGAAAATCACTGGGAAGAAAAGGCACTGGTGAATTGCCATCACCACTGTGCCAGACATCTATCCATGGAAATATGGACTAACATCAATATACCTGGAAGTATAAACAAGATGCCTCTCTTTCACTTTGACAGGGAACTAATTTAGATCCCCAATAAAGGATCCAATCAGGGCTGTAGTTCAACCCTTATCAAATATCTCCATAATTGTTTACACTAAACTGGTCTGAACCACAGGAAGTAGAAATATGTGTTCACTAATCAACATGTAATCATCTTTGCTTTTTGCACACATACCATTTTGTGTTCATAATGCAGCATGTAATCATCTTCTCTGGCACCCCATACCTTCTGTGTTCACTAATGCAGCATGTAATCATCTTTGCTACTGCTAGCAATACCTTCTGTGTTACTAGATGGCATGTAATCATCTTTGCTGATGTTTCATACCCTTCTGTGTTCACCTAATGCAGCATGAAATCATCTTGTACTGGCACCTCCATACCTTCTGAACACGACTTTAAGCGCTTCCGCCATGTTGGTCAGGTATTTCGTTTCGTTGCGGTACTGAGTTATCTTGAGCACGCTGTGAGCTAATGAGCTGTGCCAATGCTTTCCAGCTGTCAACCTGCGTTTTTGTTGTATTTTCGAAAATGGCGGACAGCGGTTATGCGAACAAGTCTCCGTATGCAGTTTATTGCAGTGCGAAGCTGGATTTGCCGGTTGTATTCTTCACAAAATACATTCAGTGATGGGAAATCTGTGATGCTCATTCCAGACAGTCAAGCATAATGTAGGTCTTTTTTGTGGCGTGCCATCGTTCATCTGAATTAGTTCAGGAAACTTTCACAGGTGTTAGCATTTCGTGATGTCATTAGAAGAACGAGCATTGTAGTGTGACGTTGCATGAAGTTGAACCGTACTTATGAACTATGAGACACTATTTTTTTCAACAATTCCTAAACTGTAAATGGAACATATCCTCGTTTGTCTGCACGACTAGTCAGGGTAATGATGACAATAATAGTTAGCATATCGATATCAGAGGGCTGTCATGGAAAATGACATTCTTACTCACTGAGATTCTTTTCGAACCAATGAGTTTCATGTTGTATTATCGTTGACAGTTGAGAGATAGTGTCTTTGTAAACTAAGCGACATAAATATGCAAGATTGATTAATGGTGGTGGGCCCTGGACCTGCTGCATTGGTGAATCGCACCTATGGACGTGTCAAGTGCATGTGATATTCCTCTTCGATCGGTGAACAAAATTTGCTGATCAAATATCTTCTTCTCTTCTTCCTATTCTCTTATTATAATAAACTTGAACCTCTATAATTGTGTACTTATTTTATGTACATGTGTGTATATGATGACTGTTACCTCAAATATACAGCACACTTATGCATGTTTTTAACTTCGAATCTCATTATTCTTGTAGAAGTTTTAAGACTTCTTCTTATTTTTCACAGCCCTTACTATTACTGTCTATTTAATGATGATATTCATTGACTGAGTTGTTTCTCATAGAATTCTTATAACTTATTATTCTCTTCTGATCAACAATCATCATTATTATCAAATAGCTTGTCCTGAACAGAACTTTGCCACCCCAACAGTCCATAATTTCTCTCTATCATAAGCCAGATGTCCAACCTCTGCAGCCATCATGTTCAAACCATCAGTTACATCCGAAATCCGTGATCTTCCTCTTCTCCTCTTTGCCGGTATGCCTCCTTCCATGATAGTCTCCTCCAGCCCTTCATGTCTTTTATATGTCCAAAATATCTCAATTTTCTCTTTCTTATTTGTAGCATTAGCCAGTTTTCTTTAATTCAGAGTTTGATCAGCAATACTAAAACATATTTTTGTTTGTGAATCCACACACAGGTATCACAAAACAGAAATCGATGATCATCTAAGAAGGCACCTGGAGGACAACGTTCTGTCAAAGACAACATAGACATGTTTGTCTTACCATTCTTAGCTATAACATGTATTCTGAAAATGTTCTTCCATGTTTAAATTAAGCAGTCATTAAATTATGAGCTAAAGAATGATACACCAGTGGAACTTTACACATGAAGTCTAAAAAGAAATGTTATTTTCTGTGTTCATTTTACTAGTATAAATTTTGCAACATACTTCGAATGTTATTTGACCATTATGAATTCAGTCGTAATAATTCATGTTGCAATTCTGACTGACTTTTGCATGAAGGCTTGCTTTCCTTATAATCAGTGTCCCTCACCATTCAGACAAGCCTTGCTCTGCCTGATAAAAGCATCCCAAAACAGTTGATGTATAGTGAGCTTGAAGGGGGCAGACGTTCTGTTGGTGGATAGAATAACGATTTAAAGACACTCTTAAAGTGTCTCTGAAATGCTTCGATATAGACACCACGTGCTGGAAATCCCTGGCGCAAGATCACCAAATGTTGCGCTGTAACAACACAAGAGGAACCCACACTTGCTGATAATCATCATGCTGTTGAGGCACAGAGAAAACGAGCTGTACGAAAAGACAAAAACACAACACCTACATATCTAACCTTCATCATATATGCCCCACATGTGGTAGGGGATTGTGTTCTAGGATTGGACTCTAGTCACCTCCGCATAAACCATAGTGGTGCAGCAGCACATGTTTGGGGCTGTTATTATCATCGCTTATGATGGACGGCTATCATCATCTCTCTAACATGCTTTTCCTGGTACCCAATTGAGGCTGGGTCAACCTGAGAGTCGTTATGGTCGAAAACATACTTCAAGTTCACTGTGGAATTGAACCCGAACAACTAGTCTAAAAAGCAAGTTCATTGACAACTATGCTACTGTGGCTCTTCAAGCCAGAGTAAGACTTGCCTGAATGCGAGGGACTGGTTATAAGAAAAGCAAACCTTCATGCAAAAATCAGTCAGTCAGATGAAAGTAGATGTGTGTTGCTCAATTTATACTTGTAAAATTAACATAGAAAATAAATTATCTTTTTACTCGATATTAAGTCAAAATTATGTTAAAAGGAATCGAGAAAAGACTTCTTAGAAGAATGCTTAGGTATACCAGCTGGGAGTAAGGGATTGACAATATCGGACTTTGGGAGCTGACTTGGTAGCTTCTCTTCTACCCTGTGATATATATGTGTTCTTTGTTCTCTCTTTCTTGTAATGAGATTTGTGTGTGCAAACAGGTCATTTTCTCCGAACTCTCCATATCGACCACTTGTTAACCACTCTGTGTGAGTTGTATGTGACCTGAGCCGAAGAGGGAATGTACGTTGTGCCAGTTATGTACCTACAAGTAGGCCACCACATCCGATTTCTGCAATGCTTTTTTATTTACTAGGATAGCATCCCTAGATCCTACATCAGTCGCCTCTTACATGTCTTGTAGGTCGCAGTGGTACTATTATTTGCTTCCCTTGTGGGTTCCGGTACCACACAGGTGAATGCAGACAGGTGATTGACCTATTGTTTTTGTGCATGGTGGAGGGGCTTTCTCCTTATGGCCTCCAGCAGACAAATTGATGTGTTCATGGTTTTACAGACTACTTCCTTACATGCAACCAGCCCTCTGGACAAACAGAAAACGCTACAATGCAATATCAAAATCCACAACACTGAAACAAGTCCATCGATTCAAATACCTGGTAACATTCATAACATCAGATGGAAGATGTATAACAGTGACAGGGAATATAATAGCTCAAGCAAAAGCAGCTTTTATGATGCATATTAAAAAAAAAACCCAAATGATGTTTTAACAGAAGCCTGCACACAAAGAAATCTGATCAAAAGAATGGCATCAATGATCTTTGGACAAATAAAGCAACGAGGAGGTTTGGAATATTTGATGACAATGGGTAAAATACAGGAATGAAGAGATCATCAAAGGTAGAGTGAAAAGATGTTGGATGGTCTGACATCTCTCTCACCTTCTTCTTCTTAGCGTTCGCTCTTTAGACCAATTTGATCATTCTTATTTTGATATATAGTTATCTTTGACAAGAACAACTGTACGTTAAACCCCAGTTCTTATGCGCCTACTTGTGTATGGTACCATACACTCGTAGGGCAGGGCTTTCAGTTTTATCCTAGAGAAATGTTTTGACTCTGTCTCACTGACAGTCAGTCCCCCACACTTTCCTTTGTGTACTCATTGCTCTTAAATGATTTTTTGCTGTATATATGGGCTTTATGATCTTTGTGAGAGAGTACGTCTACACTGTGTGCCTTTTCTGACTATATGAGGTCGTTCCGGATTAGGAACATTCTCAGCAATTAGGGACCAATGGGCTTGTCACATGAGCGATCAATTTTAGGCTTGGTCTGACATCATGGTTCAACAAGAAATTGACGTCAGAACTAATTACCTGCACTCGGGAGAGAGAGTTGTGAAGAGGCATGATCACCTGCACCAGCATGCATGGCACTTGATTGAAGATCTCTTTACTTACCATGTTACTACGTTTTATTTCCCACAATTGAATGTACTTCCTTTAATGTTCTAGATTTGTTCAAAAATAAGTTGATGAACTTCTTGATTTGTGATGTACTCCTCCATGTATCATATCAAATACCAAGCACTTTAAGCAAGGATCTTCCATTTGAAATTTTCTGTTTGTGTTCAAAATGGATGTGCTCAATTAACTTAGGAGTTTAATTCTAGTGTTGCAAGGGGGAGGCGGAAAGAAGATTTTGCTGCTTTACATCAGTGAGCTGCCAGAGTTGACTTAGCCAGTTCTCATACCGATGTTCAGGGACACGTACCTGGCAAGTTTTCCCAGATTTATTTAAACATTCCAACCAAAAACATTAAAGTTTTATCAGATACCAAATTCTCATACCGATGTTCAGTGACATGTACATGTTCTTCCCAGATTTATGTAAACATTCCAACCAAAAACATTAAAGGGTTTCATCAGATACAAAAAGATAAAATAGGAGCAGGTACTTCATTTCCACCTGACCTGCAGGTGGTCTATTTATTTGGCCCCAGACCCTGGAGAAAACTAAAAAGTTGTACTATACAAACTATATCATAAAGTCCTTACTATTTATTTGTGAGAACAAGTTTGGAACTGTACTAAGATTAATAAAAGAATCAATGAAGAAAAGTTATTGCTTTAAACAAGTGTTTGATTCCATCTACAAATTTATATTTGAATACAAACAGTTTTAAACAAAAGTGTTTGATTCCATCTACAAATTTATATTTTAATACAAACAGTTTTAAACAAAAGTGTTTGATTCCATCTACAAATTTATATTTGAATACAAACAAATTTACAAGATCTTCTTTCTTCTTTCAATTTATTTTTAATACAAATTTTAATCACTTTGATTCATGTTTGATCATTTCATGATCTTGTACAAACGTTTAAACATGTGTTTAGATCCCTTAAACATTAGATTTCTACAAGTTTTAGACAACATGCTCTGATTTCATCAAATTCTATAGTTAAGCCTACAAATGTGTTTCAAGTAACAGTGGTTTGATTCCATCTACAAATTTATATTTGAATACAAACAGTTTTAAACAAGTGTTTGATTCCATCTACAAATTTATATTTGAATACAAACAAATTTACAAGATCTTCTCTTCTTCTTTGCGTTCGTTCTTTACGACCAATTTTAATCACTTTGTGATATGTTTGATCTTTGCCAAGAACGTGTATACGTTGCACATTGGTTTGGTTCTACACGTTTAGGACACATGCATCCGATTTCAGCCAAACCTCCTTAGTCACCTCTTCGACATGTGTGGCAGGTAATAGTGGTTTTATTCTTTACACCCCAAATTTGAGCCCCGGTAACCAGTCAGGCGACCTGGGTGATCTCTTGTCCAGTTGTTCTTGTACGTCATTCTTATTAGAACTTTCACCTCCACGTACGTTGTACTGCTATCAGATATGTTTCCATTACGTGGATCAAATGTGATGGAAACCGGATGTCCTTCATGTCAATTTCTGATGTTGCGCATAGTTGAGACTGTGTGTGTTGTCGGGGCCTGCAACAGGAGCAAAGAATAGTAGCACTGTGGCCTACAAGGCATGTCATAAGAGGCGCATAAGGTAGGGACCTAGGGAAGCTACCCTAGTAAATGGAAAGCATGTGCTGGCCTACTTGTAGGTGCATAACTCAACACAACGTACAATCGCTCTTAGGCTCAAATCACATAATACAAATCACAAATAGTGCTTAACAAGTGGGTGATATGGAGTGTTCAAAGAAGAAGAAGCACATATGTTGAAGGTCTTATTTTTGTATTATATGTTTTTAAATATGGCTTGATCCAGAAGTGCCACAACAGGTGGACCCACTGCTAATGAACATGAAAATGTTTAAAACTGAGTGTCATCAATTTTTCAAAAGGGTGCGCTCTGAGTTTGTTTCTTTTCTCTTTCTTCTTTTCTTTTGTCCTTCTCTGCTTTTTACCGCTAGGCGTAGCAGGTTTAACTGATGATCAGTTTTCGAGATAATGCACGCTCAGTCGCTTGATATGGTGTGGTATTGTGGAGTTTTAAGATGTCTCCATTAACCCATCTTTTTCTTGGTCTGCCCTTTCCTCTTGATGATTCCATTTTCAGGTTGTACGCTCTTGCAACTGGTGTATTCGGGTTCATTCTGACCAAGTGGCCAAACCATTTGAGTCTCTGTTTTCAATAAATCTAATAGCAGTTTGTTTAAAAGGTTTCATTTTGCCTTTGACATTTAATGAAGACTCCCACCCTTTGGTCACTATCAAGTGGGTACTAGACTTTAATCTTAGCTATCTAACAAACAGACATGGGGATCCACATTGTATTTCCTGCTTTATCTATCCAAGATATTTCTCATATTAAAAATGTGATCCATGGTGCATCTGCCATGTCTTAAGCCCACCTGCATTTCATATATTTCAACTTCCATCCTCTCAAACTCCAGAATTTCTAGTATGCGTCACAACATATCGACTTTGCCCTTGGTGACGCCCTGTTTACCTTCCATATGCTTTCCTCTTATCTTCATGGGCATATTTAGTATTTATTATCAAATGCAGGATTTTTGGTAAGATTTTGTAATTTTACAATACACGACTCTTTTATATCTATATTTCATACAATACACAACTCTTTCATATTTATATTTCATACAATACATGACTCTTTCATATCTATATTTCATACAATACACGACTCTTTCATATTTATATTTCATACAATACATGACTTTTCCATATCTATATCAACAATACATGACTCTTTCATATTTATATTTCATACAATACATGACTCTTTCATATCTACATTTCAACAATAATGACTCTTTCAATTACATTTCATACAATATATGACTCTTTCATATCTATTTCAAAATATATGACTCTTTCATATTTATATTTCATACAATACATGACTCTTTCATATCTACATTTCATACAATACATGACTCTTTCATATCTATATTTCATACAATACACAACTCTTTCATACTTAAATGAATTTGAACATCAATTATTGTGCCTTGTAAGAATTTCCCCAAAAAATATACAACAACAATAGATGACGCAGTAATTTTATTTCAAAGCAAATGAAATGTATGATTTTTCAAGAAACATAATAGTTATGACAAACAAATAAATTCAGAGAAACTAAAAATGTATCAGTGAGGTGTATGCCATACATCTAAGCTTATATCTGTTATATTGTATTGAAATCGCCTGTGTGTTGCCAGGGCCCACAAGGGAAGCAAAGAATAGTACCACTGCAACCTACAAGGCATGTTGTAAGAGGCGACTGATGTAGAATCTAGGTAAGCTACCCTAGTAAATAAAAAGCATCGCAGAAATCAAATGTACCGGCCTACTTGTAGGCGCATAACTGGCACAACATACAATCGCTCTTAGGCTCAGATCACATCCAAATCACATAGAGGGGTTAACAAGTGGTCGATATGGAGCATTTGAAGAAGAAGAAGTATTAAAATATCATTTGTTTCACAGGACACTTCCAACACATTACATCCTAACTGGCATATATGTAACTAAGGTTGTTATAAATATAAATTTGTGTTCCTCAAAATATATTATTCTCAAAGATTTCTTTCTTAAACTGCCAGACAACTTTTAAACATTTCCAACAAAATAGATCAGTATATTCAACAAAACAATAGTCAACATGACCACCCACCCATTTTTTTTTAAATGATCAAATAAATAAAAATAAATGGAACAACAAGTTCAAGGTCACGTAGTGGCTTTGGCTGAAGCAGCTGCAGCATGGACTATGTTTTCTCCTAGAGCTTCCAGCAGTTCACGTCTGTAGTCATCAAAGTCTCCATCAATCTCATTGATTGTCTTGTTCTCAACTACCCACAGCTGGCAGTCAGTGTCTCTGATCAATCTCTCATCGTGGCTGACTATAATCACACCTAGACATAACATAATGGAGATGACTCAATTTGTTGATCATTTTAAAGTCAAACAGACATAAAGCACAAAACTGCAGACATGGACATTTTTTTTAGAAATATGAACAAAGATTACTATAAATCAATGCCTGTCAGCATAGGCGAATCATGTCTCTCCATAACTCTCTCTCTCTCCTTGGTGCAGTTTATTAGTTCTGAAGTAGATCTTTTGTCGAACCATAGTGTCAGACCATCCAACATCTTCTCCCTCTGTCTTCCACGATCTCTTCTTCCTGAATTTTACCCGTTGTCACCAAATGTTCTAAACCTCTACGCATTATATTCCCGAAGAACCTTGATTGTCCGATTCTTATTCTTTTGATAAAGTTTCTTTGTGTGCATGCCTGTTTTAAAACCTCATCATTTGTTTTCTTCGCTGTCCATGGAATTTTCAGCATTCTTCTGTAAACCACATATCTGTATTACTATATAATCCTATATACTTGGTTATATCTCTTCTATCATGACATGGAGTGGTATTGATGTAATTTCACTTGTGTAGTCCCCATCTCCTCTACCATGACATAGAGTGGTATAGATGTAATTTCACTTGTGTAGTCACATCTCTTCTACCATGACATAGAGTGGTATTGATGTAATTTCACTTGTGTAGTCACATCTCCTCTACCATGACATGGAGTGGTATTGATGTAATTTCACTTGTGTAGTCACATCTCCTCTGTCATGACATAGAGTGGTATTGATGTAATTTCACTTGTGTAGTCACATCTCCTCTCATGACATGAGTGGTATTGATGTAATTTCACTTGTGTAGTCACATCTCCCCTGCATGACATGGAGTGGTATTGATGTAATTTCACTTGTGTAGTCACATCTCTACCATGACATGGAGTGGTATTGATGTAATTTCACTTGTGTAGTCACATCTCCTCTACCATGACATGGAGTGGTATTGATGTAATTTCACTTGTGTAGTCACATCTCCTCTACCATGACATAGAGTGGTATGATGTAATTCACTTGTGTAGTCACATCTCTCTGTCATGACATGGAGTGGTATTGATGTAATTCACTGTGTAGTCACATCTCCTCTACCATGACATGGAGTGGTATTGATGTAATTTCACTTGTGTAGTCACATCTCCTCTACCATGACATGGAGTGGTATTGATGTAATTTCACTTGTGTAGTCACATCTCTTCTACCATGACATGATACTGTATAATATTACTTCTGGGGTCAAATATTTCAAAGCAGTAGAATGGAAGTTAAGAAGTAAATAGGAATGGTCAAAAATATATTTCAACAGCATGATTAAAATATCAATATTCAAACAAATTTAAACATAAAATGGGAATCATTATACTCATGACTATTGTATGATTTGAAAATGTGAACAATAAACAAACAATTGAAAAAACAGAATTGAGAATTCAAAATGTGAAGGAATATCATGACAGGAAAGAAAACATAATAAAGAATGTTGTAACAACTAGGAGTGAAAAGAGAGCTTAAAGTTAATAAATGGGATATTTTGGTAACGTTAAAAGTCATGACACATTGTTGTAGGCCATGTTGGAGGGGAGAGTTGAGGACAAGAAAACAAAGGGATGTCTGTGTGAAGTACAAAAGACAGTGAAGTTTATGCAAGAGAAAACATTTAATATATAGACAATATTTCAAGCGAATGAAAGGATGAACAATAAGAGGACGGGAGATATAATTAGGGAAAGAAACATCAACAGATGGACAGGCAGCAGTTTGACAGTGAGTGCCAACAAAGCAAGGAACAGAATTGATTGAAAATCAATTGTAGGCTAAGTGGTTAAGTCTTTGTCTTGCGTTCCAAAGGTCATGTGTTCAAATCCAGATTGTGCTGTTCTGTTCACAGGGTCATTTTTTGCACAGATCTCTAGGATTTTTGCCAGAACTACAGAGTTCATGCTTTGTGTAATACTCTCAGCTCACACAGGAGAGGACAGTCGTGCATGATATGCTCTGGTGTCTGTTCCGCTAGCTGACACTGGCAGAGAGCTGTTTCACTTACTCCTAGTTTATGTAAGTGTCTGTTGAGTCTGATGTGTCCAGCATGTAAGAAAAATATAACAACCTGGTCTGTTCTGCTTAGGTCTTTGAGGAAGTCTTTTCCATAATCATATCCAGTGTTTGTCTTCCAGTTTACTGCAGATTTTCTCTGTATGAGGTGTTTAAGCTCTTGAAAAGACAGTAGTTGGTAAACTTGCTCTTTGGCAATGCCTTCCTTAGCCAGGACATCGGTGCTCTTATTGCCAAAGTGAAATGGAATCCACTGAAAGTGAATTTCCACCTTTTTAAAATTGTTTAAAAGCGTCTGAAAAACTATACCATCTTTTTTAAACTGAAATTTCGAAATAGCTGTGTGTAAAATGTATTCATACACTGTGAAAACTACTCAACAAATGTTTTCTTACCTCCGGTGAATTCCTTTATGGCATCAGCTAATGCATCAATGGACTCAATGTCAAGGTTGTTTGTGGGTTCATCCTGAGAATAAAATAAAACGTTATCTTGGTCTATAGAAGAGATTGAACGAGTTGCCAGGATAGAGCAGTATGGAGAAATTACTTGCCGACCCTATGTTAATAATACAGAAAGGAATATAATAACATAATACCTTGGTCTATATCTCCAGAAATAGATTGTTCTAAAATTATGAAAGCAATTTTCTTTTTCTCTTCTTCTGGGGTTCGCCTACAATGAATTCAGACTACTGCCCTTCTGACAGATTTGTATGCGAATGCATGCTTTCCTTGTTATAAGTGTCCGTCATACAGGTGTGCCTTCTATGACTTCCGAGGTATTTCTTTTCTTGAATGTTCCACCTGTTTGTCTAATTATCATGCCTTATTAATTACTCTAGAAGCAATGTGTTAGAAAATTAAAACAACAAAAGCATAGTTGTACTTAAGACATGAAACAATCAACAGAATCAGCATGATCAACAGCCTGTGTGTTGCCTGGGCCCACAAGGGGATCAAAGAATAGTAACACCATGACCTACAAGACATGCTGTAAGAGGCGACTAAGGTAGGGACCTAGAAGCTACCCTAGTAAATAAAAAGCAACCTAGAAATCGAATGTGCTGGCCTACTTGTAGGTGCATAACTGGCACAACATACAATCGCTCTCAGTCTCAGATCACATACAAATCACAAAGATTGGTTGAACAAGTGGTCGATATGGAGTGTTCGAAGAAGAAGCATGATCAACCACATGGACATCATCAGCATTAACACAATTTGACATCTATTGAAATATTTTCATAATTTGTGCCTCATCGTAAAAGAACCAGTTAGAACTGCTAACTTCTTAAATATTACATCATAATTAACATACCAGGATAAGAACATCTGGGGCCCGGCATGAAAGTTCAGCCATGGCTACCCTTGCTCTTTGACCGCCAGAAAGGTCTCGATTTGTAATTGTGTGAGCATGTGAAGCAAGGCCAAACTGTCCTAGTGTTTTCCTGGCATCCTGGTACTGCATGTTGAATAGTCGCTGAAATCAAACCATTTTAAAAAAACCAATATTATTCAGTAAAGATCAAGTAAAGTTGATGATCAATTCAGAAAAAGTGAAGCTGATAGCAATGTTGATAACACACATTGCTACTAACCATGTGTCATGCCAATTCTGGGGTTCAAGGCCATCTTGGGTCAAAAAACTTTTCTTTGTGCAGAAATGTGTATGTCAATGTTGATTGATTGATTGATTGGACCATATCATTGCACTTTGGTGAGTAACCATGTGTGCTCCAATCTTTTTCCTACACAGGAAGATCTCAGCTGCAGCACACAAACTCTGAGCACCGCGGGGGTCCCCAATGTAATTTTGAAGATGAAGATATTTCCTAGGAATTTTAACTGTACTATTTTAATCTTTTTCTAATGAATTTTGTCCTGGCAGCGACTTTTCAACCTGCTCTTCTTGATTTTGAACTGCCAAGGTTTTTTTTAGGTGCTTAAATTGAACATGGGACCTACACTTTATCGTCTGTCTCCGATAGAACTAGGAACTTGATCTCACCTACAATGAGATCAAAGATCTCAGGAAAAATATCCCGATGGCTCCATGAGGGAGCGAACCGATTACCTTTGGTACGAGAGGGGTGCACCAAGCCCCTACACTACAGAGACCCCCATGTTGGTCAATGTGACTATTTCTAATCCTTTATTTGTTTTATTTATTGAGTTATGAGTTGGTTAGCTATTTTAAAATATATACATTTCATAGCATGTTCGGCCAGCCATTATACTAGTTAACTGAGCGTGCGCAGCAGGAAACAAGGCAGAAGTAGTTGCACCATCTGTTTAGTTTAGTTTAGTCGCCGGATCACCATCACTGCACGTCGAACAAATTAGTCCATAATTGCTCCGATCTCTCCCTCAATATGTCCATCAGCGTGTGGCGACTAACGACACCGGTTCTTTGTTGGTTTACAATTCTTCTTTGTCTGCCAGCATAGCGTTCTTGTCGAGCTATACCACACTTAACTTCGAGTTCTTGCAGTCTGGTTAGTGTTGTGGATTCACCGCTATTACGTGAATCATCTAAATAAGGAGAAGGTAGACAGAGCATGGTTGGTGTTATTGAAGAAGGACAGAAGTTCAGCTACCAAGGGTCTGAAAATGTTAAGAAAAGCAGAAATTGACTAAGTGGTGCAAGAGCAAGCAGATACAATGGGTAGGCAGGATTGCGAATCTTATGGAGTATGTACAGGCAATGGTTGCCAAGATTAGCCTTCATAATATGAAGACAGCCTGTACTAGGCAATAGATAGATTCTGAGGATGAATTTTTGGATGCTATGGTGAACTGTGGCAATGAGATTCAGCATGGTATCCCTCGGACTAGATTGGTATGATATAGTCTCAGACAGTTAAGAAGAGGCCTCAAGAATGTACAAGTCCTTACATCAAGGCATATGGTTGGTGATGTGGTCAACATCATGCAATAAGAGACATTTTAATACTGTTAATTAAAATTAACTTCCATTGCTCACATGCTTTTTACAACAGCCATACCTGCAAGCCTATCGGAACGTTCACTTCCCCTTACACCTGCATGCACTGGCACAAAAAAAACTGATTTTTTGTCAGCCTAGAGCTACCTATTCAGCGACTCCATTGTCTTCGAGCCCAGCCTGCTTCAATCTTTCTGAGCACAATCATTAAGTCACAGAAAAACATGCATGGATAAATGTCTGACTTCAGCTGTACCATCGCTTTAGTTGCAAGACTACTACTAGCAGACAACACCTCCAAAGACAGACAACAAACTCACCATCAAATACTCTGTAGGAGATTCGTCCAAGTTCAACTGATCTGCAGAATGCTGGTCATACTTGCCAATCCGCTATATTTTAATGAAAACAAACAGAAAAAATATTATAAAATGTCTTTCAATGAAATAGTCAAACAATGATCATTAAGAAAAGCTTAACTCTTCATGTTCAGAACACCAACAAACATCAATCTGCAGAGAAACACATTCAGAACACCAACAAACATCTATCTGCAGAGAAACCTACAATAAAACATTTCACTATTACAAATACTAATGTGATTTGTTTAAAGATAAAAGTAAATAAACATAAATTTATTTGTCAAAGTGACTATCTATATATATATATATTGAGCAGACTATAGATAGACTATAAATATATATATATATTGAGCAGACTATAGATAGACTATAAATATATATATATATTGAGCAGACTATAGATAGACTATAAATATATAGTCTACCTATAATCTATCCAATATATATATATATATTTTTTTTCCCGATCCAGAAGCACTTGAGCTTTCAGCTCTGTGGCTCGGTGCCATGGACATCGTAACCCTTCGGTTCGGTGCTACGAATATCGTAAATTTTGAGAACCTGTGGCTTTTTCTGCCAGCCTTCGGAATTGAACCCGCACTCACAGAGGGCTTGTCACCCGTCGTCCAAGCGCTACAAACACGCTGGACAGGCGGGCTACTGAACTCACATGAATGCACTCAACAACAACATTCTATTCTTGAGGCTCACACGAATGCACTCAACAACAACGTTCCATTCTTGAGGCTTACACAAATACACTCAACAACAATGTTCTATTCTTGAGGTTCACACAAATGCACTCAACAACAATGTTCCATTCTTGAGGCTCACACAAATGCACTCAACAACAGCTCCATTCTTTAGACTTAAATAAATGCACTCACAACACCGTTTCATTCTTGAGGGTCATGCGAAGCCTCAACAACGCTTCCAATCTTGAGGCTCACACGAAGGCACTCAACAACAACGTTCCAGTCTTGAGGCGCACACAATGTTTCATTCTTGAGGCTCACATGAATGCACTCAACAACAATGTTCCATTCTTCTACACAAACACTAAACATACCAGTCTGTGATTCTTTCTTCTCTCCCCTATTTCCTGTAGAACACAAATATACAGAAGGTGTCACTGATTTAGTCAATGAAATGTTTAGTTAAACCTATAATAACAATATGGCATCATTATCATTCTGTCAAAGCTAAAATATAAACAAAAACACACAATATGGAAGTCTGACAAAAGACAGCAAGGTACAATGTTATATCATTTCATCAAGCACATAACCATTTCTTCTTCGCTCTGAAAGTGTGCCTGTAGTACTGCGTGCAATTTACATGAAGTTGTAATATCTACATCATTTGTCAAACACATCCGTTTCTTATTTTTGGTACCTGGTTTGCCTTCCATCTTTGATCACTACTCACTTAGTCAAACTACAGTAAAACTTATTTATACAACTCTAAAAATTACTTCAATATTACTTAGAGCTATTTCATTTGTATTTATACAACTCTAAAAATTACTTCAATACTACTTAGAGCTATTTCATTTGTATTTATACAACTCTAAAAATCACTTCAATATTACTTAGAGCTATTTCATTTGTATTTATACAACTCTAAAAATTACTTCAATATTACTTATAGCTATTTCATTTGTATTTTAAAAAACGGCACTATACAATTAATCCAAGTAAATGTATTATGTAAAAAAAAAAAGTTATATTCTGACATATGGTGAACAGTTTATATGTGGCAACAAACAAAAAAAACATAATGAGCTGAACTTGTGGTGTATGAACAGATAGTCTTCACTTTATGGTACGGTCAATTCCCTAGTCTACCCAGCTATAAATGGGTGAAGGAGTTTCTGAGAGGGGAAAATAAGTGGAGTCTCTGTGGTCAAGTCCTTGCCTTGTATTCCGAAGGTCTTGGGTTAGAAACGTACAATCGTTCTTAGGTTCAGATCACATACAAATCAGAGTGGTTGTTTTTTTTTCTCCCGTCCGCTTTCAAGTCAGACGAAGTTTCATCTCTGAAACTGATTTTTGCGTAAAATCTGTTTTTCCAATTTCTTACAATGGCAGCAGTGCACATTGTAAATTACTTTACACTGGCAGCCGTGTGCTCAATGTACTCGTAATTAGTATTCCTCGCCATACAGGCAGGTTTTCTCCGACTTCAGAGGTACTCACGTTATCGTCCTGAGTAAGACCAGGGGACTCGAACAAATGCCGGACAGTAGGTTCGAACCCGAGCTATGAGGCGTCTCACAGCTAGCAGGTCGAGCTACTATCAACTACTCTAGGCAGTCCCCCGTCAGAGTGGTTAACAAGTGGTGGATATGGATCGTCAAGAAGAAGACAATCAAAGTGTTCGCCATAACCACATCTAGCTCAAAGTAAGTAAGCATCTATGGTGTTTCCCTCATTGTAAAAGTGTCTAATGGCTGCCCAAGAGTCAAAACTCACAGCCCTGCTGGTTAGAAGAAGTAGAAGTGTCTATTGCAAATGGTTTTCCAGCTTTAATAATCACACTTCTACTGTACTATAAACAATTTATTGCAAAATATTCTATGCTGGCTCTCTGTAATGTACTAAGTACTCACTGGTATAATATCTGCAGTCAACAGTTTGAGGAATGTACTTTTTCCTACTCCATTGGGACCCACTATAGCAACTGCAGGAGAAAGAATAAAAAATGACAATAAATCATCAACAACAATAAAATAATGCAAGTATTCAAGTAGAAGCATGTCCCTTGCGGAACATCGCTTTCATCACAGCCCTCCTCAAAACTATCTCTTCAAGTTCTCCCGCCTCCTCCAGAACATGACATTCAGGGTTTCTTTGATTTCCTGCTGCCACTTTCGTCTCTGGCCGTCCCCTGCCTCGTACTCCAGCAACCATGCCTTCTATTACCATTCTCTCCAAACCAATATGACATTTAACGTGGCCAAAATATTTAATCTTTCGGGACATGATGTTATTGATGAGCCCGCCCATGTGTTGCCGAGGCTCGTAAGTGGAGCAAAGAATAGCAACACTGCAACCTACAAGGCATGCTGTAAGAAGCGACTGAGGTAGGGGCCTAAGGAAGCTACCCTAGTGAATAAGATGCGGCGCAGAAATCGAATGGGTTGGCCTAGTTGTAGGAGCATAGCTAGCACAACATACAATCGCTCTTAGGCTCGGATCCCATACAAATCCCAAAGGGTGGTTAACAAGTGACTGATATGGAGCATATGAAGAAACAGGATTTATGAGGCAATGCTCCTCAATATGTTTTCTGTCCAGGATGTTCTAAAAATGTTTCTGTAACAACATGTTGCAAAAGCTTCAATACAAAATAATACAATTACAAAAAAAATAGAAGGTGAGGCAGAAGATGTACAACAAGAAACTGGAATAAAGACAAAAGAAAAGTCATGAGATAACAAGACAGTTTAGAGAAGACATACAATAAAGACAATGGTAGGATGTATAAAAAAAAACATTATATCACAAAGTATTAATTAAATAAATTACTAAGCAACCCTTAAACTTGTAAAAATCAGTTAGAGGTGCCATCTGAATTCATAGCGGACAAATGAAAAAAATATTACGAAATATTTTTCTGTACAATCTGAAGGAACATTGTCAAATATGAAATATGTTAGAGTCGATAGGCAACGCTATGCGCGTTACGTTAATCCATCTCACACATTTATTTATCTTTCCTTAAAATAGAAAATTATCCAGTGTGGTTTCCAAGGTAGAAAGGTCAATCCATTTCCTCATGTGTGGAATGTCGAGTGTGGGATGTAGTGTGTGGGATGTCGAGTGTGGGATTGAACCTCTCAAGTCTGAGTCGATAGGTGAACGCTTATGCAAATCCACCCCGTGCCACGGCCTCAATTGCATGTTGTGAAAGGTGACTAGAGAGCGGTGAGTATGGGACCAACGACCCCTCACCGCAAAAAAGCAGACAGCTGCAGAAACATAAAATATTCAAACTGCTCATAAAGATCCTGATGCTGTAGGGGTTGGAACAAAGTTGTTTTTTGGTCTCTGCTTTATGTGTCATTAGTTGTGATGAGAACTGAAGATGACGACTAAAATATAAAATTCAATCAGAATAAGTCCGTACCTCTTGAGTTCATATCTATACCAAAATCCAGATCCTTGAAAAGAAAATTCTGACCAGAGTAACCAAACGTAACATCTGAAAATATATATAATTACATCAGTCAATATTACCAATTCATATAACATTACATAATAAGTCAATATTACCAATTAATATATAGATATATATACATACACTCCTCTTGTTCCGTTATACGTTACATAAGACCTGCAAGTAGTTTCTCCATACCGCTCTGTCCTGGACAACTCGCTCAATCTCATCCATAGAATTGAGTCAGATATTTCTTGCCTTTCTCTGCAAAATTAGTTTCAGGGTTTTCCTTGAGTGTCCTTTTTTTCTTGAACCCTTTACCTCCCACTTCAATGCTTGATTTGGAATTCTTTGATCATTTCTTCTCAAGGTATGCCCAAAATGTCTCCATCTTCTCCTCCTTATAACAGTTGTTACTAGTAGTTGACCAGATATCTTGCTGGGGTGAAAATATCAAATAGATCGCACAAGTAAACCCCATCTTTCAGTGGTTTAGACTGAGAAACTTTGTGAGGTCAAAGGCTAACGGAACTCTGCCTAGCTTACTGAGATGGACTGAGGCTCTTTGCAAGTGGTCTAATCATAGGATACAACAAGAGCTTTATCTTCTTTGTTCTCATACTCCCGCTGGTTATAGCAGGATGCAGTCTGGAGAACGTAATGCGTTGTGTTGCAGTTTGCAGCATGAGCTGTGATATCCTTTCGGTTTGACACATCCGACTTCAGTATATCTTCTCCCTCCACAGACTTAGCCAAACTTCTTGATAGTCTCATGTTTCAGGGCGGTGGAATGTAGTCATGGTCGGCTTTGTTCTGACCCTGACAGTCTGCTACAAGTCCATGCAGCTTGAATGTTGTCCCCGAAGAGGTAGACCACTGGCCCACACAAGGGCACTGTGGACCACTTTGCATCCTGTGCTGAAGGGTATCCTTGCTTATAATGGATCGATGGTTATACACATGTATTATCCATTCTCTAAAGCATTTTCTCCTACTCCTGATACATGTGATTAAAAAATCCCTGCAGATTCAACATCATTAATTTTGGCCATCATGTGGTACTGAACCAGAAAACATTGACCACATACTCTAGTTCTGTAGGCTCTATGCTAAACACAAACATTGGCCCTTGACTTTTCCTGAGACAAAACTGTATGGCACAAAGGAGGACCTGAACAGTACCATAAGTTTCATCAAAGTCTCTGACCTCATAGTATGAACTCACACTCTGAAAGAACTATAAAGAAGAAGAAGATCTAGCAGATAAATATTGTGTGATGTTAGTATGTCCCTTATCTAGATCTCATGTTCTGACTTATCAAGTAGCATGTCCCTTGCGGAACTTCACTTTCGCACAGCCTACCTGGAAAACTTATCTCTCCACCTCCTCCAGTCACATTCAATGTTGCTTTGATGTCCTGCTGCCACTTTTATCTTGGTTGTTCCCTGAATCGTACTCCAGGAACCATGCCTTCCATTACTTTTCTCTCCAAACCACTGTGAGGTTTAATGTGGCTAAAATATTTAATCTTCCAGGACTATAAAGTAAATTTGAAATCAGTCTTTCTTAACTCTTAGAGTGACTACGGACTATAAAGTAAATTTGAAATCAGTCTTTCAACTCTTTTAGAGTGACTCCGGACTATAAAGTGAATTTGAAATCAGTCAACTCTTTTAGAGTGACTCCGGACTATAAAGTAAATTTGAAATCAGTCTTTCAACTCTTTTAAGTGACTTTTAACTCTTCTCTTAGAGTGACTCCTTGTCTAATCAGGATAGTAGATCTATGTTCATCATCAAATAGCTAGTTTGTCCTGGGCAGAAATTTGCTGCCACCTTAACAATACTTCAGAATTTCTCTCTCAAGGGCCAGATGTCCTGCCTCTGAAGCCATCATGTTCAAATTATCAGTTACATCCTGAATACATCTTCTCTGTGGTCTTCTTCTTCCCTTGATGCTGAAAATATGCATGCTCTTAGTATTCTGATCTTTGTTTTCCTATCAGTTTCATTCTATACTGTTTTTAGCGGTTTAATTTTTTGTACGGCTTTGTTGTGTTTCTTAATTTGTCATGATAAAAGTATTTTAGTTGAAATCTTGATATTGTGACAGCCTCTGGTAATACAGTTTAACTTTGTCGTTTTGTTTATCTTTAGTTATTAACAAACCCTCAAAGTAATATATAACAGTACAAATAGAAGATGAGCACAGCACAAACAGTAGGAACAAATACAAGATGGTAAAATGCAATCCTTACTGTAAACTCCCAAGATTGGAGGATTGAGGGGAGTTGGTTTGGGGAACGAAAATTTCACAATATAATCCCTGGGCTTAGCCAGAAGTTCTGTCTTTGTATCTTCTTCCTCAAATTGACTCTGCTTCTTTTTACCCTTTCCTGCTTGCAGTGAGGGCCTCTTTTGTTTTAGTTTCCTGCAGATATTTAGCAATAATCTTCATTAAGTTTCATTTCTTGTAGTTAGTTATATCACAAACTGTCTGGTCACAAAACAAAAACTAAATCTATCTATGTTCTACTGTCTGGTCACAACTAAATCTATCTATGTTCTACTGTCTGGTCACATAACTAACTAAATCTATCTATGTTCTACTGCCTGGTCACATAACTAACTAAATCTATCTATGTTCTACTGTCTGGTCACATAACTAACTAAATCTATCTATGTTCTACTGTCTGGTCACAACTAAATCTATCTATGTTCTACTGTCTGGTCACATAACTAACTAAATCTATCTATGTTCTACTGTCTGGTCACAACTAAATCTATCTATGTTCCATTGTCTGGTCACAAAACTAACTAAATCTATCTATGTTCTACTGTTTGGTCACAACTAAATCTATCTATGTTCCATTGTCTGGTCACAAAACTAACTGAATCTATCTATGTTCTACGTCTGCTCACAAAACTAACTAAATCTATGTTCTACTGTCTGGCAACAGACCTAGAGATCAAAAAATCTTCAGAAAAAGTGCATATATGACATTGACGACTCAATCCAATTCAAACTGACAACCTTGAGAACTCGAGACAAACAACTTAAACCATTCGATCCATACAACAAAATAAGACATTGCCAACAAGTAATACTCACAGCCACTTTTGTTGACTTGCCAGATGCTTTCATATCTTTGAGTTTTTTCTCCTGCTTCTCATAATCTCTTATCTGCTCCTTTCTTTTCTGAACAAACATCTTCTTGAATGTAGCTGTAGGATACAAATCACACATAGCAAGAACTTAAGGACAAGCAAATTATAGCCAAGGTAATCAAGCCTCTTTCTTCTTCGAATACTTCATATCGACCACATGTTAACCCACTCTTTGTGATCTGAGGCTAAGAGCGTTTGTATGCTGTGTCAGTTAAGCGCCTACAAATAGGCCAGCACATCTGATTTCTCCGCTTTTTATTTACTAGGTAGCTTCCCTAGGCCCCTATCTCAGACGCCTCTTTTGACATGCTTGTAGATAGCAGTGTTACTATTCTTTGCTCCCCTTGCAAACCTCTGCAACACCCGGGTAATGTAATCAAGCGACTTATGTAATGAAAACAAAACATTTATCTGTAAAACTAATGCAAGATCAAATACACCATAAAGATGAATTCACCTGTTTAAAAAGCAATGTAGTTATAACACATCATTGTTGAATTCCGCCCATGTGTTGCTGGAACCACAGGAACTTTGGGAGGCTGCTGCACCGAAAGACAGAGCATGCAGGACATGTCCAATGTGCCATGATGTCAATCGTATAGCATAACACTCTAATCTCTTCATATTTAGGTAGTTGTCCTGTGTTAGTATTGCTGGTTATCGGATTGATTTAATCATTATTTTCTTCTGATGATATAAAACTGGTACATCCAGTTGCTCTCCTGTAGAACCTACCTTGAACATTTGTTCTGCGTTCTCATCTTCTGGTATTCCCCAACGAAGATTTTATATAAACAATGATCTTCATGACATACATATGTCTGAATATGAGAGGTTCTCTTACACAGAATACCACAGTAAACATCTCTCTAATGAGACATCATTAAACTCAGTGAAATAAGCGGGAGCTTGTACTGGGATAAAGACCACAGACAAAACTTATCACACCCACTGACTGCTAAAAATAAAATCCAACTAGAAATGGGGATCAAAATAAGACACCCATCTATGAAGCATGTGTTTGATTGATTGATTGGACCATCATCATTGCACTTCGGTGAGTAACCATGTGTGCTCCGATCTCTTTCTTACACAGGAAGATTTCAGCTGCAGTGCACAAACTCTGTAGCACCGGTGAGGGTCCCGATGTAATTTTGAAGATGAAGATATTTTTGTAGGAATTTAATTTTTAATCTTTTCTAATAAATTTTGTCAGAGCAGCGGCTTTCCAGCCAGCTCTTCTCAATTTTGAACTGCCAAGGGTTCTTTTACATGCTCAAATTGAACACGGGACCTATGTTTTATCATCCGTCTCTGATAGGACTAGGAACTCGATCTCACCTACAATGAGATCAGGAAGCTCTGGGAAAATATCCAGATGGCTCCACGGAGAAGCAAACCTGGTACCCTTGTCACAAGAGATGAGCATCTAACCACTCCGCTACAGGGACCCCTAGAAAGCAAGAGTACTAACCATTGTGCTATGGCAGCTCTCGGAGCAAACACAGCAAGACTTACCATAATTTCCTCTATAATAGAAGAGCTTCTGTTGATCAAGATGGACGATATCAGTGCAGACATTGTCTAAGAAACTCTGGTCGTGGGATACAACAAGAAGTGTCTTTTTCCATTGCTGCAAGTAGCTGGAGGAAATTCAATCATGCATTATTGTCACTACTGCTGATATATATCTATAATATATATATATATGTATTCTTCATTCTATAACACAGAGGTGGAGCATTTATAATCTTCTTTGACAGCTTCTATCAGGTGATCTCCATTTATAATCTTCTTTGACAGCTTCTATCAGATGATCTCCATTTAACTTACTTATTCTGGAGGTCTATCCTTTTATGATGCCAACCAATTTATGTTCTGCAAGCTTTTGTTCATTTCACCCGCTTGTGTTTTGCCAGGGCTTGCAAGGGGAGCAAAGAATAGTAACACTGCAACCTACAAGGCATGTTTAAGAGGCGACTGATGTAGGGGCTTAGGAATCTACCCTAGTAAATAAAAAGCATCACAGAAATCGAGGTGCTGGCCTACTTGTAGACGCATAGCTGGCACAACATACAATCGCTTTTAGGCTCAGATCACATACAAATCACAGAGTGGTTAACAAATAGTCGATATGGAGCGTTTGAAGAAGAAGAAGTTCATTTGACCTTTCAGAGCTCCTTGATGGATAATTTCTGAAAGATACAAATCCGGTTAAGTATCCATACCACTATTTTTTCTTTTCACGATAGACAATAGTTTCTTATATAGTCCAGATCTCCCAACAATAACTTTAGATATTTCTTGATACATAACTCAATCCATAAATGAAATAGTAAACTCTATAGAGCAGCGTTGTCCAACACAATGCCCATGTCATACCTTCATGTCATCCAACTTTTCTCTGCCTGCTTAATCAGATCTCAAGAAAATACTGTTTACTGTTCTTTTTATTGTATCTCTTGAACACTACCATCCCATTTTTGCAATTTTGTTTTATTTTGTAACCGTTCTATGCCCCCCTCCCTAGTGCATGTTGAGTTGTTATTTTAATGTTACCTCTGAGAGAAAAAAGAAACCCGACTGTGCTGGGGTTTGAACCTGTATGCTCAAGCTTAATGTTTTATCGAATCAATACCCTACTCAAAATCTTCATAAAATGCCACAGGCCACTAAAATAAGTGACCTACTTGTCAAGCCAAATAACTGCATTAAGATCCAAATGATTGGTAGGCTCATCCAGCATCAGTAGAGTTGGTTCCAAGAACAAAGCCCTGAAGATAAAAATTTAGATCTATAAATACTGTTCTTTCATTGTAATTCAACTGAATATTACTAACACCATACCAGTTTTTATTTTAAACGTTATATCTCTCGGATCTAAAGAAATCATTGCCACTTTCTCACATATAAATAGTCATAGGTAAAATTTAACATCTGTATTATATAAATTTCTCACAAGAATGTTGAAAGTTCTCTGGACAGAGAAAGACCAATGAAGTGATATTGTCGGAGACAAGAGTCATATTGAAATCTAATCAACCGAAGAAGAAGCAGACAATCAAGGTTTTTAAGACACATAATTAGAAGAGACAGTTTAGAACATTTGGTTACAACAGGCAAAATACAGGGAAAGAGAGATAGATGGAGACAAAGGGACAAGATTCCGGACGGCCTGAAATCCTAGTTCGGCGACAGAGTTAATGGATTGTACTAGTGACAGACAGATGTGAAGAGACATGATCGCATATGCCAAACCGGCAGGGCACTTGATTGATTGTATAAAAACTAACATTATTTGAAACCGCTCAGTGATAAGAGTTGCTGAAAATTATAAAGTACTGTAGTTTTACAAATTACAAAAACAATGAGAATATACAGCAACGTTTCGACCAACAAGGCCTTTATCAAACAAACGAACAGGAGTGAATAATTTAAAAAAACAAAAACATATGGACGACTACAGACGGAGACATTCAACCGTTTCTAATGAAAATCAGATTTGTAATACTACAGTACTTTGTGATTATGTGTTTTGCCAATCAAATAGTTTTACTGCAATCTCATCTATATTCTGAAAATTATAATAACTTTAATGGAGATTCCCTGTTCTCACAGCTTCAATACTTCCTGAACTTCTTAAAGATTAAACTAACATTCACTGGAGCCAATGAGATCTAAAATACTTCCAGGAACTTACCATAGACTAAACTAATATTTCATAAAACTCACAGAGCTAAAATACTTCCTGTACTCATGAAATCTCATTGAAAATACTCCCTGAAACTCAGAGCTTAAACTGTGGTCAAGGTTTACTCCTTTAGCCTTTTTCATAACCGTGCTAACTCACAAGGCAGTGGGGATTTTCTATCAGGGCTTATTGTCCTAGCCTTTGGCTCTCCCGAGCGCCCCTCCACAAGGTAGTGGGTTTAACAGTTGCAAATTGTACCGTTACAGTCATACGGTAGCAGATGAAACATCTGATCTGACAATAAGATCTACCTAGCTAGACATCTCTTAAAACTCACAGAGATAGAACTAACACTTAATGATAACCTATTTGCTCTCAAGTACATTTACCTTGCAAGAGAAACTCTCATTCTCCAACCACCAGACAGATCTTTGGTGGCTCTGCCCATCATCTCCTTAGTAAAACCCAAACCAGCTAAGATTCTTCTAGCCTTTGGTTCTGCAGCATCTGCATTGATTGCCCTCAGCTCTTCATAAACCTTTTGCAAGAAAACAGTACATTATTTATTTTTGCTTTAAAGCATGTGTCACATCATGAGAAAAATATACGACAATGATGCTAACCTAGAGCTTGGTAACCTAGAGCTTGGTAACTGAGCTTGTAATGGCTTGTAACTAGAGCTGCTGTCACTTGCAGAAGAATATACGACAATGATGGTAACCTAGAGCTGACTGCTAACTTTGTCAGAGTCATTAATGTAGAAAACTGACAAGAATATCAGAATATATACCAGTAAACATTGAATGGTGGGCGTCTGTGGATAAGTGGTGGTGAGCTCGATCACAACCCAAGAGTATGTGGTTCAAACTCCGCGGCAGGCAGTTTGGAGGCAAATTTGTGAGCATGGATTTTTACAAATGTAAAATATACCTCACCGTTCAGAAAGCAATGGCAAACCACTGAACATGTATAAAATCAATGACTTGTTTACTGTGGTTTATGGCGACGTCCTGAAAAGGATATGCCATGATTTTCATGTTTGAAACATTGAATGTCTCACTTACCAATAATAAAACAGATCATAATTAAAATCAATATAAGTATTTCCAAGAAGCAGGTACTAAAATAGTCATGATACTCAATTTTGACAATAAATTTTGATACAAGTAAAGGTCAGGGTTATTCATTTTGAGGTAAAATTTTTTTAATAAGCTTGCGGCGACTACAAGAAAGCAACATGTACTCATCACCGATCTACAAAGTGTGTTCTACGCCTGGCTCTCCATTCAGCAGAGATGGGTTCAACTAGTCTATCTTAGGTAGGGTAAAAAGTGAAAATTAGTTTCCTGGTGATGACCCATAAAACATACAAGTCAACCCCACCTCCCAGTGACGTAGAATAGGTAACTTGACAGCTGAAGTTCACAAGTTTGACAGCACTTTTATTTTGAAGGTCTCATAAATAATAAAATATATATTCTCACATCTTTAAGCCTATCCGTGATTTCCCGTCCACCATCCATAATTTTTGCCATAAGTTCTTTCTCCTCTGCTAGGAGAGCTGTTCGTTTCTTGTCTGCCTTGAGAACTGAGTCTATGGCTTTTGTTTCATCAGCTATAACTTCTTGTTCACAGTATAAAACATCAATATTTGCTGGGATGTTCAGAGCTCTGTTTGCCATGTGTTTAAGCAATGTTGTTTTGCCATGTCTGTGAAGTAAATACAAATATAGCAGTCAACACTGGATTAAAGTAAAGTCTTTAATATTCTACAATTAATCATTTTTTTTAAATTATATCTGTACAAAATAAAACTTGTAGCATATCCTTTACAGGACGTAGACATCAACCACAGTAAACAAGTCGTTGATTTTCTAGGTACCATTTATACATTCAGTAGTTAACCATTGTTATCTGAACGGTGAGATCTATTTTTACAGTTCGAAAAATCCAGCAAACAAATTTGCTTCTAAACTGCCTGCCGCAGAGTTTGAGCCAGGTAGACTTGGGTTGTGATTGAGCTCAGACGCCCAAAAAACATCAACTAAAAATGAAATGTTGCCTCCATAGATTGATACAGATAAGATTATAACATCAGAGTGAGCTGCAATGGACCAAAATGTCATTCTTAATGCATTGAGAGTCTTTCCAAACAACAGGAGTTTCAGGGTTTTGAATCACAGTTGCTGAATTACAGGTACAGCCATAAAATGACATATCAAATATGCAGAACGATTGATTAATCAACACGAACTGGCATGTTGGACACTACTGGATTCATTGAGTCTGGTATCGGAGAACCTATGAACATGTACGGAGTGCTATGATGACAGTCATCATATAACTGATTATGTTTTGTTTTTTGCTATCCACAAGGAAGTACGAGGTTGCAATCTTTATTCTTGTATCACACATTTGAACCTGTTATTTTTGCTACCTGTGGACCTCTCTTGTGTAATACATCACATTTAAATGAGGTTATTTTCACGAGCTTTCCCACAGTGCTGTTCGACTAAATGTGGTGCAGTGCCACGAGCTGATGTCTTTTACTACTCGGGAAGAGTCTTTGTCATGACTCTTACAAACTTAAAGACACGTTTGCAAAATAAAAAGAATGTTTCTGCAGACATTAGATTATGTAGATCATGATGACCCTTGATCAATTTAACCAGACAAGTCTGTAACTAGAACGCACCGTGGGAAGGTGAAGCAAAGTCATGACCAGTATGTTATCTTGGCCCTGATGTTTCTGTATCCCATAGATAACGCTAATTTATCTTTTATAAATTATAATTTAAAGAAAAAAGTTGGGCTTTGTGATTTACGCCAAACAGTGAGTTACTACTATTATGCCCTTTCTGACTGTGAGGTCGTTCCGGATTAGGAACATTTCACGGGCTTATAAGCTTGTCCTCGAACAGCATCTTACTCGTATAACACACCGTTTAAAGTGCCAGCCTTCACCAATGTTCGGATCCAGACAGCCTGTCAGATCTTTGCATTGTCGGCCCTACTTTACTGTCCACTTTGAGTTTGTTCTGGAGTAGGAACACTCTCAGCCTTTTCGAGGCGCGTGCCGGTACGTGGCAATTTGCAGTTTCTACTTTGCATTTTCCCTAGCCTCGGGAAACACCGGACTGGGGCCAAGCACAAATAATGTAGAGGGTCATTTCAATCGACGCTAGCAACGCAAATGAATTTTGTGCTCCCACCATCACCCGCCCCAGTTCTTCTGGGGATGTTAGTTGTGACTGCAACAGTACCTTGCCCGGTTGTCTCAAGGATGGCAGTTCCGTTAGGCATCACCCGCCTCAGTTCTTCCGGGGATTGTTACCCTGGTTTTCCCAGGGAGGGCAGTTTCGTTAGGCACTGAACGCAACTTTATGTTTTGGTACTCGCCAACCTTGCCCAGTAAATGTATCTGCGCAAGGTCACCGATACAGAGTCAGCTGCAATCTTCCCTTGTACCGACATGAGGGTAGACTTTTATTGTTACAATGTCTTATTTATTCTTGCCCCACAGCTGACAATGTTTGCCCCCTCCTCAGGGCTTCGAGTTTCGCCCTATGTGGGCCCACATTACATCACTGGATGCACCTCTCATGTTCACTTGTACATTAATATCCCCATCGGCAGGGAAACTGGTAACTGCAGTGACCTTTGACTTACACTTCGAGCTTGTGTATGGGAGACTCTTGCTCTGGAGATGGCAATTTGTGTTCAGCCCTTTATTCCGGGGGAGTATGGATTCTATTAGAGAGTTTCGCTGCTGTTTCTTATTGTTCGGAAACTTGGGCAATATTTCATTGGACATCGGTCAGGAGATCTGTGCATTTTTTTGTATTTGTGGAAATGCATTTATTTTCCGTGCTTGCACTGCTACTGTGAGCGACTGTAGCTCAAGCGGTAGTGAGCATGATCACAAACCCAAGCGTTCCTTGGTTCAAACCCCGTGGCAAGTTTGGAAGCAAATTGTTTCCGGGATTTTACAAAAGGTAAAAATAGACCTCACCGTTCAGAAAGCAATGGCAAACTACTCAACGTATAAGTGGTGCCTAGAAAATCAACTTGTTTACTGTGGTTGATGGCTACTCCTGTAAAGGATATGCCACGATTTTCATTTCATATATATTATCAAGATTTATAAGAGAGTATGGAAGGATTAACGTAATGTATGTATAAGTATTTAACTATCAACTCGGACACTAGAGGGCTGTGGGTTCAATTCTTTTTCTTCACCCCTAATGAGGCATAGGTCCGCAACCAAGGCCTTCCAAGCCCGCCTATCCAAGGCCATCTTTTCCACTCCCCATTTTTTGCCTAAGCCCCTCCTTGCTTCTTCTTCTTCTTTGCGTCGTATTTACGATTAATTTTAATCACTCTTTGTGATAAGTTTGATCTTTGCCAAGAACATGTATACGTTGCACATTGGTTTGGTAGGCCCTTAAACACATAGAATTCTACACGTTTAGGGCATGTGCATCCGATTTCAGCCAAACCTCCTTAGCCGCCTCTTACGACATGCGTGGCAGGTAACAGTGATTCTATTCTTCACACCCAAATTTGGGCCCCGGTAATCACTCGGTGAGCCCTCCTTGCGGGTCCTTCTTTCCCGGGTGGCAAGTATGAATTTTCCTGGTGGTGGTTTCTGTAGCTATGGGTTAATTTCTACATGTGAGGAAAGGAATTGACCGCTACTTCACATTTCTAGTCCCTATGGTGCAATCTTGTAAATTCACTGCCATGGCTTCAAGGTGAAAGACCCAGATGACTGCTGAATCTGAAACTAAACTACCTCCAGCACACTAGAGACTAGAAATTTGAAGTAGCAGACACATCATACTTCAAGGTCTGGGGATCGCGAGAGAGAGATACTTCAAGGTCTGAATAGGCTACGGAACAATTTATTATTATAAGACAGTAACTGGGATGCGAACCCAAGTACTTTTGGAGCAAGAGGCAAGAACCGCAACTCAAAACCATAAAAAAAATATGCAATAAAATGAAAGAGAGAAGTCAGTACTTAATGATATATTTTTTGTCTTACCCATTAGGACCAACAAGACCATATCTTCGACCATGCGTAATATGCAGATCAGCATTCACAAATAAGTCCTTTCCTCTGGCTGAGATACTGAACTTCTCTACCTGTTGAGTGGAATACCATAACCAATATATAGTCACGGCAAATATGAAGTGTTATATCTGCTGCCACAATTATACCTCCTTTCAAGACATGCAATTTTCTCTAATCATAAATAATTGTACATCCAGGTACCAACAAATAAAGAGATTTAACTGATTGACTTTATAAGCTGCGCTGGTAGCGCCACTATTTCTTCGTTTTAGAACGATCTTAACGCCTGAGTGGTTACCGGGGCCCAAATTTGGGGTGTAAAGAATAGAATCACGGTTACCTGCCACGCATGTCGTAAGAGGCGACTAAGGAGGTTTGGCTGAAATCGGATGGACATGTCCTAAACGTGTAGAAATCTATGCGTTTAGGGGCCTACCAAACCAAAGTGCAACGTATACACGTTCTTGGCAAAGATCAACATATCACAAAGAGTGATTAAAATTGGTTGTAAAGAACAACGCAAAGAAGAAGACATGCAATTTTTTCTAATCATAAATAATTTTACAACTAGGTACCAACAAATAAAGAGATTTAACTGATTGACTTCTATAAGCTGCCGCTGGTAGCGCCACTATTTCTTCATTTTAGAACGATCTTAACTCCCGAGTGGCTACCGGGGCCCAAATTTGGGGTGTAAAGAATAGAACCACTTTTACCTGCCATGCATATCGTAAGAGGCGACTAAGGAGGTTTGGTTGAAATCGGATGCACATGTCCGCTAGGGAATGCTAACCTGAAACAAATGCTTGCAGAAACGGATGCACCAGGCCGTAAGGCGCATAACATAGTGCAACGACCCCTCACAATGAGGAATGGGATAACGGATTCTACGGTCACCAATCTGCCTCGGAGATTTAGTCACGCAGTAAGAATGTCAGACCTACCATCATGAGGGTGGCCAAAACTTACTGCGGGAAGGTCGGCACAAACGGGGAAGCAGAAATCATAGGAATTATATCCTACAGATCTGCCCCAAGTATGCAGACTTGAGAAGAAAGAGGTGGCCCACTTACACTAGCGTCTAAGACAAACTGTATGGCGTGGCTGATAATCTGAGGCAGTTTATTAGAGAATCCGAAATCCCAATCTAGTGAGAATGCAGAAGACAAACTGTATGGCGTGGCTGATAATCTGAGACAGACGACTGCCTTTATTAGAGAATCGAAACCTCAATCTAGTGAGATGCAGAAGAAGAAGAAGGATTTTTTTAAATTCATTTCCCAACAAAATGGTATATTACTCATAAAAATATGTTAATAATTGAGAAAACTGCTGCTGAATTTGTACATACACTTGCAATAGGAAACTAGGACCTAAATTTAATTCAGCAACAACCCATTTTTCAATTCAGTAGCTAATCAGTTAAGATGTCTTATGGTCAACTACTTGAATACAGAAGACATGAACAAGACTAGAATTATTCTTGATGACAATCCATGAATATACGGCATGACCAATGACAT
Organism: Arion vulgaris; assembly: GCA_020796225.1. Taxonomy (NCBI): domain Eukaryota; kingdom Metazoa; phylum Mollusca; class Gastropoda; order Stylommatophora; family Arionidae; genus Arion; species Arion vulgaris. The sequence goes on from CM036770.1 coordinate 2,933,127, forward strand.
GAATGTAAAAACCAAGTAAATATAACTGATACTGTCTTAATAACTTTTATTAAAAAACTGCTCTCATTTTCTTTACATCTGTTGCAGGAGGGGGAGTTTTTGTTGCTGTTATTGTTTGTATAGGAGAGAATTACCACAAACATACTGCAGCACATCTATTATGACACTGATTTTTCGATTCGATAATGATATATTTTAAGTGTGACCACCTGTGTGGTGCCAGGGTACGCAAGGAGGCAAAAATACAACCACTGCGACCTACAAGGCATGTCGTAAGAGATTACTGATGTAGGAACTAGGGAAGCTACTCTAGCAAATAAAAAGCGTCACAGAAATCGGATGTGCTGACCTACTTGTAGACGCATAACTGGCACAACGACAATTGCTCTTAGGTTCAGATCACATACAAATCACACAGAGTGGTTAACAATTGGTCAGTATGGAGCGTTCGAAGAAGTGTGGCGATTAGTACCAGTGGTACGGCTGTTAAAGAGTATAAGATATCTTACCTTTATATCCAACTGATTATCCATAACAGCAGTATCTTTTTTTGATGTCTCTATTTGTGATACAGAGAATTGCCCATCCTCTTCCATATCTTCCAATGCTTTAGAATACTCCATCTAAATAATGCAAAATTTAATTTTGAAAATAATTGTAAAAGTCAAACAATAGACGTAACAACAAAGACAGCTCAAAATGTTTTTAAATCAGAGATTTACTGAAAAATTATAGACTGTAGTGATACATGCTAAGTGACACCGTTTTCAATCTGATGTATAAGAACAGATGGCTGACACTGAACAATAGATAAAAAGTGTAGAAACAATATTAGCATTTCATAACTGTCATTTAAAAATCAAACAAAGGGGTCACAGATAGAGAAGTTGATCTCCTTTATACATTTAAAAAAATATTTTCATCATCATCATCAGGAGCTGTGCCGGATGGCGTATGGAATCATGGATCTCCACAAATCTCTGTCTCTGGTGTTTGCTATCATCTCAGATGTTGACGCTCTTCTATGTCTTAAAGTCAGCCTATCCAAAATTTTATGTCTTTCTCTGTCTCGTCTACCCTCGATTTCACCGGTTGTCACAATGTGTTTTAAACCTCCCTTTATCATCACATATCTGAAAAATGATGACTACCTCTTTTTTATATTGATAAACTTTCTGTGACCTCATTCAACACCTTCACATTAGCCATTTTAACAGTCTATGGGATTCTCATCATTCTTCTGTAAAACCACATCTCTGTTACATCTTAAGCTGGGTAAACAAAATTTAACAAGCAGAAATGAGAATGTCACATGGAACACCTTGCTAGACACGGCTGATGGCTACATGCCAGTCATTTCATTATGGATGTATAATCGTTAATAATGACATATAACGGTTAAATATTACTTTAAGAAGTTAGAAGACTAGCCATGGCTTTCCAAAGGGTGTTCAGCATGAACAACTATGGCACGACACAAGCAAAGAAACAAAAATAAGACTTCTGAGAACATGCATATTTCCAGTGCCAACATATGGATGTGAATTGTGGACCTTCACTCAAATTAAAAAACAAAATTGAAGCTTTTGAAACAAGGTGCTATAGAAAAGTTCTTAGAACATCCTGGACAGAGCAGAGAAGAAACAAAGACATCCTACAAGACCTGCATATCATTGAGCATAGGCTCATAAATAACATCATGTCCTGGAAGATGAAATATTTTGGCAGCGTTAAACGTCCCAATGGTAATCAAAGGCATGGTTCCTGGAGTATGTGGCAGGGGACTACCAAAATGAAGGTGGCAAAGGACATCAAAGTAACCGTGAATATAGCGATGTAAGTGGGAAAACTTGCTAGAGGCAGTGAGTTTTTCAGGTGGGCTGTGTTGAAATCGACATTCTGCAAGGGACATGTTACTACTTGGACTACAATATATTAGTACATTGACAAAACTACAAAAATTATCAGACCTTTTTCTTCAGTTTCTTTAGTTCCTTCTTGCTAAGTTTGGGCTTTACACTATCTAATTCTGAAATGACAAGATGAACACTTCAGTAAAAAAACAAAGACTTATTTCTCTTTCTTACTGTGCCTTTTTAAGTCAGGTTGAAGCATAAGTCTTCAGCCGACTATTCCTATATTTAGCTATCACTTACAACTCCTTCCGTATATAATTAATCTCTACTTTAATATTTTTCCTCAATGTATTTCTAGGCTTCGCTATCTTTTGATTTCCCTGTGGTTTTCAGAAAAGGGCTCTTGTTATATTCTCAAGTTTTCACAAGTTGTGTCTTATCCAGCACCAGCGTCTTTTCTTCACCTCTTAGTTCACTTGGATTGTCTCGCTCACTCCATAAGCTCCTCATTCGTAATCCTATCATACCATCTCAATCCTACTATTTTGAGCAGACACCAGTTGATGAAATTTTTGCAATTTTGGCATTATTGTTTTAGTAGTTCTCCATGTTTTGGATCCTTCACAGTGATAATACTTATACAGCAAAACTGCTTTAACTCTTAACCATTGGCAGGTTTTAAGGTTTTTGATATTTTGATGTCCTGCTCTATATTTAGCAAACATACAAATTCTTTGCATTGAAAATAGGCATGTTATATATGGTTGGAAAGCTAATTGGATGGGCTATCTGGATATGTGGTTTTAAAATATGTGTGATGTAATTTATGATATCCGTGACCTACTTATGAAAAGTCTAAAAATAGATTTTTCTACAAATGACAAATAATTTTACAATCACAAAGAAGAAAAAAAAAAAAGTATGAGAAATATAATGAAATCTTTTATTACAGTCTTTTAGAATATTCATTTATCCAGGACATATCTGAAATTGAACATGTTTGGACAATATGAAAGGCAGTAATCATAATATTTATAAGACATGCATATTTTCATATTTTAAAGAAAAAAAGTCAATAAATATGACATACAAGAGAAAATGACGCCGAATTGGTCTAGTAAGCAGCCCATAAAGAACTAACACTTATAGTATGATACATAAACATTAAATAGGTATATAATTTCTAACCATAGCAAGTAAAAGATATTATTGAACAAAAATATGAGTAAACAATGATATGTGATATACAAAATAGACAGGAAAAAAGTTATCTGGCATCTTGCAAACATGACTCAAGGTAACCCAGGCACAGAACGTTCATCTGACCCAGGCACAGAATGTTCATCAACCAGGCAATTTCTTATCTGATTAAAACAGAAACTTTTTTTACAAATCTGACAAAAAAACTTTTGATTTCTTTTCAACTTTTCTAATCCTATAGCATCTAACACAATTTTTTGAGTTTTTTCTAAGACCAGGTACTATTTGAGAACATTTTTTACTTCTATTATCCAGCAAGGGAACTTGAATGTCTTTATCAAAGTTAGCTAGCTCTTTAATTAACTCTATAGTAAAATCTAACTGACTATATCTCTTCGGTCTGACCAGTTCCGGAATATCCTGATGTTGGCATGTATTCCTGAAATAGTATAAAAGAATTAACCTAGCAATGTCAATAAAGTGATAAAAGAGAGTTTTCCAATATTTTGATGTTTTACGAAGAACATTATATTTCCCAATCATTTGATCTGACCTATCAACTCCCCCTCACATGTATTTATTATAATCTTTAATAACTATAGGCTGACGCACCAAGATATTCCTAAACTTGCCATCCGACTTTGTCCTGCGGGTACAAAATGTATTACTACTTACAGACTTATGCATAGTGCTAATTAAGTTAACTATTTTATTATCTTTCCATTGAACAAATCCCACATTACCTTTCCTAACCCATCTCATTTTCCCCTATTAGCATTTCTATTAAATAATTTAGTATCTTTTAGTTCTTGAGGAAATCCTTTTCTATTTGCCAAAATAGTCCCACATGCTAAAGTCTTCACCTTTAATAAATCTACAAATAAATGAAAAGAAGTATAAAATTATCCATAAAAATTCGATACCCTTGCTGGAAAATAGATCTACATAATTTATAAACAACATCGTATCCCAATCCTTGAGTTGAGCGAGCTGCGTCTTTCCCTGTATAAACATCGAAATTATATGTATATCCCGTTATTGAATCTGCAACCACCCATAATTTCATCCCCCACTTAGTTGGCTTATCCTTGATGTACTGTCTAAACCCATATCTTCCCTTATTCTTAACCATTCTCTCATCTACACTAATACACTCATGCGGCTGCCAAAACTTCATACATTTCATCCTAAGAAAATCATGCACAAACCTAACTTTTTTAGTTTGTCGTCAGCTCGCTCAGTTTCAGGATTGAAGATTTTCAAGAATGCTTGAATTATTTTATATCGGTTTATAGGCATAAAAGCCCTAGCCCACAAACCATGAAAGAGTTGCTTACTAGACCAATATAACTCTGCATTTGGAGCCTGTACTAGACTCATGTACATGAGCAGACCAACAAATTTTAAAAGTTCCTCTTCATGTAGGTCTGTCCATGTACCATATGATGGTTTTGTGTGCCCTGTTGCAGCTGCTTGTTGGTTGGTAAAATTGCACATTTGCTGCAACAATTTGACTAAAAATACAGCTTGAAGAAGCTTACTGTAGATGAGAAAAAAAGATTTTTAAAAACATTATATTTGTGAAATTATTTTAGTTAAAATACACTGACTGGGAATTCAGATTCAAAACCTGCAATACTACTTTACAAAATGCATGGAAAAGCAGTTAACACAATGTGAATAACATGAACACACAGTTGTCAGTTTTACATACATTAAAATCAGTCATAACGCACTTATCAATCACAAAATCAGTCATAATGCACTTATCAATCACATCTTTTCCATACTGTAAGATGAGAAAATTGCCATGAGAAAATTGACATACACTCCCTATTGTTAATAATTACTTACGAGGGAGATACTGCCGATGATCGCTTTGTTATGACATCTGGCAGATGCAGACCAGGAGCCTTGCAGGTCGAAAAGGTGGCAATGTATCTTCTGGACCACAGTCAAGATTGTCGTAGGACTGGTCATGTCCTACAGGGCTAGACAAAAATAGAAACAAAAATAATTGTTAGCATATTGATATAGGAATAAGTAAATAATTTTAACATTCATACAAACATACATAGTGTAGGAACATTGCATCTGACCTGAAAATCACAAAAACGTGAAATAAACAAGATCTAACAAGTACAATAGCGTAAACAAGAAGCCTGTATCTTGAATAACAAATTATAGCTTTCTCCTAGCAACCAGTTGCTAAGCATATTAAATATCAATAACTTATTTTTTCTAGCATTTATAACAATATAACTCATCAACATTGCTAATTTATTTAACAAGACAACATATTATTATCACAGAATCCACCATAGTCCCCATAACAAAAAAACAATGTTAGTTTCAGTTTCACATAGGTAAGTCTAATGGCGAAAACGTAAACTCCTACCTGTTCAATGCGACAGTGTTCAGGGATAGTTTTGTTATGTTTTCCATCTCCGCTTCGGATATGTCAACTTCTGATGTTAACAAATTCGAAGATTCACTGTTGTCTTCATCAGGACAGTAATTTGGGTTGTTAGAATCCATTTAATTAAAAATATTTCGATTTTGGCTGGAGCAAGTTGAAACGACGTGACTTTTTTACAAAATGGCGAGGTTCAAATGTGCCGTTAGAAAATAAGGTGCTTCAAACAACGAGATTAGACATCTTACAAATATATAATATATTTTTTTTTACAATTATTTATGAAATTATCATATGTTTTGCATTAGATAACATAACTTATATGAATTTAAATGAAAAATTAATACAAAATTACGGCCACTGAAATAAGCATGTCAAATGAGGCTAACTTACTAGTTTTATATATCCAGAATGTTACGGACTTAACACTGGGAGTTCAAAATTATAATTTTTACTCTAGATTTCATTTCTTTAAACTTCTACAAGTTTCCTAATGCAAAATTTTCTTATTATGTAACATATAACACAGCAAGGGTGTGAAGCTGCTCAAGACCTCACAACACTACATTTCATTTTCATAGCTATAACAGAACATCAGGAAAGAAGCTAGAGGGAGACCAAGAAAAGATGGTTAGGTAGCATAGCAGAATCCTGTCAAAACTAAAAATAACTATCACCAAGGCACTAGAGCAGTATAAGACACAAAACCATGACACTGGGCCACGACACCAGGTAACCGTGTGACGACAAAAGAAGGAACTAGCTTTTCAGAAAACGAGGCAGAGGCAACCAAAGACAAAAGTGTCAACATATTATTGAAGAAAACGAGGCAGGGGCAACCAAAGACAAAAGTGTCAACATAAACATTGAAGAAAACGAGGTAGGGGCAACCAAAGACAAAAGTGTCAACATAAACATTGAAGAAAACGAGGCAGGGGCAACCAAAGACAAAAGTGTCAACATAAACATTGAAGAAACCTTAAATATGACGGAGGAGAATAGGCTAGAGATAAGGGTTGTGATGAATGCGAAGTACTGCAAAGAACATGCTATATGAAGAAAACTACCCATTTGTTCAACTGGGTAGACTGGAGAATGTCTTTACAGAGAAGCGAATCAGGTCTATTTCTATTTATAACTCGGTTATCATAGAGTGAGTGCTGTTAAACACAACTTTAAATTTTATAATGTGTACAAAGTTCAGTCATGACTTGCGCATGTGTTGCCGGGGCTAGCAAAGGGAGCAAAGAATAGTAACACTGCAACCTTCAAGGCATGTCATAAGAGACGACTTGAGGTAGGAGGCCTAGGGAAGCTACTCTAGTAAATATAGTGTCGCAGAAATTGAATGTGCTAGCCTATGTGTAGGCACATAACTGGCACAACGTACAATCGCTCTTAGGTTAGGTTCACATACAAATCACAAAGAATGGTTAACATGTGGTGGATATGGAGTGTCAAGAGTCACAACTTACCTGTTGTTCGCTGTCAGTTCCATCATTATCAGGCACAAAAGCATCTCTGTTTTCTTCCTCTTCTTGTTCTTCTTCTACTCCGTTCTCCTCAGTATTATCATCACTGTCATCCTTTTAATTGCTTTGCTACTTTTACTTCCTGTCTTTTCTTCTCTTCTTCTTTCTTTTCCTTCTCTCCTGCAATCATCTCCTCTTAAGAGAATCCATTTTGCTCTTCTTTTTCTTGTCCTAGAGTGATTTTTTAACAGGAAGAAAATGACAGACATAAATAATATTCAAAATGGGGTATATAAATTTCCTAATAATTATGAAAACATACCATAAAGATTGATATAATACTGATACACTTCATAACCCATTATTGAATAAAGGCCAATTAAAAAGGCTAAAAGTGATCGTCAGTGATAAACCTATGTGCCCCAAATGACTGAAGAATGTTCCTAATCCGAACGACTTCACATAGTCAGAAAGGGTGCACAGTGTACACATACTCTTAGGTGTAGCTCATAAAGTCCAAATATATGGCGAAAAATGATAGTTAAAGAGCGGTGAATACACGAAGGGAAAATGTGGGGGACTGACTGTCAGCGAGACAGATTCAAAACATTTCCCGTAGGATAAAAACGGAAGCCCTGACTAACATGTATGGTACCATACACAAGTAGGGGCCTACTAACAGGGGTTTAACTTAAGTCGTTCTTGTCAAAGATCAATTATATATCACAATAAGAATGATTAAATTGGTCGCATAGAAGAACGAACGCGAAGAAAAAGATAACCCATTATGGTCTTACAGGTGTTATTATGGAATAAAGATTTATCAACATCAAAAACGTGTATTATAAAGTGAACCCTAATTCATATAGATTCTTCTTCTTCTTCTTTGCGTTCGTCTTACGACTCAATTTTAATCACACTTTGTGACATGTTTGATCTTTGCCAAGAACGTGTATACGTTGCCCATTGGTTTGATAGGCCCCTAAACGCATAGACTTCTATACGTTTAGGACATATGCATCCGATTTCAGCCAAACCTCCTTAGTCGCTCTTACGACATGCATGGCAGGTAACAGTGGTTCTATTCTTTACACCCAAATTTGGGCCCACAGTAACCACTCGGGCGAACTAGATTCTGAAATACAGATCTTATTTTTTTCCTCTGTGATCAGTTTCCTATGCTCAGAGGTGTAAACAGCAAGATATCCTTGCTGGTGCTTCATAATTTCTCCTAATTAGTCTCACAGGAACATACTTTAGACCGCTAGTTATTGAAGACAAGCCTTTGCTCCCCTGCAAACAGTGGAGAAATCCACTGCCTTTTCCACTAAAAGCTCAGGATGTTCAATGTGAAATATGTTACCACTTGTTAACCACTCTGTGTGATTTGTATCTTCTTCTTATTTGCGTCCGCTCTTTACGACCAATTTTAATCACGCTTTGTAAGATGTTTAATCATTGCCAGGAACGTGTATACGTTGCACATTGGTTTAGTAGGCCCCTAAACGCATAGACTTCTGCACGTTTAGGACATGTGCATCCGATTTCAGCCAAACCTCCTTTGTCGCCTCTTACAACATGCGTGGCAGGTAACAGTGGTTCTATTCTTTACACCCCAAATTTGGGCCCGTAACCACTCGGGCAGTGTGATTTGTATGTGATCCAAGCCTGCGAGTGATTGTACGTTGTGACAGTTGGGCATCTACAAGTACGCCAGCACATCCAATTTCTGCGACACTTTTTATTTACTATGGTAGCTTCCTAAGGCCCCTATCTCAATCATGCCTTATAGGTTGCAGTGTTACTATTCTTTGCTCCCCTTGAGAGCCTCGCAACACACTCTGGATCCAATATAGAAAATAGTGACTAACAACAGCTGTAACTTTATGCTTCACCAAATCCTAACTTAACCTGCTGCCTTGTGGGTTTTGGCTGGGGACAGCAAAAGGCTAGCGGAGAGCGAACCATACACAAACGCTGGTTGAAATCGAACACACCACCGAAAGATAAGCACCAGAGCTCCAATTGGTACTGAAGGCTTGTGCATGTACATCACATTCTGATGTTTGACTGTTTATATATCACAATAGAATTATAAAAACGGCTTAAGAACGATAGCGCGAGAGAAATCCTAACTTCAACAACACTGACATTAACATTACAGGCAAGATATGAGATATTGTACTGCCTATACAAGCTATAGTTCTTAGATCAGACGAAAAGAGACTAAATCGACAAGTCCTTATGTGGTCACCAGTTGGGAAAAGAAAACGGGAAGACCAAAGACCACTCTTCAAAGAACAATCCTACAAGAAAGTAAACTATTGGGATGTAAAACCATACAAGATCTCCAACTGCTAGCAACGAATCGCATCACATGGAGATCTAAAACCTCTGCCTTATGTGCCGCCTTTGACACGGAAGGAACAAACTAACTATACAAGCTAACATTTCTAAAAACACAAACCTTTTTCTTGGGTTTTGATCCAGTCTCATTTTCACAATCTTCAGTTGACAATTTGCTTATACCCTTTGCAAGATTTGTCTCTTCATCATCACCTTTCCACTGTTCCTTTTCCTTTTTACTTTTCTTAGGCATTTTTAAACACCTGAAGTATAAATGCAATCAAAATTAATTAAATACATACAAATATGATCAATATTGCTTTTTATGTGTAATGTGTTTGATCCAAACTTTTATCTTTTTCTTCTTGTTTTCGCTCTAAATCAACCATGTTTAAATCACTCTTTGTGGATCATATGTGAGCTGCCCCTTAGTGCACGTTTGCTGTGTCAGTAATGCTTAAAGACCTGTAAAGATCCAGTGTCTGCATTCTTTTTTTATTCTGGTTCGCCTCCTTACATAAAACAAAAAAAACCATACCTGGAAGGCCAATTCCCTTAGGCAAACCAAAGCACTGTTTGCATCTGACCTCACTGTCAGGTTTCGAGTGTAGTGCTATGCCTAGAGTTGCAGAAGCTCCAACTCAGGTAGAGTCTATTGGTGATCACTTCAGTACTCCCTCGGTTCTAGTGCAGTAGGCGCTCAAGAAATATCCCATGTTTACAATCGGCATGTGATCATAGTCCAAAGAGCTACTTCCGCGATCACTCTAGAACAACCACTCTCTGTGTGATTGAACTCCTTAGGACCAAAAGCCACACTACGTGGCTTGGGCATCTTTACCAGGAGCCACCTACGGGCTTGGGCATCTTTACCAGGAGCCACACTCACGTGGCTTGGGCATCTTTACCAGGAGCCACACTACGTGGCTTGGGCATCTTTACCAGGAGCCACACTACGTGGCTTGGGCATCTTTACCAGGAGCCACACTATGTGGCTTTGGGTTGGGCATCTTTACCAGGAGCCACACTACGTGGCTTGGGCATCTTTTACCAGGAGCCACACTACGTGGCTTGGGCATCTTTTTACCAGGAGCCACACTACGTGGCTTGGGCATCTTTTTACCAGGAGCCACACTACGTGGCTTGGGCATCTTTTTACCAGGAGCCACACTACGTGGCTTGGGCATCTTTTTACCAGGAGCCACACTACGTGGCTTGGGCATCTTTTTACCAGGAGCCACACTACGTGGCTTTGGGTTGGGCATCTTTTTACCAGGAGCCACACTACGTGGCTTGGGCATCTTTTTACCAGGAGCCACACTACGTGGCTTTGGGTTGGCATCTTTACCAGGAGCCACACTCACGTGGCTTTGGCATCTTTACCAGGAGCCACACTCACGTGGCTTGGGCATCTTTACCAGGAGCCACACTCACGTGGCTTTGGGTTGGGCATCTTTACCAGGAGCCACACTACGTGGCTTTGGGTTGGGCATCTTTTTACCAGGAGCCACACTACGTGGCTGGGCATCTTTTTACCAGGAGCCACACTACGTGGCTGGGCATCTTTTTACCAGGAGCCACACTACGTGGCTTTGGCATCTTTTTACCAGGAGCCACACTACAAGGCTTTGGCATCTTTTTACCAGGAGCCACACTACGTGGCTTTGGCATCTTTTTACCAGGAGCCACACTACGTGGCTTTGGGTTGGGCATCTTTTTACCAGGAGCCACACTACGTGGCTGGGCATCTTTTTACCAGGAGCCACACTACGTGGCTGGGCATCTTTTTACCAGGAGCCACACTACGTGGCTTTGGCATCTTTTTACCAGGAGCCACACTACGTGGCTTGGGCATCTTTTTACCAGGAGCCACACTACGTGGCTTGGGCATCTTTTTACCAGGAGCCACACTACGTGGCTTGGGCATCTTTTTACCAGGAGCCACACTACGTGGCTTTGGGTTGGGCATCTTTTTACCAGGAGCCACACTACGTGGCTTTGGGTTGGCATCTTTACCAGGAGCCACACTACGTGGCTTGGGCATCTTTTACCAGGAGCCACACTACGTGGCTTTGGCATCTTTTTACCAGGAGCCACACTACGTGGCTTGGGCATCTTTTTACCAGGAGCCACACTACGTGGCTTTGGGTTGGGCATCTTTTTACCAGGAGCCACACTACGTGGCTTTGGGTTGGGCATCTTTTTACCAGGAGCCACACTACGTGGCTGGGCATCTTTTTACCAGGAGCCACACTACGTGGCTGGGCATCTTTTTACCAGGAGCCACACTACGTGGCTTTGGCATCTTTTTACCAGGAGCCACACTACAAGGCTTTGGCATCTTTTTACCAGGAGCCACACTACGTGGCTTTGGCATCTTTTTACCAGGAGCCACACTACGTGGCTTTGGGTTGGGCATCTTTTTACCAGGAGCCACACTACGTGGCTGGGCATCTTTTTACCAGGAGCCACACTACGTGGCTGGGCATCTTTTTACCAGGAGCCACACTACGTGGCTTTGGCATCTTTTTACCAGGAGCCACACTACGTGGCTTGGGCATCTTTTTACCAGGAGCCACACTACGTGGCTTTGGCATCTTTTTACCAGGAGCCACACTACGTGGCTTTGGCATCTTTTTACCAGGAGCCACACTACGTGGCTTTGGGTTGGGCATCTTTTTACCAGGAGCCACACTACGTGGCTTTGGGTTGGCATCTTTACCAGGAGCCACACTACGTGGCTTGGGCATCTTTTACCAGGAGCCACACTACATGGCTTGGGCATCTTTACCAGGAGCCACACTACGTGGCTTTGGCATCTTTTACCAGGAGCCACACTACGTGGCTTGGCATCTTTACCAGGAGCCACACTCACGTGGCTTTGGCATCTTTACCAGGAGCCACACTACGTGGCTTTGGCATCTTTACCAGGAGCCACACTACGTGGCTTTGGGTTGGGCATCTTTTTACCAGGAGCCACACTACGTGGCTTTGGGTTGGGCATCTTTTTACCAGGAGCCACACTACGTGGCTTGGGCATCTTTTTACCAGGAGCCACACTACGTGGCTTTGGCATCTTTTTACCAGGAGCCACACTACGTGGCTTGGGCATCTTTTTACCAGGAGCCACACTACGTGGCTTGGGTTGGGCATCTTTACCAGGAGCCACACTACGTGGCTTTGGGTTGGGCATCTTTTTACCAGGAGCCACACTACGTGGCTGGGCATCTTTTTACCAGGAGCCACACTACGTGGCTGGGCATCTTTTTACCAGGAGCCACACTACGTGGCTTTGGCATCTTTTTACCAGGAGCCACACTACAAGGCTTTGGCATCTTTTTACCAGGAGCCACACTACGTGGCTTTGGCATCTTTTTACCAGGAGCCACACTACGTGGCTTTGGGTTGGGCATCTTTTTACCAGGAGCCACACTACGTGGCTGGGCATCTTTTTACCAGGAGCCACACTACGTGGCTGGGCATCTTTTTACCAGGAGCCACACTACGTGGCTTTGGCATCTTTTTACCAGGAGCCACACTACGTGGCTTGGGCATCTTTTTACCAGGAGCCACACTACGTGGCTTTGGCATCTTTTTACCAGGAGCCACACTACGTGGCTTTGGCATCTTTTTACCAGGAGCCACACTACGTGGCTTTGGGTTGGGCATCTTTTTACCAGGAGCCACACTACGTGGCTTTGGGTTGGGCATCTTTTTACCAGGAGCCACACTACGTGGCTTGGGCATCTTTTTACCAGGAGCCACACTACGTGGCTTTGGCATCTTTTTACCAGGAGCCACACTACGTGGCTTGGGCATCTTTTTACCAGGAGCCACACACGTGGCTTTGGGTTGGGCATCTTTTACCAGGAGCCACACTACGTGGCTTTGGGTTGGGCATCTTTTTACCAGGAGCCACACTACGTGGCTGGGCATCTTTTTACCAGGAGCCACACTACGTGGCTGGGCATCTTTTTACCAGGAGCCACACTACGTGGCTTTGGCATCTTTTTACCAGGAGCCACACTACAAGGCTTTGGCATCTTTTTACCAGGAGCCACACTACGTGGCTTTGGCATCTTTTTACCAGGAGCCACACTACGTGGCTTTGGGTTGGGCATCTTTTTACCAGGAGCCACACTACGTGGCTGGGCATCTTTTTACCAGGAGCCACACTACGTGGCTTTGGCATCTTTTACCAGGAGCCAACTCGTGGCTTGGGCATCTTTTACCAGGAGCCACACACGTGGCTTGCATCTTTCCAGGAGCCACACGTGCTTTGGCATCTTTACCAGGAGCCACACTACGTGGCTTTGGGTTGGGCATCTTTTTACCAGGAGCCACACTAAAGGGCATTTTTTATTCTAAACACAAATGACTTGGTAAAAACGTGGCTTTGTCCTGGTCCACTAAGAGTTAAGCCAGAGGGTGTACTCAGCAACCACCTGCTCAAACAGATGGATAATTTGCATTTGCTCAAGTGATCATTTCTCAACCTTCTATTGTGGTCTTTACTTGATATGAGTCAGGGAGATATTGCACATGTTTTTCTATGTATCTGACTTTGATGAGATCCTTTCCAGACTAGGAACATCCTCAACCAAAATGGGACATATCATATTGTCACCAACAGGCAATTTGAAGTTTCTACTTTTGTATTTTATCTTCTGAAGAAGTGGAAACATCGGACTAAAGCCTAACACAAGCAAGCAGGGAGGGAGTTTCATCAGCCTGTAGACTGCAATTTTTTATTTTGCGCTTGGCCAACACTGCCCACACCAGTTCTCCCCGGGAGAGTAGTTTTTTCAGGCACAAGAACGCACGTTAGATTTTGCACTCTGCAATATTACCCAACCCAGTCAGCTGCGCTTGGTCTCTGGTACCGAGTTCACTGCAGAATTCCCGACATATTACATCAGCCTTTTAAAAAGTTGTGCAGAGTGCACACATATGGTGCGACCATCAACTATGGGTGGTGCGAGTTTACTCTTACAGACTGCTGTAATGTTTCCGTGTAATATGTAATGCATTTTACATGTTATTTGTCTCTAGACGTCAGCCAGAAGGAATGGGTGGATGCATCCGCTCTAGGATTATGCTCGTTTGTATTGCAAACAGGTCACATGGCATTCGTGACTGCACCCACACTATACCATACCAAGCAATAACTCTCCTATCTTACCCACTTTGACAGACAACAGTGCATGTTTCCAGGGCCACCACATGGAAGTGGGGTAGGGTTTTGGTCAGTGTCAGCTCACTAACCCTGGTGGAGTATTGTCACTTTATTGTACTGAACTTGTTTTACTCAATGAATAAGCTCAAGAAAACTCAGAATTGCTATATACGGCAGAGATGACTTGACACATTGAGCACATCCCGAATGGCCAATTTAACCTGAATTCACAGGTAGTCGCTCGGTACCCTCTCTGGCCAAAATCACACATAGGTTACACAGTGGTTGTTCTAGAGCATATGTTCCCAAAGTGGGTGGTACCTCAACCAGTGGGAGCTGAAGCCTTCTAGGGAGGGGACGGGAGTTCAGAAGCATGGGGGGAAGGGACATTCAGGCAACTAAGGGGTCGGTGGCTCCTTATATAAGAAATTAATAATATATATTTAAAAATAAATAATTTTCGTGATTTTGCGACTGACTGCATAACTGTATTCAAGATGGAGCACATATTGACCGCTATTTTTCAATACTTTAACGACAAGCAGTAATGTATTATTTGTTGCTACTTACGTCGAAGATATCAAACTGCTTGAATGCGGAAAACTGCTATTAATAATCAGGGAGGGTATGTTACAAAATTTATGTCTTGCAAAGTGAGCAGTGGCCAAATAAAGTATTTGAACCTATGTTCTACAGCAATCGCGAAATGGCTTTTGGACTTCTTCAACGCCCATATCGACCACTTGTTAGCACTCTTTTTATTTGTATGTGGTCTGAGCCTAAGAGTGAATGCACTTGTGCCAGTTATGCGCCTACATGTAGACCAGCACATCCGATTTCTGCGCTACTTTTTATTTACTAGGTAGCATCCTAGGGTCTACATCAGTCACCTCTTACAACATGCATTGTAGGTTGCAGTGGTACTATTCTTTGCTTCCCATGTTATGTTATGCGATCGACGTCACGGCACATTAGGCATTCCCATGCATGCTCTGTCCTCCGCTGCAGCAGCCATCCTAAAGTCCATTTGCTCACCGTACCATGAGAAGTTGATTACCATATCCCTCTCTCCACCACGAAGACGACACCGTCCGGCATGTCCACATCCAACGCCTAATTCTCGAACTCGTTCCAGTTTCTGAGACTTGTCCATGTCACATAATTGAGAGCGCACCGCATTGATGACATCGCTCATGTCCCACCTCTGCCCGCCCGAGTCGGAGCACTGCCTGCAAGAAAGTCAGCACACTTGCTTCCCCGCACTCCAGCATGCCCAGGCGCGCACAGCCAAGTCATCCTCCCAAGACGTGATCTCCGAATGCTGTCCACCCACTCCACACGTACACCTCCAGACCCAATCAGTTGAAGCACATTCATCAAGTCTGACATGATGACCACATGGGCAACCTGTTGCTCAGCCACCCACGACAGAGCCCCAATCTCCAAAGCCACGCTCAAAGACGTTGTCTCGAAAGCACCGCAGTCCCCATGAAGCGTGTGACCACCTCGCTGTGCCGAATAAGCCCACAATGATCTGGCTCCGCATCAGACGGAGCCATCGGTGTAGACAATGACATCATCTGGATGGGAGTGCTCATCCACAAGTGCAAGAATCTCCACCACGCGCCCACTCTCGTACCGACAACCATGGTGTAAGCAGTCATATCCTCTGATACAGGCATCCATTCTTCACCATGTCTCAGCTCATCTAGAGTACAGACCTGTTTAATAACATCCTCTGCCTCGGCCATCCAGGATCGACCCCTCCCCAATCGCCTGCCCTTGCTTTCATTTATGGATGTGTGCAGAGGATGATTTTTGTCAGAGAAACGCTCAGATAAGCTTCCCATGTTGACCCCGGCACCACACGGGCAAGACATTTGACTAATCAACACAGAGCTGGTGTGATCAGATCAGTGGGTTACCGTACCATTATACGCAAGCCGCTAACAGTAACACTAACAGGGTAGTAAAGATATGGATGTCAGAGTACCACTATCTATGATGGCCCTATCTACACTGTTCAGTGAGGTGTGATGATCCTTACTTAAACTTAGTAACTTATACTAACTTCACTAACTTTCACTAAGATTAAGATAGATTCATAGAATCATGTTATCAAACCGAAACCAGACCTGCCTAGTTAAATTTGGTTAACTACGCAACTGCAAAGATGTGTTGCTCTCAAATCTGATTTAGTGTTAGTTACAGTTACTCACTTACTGTGGGTTGTGAATATACTGTATTGATTATACATGATGATGATACATAATCATTCTTTTATAAGTTTCTGAAGTTTATTTTATGTTCTGGTTCAAGTTCAGTGACCAGTGGACTGATCCGATCGTGATTGGGAATTCACTAACTAAATAATATATTTATTTGTAATAATTATGCTTTGACCAGTGCACTGTGACTTGTCTGTCAATTTTGACGCAAATATCGCTAGACTGTAAGAAAAATATATAATACATTCTAGACTGCAGCGACAAACTTGCCTTTTGTGAGTCTCTCTACACAAATGTAAGCAACAAGCAAGTAGTTCTTATTGGATTTCACCACATTGTGGAACCGGAAGGAGAAACTTGTTGTATGCCAGATGTACTTGTCATCATCTACTGCGCACTTCGACTATTAATATCGATATATTAATAAGTTCATACAAAATAATGTATAATTGATATATAAATAGATAATATATAAATAAATATATTCTATATTTATATATATAGAATGAGCACATGTGGGTCTGTCCTAAGTGATATGACGTCCATTCAGTAACCAATAACATTCTCTTAAGTTACCATTCTTATTTCAAATATGTACTCGTTCTCTCTCTCTCTCTCTCTCTCTCTCTCTCTCTCTCTCTCTTTCTCTTGTGCATTTTAAACCTCGGTTAGGACATAGACCCTCAACAAATTCATGCCAAGTCTTCCTATCGTTAGCTATCTCTTGAAACTCCTTCCAGCTCTTCCATATATCGGTAATATCTGCCTCCAAATATCTTCGCGTATTTCTAAGTTTCCCTCCATTTTTCTATCCCAGTCGGTTACAGTAAAGGGCCCATATAGTTATATTTCCCTCGAGTTTTCTCAAGGTTTGTCCTACGATGTGTTTTCTTAACCTCGTTTTACTAAGATGTCTCTGCCTCTCCATAAGTTCCTCTGTGTATCCATACGATCTCAGCCCCTCTATTCTACGCATACACTAGTTGGGGTATCTTCTTTCTTCTTCTTTAGCCTGTTACGCCCTTGGCGTTTAGGGCAGCAACAAACGCACACCATTCTTCCCTGTTCATGACCTTCCTCTGTATTGTGTTCCAGCTATGATTCATTTCCTTCAGTTCTTGCTCTATCTTTCTCCTCCAGGTCGTCTTGGGTCTTCCACGCTTTCGCCTACCCTCTGGAGTCCATGTCAGTGCAGTTTTCGTGTCGAAGCCAGTCTCCATGCGCATCACATGTCCAATCCATCTCCAGCGTCGCCTTCGGATGATAGTGCCAATATTCTCTTGTTGGCATCGTGCAAGCAATTCTTGGTTCGAGATAGTAGTCGGCCAGTACACGCGTAAGATTTTTCGCAGACAAGTTATATGAAAGGTGGAGAGTCTGGACATATCCTGTTCTGTCATTCTCCAGCATTCCGATCCGTACAGCAATGTTGACAGCACACAGCTGTTGTAGATATTAGTCTTGGTTTGTATGTTTGTTGTTGTTTCCGTAACTTTAATTTTTTAAAGGATGGGATTGTTAGTCCCAAGCCCAACCCCCAACCTGGAGGACCAGGAGACCATGCTTCGTCTGTCCCTCTTCAGTGACCTTTCCGGCTTGGGTAACCCTTCCGGGAACATACGTTCCCGCCGTCCTAGCTCACTGTATCATTGGATCATTGACCTCCCCATGAGGCCATTACCTTGTAGTGGTGAGGAGACTAGCGTGCTCCAGTTGGGGTATGTTTACAAGTTATTAATTATTGTTTTAGTCTGCATCCATGTTTATGACCCATACAGCGGAACTGCTTCAATATTGGGGTTAAATATTCTAATTTTGGTTCTAGATTTGATTTCTTTATCATCATCAAATAGAGTGTCTTGAGCTGAACTTTGCCACCCCAACAGTCCTCCGGAATTTATCTCTCTCATAGGCCAGATGCCCTGCCTCTGTAGCCGTCATGTTCAAACCATCAGTTACATCCTGAACCCATCTTCTCGTGGTCTTCCTTCTTCTCTTTCCGGTATACCTCCTTCCATGATGGT
This sequence comes from Arion vulgaris, assembly GCA_020796225.1. Classification (NCBI taxonomy): domain Eukaryota; kingdom Metazoa; phylum Mollusca; class Gastropoda; order Stylommatophora; family Arionidae; genus Arion; species Arion vulgaris. The sequence continues at coordinate 2,951,845 of CM036770.1, forward strand.
TTCTCAGTCCTTCATGTCTTATTATATGTCCAAAATATCTCAATTTTCTTTCTTATTTGTAGCATCAACCAGTTTTCTTTGATTTTGAGTTCTTTCTGGATAGATTATTTGTTCTCTTCTCTGTCCAAGATATACGAAGGACTCTTCTGTAACACTTATATTCAAAAGCACATATGTGTTTTTCCACTTTTTTTCTGAACCCTTTCATACCTCGTGGTATATAGGGCAATACAGCGTTAGGCCTGTATTTTTCATTGACCGTCTGCGCACGATGGGTGATGTGGTCAGCATCACGCCGGGGTCTCCACTGCCTTATTAAATGTCCACGCTTCACGCCCATAGGTTGCCATTGGAAATATGCATGCGCTTAGTATTCTGATCTTTGTTTTCTTATCAGTTCCGTTCCATACTGTTTTTAGTCGTTTTATTTTTTTTGTAAAGCCATTTTTGTTCTTCTTTTAATTTCCTTCATCCTATTTCCATCTGTTGTTATGCAGTGAACCAAGATATTCGAAACTGTTCACATTTTCTACTTTCTCTCCGTTGATAAAAATATATTTTTGTCATGTTCGTTTTATCTGTTGTCATTATTTTTGCCATATTGAGATACAGATTTTGTTTTTCGCTTTTATCTTTCACTTTCCTAATAATTTCTCAATCCCTTTTTGTGATGTTGACAGTAACACTGTATCGTCAGCGTATCTTAGTTCATGTATTTCTCTTCCTCCGATTATAAAAGGATCTTATTGTTCTTTTCCCCTATCTTCTGTAACATTCCCTATGATGTTTTCTGCATATATGTTAAACAGACAAGGCGACAAAATGCAGCCTTGTCTGACTCCTGCCTTATGTCAAACCAATCTGATGTATGATCACATAATCTTACAGCCGCCATTTGATCACAATAAAGTTCTCTTATGATCTGTATCAAATGTAATGGAAATCCCATTATCTCATAATCTTCCACAATTCCTGATGTTCTACACAATCAAATGCCGTTGAGTAGTCAATAAAGCATGAATATAAATCTACATTATACTCTCGAGATTTTTCTATGATTGTTCTCATGTGAAATGTATGGTCACGTGTACCTCTGTTCCGTCTAAACCCAGTTTGTGTTATGTTAATATTTCTTTAATTTTTCCATACAGTTTTCCCATAATAATTTTAAATAAGCTTTTACTTGCGTGGCTAATCAATGCCACTGTTCTATAGTTGGTACATAATTTGGTGTCTCCCTTTTTAGGTACTGGGACAAATATTGATCTTTTCCATTTCTTTGGCCAGATTTCTTAATACTTTCACAAATTTCCGAGTGCGATGAAAGTCCCTCTTGTCTTCTGCTTTCTTATTCTGTAAACACGTAAAAACAAAGTACTACAGTTTTACAAATACATAAACAGTGACGATAAACAGCAACGTTTCGACCAAAGGCCTTTATCAAGCAAACAATACAACAAGAATGACGAATTTCGAGGAACACTACAAATGGACGATTACATGTGGAAACATAAACCTATCTGATGAAAATCTGGGAATAAAAACGAACAACGAAATGAGTGCAACACAAAAACCGAAAGTGGAAAGGAGAGGAACAATAAACAATATAGTGGATAAATGACACATATATGGAGCAACACACATATAGATAACAAGGCACGAGATAAGACGGTACTAAGAAGCATAGGAATGTAATGCGTTGAGTCCAAGAGGTCGCAAAGTGCCATAGAATGAAATAAAACGGTTCTCCAGGGCGAATCGACTGCGATCATCAGAGGAACATGATCGGATGGCTGTGACCTGGACATCGTCAACTCCTGAATGGCCAGTATCATTGAAATGAGTGGCCACAGGAGTCACAGAGCATGGGCGAATATCGCGTAAGTGTTGGGCGAATCGGTCACTGAGCCTCTTACCGGTTTCACCAATATAGGCCTTATGGCATCGTTTGCAGGTGATAGCATAGATGATATTGCGGGACTCACACGTGAAACTGTCTTGAATGGTATAGGTAGCTTTTGGAAAAGAGACAGTGGGGTCTGTATTACATATGCACATGTATTACAGCGCCGACGGCCACATTGGATGGTGCCAAAGTGACTCTGGGTGTTAGGCTTGAGGCGACTGTGTACCAACAAATCCTTGAGGCTTCTGTCCGTCTGTACGCCACCAAAGGATAGTGTTGAAGACTAACGTCTCAGGATCAGACTGAAGAATAGGAGATGATGGAATAAGACCTTTTTCACCAGGAACATGAGGTGGAAAGTTAGATAAGTTTAACCCTGTCAGACTTGGGGTTCTAGTGTATGTGAGAGGGCCTCTGGCGAGTAATTAGCTGAACCTGATGCTGGCAGATGTAAGCACATTGCCATAAGGCCTATATTGTGAAACCGGTAAGAGCTCAGTGACCGATTCGCCTCACTTACGCGATATTCGCCAATGCTTGTGACTCCTGTGGCCACTCATTTCAATGATACTGGCCATTCAGGAGTTGACGATGTCCAGGTCACAGCCATCCGATAATGTTCCTCCGATGATCGCAGTCGATTCAGCCCTGAGAACCGTTTTATTTCATTCTATGGCACTTTGACCTCTTGACTCAACGCATTACATTTCTATGCTTCTTAGTACTGTCTTATCTCGTGCCTTGTTATCTATATGTGTGTTTGCTCCATATATGTGTCATTTATCCACTATATTGTTTATTGTTCCTCTCCTTTTCCACTTTCGGTTTTTGTGTTGCACTCATTTCGTTGTTCGTTTTATTCCCAGATTTTCATCAGATAGGTTTATATTTCACATGTAATCGTCCATTTGTAGTGTTCCTCGAAATTCGTCATTCTTGTTGTATTGTTTGTTTGATAAAGGCCTTTTGGTCGAAACGTTGCTGTTTATCGTCACTGTTTATGTATTTGTAAAACTATAGTACTTTGTTTTTACGTGTTTCCAATTTTTCCAAGTTTTACTGCAGTCTCCACCTTTTTCTTATTCTGGCATATCTATATGTTCCTCCCTCTTTGTCCACATTGTTGCTCAAGTATTGTATGATTCTGCCTCTTGAATAGAGTTCCTCCAGGAGATCGGAATATTGTTTGCTTGGTTAATTTTGTATTATCTGTGTCTTTCCCCTATGAATGTTGGGAACTCCGATCGTGTGTTTTGTTTATCATGCATCATGTTACGTGGATGGAGCAAGATGGGTATATCATTAGCGAAGTCCAGATCATCTAGATGCTCTGTCAGAGTCCATTTATTTTAGGGGGTATTTACTGTTGTTTTCATAATCCAGCCTACAGTCAGTACAGTCAGTCCATGTTTTAATTTTCTTTATGTTTCACAAGTGATCAAATATTTTTTAAAGTGTCTTTATTGCCTGTAATACCTCTTGTGATTGCAGTGTAGGACACGGGGACATGAGCCTGATGAATTTAATGGCGCCACATGGCTAGTGCAGCCACCACGAAACTGTTCATGTTAGGATTTTTTCTTTTGCATCCGATAGAAAAAAACTACATGACCGTGCCGGAGATCGAACCTGTGTCTTCTAAATGGAAGCCCGCGCTCTAATCAATCAGTTCGGAGGACTGAGCACGAATGGGAATGTACAATGTGTCATGACGTCGATCGCATAACATAACGTAACATAACATATTTGTCCTGACTATAAGTGTCACAAAAACAGTCGTTTTTTTATCAGGAAAGTAACACATCAACACGTATAACTTTAAATGGTAACCATCTAACACCAATTCAAAAAGTTTGCTATTTTGGGTCCACGGTCACTGCCATCATTTCTTTTGATGAAGAAATCAACGCTCGAAAAGGAAGCGCGGCTACTACATTCGGCAACTATCAAAGGGAGCGTGTGATAACATAAAATTAATATTGCAGCCGTAGATTCAAATATATTGAACTTATGTAATTAATTCTTTACTATATGGCTCAGAAACATGGACAGCCTACTCAAGTCACGAGTAGTAGATTTAATAGTTATATTTGTTGTGTATTGCATTTCCGTTTATTCCCGATTTTCCTAGATACGTTGGTATTTGGTCGTCCATTTGTGTTTCATTTTAATTTGTCACTCCTGTTTGTTCGTTTGCTTGATAAAGGCCTTGTTGGTCAAACGTTGCTGTTTATCGTCACTGTTTGTGTATTTTGTAAAACTATAGTACTTTGTTTGTACGTGTTTCACATGTTACAAGTTTACTGCAGTCTTCCCTATTTCGATATTCGTCGCCATATTGCTGCAACTATTCGTTGTGACGTAGTAGGTAAGATTTAATAGTTATATTTGTTGTGTATGTGCATTTCCCGTTTATTCCAGATTTTCCTTAGATACGTTGGTATTTGGTCTTCCATTTGTGTTTCATTTTATTTGTCACTCCTGTTTGTTCGTTTGCTTGATAAAGGCCTTGTTGGTCGAAACATTGCTGTTTATCGTCACTGTTTGTGTATTTTGTAAAACTATAGTACTTTGTTTGTACGTGTTTCACTATTTACCCAAGTTTTACTGCAGTCTTCCCTATTTCAGTGAGACTTAACATATTTCCCTTCGATGTATCCACAATATTACTAACATCAGGTGGTACGACAAGATAACCAACACTGAAGTACTGCAACGTGCACACTTGCCTTTCATCGTGGGCATGCTCAACAGTAGAAGAATAAGATGGATAGAACATGTGAGAAGAATGGACAATAGCCTCATATCACAACACATGTTCTGTCAATTTTCGGAAGGAAAGAGACACCAAGGTCAGATATACGGATGTATGCAATGCCTCAATGAAGAACTTTTCTTTCGGTACACAACAAAAGTTGGAAAACTATGTGATGACCGATAGGGGAAAAACGATGTTACGCAAAGGTGCGTAATCTTTTGAAAAGAGACTTGGGAATAAGCTGAAAGGCAAGAAAGACAAATACACAACTCAGAAATTGTCACAATAAATAATTGGAAATTGATCTACCGTAAAGACAAAACGATCATATATAAATAGGTATAATAGCCGTCCATCGCAAGCGATGATGACAATAGTCACAGACGTGTGCTGCTGCACCTCTCGGGTGTGTGTGGAGATGACTGTAGAGTCCAATCCTAGAATACTATCCCCTATGACAGGTGGTTAGATATTGTCGTATTGTGTGTTCTGTTTTTTCGCGCAGCTCGTTTTCTTTGTGCCTCGGTGACACGATGATTCTCAGCTATGCGGGTTCTTCTTGTGTTGTTACAGCGCCACATTTGACGATCTTGCGCAAGGATTTCCAGCATGTGGTCAATATCGAAGCATTTCAGAGACACTTTAAGAGTGTCTTTGAAGCGGGTTTTTTTTCCACCAGCAAAACGTCTGCCCCCTTCAAGTTCACAATACATCAACTGTTTGGTCTATATATCTAATAACAACACAGATAAGAAGGAAGAAACATATAAGGTTATGAAAAAATGAATATAAAAGGTAAAATGATATTTTAGTAAATATTTTAAGCTCAAAAGAAGTCCAGCAATAAGTTAATTACATTAAATTCAAATGTCAAGTCAGTCCTTTGTACCAATCGGAAATTTCATGGAGAGCAACAGCGAATGCAATCGGAAACATGGAGAGCAACAGCGAATGCAATCGGAAACATGGAGAGCAACAGCGAATGCAATCGGAAACATGGAGAGCAACAGCGAATGCAATCGGAAACATGGAGAGCAACAGCGAATGCAATCGGAAATTTCATGGAGAGCAACAGCGAATGCAATCGGAAACATGAAGAGCAACAGCGAATGCAATCGGAAACATGGAGAGCAACAGCGAATGCAATCGGAAACATGGAGAGCAACAGCGAATGTCAAAAATAGACATCATCATGTAACATGTCCCCGTACAAAACGTCAGTTTCGTCACAATCTGTCTGAGAAACTCGATGTCTCTAGCAAGTTCTCCCGCCTGTTCTAACATCACGTACAATGTTTGTTTGGTGTCCTGCTGCCACCTTCGTCTACCCCTGCCCACATGAATACTGCCTTCCATTACTGCTCTACAAACCACCGTATCATTTAACGTAACCGAAATACTTCATTTTCTGAAACATGATGTTGTTTATGAGCCAATGCTCCATGATATGCAAGTCTTGTAGTATGTCCTTGTTTTTATCTTCTGTCCAATACGTTCTAATTATTTTTCGGAAACACATTATTTCGAACTCTTCGATTTTATTCCTTAATGTCTGTGTTAATGTCCATGTCTCGTAACCATATGTTGCCACAGCAAGATGCATGCTGTCAGAAGTCTTAACTTTGTTCTTTTGCTTGTTTCATCTTCTTATTTTGTCGTCACACTGCTACCGGGTTGTTGCCCAGTGTCGTCACACTGCTACCGGGTTGTTGCCCAGTGTCGTCACACTGCTACCGGGTTGTTGCCCAGTGTCGTCACACTGCTACCGGGTTGTTGCCCAGTGTCGTCACACTGCTACCGGGTTGTTGCCCGGTGTCGTCACACTACTACCGGGTTGTTGCCCGGTGTCGTCACACTGCTACCGGGTTGTTGCCCAGTGTCGTGGTTTTCTATTTTTGTCTTGTGCTGTTCTGGTGGCTTGGGTGGTTGTTATTTTTGCTCTTTGACAGGATTCTGCAATGCCATCTAACCATCTTTTTCGTGGTCTTCTTCTCACCTTCTTCCCTGATTTTCTGTTGTAGAAGACTCTGTATACTGTGGAGTTTGGATGCATTCTTACTAAGTGGTCAAACCACTTCATGCTTTGTTTCTCAATGTAATTCAAACAAGGTTCGGTGTCAACTTTCTTTCTTATGCTGATGTTGGTGACTGTCTTTTCTGGTGTTGGTAACTTTTCGCAGGCAGTGCATTTCACATGTAGTTATTTTTGTGACTGCGCTTTGCTCATTGTTCAAGTTTGGCTCTGGTAACACAAAGTTGGTATGAAAATGCTGTTGACCATCTGTTGCTTAGCTGTCAGTGAAATTTGTGGGTGCCTTAATAATGGGGCTAGCTGATAGGTTACAGCATTTGCTTTTTGCACTCTAGTCTATCTCTCTATCTAGTCTTCTGTGAATATGCTTCCTAAGTATTTGAATTCTTTCACTTGGTTGATTGTAGTGCCATTGGCATGGATGTCTTATTATGTTTTCTTCCCATATTCATTATTTCTGTTTTAGTGTTATCAAGAGGGTCATGTTCTGAGAACGAGAAATACCACAAGACCAAAAGGAGGAAAGAGAGCTGGAAATGGATACTGAAGCGATTGAGAACACACGAAAAGACTTGGAAAGGATTTTGCATGATATAAATGAATGGTGATTGTTTGTCAATGATATGTTTTTCTGAGGGAGCTGACAGGTGTATTAAATATTATTATATAAATATTGTACTAAATATTAATCAATATCTGGTTTGTTCCGAAAGAAGGTTCCATGATTTTGATAGCATTTAAAGGGAGGCCACTTTGATACCAACGGAAGATTTTTTTTCGAATGTATACAGATTATAGAAATCAGTAATGGTTGCTGACATTATCAGGTAGGAGGATATTGAGTATTACATGTCTAGGTAGACATATTTGTTTATAGGCTAAACATTAATTGTTACATTAGTGCCTGGCATTTCTCATTATCGGAGCTAGCGCATTTAAAAACAATATTATTTGCAATGAAATGTGTCCGACATGTGTCTTGTCTAGAGACTTGGACAAGTCGACTCAGGCTGCCAATTTCCAAAATAAAAAAATGTTTCACATCAGCAAACTAACCGATCAGGGGGAAACCTTTTAAATATTGTATTTATTGTTATTTTGCCGACTAGCTTAGTTTTGCAACAATAGCAAAACAAATTCATCACTAGATTTGCGGTTTTAATGACAAGAATAACACTTAATATATGTGATCAAATTGACTCCATTGCTGGTTGAAGTTAATGTTATTTATTAAAAATACACGTTTACGGTTTCACGACCAGTAACTCACCAAAGGTTCTCAGCATTTTAAAGGTCATTAAACATATTGTTTTGATGCTTTATTTCAAACAAAATAAGGACTGTTTACTAGATCCATAGACTGATTTACCATGTATTTCATGGGAGTTAGTATTTAAATATATTATATATAAAATTATAAACATTAGTCATTAGGAGCATGAGCCATGATGAGGCAGCATGTAAGTATGTGTAATAGACTAATAGTGTTGCTCAGATATCTCATAAATGTAGGTTGATATGCCAAAGCAATCAGGCAATAACTTTAAACTCTCGAGTCATTTGTTCATTTAAATTTAATATATTTCACAGATTTTGAACAATGAATGAATATGACTCAGATGGGAAGGTGCAGGATGATGATGATGATGATTTTCTGACTCCTGTAAGAAAAAGAAGACAATGTTCAGCACAAACAGAAAGCTACAGACGAGCACATCTTCACAGACAATGCAAGCTAGTCATCAAAGATACTGGCAAATGTTTTTTTGCTGTTCAGAGAGAGCTAACTGGGCATTCGAGAAGAAGTGCTTTACCAAAACTGCCTCCTGAAATTTGGTTAAAGATTTTCAGTTACATTACATCAGAGAGACAGTATCCATTTATGATCAGGTAACATCATACAAGTACCTGCATTAATATTGTAATTTTTCATTCTTCTTTTGTTCTCTCTCAGACGCCACCTTGAATATGTTTACCAAAAGTAGTGAACTCTAATGACATTTTCAAATAATCACTGTCCAGGAAAAGAAAACACTCATCAAGGCCATTAGAAAAGAAAGCCAGCAAACAGACAATTACCACTATCTAGATAGAGCAAGACAGGTGATATTGTTTTGACTCAGAACTGGACACAACAGACACCTACACAGACTAAAACTAGTTCCATCATCCACATGTGCATAGACAGCCAAACACATCCTGCAAGATTGTTACCTGATGAATCAACTGTGGAAAGAACACTGGTCAACAGAGACAGACATCCACACAAAGCTGTTTGGAAGCCTTGATGAACTAACAAACACAACAACATACATCCAGAGAACCTGGACTCATTTTGTAGACATTGAACATCAGCAAAAGAGAAGAAGAAGATGTCATATTTTTCCACCTGCTATGAGTTTAGGTGTAGTTGCAGTGCTTAATATTGCCCCTCATGCAGATTTTTACATGAATGTTTGCTTTCCTTATCACCAGTGTCTCGTAATGCATGCCTTACTCAGACTTCAGAGGTACATGTAATTTTTAACCACAAGTAAAGGATCAGGGTGGAACAGATAGAGATGTCAAAATAAAAATACAGAAAGCAATAAGAGGAGCTTTCATTGCACTGGGAAACATGGAAGTCTAAAGAAATCAAATCTAGAACACAAATTAGGATATTTAACTCCAATGTTGAGGCAGTTCTGCTGTATGGATCAGAAACATTGAGAACGACTAAAATAATAACGCATAAATTACAGACATTCATCAACTGGTATCTGCGCAGAATAGAGGGACTGAGATGGTATGATAGGGTCACAAATGAGGAACTTATAGAGAGAACAAGACAGATTCCAGTAAACCAATAGGTTTAAAAAAAATATGCTGGCGCTGGATAGGACATCCCTTTTCGAAAACCTGAGAATATAACAAGAGGGGTCCTTTCTTGGAACCCGCATGGACATCGAAAAAAGGGGAGGCAGAGAAATACACAGAGACGGAATTTGGAGGCATAGATCAACAATATAAAGAAGAGCTGGAGGGAGCTACAGGAGATAGCTAGAGATACTTGGCATGAGTTGGTTGAGGGCCTATTCCCCAATCCAGATTAAAAAGGCAGAGAGAGAGAAAGGATCAGAGCCTCCTGTAGTTGTATTGTGTGCACACAGAGAATGTTTTATGCCAAGTTGGTTAGAAACCCAGAATTTTCATGACATGTAGTCACTAGCGCAGCATGTTATCAACTTCACTATTGGTAACCCCTCTAACTAAATTAGTAAACACATTCTGTTCGCTACAGCTTTGAATATATCTTTACTTATATCTTTACTTATATATTACATTATTGCACAAACGAGATATGGCACTGCTGAAAACCAAACTGAAGGAAAAGGTTGAGGGTAAACAGGTAAGAGGAAGACAATATAACTGGAAAGAAAACATTAAGAGATGGAAAAAGACCAGTTTTAAGTTTGGACATGCCAGACAGTGTCATCTGTGTGGTAGAGAGAGAAGGTATACTATTCAATTTCTCATGGGTATGGTGAGCAAATGGACTTTAGGATGGCTGCTGCAGTGGAGGACAGAGCACACATGGGAATGCTCGATGTGCCATGATATCGATCGCATAACATAACATAATAAAAACCAGTTTGAGAGAATTCAGCACCATCTCAAGGGTCAGGAAATGTTTGAGATTCATTGCAACTGACCTTTGATATATTGGTAGCACCTAACTTCTTCTTCTTCTAACCAGGGCTGCGAGTTTTCACTCTTGGGCAGCCAATGCCAATTTGTAGAATCTGCATGTGTTCTGTAATTGTGAAAGACTTCTTCTAACCAGGGCTGCAAGTTTTCACTCTTGGGCAGCCAATGCCAATTTGTAGAATCTGCATGTGTTCTGTAATTGTGGAAGACTAGTGTAAAGGGTATTATGAACAGATGGGTGTGATGGGAGGAGTTCTTGTCTAGCTTTATGTAGTCCAGGACATTCAAGCAAGATATGCTGTACTGTCTCACATGAATGACTGCACTTTCTACAGTGTGGTAGGTGTGTGGGTTTATTCTGTGTAGATGGTAATTCAATCCAACATGTCCTGCTCTTAACTGAAAGATAGTACTTTGATCTTTTCATTGTAGCAGATTTATATTGTCCTTGGGGTTTGGTCTATTCATCTCTGCATACATGTCCCGACCAGTCGTCCCCATAGCCCATCGGTTCAGCTCTGGAGTTGTTTTTCAGAATCTGTTTTATACTTTGTATGCTAACAGCTTTGTCTATTTGTGGTTTTGATGATCCCCGTTTGGCCAGATGGTCTGCCTTGTCATTTCCTGGGATATTTGTGTGCCCAGGGATGCACTGTAGAATGACATTAATATCAAAGGAGGAAATCAGATTGTGGATGACTGATGCCAATGACTGGATCTCGCTTGACTGATTCTGCTGTTCTTCTAAAGCTTGTAATGTGGACTGTGAGTCAGTGAATACTATAATGTCTTGGACAATACTTTTTCCAAGTTCAAACTGCTGGTGGACTGGTTTCTTCTTTGCGTTCGTTCTTACGACCAATTTTAATCACTCTTTGTGATATGTTTGATCTTTGCCAAGAACGTGTATACGTTGCACATTGGTTTGGTAGGCCCCTAAAAGCAAGACTTCTATACATTTAGGACACATGCATCCGATTTCAGCCAAACCTCCTTAGTCGCCTCTTACGACATGTGTGGCAGGTAACAGTGGTTCTATTCTTTACACCCCAAATTTGGGCCCGGTAACCACTCGGGCGAGGTGGACTGGTTTTACAGTGGTCTTTATGGCTATAATCCCTGCCTCATAGTTGGAACATATATTACCACAAGGAGCACAGTAACTATAGGTAGTTCCATCTGGATATTTCAGGTAATGCGGCAGCCAGCGCAAGTAGTGGCTTTGAAAGCTGAACCATCAGTGTAGACATGGATAGAGGAAGTTGGATAACTGTCTATTGTCTCCAGTGCACAGGTTTTTAAGATATAGCACCTTCTTCTTCTTCTTTGCATTTGTTCTTTACGACCAATTTTAATCACTCTTTGTGATATGTTTGATCTTTGCCAAGAACATGTATACGTTGCACATTGGTTTGATAGGCCCTAAACGCATAGACTTCTACACACTTAGGACACATGCATCCGATTTCAGCCAAACCTCCTTAGTCGCCTCTACGACATGCATGGCAGGTAACTGTGGTTCTATTCTTTACACCCCAAATTTGGGCCCGGTAACCACTTGGGCGATATAGTACCTAACAAATCAATCAAATACTTGCATTTTCACTTATTTCATTCTGACTTTTTCCTCCTTTCACACAGTCCTTGGATTGTTTGTTGTCACATCATACTGTCTTAATGTTTTTTGCACTGCAACACTAGCATTCAAATATGTATATCTGAAATTCTTTTTTTATGGTCTCATTTCTGACCAAAGGATGCAGAGCTGACGTAGAAACTATGGGGCAGTTGTCATGACATGGAAAAGACTGCTGATTTCACCATAGACATGAACTTTAAAGATCTAACATGATGCAGACTCTAATACAGAAGAGTTCTAAGATGCAGTAAATAAAATGACAGCTATGAGAGTCAGCAAGCTATAACTGACCACAACCCTACTAGACCTCTAAGAGGTGACCCTGGTTTCATCATTGTGGTTGTGAGTAGAGATTGACCTCTGGGGTCGGAGAAGGCATGCCTGTATGGTGGAGGACACTGATAATAAGGAAAGCATGCCTTCACACACAAATCAATCAGAAGCACCACACCAGGTTCCCTGCCTACGTCTGAATTCATTGTGGGTAAACGCAAGAAGAAAAAGATGTATGTAGAGATTAAAAAAGTGAAGACAAAATGTTCCCAAAATACTGTGTTGAAAACTGACATGTCGGACAAAGGCGCTGACTGCTTTACTTTAACGCAGTGGTAAAATGTAACAAACCTTTTCAGAACAAATGAAGAAAATGAATGCAGCAGAGGAAATGATCTCACTTTCTAGTAAGATGTTTACACAATCCAGAAGTGTAACCAGTGTTGAAGTCTTCTATGTTATTTTTGTTACTGCAAATTAGCAGCTTTTGTGTAGTCTATTTCTGCTTATTTGATGAATAATACTGCCATTTTTGTGTGTGTGCCTTTGATAATTTGTTTTATTATTTCATTTCTTCCTGCAGGGCGCCTCTTGTATGCAAACTCTGGTACAATCTCTGCCTTAGTCCAAGCCTGTGGACTACAGTTCGAGTTCCTTATGGTGGATACTACTGGATGACACGAACTGACGATTTTCTTATATGGTTATCAGAGCATAGACTTGGCCCTTGTAAAGAGGTTGATTTGACTGGCTGGGACATTACACCTAAAGGAATCAAGGTTGCTTTCTAAATATTTAGTCGTTTTATGATTAACTTACTAATGTCTGTCCATTTTATGTCAGATTCAATACTTAAAGCAATCAGCTATTCACAGATAGACAGTTTAATGAGTATATCCAAGGGATGCTGACCCTACAACACATCTGATGCTCGTCCATCACTAGTGATGATGACCATAATTTTCATCCAAGGGAATGTAGTTGCGTTATGTTTGTCTATGTGTGCGTAGATGACTAGTGAGCCTAATGCAGGCTTGAAGTGTCTTGTACAATGTGTCAAGGGAGACTTGCACTTGTGGGGAGATTTACTGTCTTTCTATTTTGACGTTTTTGTTTCATCCGTGCGGTTGTACCTGAGTCGCAGGCCGAAGAAGCATGCACCAGGCTGATCTGTCTTGAGCAACATTCTCCCAGTTGCCGACATCTATGCCAAAGGATTTCATCAAGTTCTTGAGTATGTCTTTGAATGACTTTTTTTAGCACCCTGTTAGCGCTTACGCTACGCGCTCATCATACAAGTCTTTTGGTATTCTACAGTCCGGCATTCGAGCCACATGTCCTGCCCATCGTGTCTGGGACTGCATCAAGATTGTATAGATGCAGGGAGGCAGCTCACTGCATACAACACATCGCTGCATTTAAAACTGCATGGCACCAGAGATGAGCTCCAGACAACAGTCGACTTCATCATAAGAACTCATCTGACAATATAATCACCAATATAGCGATTTATAGCAATATCGCAACAAAGAAAAAGTAGTATATCCTTCTTAGTTTTATATGGCAGAATCTGATATTTTATTAAGATAAATTGTAATATGTTTGTTATGTTCTGTTTACTTTTTTTTTCTTATATACTTTGTTCTTCAGCATTTCATGAAAGTGTTTGCTTGGAATTTGTGAAGCCTTCATATTTGTTTGCCATAAAAATGGCTTTTCTTATACTATACAACAGTATCAGCCAGACACATCCATTTCCTACAGATGCGATAACATAGTGGCTAGTACATTTGCTACACAGACGCTACCCTAGTAGAAGTGGGATTTTTTCCAACCATGCGGCTCTCAGGTTGATCCATTCTCAATAAAGGTGACAAAATATTAGAAAAATTCACAGCGGCCCCTAAATTTATGTTATTTAAGGTCAAGCATCAGGTACTATCAGAGATAGATACTGCTATTTATTTTCTCCCTTTGCGAGCCCAAAAAACACCCAGGGGAACGTAGGTTTATTATAGTATATACCTTATCTGTGTGCTAGGGGTTGCTGATAGTAAAGTTGTTAACATTCGACACTACTGACCACATATAGGGAAACGTAGGTTTATTATAGTATATACCTTATCTGTGTGCTAGGGGTTGCTGATCGCAAAGTTGTTAACATTCTACACTACTGACCACATACAGGGGAAAGTTTGAGGCTAGCTTTGGCAAACATTCTTGGTGTTCACACAGTATGCAGTTGAACCACAGGAAACACTAATTCTCTACTTGGAGATCTAAATTATACCTGCCTCTGAAGTCAAGTAAGACTTGCCTGAATTTTGTGGGACACTGGTGGCAAGGAAAGCAAGCCTTCATGCAAAAATCAAAGTTACGATCTTAGGTGCCATGACTACGTCTGAAGTCAAAGCGGGTGAACGGACAAAAAATCTGTGTGCTACGGTTTTTGATGAAACACCTTTTATAATACATATGTGTATCCTTTATTCTTCCCATTCTTTAGATACTCACAGAGAACTGTTCCAGACTGCAGGCCATAAACTTGTCTTATTGCACGAAACTTAGTAAAGATGTAGCTACTTATTTCACTGATAACTGTCCTTACATTACAACATTGGATTTCTCTCATACATGTGTAAGTACAACCATTTCATCACAATCAACATTTTCAATGTCTGTGTGTGGGGTGTCACAATCAACATTTTCAATGTCTGTGTGTGGGGTGTCACAATCAACATTTTCAATGTCTGTGTGTGGGGTCTCGGTGGGGCAGAGAGGTTAGGTGCTCACATCTTATTCCAAAGTTACTCTATTTGCTCCCTTGTGAAGCCATTGGAATACTTTTCTAGAGATCCCTGATCTCAGTGTAGGTGAGATTGAGTTCCTAGTCCTATTGGAGGCCGACGATAAAACGTAGGTCCTGTGTTCGAGTTGAGCACGTAAAAGAACACTTAGCTGTTTCAAAATTAAGAAGAGCAGGCTGGAAAGTCGCTGCCTTGGCAGAATTCATTAGATAGATTAAAAAATAAAATTATAAAATAATTTCACCATCTTCTAAATTACATCGGGACCCTTGCCAGTGCTACAGAGTTTGTGCACTGCTGCTGAGATCTTCCTGTGTTAGAAAAAGATCGGAGCACACATGGTTGCTCGACGAAGTGCTTTGATGATGATCCAATCAATCAATCGTCTTGTGTAGATAAATCTTACTTGCTAATTCCTTTGGCCAAATAAAGATTCCGTACACTTGTGAGTTCTGAATGGACAATTATTTCTTGAAGAAGTCATGTCTCTGCATCTCTAGCTGTCTAGGATCATTTCCTGCAGTGCCTGGCCAAGTGATGCTCAAGTCATCAGTCACAACCTAAATTCATTTTCTCTATGGTCTTCCATTCTTCTTGCCGGGCTGCGTCTTCTCCAACCCTTCTTGTTTTTATATTTGTACAAAATTCATCAATTTTCTCATTCTTATTTGTAGCATAAGCCAGTTTTCTTTGATTTTGTGTTCTTTCTGGATAGATCTATTTGTTTTCTTCTCTGTTCATGGTTAACAGAGAACTTTTCTGTAACACTTATATTCAAAAGCACATATATGCTTTTCACTGCCTTGTTATATGTCAAAGTTTCACACAGATACATTGCCACTGTGGATATGAATGCTCTTAGTATTCTGATCTTTGTTTTCTTTACAGTTCTATTCCATACTGTTTTTAGTTGTTTTAAGTTTTTGTAAGGCTATGTTTGCTCTTCTCTTGTTAGTAGTGAACAGAGATATTTAAAATGTTCACATCTTCTATTTTCTCTCAGTTAAAAAAATCCTTTGTCATGCTTGTTTTATCCGTTGTCATTATTTTTGTTTTTGTCACATTGAGTTATAGATTTTGCTTTCTGCTTTTCTATTGCACTGCCATTGTTTATTTCTTAATACATTTTTGCGATGTTGACAGCAAGAGACCATATAAGAAATAAGGAAATTAGAAGAACAGTCGGAACAACACCTGCTATTAGATTTATTGAAAAACAGAGACTCAAATGGTTTGGCCACTTGGTCAGAATGAACCCGAATACACCAGTTGCAAGAGCGTACAACCTGAAAATGGAATCATCAAGAGGAAAGGGCAGACCAAGAAAAGATGGGTTGATGGGTTACAGACATCTTAAAACTCCACAATACCACACCATATCAAGCGACCGAGCGTGCATTATCTCGGAAACCGATCATCAGTTAAACCTGCTACGCCTAGCGGCAAAAAGCAGAGAAGGACAAAAGAAGAAAGAAAAGAAGACAGTAACACTGTATCGTCATCATATCTTAGTTCAGGTATTTTTTATCTTCCTCCGATTATAAAAGGATTGTATTGTTCTTTTCCCCATATCTTCTGTAACATTCCTCATGATGTTTTCAACATATATGTTAAAAGCTAAGGCGACATCCCATGTTATACTTGTGTGTTGGATATATGAAAACTTTGTGTCCACAGAATGACCTAGTGAGTGTTATCCCAATGACGATCATTATTGAACACTACAATGCTCAATTGCTCAGTCTTAATCTGAGTGGTAACTTGATGCATGGTTTTCATCGAGTCATGGATGCTATATGTGTAAGTTATGTTTCTGTCTGTAGCTTATATTTAACTCTTTGCTTTACCCTGAATTATCATGTATCTGTCTATTGCCACAGGCGCAGTAAAATAAAGTCACTACTTTATAGGTTAACTGTGTCACGACAACTACACTGAATTGGACACCAGGGTGTAAATGAAAAAGGGGAATACCCAAGACCACCTGGAGGAGAAGAGTAGAAGAGAAACTGAAAGAAATGAATCATGGGCTGGAACACAAAACAGAAGATGACCAGACCGTGGCTAGTCATGCATGCTTTCATTGCTGCCCTACTCATCAAGGATGTCATTAGCTATAAAAAGAGAGAGAGAATAATTTTTGTAGCTAAAGATCTTTTACTCAAAATTTGTCTCTGTAAAAAATAAAGCTGATGACTGTCAATTTGAAGTGTGTCCATTGATGTTTAGACCCCTTTGCAGCAGTTGTTGAATATGTCGGAGATAGCACATTTCTGCAGCTTCTGAAATAAAACATTTCTGGAACCAGGAACCTGCTTTATAATAGAAACAGGTATAGCTGATAATTTTACAGAGGCATGGTCAGACACAAACAGTCAATGTCCCAAACGACTGAGGTGGAGCGATATTTCACGCATCTCTCAGTAAAATTTGTTTTTGGGTTTCTTTAGGAGTTTCTTTTCGTGAACCATTTGCTTCCCACTTTAGAGCCTTCTTTGTGATTATTTGGTCATTTCATCTCAGAGTATACTCAACATATCTTCTTCCCTTTTTTATAACATTTGATACTAGTAATTGACCGGACACCTGATTTCATGAGCTCTCCTGAATTGGTCACATTTTATATTTATTATTTTTCACAGATATCTATTATCAAATGCATTCAACTTACTTTCTGTATCTTTAGTTATTTTTCAACTCTCCTTGACATATGTTAGAACTGAGACAACATTTGAATTGAAAATTTGTAATTTAGTTTTTAAACAATATATTTAGTGTATATATGTTGTTGTATCTGACTCTCAGCCGATGCTTCACAAGATCCAGAAGGGCAGGTTTCGGTATGAGTGGATGTCGTCTATAGAAGTTTCTAACCTCCAGAGGCTTAGTGGATATACTGCCCTGGGCATACAGGTGTTTATGGTAATGAGAGAGCGGACAGGCTTGCATCAACAACATCGATTGTTGGGGAGTTTAAGATGGATAAGGGGGATGTTCTTTGGTCTCTTCGCGACTATCTGTTGGATGAGGACACTAAAATTGATGTTGAATCGATCAAGCGGTTTAGACAGTTTGGAGTTACCCGTTGTGCAGGTCGAACTGGATGCCTGAAAGGCAGAATGAGAGGTATGTTTAATCAGCGACTCACAGGAACCATCAGTATGCATACTCTTCGATATCTGTAGGGGGAGACTGAGCACCTACGGGTCTGCCCGGAGTGCAATGACGTCAGTTTAGTACCCAATAAACAATATAATTTGGATTTCCATATTTTATTTAGGCTTTTAAAAGGTTATGTTGCTTTGAAAATCTGTAACATTATTTCTTTTTTTTTGGTATCTCTCTTGCAGTGAACACTGCAACCCAATTAGCTGAACTGCTCTGTTAGTTTATCTTTTGGATTCTAGTATTGCTTGTCATCTCTCTTCTCTCTTTGCCTTTTTACCCGGGTTGGGGCATAGGCCCTCAACCAACTCATGCCAAGTCTTCCTATCTCTAGCTATCTCCTGCAGCTCCCTCCAGCTCTTCTTTATATTGTTGATCTCTGCCTCCAAATCTCGTCTCCATGTATTTCTCGGCCTCCCTTCTTTCGCTGTCCCTGCGGGTTCCAGGCAAGGACCCTTCTTGTTATATTCCCCCAGGTTTTCGCAAAGTGTGTCCTATCCAGCGCCAGCGTCTTTTTTAACCTGTTCGTTCACTGGAATCTGTCTTGTTCTCTCCATAAGTTCCTCATTTGTGACCCTATCATACCATCTTATTCCCTCTATTCTGCGCAGACACCAGTTGATGAATGTTTGCAATTTATGCGCTATTGTTTTAGTTGTTCTCCATGTTTCTGACCCATACAGTAGAACTGCTTTAACATTAGAGTTAAATATCCGAATTTTTGTTCTAGATTTGATTTCTTTGGACTTCCAAATGTTTCCCAGTGCAATGAAAGCTCCCCTTGCCTTCTGTATTCTTATTTTAACATCTCTATCTGTTCCACCCTCTTTGTCTATGTTGCTGCCCAAATATGTGTATGATTCTACCTCTTGAAGTGGGATTTCCCACAGGGAGATCGAGTTGTCGTTTGCTTGGTTAATTCTCAATATCTTTGTCTTTCCCTTATGAATGTTCAGCCCTAGTTGCTGGGACCTTTGATTCAATGTGTTAAGCTTATCCTGCATCTGATTTTGTGTATGTGACAGAAGGGCTATATCATCAGCGAAGTCCAGATCATCTAGTTGCTCTGTCAGAGTCCATTGGATTCCATTTCTGGTGTTAGTTACTGTGGTCTTCATAATCCAGTCTATTGTCAGTAAGAACAACAAAGGTGATAGAAGACATCCTGATGCACTCCTGTTTCTATTCAAAGTATCTGTTAGTTTACCTTCATGAAGAACTCTACATTTCATATCTGTATATGTTGCTTTTATTAGGTTAATAATTTTCTGTGGGATTCCATAATGCCTCATTAATTTCCAAAGGGTTTCCTTATCAATACTGTCAAAAGCCTTCTCATAATCAACAAATCCGATATAAAGTGGGGATTTCCATTCAATACTTTGCTCTATTATTATACGTAATGTGGCTATCTGGTCAGCACAGGATCTATTTGGTCGGAAGCCTGCCTGTTCATCTCTTAGCTTTATATCGATGGTATCTCTCAGTCTCTCCAGGATGACTCTGCTTAGTATTTTCCCAGGTACTGACAACAGCATTATTCCCCTATAGTTTTCACACTTCTGAAGGTCCCTTTCTTTGGTAGCTTCACCAGGTATCCTTCTCTCCAGTTTGCTGGTATTTCTTAGGTCTCCCAGATTCTGCTAAATAATTTATACAGTATTTCTGTGGATGTGTTTATGTTGGCTTTAACCGCCTCTGCTGGAATACCATCTGGACCGGCCGCTTTCCATCTTTTAAAAGTTTAATGGCTTTACTAATCTCCTCCTTGGATGGTTTCTCACAGTTGATGTCCAAGTCAATTTCTGCCGGTTGGATATCTGGGGGTTTGTAGGTGCTGGTCTGTATTGCTTGTCATAGGTATCTGTTATATTTGTTCATTTATCCAAAAATTTCACAGGCAGCTAAGCAACAGATGATCAACAGCATTTTATATCTACTTTGTGTTACCAGAGCCAAACATGGACATTGAGCAAAGCGCAGTCACAAAAATAACTACATGTGAAATGCGTTGCCTGCAAAAGTTACCAACAACACAAGAAAAGACAGAATCACCAACATCAGCATAAGAAAGAAAGTTGGCACAAACTGTGCTTGAATTACATAGAGAAACAAAGAATGAAGTGGTTTGGCCACTGAATAAGAATGCATCCAACTCCACAGTATACAGAGTCTTCTACAACAGAACATCGAGAAAGAAGGCAAGAGGAAGACCACGGAAAAGATGGTTAGATGGCGTAGCAGAATCCTGTCAAAGAGCAAAGATAACAATCAAAAAGCCACCAGAACAGCACAAGACAAAAACAGAAAACTACGACACTGGGCAACAACCCGGTAGCAGTGTGACAACAAAAGAAGAAGAAGAATCCAATTATGTGTACTACATAGTTATATATGCTTCAAAGTATTGCATCTGGAAGTCTGGGCGCGGAATGGGTAAATAGCATTTGGAGATCACATCTCAAGACACTGAGTTGGCTGTACACACCTGGACATACTGGAGTGCAGTGCAACGAACATGCTGACTTTCATGCAAACAATGCCCTGACTCAAGTAGACAGAAATAGGAATAGAAGTATGCGGTTAGCTCTCATTTAGGTGATATGATGAGTCTCAGACACTGGAGCTAGTGCGAGAATTAGCAGTTAAGTTTTGACATGCCAGACTGTGTCATCTTCATGGTAGAGAATGAAGGTACACTAATCAATTTCTCATGGTTATGCCGAGCAAGTGGACTTTGGAATGGCTGTTGGAGCGGAGGACAGAGCATACAAGGGAATGCCCTGTGTGCCATGACGTCGATCGCATAGCATAACTATATAGTACACATGTTTGCATCTTTCATATATATATATATATTTAGTTAATCTTTCATTTAGTTCTGGTATATATTAAATGAGTTGTTTGTTGTGTCATTGCTCATTACTACAACAGGAGAACTGTCCTAACTTGGAACTGCTGTCCATGAACTACTGCCGAGTGGATATACTGACTATGGATATAGAGAGACTACAATATAGCTTACCACATCTTAGAACACTCAATATGGGTTACATCCTGGCCAGTAGTGTCAATATAGAGGAAAGACCATCTGTATGTATACTTTTATTTTAACAAATTTGTCATACAAAATAGTATATTTTGCCATTGCACTTAAGTTTAAAATTTCTGCCAAATACAATGAGACTTTTAAGTTGTTGCTTTGTCAATACACTGTGTACTATTTATTGGGTCTGCAAGAAAGTGGCGTTTTCCTAAGATCATCTGGCTTATTGCCTCTTCAAATCATGAAACTACCAACACAAACCAGCAGTTTGCATATTAGGCATCCACCAGTCAAAACCACCATCCGTCACATGAATTTGTAATTCACTCTAAGGAAATGACAAAACGCTGCAGTCTGCACAGGCCATAGTGTATAAAGCAGCCACTTGATCACCAGTGACTAGCTGTCCACCATTTTCTGAATATGCATTTCACAACACAGCCACCATGGGCACAAACAAATATAGGGCACACCGTGTCGATCCCTAGCCATCCTAGTTGGTGGGGAAAAACAACCATGCTTGGAATCCTAGCCTATTTCATCGTTGTAACTTCTAATTTAAATGTGAACTTCAAATGTTTACTTTCAGTTTCTTTCACCGGGATTTCAGTCACTAGAAGACCTGTCCATTGCAGTTGGCAGTCCATGCGACAACCGACACCCACTGCCTGTCAATGACAACTTTATAGAGAGGTAATCTTATACAGTGTTGACAAATGTAATTGTATTTTATGAAACCATTTGCAAACAAAAGGGAGAAGTCTTGACGAAAGTAAGCGTGACAAAAGAAATTGAAAGATGTAAATGTAATAAAGGAAAATATTTGGAACATATAAGGTAATGGGACAGATTGTTGAAAGTCATGCTAGAGAGATAGGTTGTGGGTAAGAAAAACTAATCAACAACATCATCATTTGAAGAAAACCTTTAAAAGGGTTTTACATACCAATTAATACTCATGCTGGACTGTTTATCAAACACATCAGGATACCAGGAAAGGAAACACCAGACCGACTGGCCAAGGAAGGTGCTGCAGGAGAGTAACTGGATATACCAGTTACCTATCACAAAAATATAAGGATGATTAAACCGATTATAAAGCCACCAATAGTAACACAGAATGTTTTCAAAAATATGAACAGAATAGAACAAGTTGTGATTCTGTGCCTCAGAACAGGACACAATTCACTCCGCATTCACATATATACAAAATTTAAGATTGACAATTCAGCAATGGGAAAAGACGCCCCAGTCTGTAAAGTGCATACTTCAAGACTACTCTGAATATGATATACTGAGGCATACTTACTTTGCTTAATGTAAACACACTGGTAAGAAAACTACATGAATTTCTGGGTGAGCTACAAGAGACAATGAGGTTTACACAAGAGACAATGAATATGTAGACAATATTTTAATTGAACAAAAGGAGGGAAGGACAATTTGGACAGAGCAGCCTTAAATGACCTCAAGTCAGAATTGGTCAGATGATGCAGGACTAAAGCAAAAGTTATGGGTTGCCACCTGAACATTAAAATGGTAAAGTAAAGGAACCCTGTTTCATACCTCTAAATATGTTGGGTAAGATAAAAGTCTGACCCATATTTGTTGTTTTTTCATTGAGCGTCGGCACACTATGGGTGATGTGGTCAATATCACACCGGCTGCCTTGACCGTCGGCACACTATGGGTGATGTGGTCAACATCACACCGGCTGCCTTGACCGTCGGCACACTATGGGTGATGTGGTCAACATCACACCAGCTGCCTTGACTGTCTGCACACTATGGGTGATGTGGTCAACATCACACCGGCTGCCTTGACCGTCGGCACACTATGGGTGATGTGGTCAACATCACACCGGCTGCCTTGACCGTCGGCACACTATGGGTGATGTGGTCAACATCACACCGGCTGCCTTGACCGTCGGCACACTATGGGTGATGTGGTCAACATCACACCGGCTGCCTTGACCGTCGGCACACTATGGGTGATGTGGTCAACATCACCGCGCTTGACGCGGACACTATGGGTGATGTGGTCACATCACCGCTGCGGCACACTATGGGTGATGTGGTCAACATCACCCGCTGCCTTGACCGTCGGCACACTATGGGTGATGTGGTCAACATCACACTGGCTACCTTTACTTCCCAATGCTTTTTGTGGTCCCGAATTGAGGTGTGGGTTGACCTGAGAGTTGCTACGGTCTGAAAAATCTAGATGCTATGTTTGATTCAAAATGTTTGTAAGTGCAGTAGTTCTTTGTAGCAAATTGTGGTCTTTTCTTTTTCTCCATTATCACAATTACATTCCTCTATTGACTTACATTCCTCATGGAGCATAGGGCCTCAACATTTGTTTGCCAATCCTCGGGTCTCTAGTTTTCTTTATAGTCTCCCAGGATAGTCGACCACTCTTCAGTTCCTCAAGAAGACTTAGTCTCCAGGTCTGTTTAGGGCATTTTCTTTTTCGTTTTCCACTCAATTGTTTGTCTAGTGACACTCGACTGTGTCTTCCGTAGGGTATGCACATTCCACTATTATATTACCTTATTACATTTTCACCATTATAGAGTGGTGCAAAGCTCAGCAACCAAACCCTCTCCATGCAATCCTTTTATGTTATCTTAATATCTCTTCAGCCGTTCCCTATTCTTCTAACATCAGCCTCTGTATCACTTTGACTCATGTTCTTTGTCCTCCCTACTTCTCTCGTTCAATGACAATGATTGTCTGGTGTTACTGATCAGGGGCTCTTGTGCTGTGTGATCCATCCTTTGTCACTTCTTTCTTTTGATTTCTTGCTCTACCTCTCTGTCCTGTTCTCTCCCACAAGCATACATAACTTTGTCAAACCACTGCATACCTTGAATTCTCTGCAGGTCTCTATGTAAACTACCACCCTCTTGATATTTTGTTTGGTTTTTTGACCTGTTTCTGACCCATACAGAAGGACTGACCACATTTCAGTTAAAGATCACTAACTTAAAGATCCAATGGGGCTGGATGCTCTGTCCCCTTTGGGGACTGCACACAATCTTGAGCTTTCAGCAGTCAGCGATTCATAGGTGACTGTCAGGGTCTGCATAAGAACAAAGCTGACCAAGCCTTCATCCACCTCCCTGTGGCTTCCCCCGAAAACAGACAACCACTAAGAAGTTTCGTTGAAGAGGAGAAGCTAACCAGTACCAAAAAGGTAACGCTGATGTCAGATTTGTTGGATCGAAAGGTGCAGATACCACAGCTCATGCTGAAAACTGCAACACAGCACATTCCGTTCTCCGGGCTGCGACCATGCTATAACCAGCGGGAGTATGAGAACGAACGAAGAAGAAAGATCCACTGTTATCATTCATCACTTGTAGTAGTAAGGGTTTTAAGAGTATAGTTTTTGCACTGATATAAAACAACAATTTTAAAATATTAAATTATCTTATAATTATTGAAGTATTGTGACAGTTTATCTAAATATTACTTTAAATTTTTTTTTAGAATGGTGATGTCATCTAGACAACTGAAGAGCCTTGACCTTAGAGGGTCAGAACACTTTTCTGTACAGACCTTGCTTAAGTTACCATGCCCTGATCTTGAGAAGCTCATGATGGGTATAAGGGTTATTGATGATCCAAGGGGACTGGTGGAGTTGTTGAAACAGGTATATTAAACAACAGTTTGGCAAACACATAGATATTATAGATGTAATATTGATTTATATAAGCTTGAATAACAATGACGGTGCTCCACAAAGAGCAATGTTACTCTGATACAGTGGATATAAATCAAAAGGCAGGCCATGCACAAGGTGGACCTCAGAGATAACGTAGGCGACAAAAGACACTGTTTATAAAGCGCACACAAAAGCCTGTTCTATAAATCTCTTCTTACGTTCGTCCGCTATGAATTCAGTCGTAGCCAGGGCGCCTGGTATGGCACTTTGACTGATTTTTGCACGAAGGCCTTCTTTCCTTATTATCAGTGTTCCTGCCATACAGGCATGCCTTCTCCAACTTCAGAGATAATCTCTTCTTATCCTGACGCTGTGAGACAAAACAGGATTGGAGAAAAGAAAAAAGAATAACAATAGACAATTTTGTGACAGTGACCAGGTGTCGAGGAAATTCTGGGGCGTGAGGCCAAAAAAATATTCTTGATGTACACACAGTATATGTTTGATTGCAGTAGACCCTGATCCTCCTTTACTTGGGGATCTAAATTACAAGCAACTGCAATTGGATTAAGACTTGCCTGAATGGAGACACTAGTGATAAAGAAGCGAGCCTGCACACACACACAAAGATGTAATTACTGCACCCGAATTCATTGTCAGGGGGATGAGCACTGATTATCACAGAGAAGAAATTGTGGGGTGGAACAATCTTTGAATGACCATCTGTTGGATGAGAAATTTATGTTGAATCTTTACCACAATTTAAGGAGTTGGGGATCGAAAGATGTAGAAGCAGAATTAAATGTTAGAGGAGCAGAATAATGGGTGTGTTTAATCAGCAACTCATGGGAACCATCAGCATGCATACCTTTTGACATCTGCTATGGGAAAATGAACACCTATGGATCTGCCTGAAATGCTATGATTGTCTATTGTCTTTCCCCAGGTGGATGATGGAATTGGTTGTTCATTCTTGCCGTTAAGCGTAGGGGTGGGAGCTTTAATTTGCTTTCCAGGGCCAGATGGATAGACAATATCAAGACCACACTAAATAAACATGGATATAACACAGCAAGGGTGACTCGTCTATCCATCTTTTTCCTGGCCTTCCCTTGGCCCTGAAGTGCTATGATATCTGTTCAGTAACCAATATTGAATAACAATAACTATATTCTTTACTCAAGCCTTCTGAAGGAGAAACTATATGACGACAAGAGTGTCCTGAAGAAATAGTCATATTTTTGAGAGAATGTGCTTATATGAGTGTGAGCAAAGAACACATAGCTGGATCTAACATAACCAAAAAAAAAGTAATCGTGAATCCTGTGTTCATTTTGCTGTTACTAATGTTTGAACCTTGTCTTCTTCAATCTGTTAGTGGCGACACAGCTTGGTGGAAATTATTCTGTCATACAGCAGTTTTACACTTTGGGACATTACTCAAGCCATGTTCTGCTTGGTGGAGGAGAAGAACTTGGTTCTGGAGAGGATTGAGTTGGAGAGTTTGGGAATTCAGATGCCTTTGGTTAAGTAAGATGATATTGTCATTGTTGTTAACGTTTTTTCAAATTTGTGTTATGTTGTTGGTTGTTTTTGGTGAATAGAAAATAGTGTACAGAATAACTTGGCACATAGTGCGACAGAGCCCATTCAGCTGCATCAACATGTAACAGATAGTGAAGCAACCTTCAAACATGGGGTGTCAGCTGTGATCGAAGCTACTTTTATATGGAAGTAATAAGCAGTACGACGCTGGTGCTGGATAGAACAAATCTGGAGACAGTCTGAGGGAAATATAACCAGATGGGCCCTTTTCTCACCTGTGTGGTGATAGCGCCCACAAGGGAAGCAAAGAATAGTACCACTGCAACCTACAAGGCATGTCATAAGAGGCAACTGATGTAGGACCTAGGAAGCTACCTAGTAAATATAAAGCATTGCAGAAATCGGATGTGCTGGCCTACTTGTAGGCGCATAACTGGTACAGCATACAATCACTCTTAGGCTCAGATCACATGCAAATCACACAGAGTGGTTAACAAGGGGTCGATATGGAGCGTTCAAGAAGAAGGGCCCTTTCTGGAACCTGCAGGAAAGTGAACGAGAGTTAAGCCTTAAAATACACAGAGAGGTTTGCATGAATGCGTGCTCATACTGCCTTGGTGCCTGCTCCACCATTACCATCTGTTCTCACCGTGCTCACATTTACCATGCCTCTAGACTGTCCGGACACTGAGCTCAACTCGGACCCCCACCTCAGGGCTCCGAGTTTCGCCCTATATGGGCCTGTGTGCAGCTCATCTCGGGTTACCATCATTTGATCTCACATAACTATTTGTTGCTTTTATCATTTGATCTCCCCATTGCTATTTGTTGGTGCCATCATTTATTACTATAATTTGATCTCCTTATAATTAATTGTTGTTTACATCGTTGCTCACAGTTTTCTTCATTTTGATCTCCCCAGAGCTATTTGTTTCAATTGCCCTAATCTGCGGACGGTCAACCTACAAAAATGCCTTTCATTACCGAAGAAGCTCAGGAGGTTTTTTGACAGGCAGAAAATTACAACCTTCCGGAATATTGTCAGTCATGTTTGTAAACATATGCACACTGATTAGTGTGAAGATACAGGTGGGAGAGTAAGAAGGAGAGAACAAGAGAAAGAATGAGGTAGATAAGAGAAATAAAGCAAAGCTCTAGAGACAGAAGAAAGGCTGATTGAGTCAAGACACAATTGTAAAATGGAGGGAGAAGTATTGACAAAAACTGAGAAAAAGTGAGGAAGAGAAAGCGAAAAAATCTAATGATAAAATCAGAAAGAGTGCAATAGAGAGGAACACGATAAGGTTGTATGAAAATTATACAGGGTGTTTTTAAAGTCTTACTACACTTTTTATGTATAACAACTTGAAGAAAAAGAAAGTACATGACGTCTTTAAAAAATGTGCTAAAACAAAGTAGTGAAATTAGTTACAATAGTTACTGCTATGGTCTACTGTTGTTTTTGGTAAAGTGGAATAAACAAATGAAATATTCAGTATAACAGATGTTGGAAATATCCACCACGGGCATCAAGACATATCTATACACGTTTCTTCATATTGTCAATTGCAATGTGTCTGTTGATATTTCTTCTGTTGAAAACAACATTATTTTTGAGTGAAAAGAATTACAATAGCAGACAAATCATTCACCGCATATTGTGTCACAATTGAGCACATTATTTAATGACATGATTTACTTCATTTGTCACCTATTGTTCTACATATAAAGTGTAGTGAAACTTTACAGACACCCTGTATATAAACACAAGAATATATGGTCTGTGTGATAAGTAAGGCTGAATTATGAAGAAAGAGAAAGGACAATGGAGAGTATGACATTTTCTGAATGAGAAGTGAAGAGTAGGACTGTTAAATGAAGAGTAAAGGAGAGTGTGAGTGATGATGTGAAAACAGTTGGTTATTAACCATGTATGGAAATACAATGCTCACATATATGTGCTTTCATATTTTTCTTTAAGTAATTTTGACAAAATTATATGCTGTTCTTGAGAACAACTCAAGCTCTAATATTTTGCATGTCTGTGCATTCAGATATCTTTTGGTATACCAAGATACTTGTTGTGTACCCAGATACCTGTCGGTGCTCACATATATAGATGTAGGGTGCATGCAGGTACCTGCCGATGCACCCATGTCGCTGTAGGGGGCATCCAGATACCTGTCGGTGCACACATATATAGCAGTAGGGTGCATCCAGGTACCTGTCGGTGCACCCAAATACCTGTGGGTGCACCCATATAACTGTAGGGGGCATCCAGATACCTGTTAGTGCACCCAGGTATCTGATGGTGCATCAAGATACCTGTTAGTGTATCCAACCTGTCAGTGCACCAAGATATCTGTTTGTGTGTCCAGATACCTGTTGGTGTTCCTAGGTATATTAAGATATCTGTCGGTGCACCTAGATATCTATTGGAGTATCCAGATACCTGTCGGTGTGTGTCCAGATACCTGTCGGTACACCTAGATAAATATCAAGATATCTATCAAATTACCCAGATACCTGTCTGTGCACCTAGATAAATATCGATATACCAAGATATCTATCAGAGTACCCAGATACCTGTCTGTGCACCTAGATAAATATCGATATACCAAGATATCCATCAAAGTACCCAGATACCTGTCGGTACACCTAGATATATATCGATATACCAAGATATCTATCAGAGTACCCAGATACCTGTCGGTACACCTAGATAAATATCGATATACCAAGATATCTGAGTACCCAGATACCTGTTGTTGCACCCAGTTACCTGCTAGAGCACTACAATATTTGTCTGTGCATAATTTTTAATATTAAATCATGTATTCAATAATACAACAGAAGTCAAATTTGTGTTATTACTAAAGTTCTTATTATTTCAACATTTAATTATTATGTTTCATTATGTTCAACTATTTCATTGGAATACCCCTTTCAACAACATGTCAGTGTTGTTTTTTGTTACATAGACCCCGGTGCAATCAAAATGTTGGGGGTCTGTAGGGGTCTCATTAACTAAACTAGATTTAGTTTATATTGCTAAATAAATATACTGCTTTTATAATGTCTTCTCTCATATTTCTTCTCGTTCCCTATAGAGCATAAGGCTGCAACATATCACTAACATTTATTAACAAACATAACAACATACATCCAGAGAACCGGACTACTTGTACAAATTGTTATCATAATGTATCACGAACCATGAGGGAAACATTTTACTGTTAACCTGAGGTTTGATTATAAACCTCTTAAAGATGACGCCTTGAAGATGCGTTACTAAAACTCTGTGCTCGCTCAGAGGATCACACAGTTGTTCTATAATAATCATATACTAAATGCAACACAAAAAAATCCCATTCATTCCTCCTTAATTCACAAAATACCATTTCATTTATCCTTAATTCACCAAATATCCTTTAATTTCTCAATTCATAAAATGCCCATTCTTCCTCCGTAGTTCATTAAATGCACCTTAATTCATAAAATACCCTTCATTCTTCAATTCATACAATACCCTTCATTCCTCCTCAATTCCTAAAATACCCCTTTGTTTATTCTTAATTCATAAAATGCCTTTCATTCATAATTAATTTATAACATGCTCCCTCATTCATCTCTAATTAATACAATTCTCCCTTACTTAACCTTAATTCATGACAATTTCTCTAACATACTTGGTAAAATCTGATCTGGCTGCCAAATATATAAGATTAGCAGTTATATTCTTGCTCAATTCTAGTTCAATATTTGTAACATTAATTTTGCCTCTGTTATAGTTTTTTATGATTTTTATTTGTTATGTAAGAGATTTAAGGTGAGACATGCCCTTTTCAACTTTAGATCAAGTCTGTTTTTTGGTTATATCAGAGTATATAGGCCAACAAAGATTAAATATTAAGAATGCCTCCTTTTTCTGATTCACATGCTATGATTGCAGGCGTCTTCTAATATGGCACTTATAACTGATTTTTACTTGAAGGCTTGCTTTCCTTATCTTCAGTATCCCTCGCCATTTAAACGAGCCTTCTCGGATCTTAGAAGTAAAATAAGAATGAACTTCTTGCAAAGAATTTAGTTAACCGCCCATGTGTTGCCAAGGGCTCACAAGGGGAGCAAAGAATAGTAACACTACGACCTTTTTAGTCATAATAGGTGACTGAGGTAGGGGACTATTGAAGCTACCCTAGTAAATAAAAAGCCTTGCAGAAATCTGATGTGCTGGTCTACTTGTAGGCGCATAACTTATTTAACTGATTTATAGAACAAGCATTTGTGTGCGCTTCCTAAATAGTCTTTCACTGCTTCTGTTATCTCTTGGGCCACCTTTTGACCAGATGTTTTCATTTCTAAACTGGTCTCTTCTTGATACTCCCAGCATTCTGCTAGACACTTCATCTCTGTCATGACTAGTTTTCTTCTTGATACTCCCAGCATTCTGCATAGACACTTCATCTCTGACATGACTAGTTTTCTTCTTGATACTCCCAGCATTCTGCATAGACACTTCATCTCTGACATGACTAGTTTTCTTCTTGATACTCCCAGCATTCTGCGTAGACACTTCATCTCTGTCATGACTAGTTTTCATCTTGATACTCCCAGCATTCTACATAGACACTTCATCTCTGTCATGACTAGTTTTCTTCTTGATACTCCCATCATTCTGCGTAGACACTTCATCTCTGACATGACTAGTTTTCTTCTTGATACTCCCAGCATTCTGCGTAGACACTTCATCTCTGTCGTGACTAGTTTTCTTCTTGATACTCCTAGCATTCTGCGTAGACACTTCATCTCTGTCATGACTAGTTTTCTTCTTGATACTCCCATCATTCTGCGTAGACACTTCATCTCTGACATGACTAGTTTTCTTCTTGATACTCCTAGCATTCTGCGTAGACACTTCATCTCTGACATGACTAGTTTTCTTCTTGATACTCCCAGCATTCTGCTAGACACTTCATCTCTGTCATGACTAGTTTTCTTCTTGATACTCCCAGCATTCTGCATAGACACTTCATCTCTGTCATGGCTAGTTTTCTTCTTGATACTCCAAGCATTCTGTATAGACACTTCATCTCTGTCATGGCTAGTTTTCTTCTTGATACTCCCAGACATTCTGCAGTTGACACTTCATCTCTGTCATGACTAGTTTCTTCTTGATACTCCCAGCATTCTGCATAGACACTTCATCTCTGTCATGACTAGTTATCTTCTTGATACTCCCAGCATTCTGCGTAGACACTTCATCTCTGTCATGACTAGTTTTCTCCTTGATACTCCCAGCATTCTGCGTAGACACTTCATCTCTGTCATGACTAGTTTTCTTCTGGATACTCCCAGCATTCTCTAGACACTTCATCTCTGTCATGACTAGTTTTCTTTGATACTCCCAGCATTCTACTAGACACTTCATCTCTGTCATGATTAGCTTTCTTCTTGATACTCCCAGCATTCTACATAGACACTTCATCTCTGTCATGACTAGTTTTCTTCTTGATACTCCCAGCATTCTACATAGACACTTCATCTCTGTCATGACTAGTTTTCTTCTTGATACTCCCAGCATTCTCATAGACACTTCATCTCTGTCATGGCTAGTTTTCTTCTTGATACTCCCAGCATTCTGCATAGACACTTCATCTCTGTCATGGCTAGTTTTCTTCTTGATACTCCCAGCATTCTGCATAGACACTTCATCTCTGTCATGGCTAGTTTTCTTCTTGATACTCCAGCATTCTCTAGACACTTCATCTCTGTCATGACTAGTTTTCTTCTTGATACTCCTAGCATTCTACATAGACACTTCATCTCTGTCATGACTAGTTTTCTTCTTGATACTCCAGCATTCTACATAGACACTTCATCTCTGTCATGACTAGTTTTCTTCTTGATACTCCTAGCATTCTACATAGACACTTCATCTCTGTCATGACTAGTTTTCTTCTTGATACTCCTAGCATTCTACATAGACACTTCATCTCTGTCATGACTAGTTTTCATCTTGTTCTTAAACATTATAGAAACATACTATAGAAAAACATCAGGTACAAGACAAGAGAGTAGTTTGATAAGGCTGATCTTTGAATTATATAAATATTCCTCTTGTACTGTTATATGTTACATAGGGCTTGCAAGTAATTTCTCCATACCGCTCTGTCCTGGGCAACTCGCTCAATCTCTTCCTTGGAATTGAGTCAGATTTTTTTCCTCTCTCAGCAAAGTTTCTTTGAATTAGTCTGTTTGCGTTCGCTCTTTACGAAAAATTTGATAATTCTTATTGTGATGTATAATTGATCTTTAACAAGAGCGACTTTAACATTGTACCTCGGTTCTTAGGCCCCTACCTGTGCATGGTGCCATACATGTGTAGGGCAAGGCATTCAAATTTTGGCATGTCTGTTTAAAAAAATTACTTTTCACTTCCATTATACATTTTTGTTAGGGCCAACTTTCATTTTGCCAAATTCTTATATGGTTTATTATAGTTGATTTGAATTTTGTTTGGTTTATATTTCGTTGATTTTGTTCAAATAGTGTTTTGTTTTTATGAAACCTTTTTTCGTGATTAATTACTTGTTTATTATTGTTCTTTAATTTTGTTGTATAAAATAAATATCATTTATTTGCTTACTTTATGTTATCACTGTTAAATGGGGTCATTGTTGGGTCAAATATGTTGTGTTTCATTGTTTTATTTTAGCACTGGCATTGAGAGCCAGATTAATTTTGCACATTTGCTAAATATATTTTTGGTAAAACTTGTTGTTAGCTTATCTTTTAAAAATACATTTTTTTCTAGCATTTAAAGTGTATCAATTTTTCCTGATGGTGTTCATTTTCATTTAACTCAAATGTTAAGGCAGTCCTTCTGTGTGGAGCGGAGACATGAACAACTAAAGGAAACACCTTAAAGATGCAGATATTCTTCAATAGATGCATACGCAAGATACACCATATACAATGGTATGATAGATTCTTGAACTGTGTGTGGGATAGAGCAGGACAACAGCAGGTGGAACATGTGATAATTGGCATAAGGTCACGATGGATAGGACACACACTGAGGAGACCTCCTGACAACATCATGAGACAGGCTCTCCGATGGAACCCCAGGATAATAGAGGTAAGGGATGACCCAGGAACAGCTGGAGGTGGGAGTTGGAAACAGGATGCAAGAAAATGGGGAGAGAGTGGAGAGATCTGGAAAATTGTGGTCTCTCGTATGCTTCCATCTCGCAACTAAGAAATATTAGACCAGGTTCTGTGTTTGTATGAACTATTATTTAACATATTTATATCTGAGACTCATTGAAATTTTTCCTCAGCTTATTTAAACTAAGAAATATTAGCAGTTCTTGTTTGTAATGTACTACTATAAACTAAAAAATATCTGTAGCACTTCATTGTAATATCCTCACTATAAAACTGAAGAAAATATCTGTAACACTTCATTGTAATATCCTCACTATAAAACTGAAGAAAATATCTGTAACACTTCATTGTAATATCCTCACTATAAAACTGAAGAAAATATCTGTAGCACTTCATTGTAATATCCTCGCTATAAAACTGAAGAAAATACCTGTAGCACTTCATTGTAATGTCCTCGCTATAAAACTGAAGAAAATATCTGTAGCACTTCATTGTAATATCCTCGCTATAAAACTGAAGAAAATATCTGTAGCACTTCATTATAATGTCCTCCTATAAAACTGAAGAAAATATCTGTAGCACTTCATTGTAATGTCCTCACTATAAAACTGAAGAAAATATCTGTAGCACTTCATTGTAATGTCCTCGCTATAAAACTGAAGAAAATACCTGTAGCACTTCATTGTAATGTCCTCGCTATAAAACTGAAGAAAATACCTGTAGCACTTCATTGTAATGTCCTCGCTATAAAACTGAAGAAAATATCTGTAGCTAAATAAATGGTTGGTGTCTGACATTGGATGGAGATAAATCAGCACGGTTTTTGTGCCTGATTTTTCTTGTGCCATAAGCCTTTTGTTTTGCCTCTTCAGTATTTTTGTTCACCTCCTTGTAGTTTATGAAAATCATGGTTTGACTTTATTTACATATCATATTTGTATATGACAATTTGAAAAAAAAAAGAGTGGATTCTGCACTTGTCTTTATTTATAGAATATTATTTCTTGCAGGAACACAATTTCTTCTTGTACGAAGACTTTTATCAGTTCTTTTGTGGTATATAGAACTGGATCAGATAGACAAGAAATGGTCAAAGATATTCAGGAAACTTTGCATACCATCTTATATTGGTGTAGAAATTCTTGCTCTCATGTCAATCCCAAGAAGGCTTGTATGTTGTATTGCTTTTTGATTGATTCCAACATGATTGATATGACCATCATCATTGCACTTCAGTGAGTAACCATGTGTGCTCAGATCTCTTTCTTACACAGGAAGATTGCTTTTTGAAAAATTCAATAGTCGGTGCTGGCCTACCCGGAGTCACTTTTGATGGACAGGTCATTGAGCATAGTGACAGGCTTTGCTATCTTGGAATAACCTTAAATTATAGTCTATCTTTCAAACATCATTTTAAACAAAGTATACAGTGTTGCAGCCTGGTCTTGCAGTTATCAAGGTTAAGGTAGACATGCATCATGAGCAGAGACTACTTCTGTTCCATCACCTGGTTTTGTTTGTGGTAGGTTACAAACTTGGCATAATTATAATATCACGATCACAATGTGAACGCCTCTTGAACATGTTCAGAATGAGGGCATGTCTATAGTCATTGTGTGCACTAGAGATACCCCATTGGGAAGAAGATATATATGCTTAACATTCTGTTACTATATTCAAACTACAAAACTGAAACTACATCGAGCTGTCATGCTCCCAGTCCTTCTTTACGGATGCAAAACTTGGACGGTGTATCAGCAACACGAGAGGAAACGAAACCAATTTCACACAGTCTGCTTCAGAAAAATAATGAACATCAAATGACAGGATATGATCCCAGACACCGAGGTTCTGAAGAGAGCTGCTCTCCCCAGCATCTACGCATTCTTAATGCAGTCCCAGACACGATGGGCAGGACATCTTTTCTCCAATCCTGTTTTGCCTCACAGCATCAGGATAAGAAGAGATTTCTAGAACAGGCTTTTGTGTGCGCTTGGATGAGAACACAAAAATTGATGTTGAATCTATCCAGCGATTTAAGGAGTTTGTAATGACACATTGTACAAGTAGAACTAGATACCTGAGAGGTAGAATGAGGAGTGTGTTTAACCAACGAGCCATGGGAACTATCAGTATGCATACCCTTCGACATCTGTTGGGAAGACTGATCACCTATGGGTCTGCCTGGAGTT
The DNA here is from genome assembly GCA_020796225.1 of Arion vulgaris. Lineage (NCBI taxonomy): Eukaryota > Metazoa > Mollusca > Gastropoda > Stylommatophora > Arionidae > Arion > Arion vulgaris. Next base: position 2,987,734 of record CM036770.1, read on the forward strand.
CTATTACATACTTTCTCTCTCTCGCGCGATCACCACCCAGACCGATGTAGCAGACCTCCCCATAAATTCAATTCATGTGGAAATCTGATTAATGCAGCCTTAGCATTGGTGTGTTTTACATCACATCTTCAGCCCCATTTGAAGCTCTGGTGCTAATCCTTCAGCGATGTGTCCGGTTTCAGCCAGCGTTTACTCGGTTCGCTGTCCGTTCTGTAGCCATCTAGTGTTTTTTATTGTGTGGGGTAGTTAGTCCCACACCCAACCTCCTTAGTCGCCTCTTGCAACATGCATGGCAGGTAACAGTGGTTCTATTCTTTATACCCCAATTTGGGCCCCTGTAACCACTCGGGTGCGACATACTTTCAATAACCAATCCCTTGTGGTATTTTTTGTTCATATATTTGAAGTCTACATTTGAAATTTGATTGCAGATATGATTAACATAAATATTTATTCTATTCATAAAACACATTTATACAAACAAAACTATTAGACCATATTCTCTCTTTGCTTAGATTATATTTTAGACTGAGAAATAACAACTGTTTTCTAACACTGTATATGCAAGATATTATTTATTTTACAACTGGAAGAAAAACCCCCATGCTTTACTCAGTATTTAATCAGGATTCTCACATTTAATTAAGAAGCAAGTATCATAATCGCTCATAGCAAACAGATGGTGTAATTGAATTCAACTAGTCCTAACAGGTGACATCAATACCATAAGCAGGACAGCCATGCAAATGATCACAGAGGGAAGACAAAAGAGAAATAAACCAAAGATGGAAGATAACTATGAAAACTGAAGTGAGAATCAGGAAAACTGTCAGAGGTTACCTTAAGTAGGTAAGAATAAGGTCAATTTAAACAAGTACCAAATACAGTATTTGAACCACAAATCTTTATTTCTCTCTGCCCCCATTGCCTAACCCTGTGTTTCTTTCTGCACCCATTGCCTAACCCTTTGTTTCTCTGCCCCCATTGCCTAACACTGCAGACTCGCTTTTTTTCACAGACCACATCCATTGTTTACTGTCTATTTATTTACAATATTCATTGGTTCCGATGTTTCATGTAGGACTTTTAATAATAATTAATAATAATTCCTCTCGTACTGTTATACTTACATAGGGCCTGCAAGCAATTTCTCCATACCATTCTATTCTGGTCAACTGGCTCAATCTCCTCCATGGAACTGAGACCTATATTTCTTGCCTCTCCCATCAAAGTTTGTTTCAGACGTTGATGTCCATTTATTTATATCGGTGAGGATGGTTAGATCCTAACCACTGAGCCAACTCCCTTCTATGTGTTCACAGTTTTGCATTTTCTTCAGTTTATTATTGACTCACTCCGCCGCTCCTTGTAGAGCATAGACAGTTGTTGGCTAATTTTCCTAATCTCTGGCTGTTTATTTATGACTTTAAAGGGTAGTCGAGCATTCTTCAGTTCCTCAACAAGATGTAGTCTCCAAGTCTGTTTAGAAATCACCTTTTCCATTTTTGTTGTGGGTTCCATCAAGTGCTTGTCTAGTGACACTCGACTGTATTTGCAAGGTATGCCCATCACCATTTTCTCCTCTTAACCTGGGTCATCATGGGTTCATGTCCTGTTGTTATCCACAGATCTGTGTTTGCAACTCTTATCATGATATCTCAGTCTGAGAATACACAGAAGACATCTATTGTCAAAGGTCTGAATCTTATTTGTATTTAACTTGGTGACACTCACATATTTTCTTCAGACTATGAATATTAATAATCCATGAACATTCAAATATATTTTTGATAATAATTTTGCATATCATTTCAAAATAGTCCGAAATTTGTCACTTGAGCCACCAATAAACGAATACAGAAGACCACAACACAGGGTTAAAAGTGTGATAACAAACGAAGAAGAAGAATTACATTTGCATTGAGATTTAGGGAAATGTTTACTTAGATTGCATGCTAGTGTTCAGTATTTTACATGAAGCTTCTATTGATAACAGATTTAAAGAAATAATTATGTAATGTTATCGTAGCATGTCTCATCCTGTGCCTCATTTATTAACTGTGATAAGCATTTGTTTGTCATGTCATTCATATCGTATTATCATTTCTTATTTGGATTTTGAGCTGTAAATAACGTATGTAAACCAACAACAGAGCATAAGTATGTAACTAGCACTATATTATCGATATAAGGGAAGATTGCAGTAAAATGTAGCAATGGTGAAAGCTAGTATGAAACATGTAAGACAAAGTACTTTGTTTTTACGTGTTTCACCATAACTAGTACTATGAACATACATGAGTTATATATGAGAGTTACCAAGTGCTGTGTGGATGTCTTTGGCCTAGCGCTAGTGAGCTCGGTCACAACGCAAGAGTACCTGGTTCAAACTCAGCGCTTGGCAGTTTGGACGTAAATTTGTTCCCGTGGATTTTTAATGAATGGTAAAAATAGATCTCGCCGTTCAGAAAGAAATAGCAAACTACTGAATGTATAAGTGGTGCCTAGAAAATCAATGACTCGTTTACTGTGCTTGATGGCAATGTCCTGTCAAGGATATGCTACGATTTTCATTTAATCCTTAGAAGCTTAATAAGATGTCCTCATTGAAGAATACAGTGTTAGGACTGGATTTTTTCTTTGACCAAGGCCACATATGTCTATCTCTTTTACATCTCAGTTATTTCTCTTTTACACATTTGAAGTTGGGTTGGCTTGAGACTCGTTTGTCTCCTTTCTTTCTAGTCTTGTTTTTCCGTACAGCACTAGGATAAGAGGTTTATAGAACAGGCTCCTGTGTGCTTTTCGTACACAGTGTCTTTCACTGCCTCTTATTTCTGTGGTCCAACGTTTGTATGGGCAACCTTTCACTGTGCATCCGCTGTATCTGAGTATCATTGCTCTTTGAGGTGCACGGTCTATTGGTAATCTGGTTATATCATCAAAACATTTGTTTCTTGCAGTTCAGAACTGACTACTTTATACTAGACCTCTAACAATTCCAGTACTGTAAAGTCTCCAACACTTCAGTTCTGTATGGTATTCTAGCTATCTATTCTATAATCCTGTTTTGCCTTTCAGCATCAGATCGAAAAAAGAGACACCTGGAGCGAGCCTCCTTATGCGCTTTGTGCAATTTTGTGCCTCTGATGTTTCGTATATCAATCGCATACAGGGCCATCCTCTGGGTATGTTGCCATTGTATCTAAGTACTATTGCTCTTTGTGGGATACTTTTGTGATAGCCTTGATACATGTCAAAACCATTTGACCTATTTTCTTTATACAGAGTGTTCAGGATAAAAGTAGCCCAAGTGACAAGCTTTGATTTGTCAATGGGGCTACTTTTATCTTGAACACCCTGTATATTGTACCACCTGCAAGGATCCACTTTTCTTCTGATTTCGTTGTTTCTGATCTTATCTTTTCTTGTAACATTTAGAATTCATAGTAAACACTTTATCTCTGTCGTTCTTCTTTTCTGGTATTATATGATATATATATATGACTGTTTCAGTACATGCATTTCTGCAGGTTTTTTTTTTAAATATAAAAACTAGATATTTGATATTGCCTGCAACTAAAGTGTGTACATATATGTTGTTGCCATATGTTTTCTTACTCACATTTCTGTGTGTATTCACTGAATATTATTAACTGAGTTTTTCTGGGGTTTTTTCAGCTCATTTATTATGTTTAGCACTTGATGAATGTTTTTCTGCAATTTACTGAAAACTTGTCTTATGTGACATTGTTGTAACCATTGTTGATGCTTTGTTGACAATAAATATGCTTTCAAAACTCATATGTTTGTTGTTGTGTGCGAGACAGTTCTGTGTCATAATACATGTTTTTAACATTAGACATCTAAGATTGGATTGGTTTCAACAACGAAGATAAAGGGTATTCTCTATCTCGATTGCGCAAGTTGTGCGTACCGTTAGGTGCAGCAAGATGGGAAAACCACAAGAGAAAACCCAGTAGATACATCAATCAACACTGAACAGGAGTTGTTTGCCTAAACACACTGAGATACATGCTTGGGAGGAGATTGAAGCAATTGTGGACATGTGCGATGAAGACAATCCTCAAATGAACAATGGTTTAAATAATAATCCTCTTTGTGGCCACACACTATGAGACGTTCAGAATGTCAGCTCTATCCATTGGCTGACCCCTTGATATTGTGGCAGAGTCAGCCAGCCTGTCTGCTCTCTCATTGCCATAGACACACATGTGCCCCGGAACGAAGATGAATGTCATTCTGTGAATTATTGACGCTTGTAGTGATTCAGTATACTGAGTGTGCGCCGAACGAACCTCCACCTTTTGGATCATACTCAATGAATCACTCAGAATGCACGCATGAGTGTAGTTTGTGACTTCAGCCAGAGTATTGCCGTAGTAACCGCCAGTGCTTCCATTGCCATACTAAATGCACCACTGGCTTCCCTTATCTTTCTGATACCATCTGCAACTGTTTAACTCGCTGCCTTGTGGAAGGGGGCTCGGGAGGGCTAAGGGAGTAAACTCTGATAGAAAATTCCCACTGCCTTGTGGGTCAGCACAGTTATGCAGAAGGCTAGAGGAGTAAGCCCTAAGTCAGTTGATGGATATGTGTGTATTCCCTTCTATCTTCTGGCATCCCCTGCTTGATTCAAAATGTATGGACTTTGTCTTTGCTTTAGATGAAAAAGTAGGGTAGAGAGGGGATTTGTGCATAATGGACAAGGCATATTCCCCATATCAGCTGCCCAGGTTAAGCATAAATTGAGAGAACACTTTATCCTTGCTTTTGTCTCAGACACAACATGGAAAGCAACAGTCACAAGAGACTTGGGGGACTGCCTAGAGTAGTTGATAGTAGCTCGGCCTTCTAGCCGTGAGACGCCTCATAGCTCGGGTTCGAACCTACTGTCCGGCATTTGTTCGAGTCCCTGGTCTTACTCAGGACGATAACGTGAGTACCTCTGAAGTCGGAGAAAATCTGCCTGTATGGCGAGGGAATACTAATTACAGTGTACATTGAGCACACGGCTGCCAGTGTAAAGTAATTTACAATGTGCACGCTGCTGCCATTGTAAGAAATTGGAAAACGGATTTTCACGCAAAAATCAGTTTCAGAGATGAAACTCGTCTGAGTTGAAAGCGGACGAAAGAAAAAACAAAAACAAAAAAACAAGAGACTTGGGGGATGAGCTGAAAGGCAAGAAAGACAAGCGTAAACTCAGAAGTTGTCACAGTAAAATACATGCCAATTGACTGTATGTAAGGAAGAAAAAGGCTATATATATGTTAGCAAGATGGTTCTATAGACTTTGACAATCTGAAATGTTTGTCTGGTTTGTTACCAGATCTAATACTAGATGCAGCTGCATATTACCCAATTATCACAGCTCATAGATAACCTCTTCATTTACTTCTTTAGACTTGACTTATTACTTTCCGTTCCTTGTGGAGCATAGTGTCTCAACAGTTGTTCTCCCCTTTTCCCAGTCTCTGGCTGTTTTCTTAATGACCTTCCAAGATACTCCAGCACCTCTTTTCCTCAAAAAGACTCCCGTCTCCAGGTCTATTTAGGATGTCCCGTTATCCATGCAAGATCTACTCAAGTGCCCACTCCCCCATGAAGTATCCGTAAGACTTCCCCAGATATAAAGACTGAGCATCTGGAATGGTACTACAAACAGCTACAGAGAAAGTCTGCAATTGGAGTCTGTAGTCTATGTGAAGACCATCATTGGCTAGGGAGAACATACCCAAACAAAACATACATCAAATGTTCTTAGGAACCAACCTCGATGTGTTTTATCAATATCATATGTGAAACATCCCCGATGTTCGAACAATGTTACATGTGAAACATTCCTGATGTGTGGATGTTATACATGAAACATCAGACCCTACCTGAGTAGGAGTCTCCTCAACACTAAGCATAGCACTTATTTTATCTTATCTTAACCACATTTGCCGTGAAGCGCTGTGGGGAGAGTTAGTTTTCTATCTTGTGCCAGGTATGTTACGCTTGACGTCAGTCCATGCTTTCGCAGGGACTCTGAGATGTTATCTGTCCATCGTGTTTTTGGCCTGCCTTGTGCTTTGCGCCCATAGTATCGATTATTGTAGGCATGTGATGGTAGTAAATGTAGCTCCATTCTCATTAGATGGCTGGACCACTTGATTCTTTACTTCTTGATGTATTGTATGCATGGTATAGTACCAACGATGCTTCTGATATTCTCGTTTCTCACTCTATCTCTCATTGTAACGTTGACAGCTTTTCATAGACATCTCATTTCACATGTTGTAATCTTTCTTTCTTGTGTCTTAGTCAGGGGCCATGTTTGGCACTGATAGCAGAGAGTTGGAATAAATATGCAGTTTATCAGTTGTCGTTTGACTGCCATGTTAATGCTTGGATAAGCATAGCACTACCCGCCTGAAGTTATTGGAGGTTTCTGGATCTGCAAAAAAGTTGGGTACTCTCCCCCATGCACTATAGGAAAAAGGGTGAAACTCATACTTCCTGGGGGTTCGACAACAACAATACATGAAACATCTTTGATGTGTGGATAATGTTATATGTGAAACATCCCTGTGCCGTTAACTTTACTGTAAATGAAGAAATAAATACAATGAAATTTCATTTTAATGTCATTTATTAGCTTTCAATTTCAAACACAAAATACAATTTATTTGTGGAAATAAATACCAGGCTCACAAATAAAACAACCATTGATCATACACACACAATCTTTGTCCAAGTCAACATCTCTTTCTCTCTTGTGCCTTTTTTAAGCCCAATTGGGACATAGGCCCTCAACCAACTCATGACAAGTCTTCCTATCTTTAGTTATGTCCTGCAGCTCTTCTGTATATCAGTAATCTTTGCCTCCATGTATTTCTAGTATTCCCTCTTTCACTTTCTTGGTGGGTTCCAGAAAAAGCTCTTCCTTGGATTTTCTCAAGGTGTGCCCTATCCAGTGCATTTTCTTCACCTCTTGTGATCTGTCTTGTTCTTTTTTATCAGAATTTATTGGTGACTATCATACCATTTCAGTCCCTCTCAAGTACATTTAACCAATGATTAAATAATACAATGTCTGAACAGACAAAGATTGATCAAATACAATCTTTGGTTACATGTTTATTCTAATGAAATCAGTGTACTATGTCAGTTATGCATCTCCCTCCATTGCAACTTCTGACTGTGCTAAGACATAGAAAGGTCCTTGGTTAAAGTATTCCAACAGCTTGACATGATATGGTCTGCCCAGAATTTCAACGGCTGTACTGGAGTGGGTTAAAATCTTTACTAATTCAAATTTTTCATTTTTCCCTTCTTTTATCTGCTCAGTGGCCCGGTCAAGGACATACTCCTTGAAACCTGGGGCAGTGTTCATCAGTTTTTGCCCCCATGGTGTTAATGCTAAGCTCTGTAGAAGATGCATGGCTGGAAGTCTAATATCGGAGAATGGCTGTTGAGCAATAGACCAAACTGTCTTGAAAGGGTCTGACATTGATGAGCTGAACCAACGTTCTGTGAGACAAAGTAGTTCATCTGTTTGGTTCTCCAACTGTGAAAAAAAAACAACCCAGTAAACAGCTTAAAAACTTGTTTAAATTGACATCACTGCACTTAAGAGTACCCAGATTATGTTCACAGTCCTGCTCAGTTTACTGACAATACCAGATAACTTACACAGAAGTTCTGATAGAGTTAACACTGCATAGAGAATTTGCTAATACAGTTAACATATTTAGAAAGTTTATCCATTTATAATTAATTTGACATATAATTCAAGATAATGTCCGGAGTGCTATGATGATAGTCCTTACATAACTGATTGACATATAATAAGTGATATTCTAGTCATCTTCTAATATAAATCTTAAGTGTCCGATGTGTGTCCGGGTATACATCGCCTCAGGTTACATCCAATATTCACCATATTTCGTACAAATATTTTACAAATAAATTTAGATCAGCTAAAGAAACAGTTTCGAAATCGGATGAATATTAGCTTTAAAATTAAATAAAATTCTTGACGTCCGATCCGACATTAAAATCCAGCATCTTTGTTACAACAGAAGACGCGATTAAGAAAGCTTAATTAACAGCCAAATGGATATAATCCAAAAATTACCATATGGCCTCTACAACATAGGCATGGATTACGTCCCTTAACGTACCATTAGTTGCGTTGCATTTTTCCGTTTGCGTTGATTTGCACGGAATGTATAATTTTCATGTCATTACAGCTTCATTTTTCTGTTTCTAACTACACCATAGAAATTTTAAAATTAATTAAGAAGAATGCAAAGACGCTACTTTGATTAGACATGAAGCATTACAAGAACCACTCGAACCGTTAAAATCGTTAACGACCACATACCCGATTCAAACTACTTCTTAAAAAATATCAGAAAATACAATTCATGCTATTAGATGACATCTTTTGGAAAGGCTTACCCAATTCCTCATCAAGGATTAATAACAACTTTCACCCATACGGAGCCGGGTTCATTAGCTCATTTAAATATATTTTAGTTCAACTATTGTTAGCACCATTTTATTGTATTCCTCTTGTACTGTTATAAGTTACATAGGACCTGCAAGCAATTTCTTCACACCGCTCTATTGTGGGTAACTCGTTCAATTTCTTCTAAGGAATTTAGTCCTGTCTTCATTGCTTCACTTAGTAAAGTTTGTTTAGGATTTACCTAGAACATCCTTTCTTTCTTGAACCCTTTGTCTCCCACTTCAATGCTTGCTCTGGTATTCTTTGATCATTTCTTCTCATGGTATGCCCAACATATCTTCATCTTCTCTTTCTTGTAACAGTTGTTACTAGTGGTTGACCAAATGTTTTGCTGATTTCCTTACTGCTTCTGAATCTATGTGCTCAATTTTGGAGGTCTAAAAAGGTAATTCAGTTCTGGAGGCTAAAACAATATGTAGCAAACAACTAGCTGAACATTTTTATATACTGGAGCACATCTGATTGATGGTTGTAGAAGTGTGGGCGCTATGTGATGATTGTGCTACTAATTAATATTAACAATTGTAATATAAATATAGTTGAGATGCCGATCCTTTCTCCAGTGAAAAAGCAAAGAATGGGGCAGAAGAACAGTTACAAAATTAAACATCATTGCAAAAGCAAAAATATTCTGCTCATGGAAATGCCACCAAAAAGAAAACACACACTAAAAACAGTTTTCATGAAATCTGATCGAACGCTAAAAATGGAAGAGCAATATAGGGCACCATGGATCCCACCGTGTTGTACAGCGCTGATCGATACTATAGGTATATAAACATTTCCGAAAACATGAGAGCATAAGAAAGTGCCATGGATCCCCCGTTGTACAGCGCTGATCAATACTATAGGTATATAAACATTTCAGAAAACATGGGAGCACATTCGGAATTACAAACACAAATTTATTTTAAATTATGCACCTGTAAATTCACAGTTTCTGTCATTGCCTGGAGAGCTCTTGCTTTCAGTTCTACAGGACCAGTCTTAATGATGTTCCCAATGCTATGAATGCACTCAGTCACTGGATTACCTGAAAGTGTCATAGAAATATGAGAATAAAACATCATCATCTTACCACATGTCAGAATTTGGCTCCCTAGACAGTCACTCTAAATGTATTTCTGTCCTGTGTGAGGAGTCCGGCGTCTGCCAGTCATTCTCAACTCGTATGTGACCTCTTGTACCATCTTCTCCTTGGAATTCCTATCTCTCTTCTGTCTGGTATCATTCCCTCCAGAATAGTATTCTACATAAAACTATGTTGTTTTAAATGTCCAAAATATTTGATTATTTTCATTCTTATCTTCTTTATCAACCCTTCTCTTAAATTTTAAACTGTTGCTTCTTCTTCGACTGCTCCATATCGACTACTTGTTAAAACATTCTTTGTGATTTGTATGTGACCTGAGCCTAGAAGCGATTTATGTTGTGCCAATTATGCACCTACAAGTAGGCCAGTAGATCTGATTTCTGCAGCGCTATTTACTAGGGTAGCTTCCCTAGGCTCCTATCTCAATCGCCTCTTACAGCATTCCTTGTAGATCGCATTGTTAGTTGCTGTATCTGACTCTCAGTCGATGCTTCACAAGATACAGAAGGGCAGGTTTCGGTATGAGTGGATGTCGTCTATACAAGTTTCTAACCTCCTGAGGCTTACGTGGATATACTTACTTGGACATGCAGGTGTTTACAGTAATGAGAGAGCGGCCAGGCTTGCATCAACAGCATTGATTGTTGGGGAGTTGAAGATGGATAAGGGAAATGTTCTTCGGTCTCTTCGCGACTGTCTGTTGGATGAGGACACTAAAATAGATGTTGAATCGATCAAGCGATTTAGGCAGTTTGGAGTTACCCATTGTACAAGTAGAACTGGATGCCGGAGGGGCAGAGTGAGAAGTGTGTTTAATCAGCGGGCCACAGGAACTATCAGTATGCATACTTTTCGATGTCTGTTGAGGGCGACTGAGCACCTATGGGTTTGCCTGGAGTGTAATGATGTCAGTTTAGTAACCAATAACCAATAACGCAGTGTTACTATTCTTTGCTCCCCTTGCGAGGTCCAGCAACATACATGCAAAAGCTATTGCAAAATGAACATATGGCTTTTTTTCTGTCCATGGTATTCTTCTGTAGCACTTGCATTCAAAGGCATTATTTGATTTTTCAACTGTTTTATCCATAACCCACACCTCACAATTATACAGGAAAAATACATTCTCTTAAAAATTAGTTTTTTTTTTATAACAGTTCCTTTACACAGATTTTGTGAAGTCTTTCTAATTTCTGCAGAGCAATATTCATACTTTTCCATAACCCATGAATCACAGCAATATGAAAAAAGTACATGCTCTTAAACTTTAGTTTTGTTTTTATATCAGTTATCTTTCATTGGGTAGGAGCGTATGACAGAATGGATTAGAACGCGAAGCATCTGGTAGAATAGAGCGCAGCTTCTATGCAGAAGATCAGGGTTAAATTCACGGTACGGTCAAGGATTTTTTTCCGTTGTGGGCATAAATGAAAAATCCTAACCTGAACAGCTTTGTGGTGAACGCACTAGTCATGCGGTCATTAAATTCCTCAAGCTGTCGTCCCACACCGACCTAAAAAACAGTACTACAGACAGTAACGGCAGTTTTTACCTTTCATTGGTTTTGTGGGTCTTTTAATTTCTGCAGAACAATGTTCATTCTTTTTTTAAAATCTGAATATAAAACATACAAATGATAAATACTATAACAAATAGCTGGTGGTGCTAACAGGAAATGATTATAAAGTGCATAAAAATATAAATCATTATAGCGCAGACCTGGTTTGGCCTTTTTTATTTGACCGTTCTTCTTTTGTTTCTCTAATCCTGTTTTGCCTCAGAGCATCGGGATAAAAAGAGATTTCTAGAATGGGCTTTTGTGTGTGCTTCATAAATAGTGTCTTTCGTCACCTCTGTTATCTCTTAGGTCCACCTTTTGCGTGGATGGCCTTTTGCTTTGTATCCACTGTATCGGAGTAACATTGCTCTTTGAGGCGTCTGTTGGTAATCTGCTTATGTGGCCGAACCATTTAAGTTGCTGTTTCATGATGAAGTTAGGTATTGATATTGTACCAACCTTTTCCGGATGTCTTCATTTCCAAACTGGTCTCTTCTTGATACTCCCAGCATTCTGCGTAGACACTTCATCTGTCTCGTGACTTATTTTCTTCTATCGTTTGATTTTTCTCGTCCAGGTTTGGCACTGATAGCATGTTAAGAGAAAGGTTGTGTTGAACAATGTCCTTTTAGTGTTCATAGTGACAAGCTTGCATTTCAAAATTGGAGCAAGATTTTCCCGCTGACTCATGTTGTTTAGCCAGTGAGTCAAAATCTGTGATTATGATATGGCTGTCACTTTCCATGAGGTACTACCCCTGCCTCCTCCTTCAACACCCCTTGGTGTAAAAAAATGATTGGAGCCTGTTAATCGACCACTTGTTGAACCACTCTTTGTGATTTGTATGTAATCTGAGCCTAAGAGCGATTGTACGTTGAGCCAGTTATGTGCCTATAAGAAGGCTAGTACATCCCATTTCTGCGACGCTTTATACTAGCGTAGCTTCCCTAGGCTCCTACCTCGGTCACCTCTTACGACATGCTTTGTAGGTAGCAGTGTTACTATTCTTTGCTCCGGCAACACACAGGCGTGTCTCCATTTTTAAAAATGACTGTAGCTGAAGAAAAAGAAAATGATGAAAAGAGACTCACCAATCCTATCCAGTGCTAGTTTTCCCTCCGGTGTTGATGCAATAAAACCAACAGTTTCTACTGACACACCTCTGATATTCAGGTCTCCTTCGCTAACATTATTCAAGACAACTCTTATAAAGTGATCAAATCTGGACAACACTTCTTTAGGGTGGTTCCTGGCAAGACCACCAAAAAACTTAATTAGACCTGCAATAAAAGGGAGAAAAAAACCAGTTCTGAATTTTATGTAGTCATGTTAGACATGTTAGACCAAGGATATATATGGACTTTTTCATCTTTACAGACAGCTAATTGGTCCTATCCTGGGCAGCTGATATGGGCAATATGCCTTGCCCATTTCGCACAAATCCTATTGTTTCATCCAGAGTCCATACATTTGAAATCAAGCAGGGTTTGCAATGGATGTCAGAAGATGGAATTAATACATGCATAACCATCAACTGCCTTAGGGTCCCTCCTTCCGGATTTGTGGTAAAGATTTACACCTGTAGCCTCCTGCATAACCATGCTGATCCACAAGGCAGTGGAGATTTTCTATCAGGGTTTACTATCGTACGCCTTTAGTTCTCCCGATCCCCCTTCACTAGGGAGAGGTTTTAACACTTTCGCTGCTTCCCATTTTTCAACAAAGTCTGGCTCACTGCCACTCTATTTTTTCAGCATGATCAGTTTTCAAGGTGACAATTTCAAAAAATCGTAAAAATAAACTAATAAACTTAGGACTTTTAAACTATGGAATAGTGTTCATATATTAATGAGCTACTAACCTGTCTGTATGTGGAATATATTCTTTATAATTCACAAGCTATTGTAGTCACTGATATCCCCATATCTATCCACAGTGTGATATGCTGTCATTTTCGAGATGGGTGTCTGTCACCTACTCCTGTACCCCTGGGAATGTCTGCTATCGATCTATAAACATCATCACGTGAATCACAGTTCAAATTCAAATCACATTCAGAGTTCGTTTTAACACTATCACTGGCTAAAAAGTCAGAAAAAGAGTCATTTTGGACATCACTATCATCAGCTACATCGCCCCTTTTGAAAAATTTTGTTTACTTAACGAAAAATCGGACTTATACTGACGTTTACCGCATGTGTGTTAGGTCCGCCATTTTGGAGAACTCGTCGGAACAATACGGAAGTAATGTCACAAGACCCCCGTTTTCAGCTAGCGATACTGCCCGTTTAAAAAAGACATCGTCGGAGGCACATGTCGGCTGACAAAAGTCAACGACGGTAGGGAAAGGGAGTTGGTATTTTGTCGTCAGTGGCAGCCAAAGTGTTAACAGTTGCAGATGGTACTGTCTACTGTCATAAGGTAGCAGGTGGGACATCTAATCTAACTTCTACCAAGGATATAAAAGAGATAATAAGAAAATTCATTGAACAGTCACGAACAAACTCGGTTAATTTGGAAGAGGTTGCAGATAGCAAAGCTGATAACACTCTCTTATCACCAGAGCTTGAATTATTACACCAGGGTTGTCAGTACACTTGGTCGCTGCTGTAGGGAATTGGTCACTGCTGTAGGGAATGGGCCCCTGACATCACAAATGCGGAGATTATAGTACTTGAGCTGTGCACCATTTTCTGAATATGCATTTCCCAACACAACCACAGAGGACACAAAGTCTACAGTTAGGACCAGTATAAAACAATTAATGAACTTTACTTCTATTGTCGTCACACTGTTACCGGGTTGTTGCTCAGTGACGTGGTTCTCTGTTTTTATCTTGCGTTGCTCTAGTGGCTTGGGTGATATTTGTTTTTGCTTTTTGACAGGATTCTGCTATGTCATCTAACCATCTTTTCATGGTCTTCCTCTCGCCTTCTTTCCTGATGTTCTGTTGTAAAGACTGTATACAGTGGAGTTTGGATGCATTCTTATCAAGTGACCAAACCACTTCATTCTTTGTTTCCCAATGTAATTCAAGCAAGGTTCTGTCCCAACTTTCTGTCTTATGCTTATGATGGTGACTGTAGTTGGTAACTTTGCTCATTGTCGATGTTTGGCTCTGGTAACACAGAGTAGACATGAAAATGCTGTTGATCATCTGTTGCTTAGTTGTCAGTGAGATGTTTGGGTGCCTTAACAATGGGGCTAGCTGGTAGGTTACAGCATTTTCTTTCTGGTCTGAATGTCTTTTCATGTGTTTTTGGTAACTTTTCATAGGCATCGCATTTCACATGTAGTTATTTTTGCGACTGTGTTTCCAAGCACAAACATAGAAATGTATCAGAAAGAGAAACACAAATATGAAATTTGAAACTGTAGTTGATACAAACCTGGCAGGAGCAGTCCAGACAAAGTATTATCATTCAGATGTGTAAGCATGTCTTCTAATCTTTTAACAACTCCTTCCCGATCTAGGAATGCAAGCCCGTGAGGTGACCGTGCCAAATCTGAAACCAACTCTATAGCATTTAGCTGGACAAGAATATCCCTTTGTTGTGTTTCATTGAGCAGCTGCCGAAGAAGACCTGATTGAACAGTTGCCTCCAGTGCTTGTGGAGACACTACACTCAGATCTGTAGCAATCTTGAAAGATACAATAAAACAACTCAATTTAGGGTTTCACTTATTTAAGGAAGAACATTGACAATGAGTAGAGAAATTACCTCTGAAGTCGGAGAAGGCATGCCTGTATGGCGGAGGACACTGTAAAAAGGAAAGCAGTCCTTCATGCAAAAATCAGTCAGATGCGCCACACAAGGTGCCCTAACTACACCTGAATTCATAGCTGGCAAATGCAAGAAGAAGTAGAAAAATAAACAAGGATAAACATAGTCAAGTTCGTTTTCTCTCTCTCTCTCGCACGATCGTTCTCTTTGGCCATTTTGATCATTCTTATTGTGATATATAAACAGCCTTTGCCAAGAACGTGTTTTACGTCACAATCTTCAGTACCATTTGGAGCTCTGGTGCTTGTCCTTCGGCGATGTGTCCGATTTCAACGAGCGTTAACTGGGTTCGCACTCCATCAGCCTTTGACTGTCCCCAGTCGACCTGCAAGGCAGCAGGTTCAAGTTTGCTTTCAATTTCCTTCATCCATTAAAATATCCTTCTACCAGGGATAAATAAAATAAATATGGCTGTTCAACACAAATATAAAAATATGGCCTACCTTATTAACTGAAACATGTTCTGTAACCATTTTGTTTGCATTATTAATGAGTCACAAGAGTTGCAATATTAAAGTGGGTGGCGTATTTGTTTAGAACGCCCTATGTCCTAGGATAAAATCGCACAGTAGGAGTGGGATTTATTATTGACCACCACAGCACTCAGGTCAAACCAGCCTCAACTGTGTACTAGTGGAACACAGGGAAGTAACACGGCACTCAGGTCAAACCAGCCTCAACTGTGTACTAGTGGAACACAGGGAAGTAAAGGTGGTTAATGTGATGTGTAGAGGTTAGGTTGTATCCATCTTTTCAGGTCTTCGTCTCACCTTTCCTGATGTTCTGTTGTAGAAGACTCTGTATACATTGTAGTTTGGTTGCATTTTTATTAAGTGGCAGAACCATTTCACTTTGTCTCTGAATATAATTCAAGCAAGGTTCTGTCTCAACTTTCTGGTGTTGGTAACTTTTCTTAGACATCGCATTTAACATGTAGTTACTTTTTGCGACTGTGCTTTGCTCATTGTCCATGTTTGGCTCTGGTAACACAAAGTAGGCATGAAAATGCTACTGATCATCTGTTGTTTAGCTGTCAGTGAGATGTTTAGATGTCTTAACAATGGGGCTAGCTTGTAGATTATAGCATTTGCTTCTTGTACTCGTGCCTCTATCTAGTCTTCCATCTTCTGTGAATATGCTTCCTAAGTATTTGAATTCTTGTACTTGGTTGATTGTATTGCCATTGACATGAATGTTTAATTTATGTGTTCTTCCTATATTCATTATTATGATTTCAGTGCTATTGTCTACATCTTTGTTTAATATTTGTATAACTATCCCAGAGATCAGCTT
This sequence comes from Arion vulgaris, assembly GCA_020796225.1. NCBI lineage: Eukaryota > Metazoa > Mollusca > Gastropoda > Stylommatophora > Arionidae > Arion > Arion vulgaris. The sequence goes on from CM036770.1 coordinate 3,004,005, forward strand.
TTAAATTTATATTAGGGAACATAGACCAATGTATAAACAAGTAAGAGATACACTGATTCTCATCTTACCTGATAAACTCGGAACTTTGTAATTTCATTCTTCTGCATAACCTGGACTATTTTATTGACCACTGGCTCAGTGAACAGAGCAACCAAGCCACTTGGATCTCGTCCTTATGCACCAATAAAGAGATAAGAAAGAAATTTATATTTAATCAAGGCAGAAATACATTCCAACCCAAACACTTTTTCTTCTTACGCTACATAGTAAAAAAAATAGTAAAGGAACCCTTTCATACCTCGTGGTATATAGGTCAATACAGTGTTAGGCCTGTATTTTCATTGACCGTCGACACACGATGGGTGATGTGGTCAGCATCACGCCGGCACGCTCCATATCGACCGTTTATTAAACCACCCTTTGTGATTTGTATGTGATCTGAACCTAAGAGCGATTGTACGGTGTGCCAGTTATGCACCTACAAGTAGGCCAGCACACCCAATTTCTGGGATGCTTTTTATTTACTAGGGTAGCTTCCTAGGTCCCTACCTCAGTCACCTCTTTCGTGCCTTGTAGCATTACTATTCTTTGTTCCCCTTGCAAGCTCCAGCAACACAACCCAAACACTTAATACTTCGCTCTCCCTATATAGCTAGCTATACTTGCATTCCTTTATGCTTGGCTTCCATACCATGTCAGATTTAATATAGACTTGCTCCTCCATTGTGCTATGTGCAATACTCTCGGCAGAGGACTTTCCATTTATACAGAGAGGTGCCGAGCCATGTGAGGAAACCTTCTGCAATGAAGACAATTCTCCACACTTATCATTCTGACTCAAAACATCCTACACAATCTCGATAAATTTCTAAATAAATGTTTAAGAAGAATCCTGCAAATATTCTGGCCAAATACAATAGCAAATGAAGAGCTTTTAAAACGAACAAACTGTGCATCACTGGAGAACATCATTAAAAAGCGAAGATGGAGATTGATTGTGCATGTATGTTGTATGACAGTGAAGACATTGGCTAGAACAGCTCTCCAATTAACAGCAGATAGGAAAAGAAGGCCTGGAGGTCCAAAGAAAACATGGAGAAGAGCTGTGGAAAGAGAGTTGAAAGATTGTAGCCTGACATGCAAAACACGTAATCACAAAGTACTGTAGTTTTACAAATTACAAAAACAATGACAAAATACATTGACATGGACATAGCCTGACATGGGAAACAATTGGTACAAAGGCGACAGAATGACAGCAATGGAAATCTTTTGTGGAAGCCATAATAGTCAAATGGAACGCCAAGTGGATATAGATAGACTCCTCATTCTACACCGTAAGTGTCCAGTTCATTCTGGCTTTTCATTCCAACATTCGTTTATTCTTTCTGGCTACAAGTATCTCACACAACTATTAGCACTTACCAAGATTTGTCAGAACAGTAGCAGCTGCAATTCCAACACCAAGATCATCAGATGCTAACTGATCAACTATTGCTAACACTAGTTCTTCATGCTGACCTAGTTCGTGAGGTGCTTCCTTGCTAATTCTTGATAGCTACAAGAAAGGGAAAGTAAATATAAATAAATTTCAATCACAAATGAAATACATGTTGATAAAATAAAATATAAAACAGAGTGTAAAAAAAGTGCTCCTTTTTCTTTGTTCGCTCGACACAAACCCCTGTTTATTGTGCCAGTTAAGCATTTACAGACCTGTAAGCCAGCACAATTGGTTTCTGTATGCTTTTTTTATTATTTGGGTTCATCTTCCTGAACTAGGAAGTCTCTCCCCTAGGTGAGCCAGAGTGTTGTTAGCTATTAACCATGTTGTCAACATTTCCAGTCTACACCACTGGGAGGAGGTTTGTGTGTTCTAATTTTCCCTTCCTAAAAAAAGACTTGCCGACCCTAACTCTGCTGGATGTAGAACACACCTTGTAGACCAGGACAGGTGTTGAGTAGTACTGTTACTCTTCACAAAATTATATTCTTGACCATGTACTTCAGCTCTGCCCTCTCCAACTTCTACAGTTCTGCATCTCCCCATTCTTCCCCTGTAGGCTTCAACCAAGTGCCTGTCTGGTTATATTGCATGGTTGTTTTCTAAATATGTCTTATCACCGATTTTTCTCTCTTTTCTGTCTTGTTACCTTTTCCAAGTCTGTATGTTTTTGGTTGAAAGATTAAGTGCTAGGATTGATGCCATTTCTGCGGAGAGGGGCTGAGCCATATGGGGGATACCTGGTGCAATGAAGTCAATCCTTTGTCATTAGACCCCTTTTAGATTTGGTGCATATATGTCTATGTTTGTATTTTTACAGCTGGTTATTTTTTAGTCCTGTTTAACTTAATATAGTTGTTTAATAGTATCTATAACCATTTAATTCTTTGCTTCTCAATGTAAATCGTGCAAGATTCTGTCCCAAGTTTCTTGTTTATGTTGGTGACTACCTTTTCTGGTGCTGTTGGTAACTTTTTAAGTAGGCTGTTGAAAAAGATGTTGATCATCTGTTACTTTGCTGTCAATAAGATATTTGGGTACTTTAACAATGGGAAGTTGGTAGGTTACAACATTTTTGTGTGTGCTCTCTAGCCTCTATCTCTCTGTCTAGTTTTCCATTTTTCTGTGAATATGTTTTCTAAGTATTTGAATTCTTGCACATGGATGATAAGAATGTCATGTCTAAGCCATTAAAGATGAACTGATTTAAATGAACTCTAACCTGATGTAAGCACAAAGCTTTAAGTGAATCATCTTGTACAGTGATCCATGTCAGGAAATGTGAATAGAAATTCTGAAGAGCAGCTGAAGCACTTAGAGTTGAAAGCATACGGTCCAACACTTCGCAGCATACTTTCTGCTGAGCTCTGAAAAATTAAATGGTCTGACAAAATTACTACATACAGCAAGCTCTCAGTTAGCCAAAGCTCAAGCAACCAGCAAAAAGAATTTTAAAAACTGTACATTAAATAAATATTTTAATGCAGTAAAATCAGTTTATAGTGGAAATGTAAGTTTAGATTTGGTATACCACGCCTTCAGTAAGCCTAGCGCTTCCCATATTTGTCTCTCATCATCGTCAAATAGCTTGTCCTGAGCAGATTTTTGCCCCCCTAACAGTCCTCTGGAATTTCTCTCTCATAGGCCAGATGTCCTGCCTCTGCAGCCGCCATGTTCACACCATCAGTTACAACCTCAATACATCTTCTCTGTGGTCATCCTTTTCTTCTCTTTGCTGGTATGCCTTCTTCCATGATGGTCTTCTCCAACCCTTCATGTCTTTTTATATGTTAAAAAAATCTCAATTTTCTCTTTCTTATTTGTAGCATCAGTCAGTTTTCTTTGATCTTGAGTTCTTTCTGTATAGATCTATTTGTTCTCTTCTCTGTCCATGATATTTGTTTGTCTCTACCGCCCATCAATTCATATCTGTGAACATACTGAACTTCTTTTTCATCTCTGGTTATGCGCTTAGTTTACTGTGGACCACACACTTGGCAGTCAGCTTCAGGTCTGTCAGGCTTCCCCAAAGCTTAGATTTTAGGTCAACTGGGTGTGGCCACATGTTGCTTCTCAGCTCATACAGGAGAGGACAGTCTTGCAGCACATGTCCCAGGGTCTGTTCTGCCTGCTGACACTGGCAGAGAGCTGTTTGACTTATTCCTAGTCTAGAACATACTAATCAGTTGGGATCTACTTTTATTCAAATTTTGTGTCCTTACACAACCCCAACAATTTCAAATATGAGTAAATGCATAGTGTTTAATCTCAAGCAGAAATGAAAATATGCAAGAGATTTGAAAAAGGTGAGAGTCCTGCAGTGTTCATGAAGGAATTTAATGTTGGTTTGTCAACAATCTATGACCCCACAGCTCAGTCTTAGACTCTTAGAAGATAAAGAAGATTCTTGACTAGCAGGCATGGTAGGGTTGTTGCAGAGCGAAATAGAGCATGCAGGACAGCTACTTCCAGTATGAGGATGGACGTTGAGGCAGTTACAATATTTTGAGTAATAAACTCCAACTACTATTTTCTTTTAGGTAATCCATATAGTTATAGGAATAACTTCTGGACAGCTGAACAAATTCTTACTGAACAGCTATATTGTCTTATTAATATGTTGACTACATTGGCAAGTGTAGTAATGCAGAACTTAATTCAGTCATGAGTCAACATATTTATAACATCTTCATTTCCATTCAATTTGATATACAATAAGTTATAATTTAATAGAATTGAAGTGTTACTATTTCAGATCAATAATAATTAACATGTCCGCAATTTCAGTTAGCTGAGTTAGACAATAAAAAATAATTCCGACCAGGGAGGGGGTTAAAATAAGTATGAAATGAGAAATGTACTAGTGAATCCGTTAAAAGTTACCAAATTTACAAGTGCGACAAGATTGCCAAACATAATATTTAAGTGCATTATTTTTATAATTATATAAATGACAATGAACAGTCGAGTTTCAAAATCAAGACGAAAGTAGAACTACAAAGCTGTGCGGCGTGCGCTTGTTTTGTACAAGTTAAAAGTCAATAACTCGAGTAACTAGAAAATAATTGTAAACATAAATATTATTTAAATTAGTTATATGTAAATAATATATATACCGAAGCTTTGACGTTGATAAGGTTGCTACATAGACGTTTTTAAATTCATCTAAAGCCATATCTTGTTATCAACATTAGTATTACTATTATTAGTTATAATATACAAATAATAATTATAATGTAAATATTAAATGACTTGCGAAATTTGAAAATAAGTTCAATAAAAACACGAAAAGTATGAGAACTTGAAAACAACAAAAATTACGCACTTGTTTTGTGTATTTAAACACTGGAAAACAGTTGTGATCGAAATATTAGGAAGAATAGCTCGAAGCTCTGATGAAGGCAAAACTGCTACAGCCGTCTTCAATTCCTCTAAAGCCTCAGTTTTGCTATCAACACTAATATTAGCAAGTCTTTCTATGAGAGCGCTTATCGCAGATTCAGCAGCCATATTTGCGCAGAAGCAAGTGCGAATAGTAACTATAGGTACTCGAATACCAAATACTATCAGGTACTTACAGTCTTTCTTTTCTCCAACTCCTGTTTTGTCTCAAAGCGTCAGGTCTAGCAGAGATTTCTAAAACGGGCCTTTGTGTGCGCTTCGTAGATAGTGTCTTTCATCGCCCCTGTTATATCTGAGGTCCATCTTTTGCGTGGCCCGCCTTGTGCTTTGTACCCATTGTATCGGAGCAACATTGCTCTTTGAGGTGCACTGTCTGTTGGTAATCTGCTTATATCACCAAACAATTGAATTTGTTGTTTTTTTATAAGTTTAGTACTGATGTTGTACCAACTTTTTCCTGATGTTTTCATTTCTCAACCGGTGTCTTCTTGTTACCCCCAGCATTCTGTACTCTAGATGAGTTGAGGCATGGTGTAGAATGGATACCGATATCAGAGGATATGACTGCTTACGCCAGGGTTGTCAGTACACTTGGACGCCGCTGTAGAGAATGGGCCCCGGACGTCATCAATGCGGAAATTCTTGAATTCGTGGATCAGCACCACCATCCAGGTGATATAATTATCTACACCGATGGCTCTGTTAAACGTGGCACCAGATCATCGTGGGCTTACTCAGCACAACGAAACGGTCGCACACTTCATGAGGACTGCGGGGCTTTCGAGACAACGACATCGAGTATGATTATGGAAATCACCCTCTGCCTCCAGGGCTCTGTCATGGGTGGCTGAGCAACAGGTTACCCACACGATCATCATATAACACTCGATGAATATGCTTCAAATGATTGAATCTGGAAGTATGTGTATGAAATGGGTGGACATCATTCGGAGATCACATCTCAAGAAAATGACTTGGCTGTACACACCTGGACATGCTGGAGTTCGGGGTAACGAGCGTGCTGACTTTCTGGCAAACAATGTCCCGACTCAAGCGGACAAAAGTATGGACAGAGCCGATATCATCAATGCGGTACGCTCTCAATTATGGGATATGGGCAAGTCTCAGAAACTGGAACGAGTTCGAGAATTAGGCGTTAAGTTTGGACATGCCATACAGTGTCGTCTGCGTGGTAGAGAGAGAAGATATACTAATCAACTGCTCATGGGTACTGTGAGCAAATGGACTTTGGGATGGCTGCTGCAACGGAGGACAGAGCACGAATGGGAATGCCCAATATGCCATGACGTCGATCGCATTAACATAACATTGTCCTTCCTCTACCCGTGATCTACTCTTCTGCGATTCTCACAGTATAGGCATTGAACAACACCGGAGATAATGGTGACCCTTGTGGTAAACCAGGGTGGATTGTTGTTGGTGATGACGTCCAGTTGTCACATTTAAACACTACTTTTCGCTGGAAGAGGGCCGCAAAGATCCAATTGAGGAGGAATGGGCTGATATTGAGTTACAATTACAAGCTCATCGTTACTCGCTAGGTTCAGTTTCAATTCGTTATTCATAAGATTCGCATATTTCATTGGACTTGAACAATAGACATTGCAATTTAATTCAAATATAGTTCCGCGTTCCTAGTAACAAAATGGCGATTGACTGATACGTATCTGTGTTCACAACAATGCATTTATTTTGGATTTCTGTTTGCAAACTACACTAATGAGGTTTTGCAAATATGCACCTGTTGTAAATATACTGATTCGTTCTATAAATTAAGCGGTATTATGTAATTTATATTGGAAAATTCACATAAAAACTGTCATCATCAAAGATGAAAAGCGGATGCTGAGATAAAGGAGACCCTACATATTGGCTTGTGGACATGAGACACACAGTTCTTTGACTAGTCAATAGTGGCATTCAGTGATATATAGATTAAATATTACGGAGTGGGGGTATTCAGTTTATATATAGTATCAAGAAACAAGAGATTATCTGTATCATGTATTCTACACCCAAAGATCTCTGCAAACTGGAATTAAAAGAATTTGTTGGACACAAAGATGAGGTAAATGGTTTCGTTGCAGTGTTTAAGATAATGAAATTTTTTTAAAATAGTTTTGGCATGATTTTTCCCACACCTCCCCTAATACTACATGTTTAAATTGCACTTCTAGGATGTTCTAGACGACAAAGTACGTAACGAAACAACAGTCAGATTTAACAAAAGACAATTTTCGATCTCTTTTATAGTAACAAGAGCTATATGGTTACATATATATACCACATAATCCATCCCCACTTTACTTACGGTATCACTATATAAATATATATATGTTTTACCAAGAATACTTTTGACAGAGTTCACTATTTTCAGAAGAATTGCTTAAATCTTAAAAGAGAGTGGATAACAATACCTGCGGATTCAAAACCACATTTTCGTTCCGTATCACACAGGATAGAAGGTGCAGGAAAAACATTTCTGCTATGATTGATTCTGAAATCTAAGCACAAATATATGAAAATAGCATTTGTGACTTAGTCTGTATTTTAACCCATAACCATCAGAAAACCAAGCAAGGATTTATATGCATAATAATTGTTAACCCTTTTATTCTTTAATTTATTTGACTTCCGGGCGCATTTATTTTGCAATGTATACTGAATTAACAGTGTTTATCGTCACTGTTTCTGTATTTTGTAAAACTATAGTACTTTGTTTGTACGTGTTTCGCTACTGAATTAACACTGACATTGCATCATCTTAATAACTACCGCTAGCCTGTAATTCGGTTCAGAAGGCTGAAGGTGTTAATATGGACTTAATTTACTTATATCTCATTGGCCATTACAAATGTAACACAATCAAACATAATAACTCCTTTCGTACTGTTATATGTTACATATGGACTGCAGCAATTTCTCCATACCGCTCTATCCTGGGCAACTTGCTCAATCTCCTCCATGGAACTGAGACCGATATTTCTTGGATCTCTCAGCAAAGTACAATCAAACATAGAATCATATATTTGGTCTCCATAGTTACATGTATGCAATCCATCACCAGTTTTCATGTAATATGATTAGATTAATTTAAATGCTTCAGTAAACAATTGACACATTTATACAATCTTCTTGTCATTGTTTATTTCATAGGTAAACTGTGTAAGTTTCTCCTCCGACTTCAGTTTCATAGTAACAGGTAGTGATGATCAAAGAGTTCGTGTCTTCGATGTTAAAACTAGACAGTGCACTGCAAGACTTAAAGGACATGAGGGTAAATCTTCTTCTTCAACATTCACTTTCAGACTTCTATGTTCTTCTTCTTCTGTAATCAACTTCTGCTATGCGACTATTCCGGTATGTGTCATAAACAGGGCGGTGGGCTTGACGTCTTTACCAGTCCCCCATAGTTTGTTTTGTAGGGTTGCCAGAGTTCTCATATTTCCATTCTCACACTGCTCAGGCTGGGACAGTCTTGCAGGATGTGTGTAGACAGCCGAGTCCCTGAGACCCATTCTATGGAGGTGTGCTCTGAGACAGCAGTGTCCTGTTGAAAGTCTTGAGGCTTCTATGTTAATGACTCTGACAAGGTAGCAGTTAGCACTAGTTTCAGTTTGGAATATCTTCATTGTACTTCGGACATGTCCATAGGTGCTCCGATCTCCTTCACGATATCTCCAACAGCATCCAGCCACTGACCCCATACCAGCTTGATGTTGATTGATGAGTCACTCATATACCTGTTGTGCTGTTCTTTTCTGGCCACTTCAATCTAGCAGTTGATGTGGATTGGTTTAAATAAAAATCCTCTTTGTGGCCACACTCAATGAGGACATTCAGAATGTCAGCTCTATCCATTGGCGGACCCCCTGATATGGTAGCAGAGCCAGCCAGCCTGTCTGCTCTCTCATTGCCAATGACACCCATGTACCCCTGAATGAAGTTAGCACTAGTTTACCAACAATGTAGTAAAGTTTTTCATGAAGGAGATATGATGCGATCATGTGCTTCTCTATTGACTGTGGTATGTTAGACAGATTTGTATCTCTCTCTCTCTCTCTCTCTCTCTCTCTCTCTCTCTCTCTCTCGATCACCCTTAGACTGATGTACCAGATTTCCCATAAACCTCATTCATGTGGAAATCTGATTCATGCAGCCTTAGCATGAGTGGGTTTCATCACATCTTCAGTGCCATTTGGAGCTCTGGTGCTTATCCTTCAACGATGTGTCCGGTTTTAGCCAGCGTTTACTGGGTTTGCTCTCCGTCAGCCTTTGGCTGTCCCAGCCGACCTGCAAAACAGCAGGTTAGACAGATTTGTTTAGTCATTTGTACTTCCCTAGCTCTTAATGTCCTGCTTCACAGTTCCCCGGATTGGTGATCGCTAGTTTCATTTGATTGACCACCACTATAAGGTAGGCAACCTACACTCTTCCCAGCCTATTAGTCTCCTTGTGTTAAGCAGCACATCTCCGTTAAATCATTTTGCTTGTTATCATCTAGTGAGGGAGGGTTGCTGATAGCAAAGTTGATAACAGATTGCGCTAGTGATCACAGGCCGTGGTAATTCCAGGATTTGAGGCCAGCTTGGGCAAAAGATTCTCAGTGTATACATGGTACATGATAGGACTACAGGAAACTCACATCCTTTACTTGGGGATATAAATTACAAGTATTTTGTAAAACTATAGTACTTTGTTTGTACGTGTTTCGCTAAATTACAAGTACCACTGAAGTTGGTGTAAGGCTTGCCTGAATGACAAGGAACACCTGTGACATAATTATGGAGTTATGTCTGTATCATACACCAACGAAATGAAACATGGCTTCATGCACGAAGCTTACAGAGCAAGCTATGAGAAACTCTTGAGGAACTCCAACTGACATGCAGCTTCATAGAGGCAACCCATCTCATGGTTTAGATGAACATACAAAACTGAATGCAAAGAAGATGTCTGTATGAACTAGTCACATTCTAACTAACTGACGAGGTGTAAATTACACCTATGGTATACGTTGTTAATTTTCATTGCAAAAGCAATATGCATCTACAAAAATGTAAAAAGGTCAGTTCTTTGACAAGGTAACATGTTACTTATACTAAAAAAATTGTTGTAAATCTTATCAAGTTAAAGGAAAATAATCTTAACTGGTGACTGTGTGGTCTGTTTGTTGTGGTCATTTTTCTGAATGCTATTTACGCTGTGGCATGTCTACTTTCTTTATATTGTCAATCCATTTCTTCTTATATCTGTCACTTTCTTAGTTCCTTGCAGGATAGTTTTAGCCAGATGGAAGATCTGGTCACTTGTCAGAACTGCCATTTACAATCATATGATGATTAACTGTAGTGTAGATAATTATTGTTCTTATATTTATTGATTTGTTATTTAAAGGAGCTGTCAAAAGTGTTGCAGTTTCTCCATGTGATAAATATTTTGCCAGTGGATCCTTTGACAAAACTGCTAGAATATGGAAAACAGTAGATGGAAGCTGTCTGCACATACTCAAAGGTAGGCTATAATTGTGACATTTAAAAGATTTGTCTTTTGTTGTCACACTGCTACTGGGTTGTAGCCCAGTGTTGTGGTCTTCTGTGTTTGTCTTGTACTTCTCAGATGACTTGAGTGATGGATTTCTGCGTATTTTGGCATGATATAGATACTACCTGTATCCATCTTTTCCTTGTTCTTCCTCTCACCTATATGCGGGTTACTACAGATAAGAGACATCCACTATACAAGAACACTCATGATGTTAAGGGCACGAGAATCAAGCATGGCATGTCGTGGATGGCCCAGGCTGAGAGAACAATTGGCCAGGTGACTACGGTTGCGACCCTACCAAAGGGGAAGAATGGATCCCAACAGATGGTAGCATGACCAACTATCTCAACGTTATCATTACTCTTGGAAGAGAATGTAGAGATTGGGGCAACATGAAGGCTGATCTCGCAGTTAAGCAGCTGATAGAAGATAATGCAAGAGATGATGATGATGTTGTATATACCGATGGGTGGGTTCAACATGGTGAGAATCGGCTGAGATTTCTTGGCTAATGGCATGGTAGGGTTGTTGCAGAGCGAAGTGGGGCATACAGGACAACTACTTCTAGTATGAGGATGAAGGTTGAGGTCGTTACTGCTTCCCTCCATTGGATCTCTGGGACTTCATTTACTGGAGCAATTGTTGTATCTGACTCTCAGTCGATGCTTCACAAGATCCAGAAGGGCAGGTTTCGGTATGAGTGGATGCCGTCTATAGAAGTTTCTAACCTCCAGCAGCTTACGTGGATATACTGTCCTTGGCATGCGGTTGTTTACAGTAATGAGAGAGCGGACAGGCTTGCATCAACAGCATTGATTGTTGGGGAGTTGAAGATGGATAAGGGGATATTCTTCAGTCTCTTCACACAGTCTGTTGGATGAGGACACTAAAATCGATGTTGAATCGATCAAGCGATTTAAGCAGTTTGGAGTTACCCGTTGTTCAAGTCAAACTGGATGCCTGGGAGGCAGAGTGAGAGGTGTGTTTAATCAGCGAGTCACGGGAACCATCAGTATGCATACTCTTCGATATCTGTTGGGGTAGACTGAGCACCTATGGGTCTGCCCGGAGTGCAATGACGTCAGTTTAGTAACCAATAACCTCTCACCTTTCACCTGATGTTCTGCTGTAGGAGATTGTAAAGGGCGCCCAGGCGACTGATACTTTAGCCAGAAAGTGCTAGGGCTGGCTAGCTCATCTTCGGAGTTGTAAAAGGGAAGTTAAGTAGCCTGCCAATGACCCATAAGACATCATTCTTTTTCTTCGAACGCCCCCGATCGACCACTTGTTAACCACTCTGTGTGATTTGTATGTGATCTGAGCCTAAGAGCGATTGTACATTGTTCGGTTATTCGACACAAGTAGGCCAGCACATCCGATTTCTGTGATGCTTTTTATTTACTATGGTAGCTTCCTAGGTCCTATATCAGTGCCTCTATGACATGCATTGCAGGTTGCAGTGATACTATTCTTTGCTTCCTTTGTGGGCCCCAGCACCACACATCCAAGTCATCCCCACCTCCACAAGGTGCACTCTGGTAACTGAAAAACATGAGGTCTCATGCTAACAGTGTTATGACTTGTCTGGAATGCGACACCTTCCAGGTCATATTGTTTCTTTTAGCCTATCATAGCCACATGCCTAGCAAGCCGGCAGATGGTGAAAGTAACTGTTACTACACAAATAATTTTAAAAGATAATTAGTTTAAAATATTGTTGGTACAATTTATTCTTTTTTAAAATGACAAATATAGTGAATTATTATATTAAAGATTTTTGAATTTCAATATCTCTAACTAGTACTCAACTATGACTATTAGTTTACTATGTTAAATCAATGCTATATCAACAGAAAATTAACATTGTAAATCAGATTCATTTATTTAAAGTTCATTCTTTTTCTCTTATTCTTTTTGATCCTTCTTCATGTATCTGTTTCTTCCCTCTTTATTTATATCTCTCTTTCTCTTGCCTTTTAAATCCCAGTTGGGACATAAGCCCTCAACTAGCTCATGAGTGTTCATTGTTAGTTGGATTTTGTAGTTGATGATTTTTACTGGATGGGGTAGCAAGCTCCATGCCGAACCTCAAAACTGTCTGATGATCATAATATCATCCACTTGTATTTTTTCCACCATCATAAACAGAATTTGCATTGCATGGTATCATTAAGAATATTTCTGTCAAATTTGTCGTTAGTTTTGATTACAGATAGCCTGTTTGCAGAGCATTAATTGTGCAGTGTCTCTTTGTATGGTCTCTACAATTCAACCAAATTGGGAGATTCTGCTGGAAGTTTAATTATACGCAAGAATGACTCTTGTATATGTCCTTAACTATCTATTTATTTGCTATTATATTATCGATATCTCTATCTACCACAGAGAGCCACACTGAAAAGGTATAATGAGTACAGATCAATAGGAAGACTGCACACAAGATGGAACGACAGAATTAAGTACAGTCTTAAGAAAATGAAAAACAGCTTACAAAGTGCCTTAGAACCACCATACACAAGATACTACATTTTGCCTACCCCACCCATCCTCCAACACTTTTATAAAGAAGTAAATGGTGGAAGAAAAGAAGAAGAAGAAGAAGATATTATCTATGATAACTTTATATAGTTGACACATTTATTTATATGCCAATATTTATTTCTGAGATATCACATTACTTTACTGGTCTTTAATACATGTGATACTTTTCTTATTTTATACAGGACATTCAAAATGTGTAGAAGTGGTGGCATTTTCCACTTGTTCTGTTTACTTGTGTACAGGATCTTGGGATAGAACAGCCAATTTGTGGTGTGTTCAGGTATGCAAGTTTTACAGTTATCAACATATTGTGCTCAGAGTAATTTGGTGTGTAGTTAAAGGTGTTTTTCATCTTTTGAATACTAAACAAAGTATTACACTTCTTGTTTTTTTATTCTCCTTTCTTGTGTCTTTTTAACACCAGTTGGTGCTTAGGCCCTCAACCAACTCATGCCATCTTTCTATCTCCAGCTAACTCTCATATCTCTCCTTCTAGCTCTTCCATATATTGTTAATCTCTGCCTCCATCTATTTTTAGACTTCCTATAATTTGATGCACTAATGTAAAGTTTGTGTAGATAACTGCTGTTAATTTTTTCTGTATGTTGATGCGCACCTGCTTGATGATTGTGGAGGTGTTGGCATAGTGACAATTGCAATACTACTGTTACTACTACTACTAATAGCAATAGTAATATTATATTGATCTAGGGAAGCTGCCCTAGTAAATAAAAAGCATAGCAAAATTGGATGTGCTGGCCTACTAGTATGTGCATAACTGGCACTAACGAAATCGCTCTTATGCTCAGATCACATTACAAATCACACAGAGTGGTTCAACAAGGTGGATATGAGCATTCGAAGAAGATATTAATATAGTTGAAATGCCAATGCTTTCTTCAGTGAAAAGGCAATAGATTAGGGGGCAAGTGAATTGTTACAAATAAAAAAGTTTGCAAATGCAAGAAGGTCGTGTTCATGAGAGTGTTACAAAAAAAACCCTGAAAATAGTTTGTATTCTTGAAATATGATTAAATTTTAAGCCGGCAGAGCAAAGTAGGGTGCCATGGATCTATGACATGGACGTCACAATACAGCAGGCGATACATTGGACAGCACTGATCTAGATGATCATGAATCTCCACACGTGTTTGTCCTGAGTACTGACTATCATTTCAGATGTTGATATTTTTCTATGTCATGAAGTTAAGCTGTCCAGAGTGTTCTCAGTCTGTTATTTCTTGCAGGGAAGCTTGATATCAGCTGATGGAAGATCAATACCAAAGTACAGCAAAAATACAACAGAGCATGCTAAATCATTGATCAAATAAAATTGATACTTAATAGGTATCTTTACACACAAAACAAGGCTTATACAATATGATCTGCATCGCAACTTTTAAAAATTCGATACGTAGAGAGATGAAAAAAAATAAAATTGCAAAAAGATGAAATGCCTGCGTAAAAAAGTGGGAGTAACAATAACAAATGAGACTATTAGAGACTTGGTAGAAACAACATGAGTGCTAGAGTATGCTATGAAACAACATACTAAATGGTTTGGCCATGTAACACTATTCCCACCTGGCAGTACACCATAATGAGTTCTGCTATTCAGATACAATGGTTTTAAGGTCAAAGGTCATCCATAAAAAAAAATGATGGATGGCAGAAGTAGCAGAGGCAGTAGGAACACCATACAATGCACACTCAAGGACCCTTGCGACCTGAACAGCATAAAAAGGAATATAGGAAAGAAACGAAGAAGAAAGATAGCATAATTTTGAAATGTTAAAATTCCATAAACATGTAATATTTATTTGTAATAAAAATCTGTTACATCTAATATTACATTTGTATTATCTGGTATCACTTTCAGACTGGGTGCCATATACAAACTTTTAATGGTCATGGAAGCCTTGTTCAGTCTGTTGCATTCTCCAAAACACATCAACTGTTGGTAAGAAATTTCTTTTTTCATTGTATCAGTGGTTTGTTTACAAAGTAATGGATAACTTTCTTGTAGTTTTTATTTACATTGCTATAGTTGCAATCATATTTGTAAATCTCTAAATTTATTGCTAGCAAGAAACAGCATACATAAAATCGGACAATAGTGATGTATTCTGCCAAACTGTTCTATCAATCTCTTAATTAATGTTTCCTTTTAATTTATTTCACCGTCTTCCTCCTGCTGACTTTATTCTGAGATTTCAACAAAGAGTCATGTTTCTTGGTAGGTCCAAGATATTATAATTTTCTATTAATATAATTTAGTAATTCTCTTTTCATTTGTAATTTGTGTTTGAAGACTTGTTTATTTGTTTGCTTATGTGTTCATGAAGTGCACACAATTTTTATGTAACTTTACATATTTGAGCCTTCCATTTTGTGCTCTAGTTGTTTTTTCAGTGTTCATATTTATACACCAGAGAGAAGATTATTACATCCTGACAGCAACACACCACAGAAAGCTCACCACATGTGCAATCAAATGCTAGAAGAAGGTGGTGAGGTCACCAGGAAAGATAGACTATGAAACAAGGACATCAAAAGCAGAGTGGCATAACTTCATGCACTGAATACATTGAAAGACAACAACAGGGTTCGGACATTTAATGAGAATGAAATACAATCAACCATCAATAACAGCATACAATGAAAAGAGATCTGGTAAAAGAGCTAAGGAAGATCAAGAAAAAATGGATAGACAATATCAAGACCACATTAAATAAACACGGATATAACACAGCATGGGAGACTCAGCTGACCCTAGAACGCAAATTAAAGCTCCCACTCCTACGCTTAACGGCAAGAGTAGACAACCAATTCCATCATCCACCTGGGGAAAGACAAAAGAGGAGATTATATAGACTACATGATGGTTTTCTTTCTTTCTTTATTATTTGTGTGTTTTGAGTGTCATTTAGTAGATCAGTTAATTATTTTCTTGGATATTGCAGGCTTCAGGGTCATGGGACTTTACTGTCAGAGTTTGGACTTTAGACCACATACAAAATATGAGAATTGTAAATGCGTACATAAAATACAAGAAAGCAAGTCAGAAAAATCAAGAAGCAGAGGACATGAATCTGGATAAAGATATGATAGAAAATGATGATAAGAACGCAGAAATTCTGAGAAAAAATGAAGAAAATGATGACATGAATAAGGAAGGGAATGAATTCAAGAATCTAGAAAGTAATGACCAGAGAAGTGGATGGAATCATTTCAGGAACACAGAAGTTAATGACCTGAATAGTGAAGAAGGAAATCTTAAGAATAAAGTTAATTATGACAAAAGTAGTGAAGAAAGTAATTTCAGTAAGTTAGAAAATGATAACAATAATAATGAAGAAAATAATTTCAAGAAAATAGAAAATGATGACGAGAATAATGAAGAAATAAATAGCTTCAAGATTACAGAACTTAATGCCCAAGATGAAGAAAATTCTGGGAAGAAAGAATCTGGAGATAAAGGGAGGAAAAAGGGAAAGTGATATCAAGAACATTAGCCCTACAGAAAAAGGATTTGAAAGCAAGGAAAGTAGTGGAAATGATAAAAATTGATAAAGAAAGTAATAATACGAGCAATATACGAGATAATAGTGAACAAAATAATAATAATGATATCGCGAGTAATGAAGAAAATATTAGCAAAGATCACAAAGTGAATCATGAAAAGCATAATGAAGATTTCAATAGTAAGAGTGACAACAAAAATGCCAACAAAGAAACAGCAACATCTGACATTTCATTTGCTGAGAATGCTGATAATTTCATAGTCTTAACTGGTCACACAGGAAACATCCATGCCCTGTCATTTTCAGATTTTGGAATGTTGGTTAGTAATTTTGATAATGCTATTAGTATTTGCTTCTGATTCCTTTAATTTCATGATAATTATTAACAAAATTATAATAGAAGTTTTGTGCTTTGATATTGTAGCTGCTGCTTTTTATATATATATATTAATATGTTAATACTGTAATTAAATTATTCATGGAAGATTGAGGGTCAGATATCCTGGTACTTTCATGAGCTCGTCTTTCAAACAAATACTTCATGTTCAGACTACCGAAGTTTAGAAAATTACAATCGAGAATGTATATAAATATACTTCTAGGGCACTGAACATATGCATAGCATCTTTAAAGTGCCTGACATCCATGGGTGTCCGTACGTTAAGTCAAGAGAAGGGGGTTCTGGACTCCATCCAGAATCAGGTCATAACGTTTATGGACTGTGTACAGGAAATGATAGATTGAGACACTATCTATACCACAGATACAAGACTTGCAGAACAGATCTGTGCACCTGTGGTACTAGCTCTCTGATAGCTGAAAACTAGCAAACAAATACGAAATAGAAAACACAATGTAGAATACATTGTATGCACATTCTTATAATATATTACATTATAATATATAAGCATTGTTGACATCTCATGACGACACTCGTGTTTTTGTACTCAGTGACTCCATGAGTATGATTTGTAAAGTCAAAACAGGAATGATGAGATAAAACTAGGTGGACGTACTAGTACAGACAGGGATTAGAGAAATCACCTTCATTTTCATCGCTGTACACACAGGAATCAGGGGTAATGAACGAACTGATAGATTAGCTGGCATGGCTATGATATCAGGCAACTACAATGGACCGAAATGACATTCTTAAAGCACTGAGAGAATCTTCCAGAACAGAGGAGTTTCAGGGTTGTGAATCCAAGTCACTGACCAGATTGAGAGAGATAGGTGTCAATATTGGTACAGCTTGAAAATAACGACATACCAAGTATGAAAAAAGATTGAATAATTAACATCGAACTGGTGTGTTGGGCTGCTGGATTTGTTGAGGCGTGGATCAGAACACCTATGACATGTCCATAATGCTGTGATGATAGTCCTCATATAACTGATAATATATATCTTAAAACCAGTTTAAAATTGAAGGAAAAATTTTATATTAACAAGTTGTGAATTGTTTATACATGTTACTTAATACACTATACTCTATTCAGGCATCTGGGTCGTGGGATAGATCTATTCGTGTGTGGAATCCCTTGAATGGTATATGTCTGCGCATTCTTCTAGGTCACACTGGATGGGTTCAGGCAGTTAGTTTCTCTCCTGATGCAACTTATTGTGCTAGTGTAGCTGATGATGATACTGTCAAAGTGTGGGACATATTAACAGGAGAGTGTATTAACACTCTTGAGGTATATCAGTTAACACATAACATAATTATCTCTCTCTCTCCCTCTCTTGCCATTTAAATCCCAGTTGGGGCATTAACCCTCAAACAACTCATGTTAGTTCATGGTTAGCTGGATTTTTTAGCCAATTTTTCTACTGGATGGGGTAGCATTCCCAAGCCAAACCCAACAGCTCACATGCGAATCCTGGTTATATAAACCAATTAATCTGTAGTGGTGACCTGTCATTTTTATATGAACCCACATGAACTCTTATCTGATGCAATAAATGAACGCTCTTTGAATTTTGCTACTCCATCCCATGGAAACAGATTACAGCAATAAAATCTGGCTAAGTGAGAAGGAAATGAGGGCGAAGCTACCCATGAGTAGTAGTGTTACAACTGAAGTCAGAGACGGCACACCCATATTTGTGGGGACACTGATAATAAGGAAAGCAGAACGTCACGCAAAAATCAGTCAGAGACGTCATGACTATGCCTGAATTCATAGCGGGGTAATGCAAGAGAAGAAGAATTAGTAGTGTAAGTGTGGCCGCAAGTGGTATAAGACTGACTCGCACAACAGATGTGCATCATCTCAGAGTGATTGAGTCTGTTTGTTCTCCCAGGCCAACGTCCATGAATCTTTCTTCAAACGTTCCATATTGATCACTTGTTAAGCCACTCTTTAGATATTGTAGTGATAGAAGCAATTGTACATTGGTCTAGTGTTCACTAAGTCAGGCCAGCACATGCAGTTTCTGGGCATTTTATTTACTAGGTAGTTTCTAGGCTTCTACCTAAGTTGCCTTTTATGACATGCCTTGTAGGTGGCAGTGGTACTATTTGTTGCTCCCCTAGTGAGCCCCAGCAACACACGGGCGGTCTAGATATCAAATCCCGAAGATGTATATAGATATAGCTGGCACCATATAATTTTTGAATCCTTTTGAACATTTCCAAGTTAAAAAGATTAGTTTATTCTAATTCTCACAGGGCTGCACTTACCTGGCACATCACTGTGCATTCACATCAAATGGAGATCTTATTGCATCTGGTGCAGCAGTACCACCAGTTGAAAATCAACACAAGAAAACAAGTGATGAGAGAACACGCACATCCGAAGACCAGCTAAGAGCCATGTTTCACCAGATATAAATTATTATTACTGCTACTTTTGAAGTACTCTTAGTCATTACTTTCTCATTGTAGTAAATACTTAGATTTCTATTTTTCTACCAACAATATTTTTAAATTTTTACTGCTGTTAACTATAAGGCATGTACAAACCAAAGACTGAATTAATTGCACCGGGTTTCCTATGAATCAATGCAGAAATGAGACATCACTTGCCAAGAGTATTACAAAACTGTCGTTACCGCCCGTAATACCGCTTTTTAGGGCATTGTAGTACCGGGAGGACATGTGCCTGTGGAATTTAATGGCCGCATGGCTAGTGCAGTCGCTATGAAACTGTTCAGGTAAGGATTTTTATTTATGCCCTGACATAAAAACTTCTTGGTCTTACAGGGGATTGAAAGGTAACCTCAGAACAGGACACTGCAGACTCAACCATCACATGTACAGAAAAAAGCCTCAGTGTGCATGTCAGACAGAAACACAAACTTCAGAGCACATCCTGTAGTCCTGTTCATCATGCATACACCAACGAAATGAAACATGGCCTCATAAACAAAGCTTACAGACCGAGCTATGGGGAACTCACGAGGAACTCCAACTGACATGCAACTTCATTGAGGCAACCATCTCATGGTTTAGACGAGCATACGAAACCGATCGCAAAGAAGAAGAATGTATATGGTAAGAGGCTGAATGGAGAAGTTAGTTACTGCCACATTCAGTCAGTCAGGACATTTGAGAGTCATGGACAAAGATTTGTGAGTCATGGACAAACATTTTATGAGTCATTGACAAACATTTGTTAGTCATGAACAGATATTTGTGAGTCATGGACAGACATTTGTGAGTCATGGACAGACATTTGTTAGTCGTGGACAAACATTTGTGAGTCATTGACAAACATTTATGTATCATTGACAAACATTTGTGAGTCATTGACAAACATTTGTGAGTCATTGACAAACATTTATGCTGACAAACATTTGTGAGTCATTGACAAACATTTGTGACTCATGGACAAACATTTGTGAGTCATGGACAAACATTTGAGAGTCATGGACAAACATTTGAGAGTCATGGACAGACATTTATGAGTCATGGACAGACATTTGTGAGTCATGGACAATAAACAATCATCAAAGGCCGCTTGATATCAGATGTGGTAGTAAGAGATGTGGTTTTACAAAGGAATGATAACTCCATGAACTTTCATTGTTATTGCTAGATGTGTTAAAAGAGGGAGCAGACCAGAGAAAACCCATTATCAACAATAGAACAAGATAATCACTTTCTGGGCATGCCATGAAGAGTAGGTTTAGAACACATGGTAGCAACCACCAAAATTAACAGGAACAGGGAGAGGTATGACAAAAGGGAGAGAAAATTCTGGACGGACAACCTAACTTCTTAGCATGAAATAATGTAAACATTTGAACTGATTGTCAGTTCTCCAAACAGAATGTTATGAAGATTTATATTACCCTATATTTACCATTTCATATTTGACATTTATTTATAATTTCATACTTGACACAGATACCATTTATATTTGACCTATATGTCCGCTTGCCCAGAGTGTTCGTAGCGGGTTGGACGACGGGTGACAAGCTCCCTGTGAGTGCGGGTTCAATTCCATGGCTGGCAGAAAAGCCACAGTTTCTCCAGATTTACGGCGTTCGTGGCACCAAACCGAAGGGTTACGATGTCCATGGCACTGAGCCGAAGAGTTTTCAGCTCAAGTGTTTCTGGATCAGAAAAAAATATAAAATTGGTCCTATATTTGTCATTTTGTATTTGACAAATGTTTACTATTTATAATTGACCTATATTTAAAATTTTGTATTTGACACATATACCATTTATTTTTGACCTATATTTATAATTTCATATTTGACCTATGTTTATAATTTCATAATTGACCTATATTTACTATTTCAATTTTGACCTATATTTATTATTTATATTTGACCTATATTTACAATTTTGCATTTGACCTATATTTATTATTTCATATGTGATCTATATTTACCTATAAGTATTTTACCTATATTTGCGAATAAGTATGTGATCTATATTTACAAATAAGTATTATATGTATATTTAATATTAAGTAATTCACAGATATTGAGAATTTTTGTAACTTACCGTGATGTTGTTTAATAATAGCCTTCTTGTTCAAGTTTTCTAAATTTCATGTTTTAGCCAAAAGTAACTTTAACTCTGCTATCAGACAAAACTGTGAATATTGTACTCTACTATCAGACAAGACTGTGAACATTGTACTCTGCTATCAGACAAAACTGTGAACATTGTACTATGCAATCAGACAAAACTGTGAACATGGTATTTTGTTGAATAACATAGTTGACATTGCTCAAATCAAGTAGTAGAATGTCCATTGTGGAATATTGCTTGCATCAAAGCCCGCCTGAAAAAAACTCTCTGTCTCTAGCAGGTTCTCCAGCCTCCACCACTGTTATGTTCAATGTTTCTTTGATGTCCTGCTGCCACCTTCATCTTGGGTCGTCCCCTGTCTCATACTTCAGGAACCATGCCTTCCATGACATTACTAATCTCTTTATTAGTTAACGGAGCAGACTTAAGTACGCTCTTGACAAACCCATAGGTCTCATTCAACAGATATCATGGAGATGTGGGCTAATGGTTTCTATTGCTTTCTGTTTCCTGCTCGAATTCTCTGTTTACTTTCTATCTGCTAAAAGCACTCGTAACTTAGGAGTGTCCGAAGGGTCTAAAGCCGAAGGATTGACTATTTTGCACCAGGTTTTACCCCTTATGACTTGGTCCCTCTGCAGAAATAGCATGCCATCTGTCAAGAGTATTGCACAAAGCACAAACTCCATGGCTCCAGCAACAATCCTAGGGGTCGATGGAAAAATACACCCGTGGACAGAATGGAGCAGCACTAACATAGGATAGTTTAGATAGCTAGTATATTGATGTCTCAATTTGAATTGGATTGTAAATAAAAAATTAGTTTTTTAATTAAGTAGATTTACACGGTATACATGGCCTAACAGTTAGGTTACCATTACCAGAACTATACCAATACGAGATGACTACCAAACTATGAACAAGTTAGAATCAGTTTTTATTCTGTGCCTCAGAATACTCTCCATGAGACCACTACATTGTAGTGGTGGACACAATCAATCTCAGAACAGGACACAATCAACTTTGGGGTCACATGATTACAAAATTCAAGATTTACATTTCAGCCATATGTACATGTAAACAAATATCACAAACTGCAGAGCACATACTTCAAAACTGTCTTGAATATGATCAGCTTCAGTTTGAAATATCTTCATTGCACCCGGACATGTCCGTAGGTACTCCGATCTCCTTTGTAAGATCCCCAACAGTGTCTTGCGACTGACCATACCAGTTCGATGTTGTTTGATGAGCCTACTCATATATTTATTATGCTGTTCTTCTCTGGCTACTCCAATCTTCAATCCCAGTTCCTACAATCTACCAGTTGATGTGAATTGGTTCAAACGAAAATCCTTTTTGCTGCCACACTCAACGAAGAGATTCAGAATATCAGCTCCATCCATTGGTCGACTTCCTGACATGGTGACAGAGCCATCCAGCTCATCGCCGCTCTCGCCACTAATGTGCCACGGAATGGAGATAAGTGTAATGCAAACCGTCAACACTCACAGTGCTCCAGTCCACTATCCGAATATGATACACTAAGGCAAACTCACTGGATAAGGGAAACAACACTGGAAAGAAAGCAGCATTGAGAAATAGACCTCTTTGTGAGCTGCGAAAGACAGTTTATACAAGACACAACATTGCAGACATAGACAATATATTTCAAGGGAACAAAAGGAAAGAAAAAAAGGTCACTCTCAATCGTGAGGATACAGGTTCTCCTTCTTAGTTTACCTTGAAAGAGACATTTTTTAATGTTGATTTGTAGTTGAGATACTTGGGCTCTTTAGCCCAACACTTGTATTTTTAGCACATCATTTGTTAGAACAAATTTGCATTTCATCTTCAATTCCTGCTCACATTGCCAAATTGTAGTGATGCACTTGTTTCCAGGGCCATACCTAGAGGTGGAGTAGGGTCATAGTTAATTCCAGGTTTTGTCATCTAATTCCAAGAAGTATTTGGTAATCTTACCTTGCCATCTAATACCAAGATGTATTTGGTAATCTAATCTTGCCATCTTACCTTGCCATCTAATACCAAGAAGTATTTGGTAATCTTACCTTGCCATCTTATCTTGCCATCTTATCTTGCCATCTTCCATCTATCTTGCCATCTAATCTTGCCATCTAATACCAAGAAGTATTTGGTAATCTTATCTTGCCATCTAATACCAAGAAGTATTTGGTAATCTTATCTTGCCATTTTATCTTGCCATCTAATATCAAGAAGTATTTTGTAATCTTATCTTGCCATCTAATATAGAGAAGTATTTTGTAATCTTATCTTGCCATCTAATATCAAGAAGTATTTTGTAATCTTACCTTGCCATCTAATCTTGCCATCTTCCATTTATCTTGCCATCTATCTTGCCATCTAATACCAAGAAGTATTTGGTAATCTTATCTTGCCATCTAATACCAAGAAGTATTTGGTAATCTTATCTTGCCATCTTATCTTGCCATCTAATACCAAGAAGTATTTTGTAATCTTATCTTGCCATCTAATACCAAGAAGTATTTGGTAATCTTATCTTGCCATCTAATACCAAGAAGTATTTGGTAATCTTACCTTGCCATCTTATCTTGCCATCTTATCTTGCCATCTTATCTTGCCATCTAATCTTGCCATCTAATACCAAGAAGTATTTGGTAATCTTATCTTGCCATCTTATCTTGCCATCTTATCTTGCCATCTAATACCAAGAAGTATTTGGTAATCTTACCTTGCCATCTTATCTTGCCATCTTATCTTGCCATCTTATCTTGCCATCTAATCTTGCCATCTAATATCAAGAAGTATTTTGTAATCTTATCTTGCCATCTTATCTTGCCATCTAATATCAAGAAGTATTTTGTAATCTTATCTTGCCATCTAATATCAAGAAGTATTTGGTAATCTTATCTTGCCATCTAATATCAAGAAGTATTTGGTAATCTTATCTTGCCATCTAATATCAAGAAGTATTTTGTAATCTTATCTTGCCATCTAATATCAAGAAGTATTTGGTAATCTTATCTTGCCATCTAATATCAAGAAGTATTTGGTAATCTTATCTTGCCATCTAATATCAAGAAGTATTTGGTAATCTTACCTTGCCATCTTATCTTACCATCTTATCTTGCCATCTAATGTCAAGAAGTATTAAAAAAAGCACTGCACTGAGAAGCTGGTTAATCATTTCTCCTGATTGGAGTAGATGGAAACATGTTAATCTTAACATGTCGTTAAGAAGTGTACTGAGGACACCAGTCTGGTATACCACAGCCCCCTGTAGTCATAAGGTTGTTCAGGTCAAGTGAAAATTCCCATAAATCAGACCACTCATGTCACATGACTATTGCATTCCAGTAAGTACAAACAAATAATAAAGGAACCCTTTTTATACCACATGGTATATACGGTAATATGGTGTTAGGCCCTATTTTTTTATTGACCGTCAGCACACGATGGGTGATGTGGTTAACATCACGCTGGCCACCTGTACTTCCCAGTGCTTTTCTTGATACCCAATTGAGGCTGAGTCAACGCAAAAGTCGTTATGGTTGGAAAATATTCCACGAACACTGTAGATTTAAACCCAGCCTAAGAAGCGACTGCTTTCTAGTATTGTAAGATAAAGACAAATTAATATTGTAAGATAAAGACAAATTAATATAAAAACAACACAACATGCAAAACAAAGTTTTAGAATGTCACAAATTAAAATTTAACGCCAAGGAATGTCAGTATTATTACATGCAAAACAAAGTTTTAGTATGTCACAAATTAAAATTTAACGCCAAGGAATGTCAGTATTATTACATGCAAAACAAAGTTTTAGTATGTCACAAATTAAAATTTAACGCCAAGGAATGTCAGTATTATTACATGCAAAACAAAGTTTTAGTATGTCACAAATTAAAATTTAACGCCAAGGAATGTCAGTATTATTACATGCAAAACAAAGTTTTAGTATGTCACAAATTAAAATTTAACGCCAAGGAATATCAGTATTATTACATGCAAAACAAAGTTTTAGTATGTCACAAATTAAAATTTAACGCCAAGGAATGTCAGTATTATTAAACAGTTTTTATAGAAAAAATAATAATGGATTCACAGATTTGTGAAAAATTGCCAAAAGCTTGCAGTATTCTCGCAAATACATTTAAAAGTCAGACCACATCAACATGATTTCTGATTGCTCTACTGAGCTGAACAACCTTATGTTGCCAGGGGTATACATGGATATTTGCTTTAGTGGTCAGCTTTCTCCCATGCAGTATTGTAGATTATACAAATAACACAAGATGACTCTCATTTTAATTTATTGTGCATTTGTTAGAAGGTTACTGCCTGTCTCGTGTTATTTATTTTAACACTACTATCTGTCTCTTGAATATGTATGTCAACTAAATTTGTCATTTACCAATGTGTAGTATTATATAACATATAGAATTTATTTTACTTACAATAAAGTACAGCTATGACATATAGACTAAGTTTGATTCAGAAATTGTTTGTGAGCATTTCATATTTTTGTTTTTTTATTCAAGTGATAAATTATGCTGGTTAGTGTGTAGGTTATGATGGTACTTCACAGCTTTTTGTCCAACATTTAGCCCAAGCTGTGAAATGGTTAGAAAAATGCTAGTTTTATTGTAAGAGGATGACATATGAAACATGGAGAACAACTAAAACAATAGCGCATAAATTGCAAACATTCATCAACTGGTGTCTGCACAGAAGAGAGAGGGAATAAGATGGTATGATAGGGTCACCAATGAGGAACTTATGGAGAGAACAAGACAGATTCCAGTGAACAAACAAGTTAAAAAAAGACGCTGGCGCTGGATAGGACACACTTTGCAAAAACCAGAGGGGAATATAACAAGAAGGGTCCTTGCCTGGAACCCGAGGGACAGCGAAAGAAGGGAGGCGAGAAATACACAGAGACGAGATTTGGAGGCGGAGATCAACAATATAAAGAAGAGCTGGAGGGAGCTGCAGGAGATAGCTAGAGATAGGAAGACTTGGCATGAGTTGGTTGAGGGCCTATGCCCCAATCCAGGGTAAAAGGCAAAGAGGGATGACATATACGAAAAGTCTTCAACTTCTGAGAATGTTAGGAACATAGAAATAGCTTGTCAGTTGTAATGCTCATATCGAAAGGCATTATACTACTGATTAGGTGCCATCTTCATATTGAAGGTCAACTGCATTTCTTTTCTGTTTGATTGCTATGAACGAGCCCTCCATTGGCTCCCTGAGAGTCCATTTACTGGGGTCGTTGTTGTATCTGACTCTCAGTCGATGCTTCACAAGATCCAAAAGGGCAGGTTTCGGTATGAGTGGATGTCGTCTATAGAAGTTTTTAATCTCAAGTGGCTTACATGGATCTACTGTTCTAGGCATGCGGGTGTTTGTGGCAATGGACTAAAGAACAGGCTTGCATCAACAGCATCAATTGTTTGGGAGTTGAAGATGGATAAGGGGGATGTTCTTTAATCTCTTCGCGACTGCCTGTTAGAGGAAGATGCTAGAAATAGATGTTGAATCTCTTCGCCCGTGTGTTGCCGGGGCTCGCAAAGGGAGCAAATAATAGTAACGATGTGACCTACAAGGCATGTTGTAAGAAGCAACTGAGGTAGGGGCCTTGGGAAGCTACCCTAGTAAATAAAAGTTTGCAGAAATAGATGTGCTGGCCTACTTGTAGATTGCACAATGTACAATTGCTCTTAGGCTCAGATCACATACAAATCATAAAGAGTGGTTTAACAAGTGGTCGATATGGAGCGTCCGAAGAAGATGTTGAATCAATCGAGTGATTTAAGCAGTTTAGAGTTACCCGTTGTACAAGTAAAACTGGATGCCTGAGGGCAGAGTGAGGAGTGTGTTTAACCAGCGAGCCATGGGAACCGTCAGTATGCATACACTTCGGTATCTGTTGGGGAGACTGAGCACCTATGGGTCTGCCCGGAGTGCAATGACATCAGCTTAGTAGCCAATAACCAATATGTTTCCTCTGGCTGATTTTTGCGTAAAGGCTTGCTTTCCTTCTCACCGGTGTTCCTTAAAGCGAGTCTTACTTGGACTTCAGAGGTAAGTTAGATAAATAGTATCTTAGTCCCTTAGTAAATAGATCAGGGTGTCCTGTAGTCCAACCGCTAAAACCGTGTGTACACCGTACACACTTTTAGCTCCATTTGGCCTTGAACGCCAGAAATTTCCATGGCACGTGATCACTAGCACATTATGTAATCAACTTTGCTATCAGCGATCTCATCCACTGCAACGATCTGCAACACCTTCTGTCCCTTTACATTCTGGTGTATGCATGCTTCCAAACTGTCTTTGTCAATTTATTAATATTTCCTTCTCAACTTTATTACAGTTTTCATTTTTCTCATTTACTCTCAACCTTTCTCTTCTTCTTCTTCTTTGCGTTCGTTCTTTACGACCAATTTTAATTACTCTTTGTGATATGTTTGATCTTTGCCAAGAACGTGTATACGTTGCACATTGGTTTGATAGACCCTAAACGCGTAGACTTCTACACCTTTAGGACATGTGCATCCGATTTCAGCCAAACCTCCTTAGTCGCCTCTTACGACATGCATGGCAGGTAACAATGGTTCTATTCTTTACACCCCAAATTTGGGCCCCGGTAACCACTCGGCGTGAACCTTTCTATCAAGTACTGTTTTCAGCAGATTACAATATTTCTTTATGTTCTTCAGTGTATCAGTTTGCAGACTGTGTCTACCGATGCTTACTGTATCAGTTTGCAGACTGTGTCTACTGATGCTTACCCTGGGGTTCTTACCAAAAAAAAACAACCTCTTTGTTAACATCTTGCAATATTGGGAACACTTTGGTAGTCTGTGGCGTGGAGGTTAGGTTCTCATCCTCTCACTCCAATCTCCTTGTTAACATCTTGCAATATTGGGAACACTTTGGTAGTCTGTGGCGTGGAGGTTAGGTTCTCATCCTCTCACTCCAATCTCCTTGTTAACATCTTGCAATATTGGGAACACTTTGGTAGTCTGTGGCGTGGAGGTTAGGTTCTCATCCTCTCACTCCAATCTCCTTGTTAACATCTTGCAATATTGGCAACACTTTGGTAGTCTGTGGCGTGGAGGTTAGGTTCTCATCCTCTCACTCCAATCTCCTTGTTAACATCTTGCAATATTGGGAACACTTTGGTGGTCTGTGGCGTGGAGGTTAGGTTCTCATCCTCTCACTCCAATCTCCTTGTTAACATCTTGCAATATTGGCAACACTTTGGTAGTCTGTGGCGTGGAGGTTAGGTTCTCATCCTCTCACTCCAATCTCCTTGTTAACATCTTGCAATATTGGCAACACTTTGGTGGTCTGTGGCGTGGAGGTTAGGTTCTCATCCTCTCACTCCAATCTCCTTGTTAACATCTTGCAATATTGGGAACGCTTTGGTGGTCTGTGGCGTGGAGGTTAGGTTCTCATCCTCTCACTCCAATCTCTTTGTTAACATCTTGCAATATTGGCAACACTTTGGTAGTCTGTGGCGTGGAGGTTAGGTTCTCATCCTCTCACTCCAATCTCCTTGTTAACATCTTGCAATATTGGGAACACTTTGGTGGTCTGTGGCGTGGAGGTTAGGTTCTCATCCTCTCACTCCAATCTCCTTGTTAACATCTTGCAATATTGGGAACACTTTGGTAGTCTGTGGCGTGGAGGTTAGGTTCTCATCCTCTCACTCCAATCTCCTTGTTAACATCTTGCAATATTGGGAACACTTTGGTGGTCTGTGGCGTGGAGGTTAGGTTCTCATCCTCTCACTCCAATCTCCTTGTTAACATCTTGCAATATTGGCAACACTTTGGTAGTCTGTGGCGTGGAGGTTAGGTTCTCATCCTCTCACTCCAATCTCCTTGTTAACATCTTGCAATATTGGCAACACTTTGGTAGTCTGTGGCGTAGAGGTTAGGTTCTCATCCTCTCACTCCAATCTCCTTGTTAACATCTTGCAATATTGGCAACACTTTGGTGGTCTGTGGCGTGGAGGTTAGGTTCTCATCCTCTCACTCCAAAGGTACTAGGTTCGTTCCCCGCATGGAGCGTTCAGGATATTTTTCCCAGAGATCCCCGATCGTAATGTAGCTGAGATCGAGTTTCTTGTCCTATCGGAAGTGGACGATACAAACGTATGTAAACGGTGACCAAATTGAGCACTTAACAGAACCACTGGCAGTTGAACATCGGTGAGAGTAGATTGTAAACCGCTAAACAGGCAAAATTTAGTTTAAAGATAAATATACCTACGCACATTCTCACCGTCTTCAAAACTACAACGGGGACCATTGTTGATGCTAGGGAGTTCGTGAACTGCCACTGAACTCCTCCTGTGTAGAAAGTGATCGAACCACACATGGTTACTCATCGAACTGCAATAATGATGGTCCTATCAATCAATCAATCAATCATATAACATTGATGAAACAACACACGACCACAGCTGTGTAGATCATCATCACAAACTAGGTATCTCCGACGTAATTTCAAAATCTTCTTGTCTCGGGATAAATCTATTATTAGCCAATTGTTTTAACCACAAAATGTAAATCTGGCAATATAAAACATCGTGTTCTCAATAAAATGCACATACATTTACAACCAGATATTATTTTCGGTGGATGCAGCTCAAGCTGAGAACAACAACTATTATTTCTTCTATTGTGTATGTTTTGTGTGTGTTCTCTGTTATTTTCTGCCTTATGTGAAAATTATTGTTTACACGTTAATTAATATACACACCTTTTTAAGATCAGCGAAAATTTATTAGTGTGTTCTGATTGATTTGCAGAAATACATATAAACAATGCTTTTTTAAATCGATTATCAGCTACATGAGGACTATCATCATAGCACCCCGGACACGCCCATAGGTGCTCCGATCTCCGCCTTAACAAATCCAGCAGCGGCCCAACCGCCAGTTCGATGTTGATTAAGCAATCGCTTTGCATATTTGTTATGTCGTTCTTTTCGGGCTACACCAATATTGACACCCATCTCTCTCAGCTGTTTGCTTCTAGCTTCGGTTCGATTTTTCTTTCTCCTCCCTCTTATCCTACGTGTACCTAAGACAGAAACGACCATACCTTCTGCGGTATCCCCATCCGTTGGTACCGCTGAACGCTGCGTCTTTGCTATGACGGGTTCTGGAGCTAGTGCATGATACTGATCCATAGGGGGTCTCTATGGCGAAGTTGTCAAAACGTTTGTCTGTTGTACTGAAGATTCCAAGCATATTTACTCTCATCTGTCAGTGCCACATAAGACATCTGTCTGTTGTACTGAAGATCCCTAGCATATTTACTCTCAACTGTCAGTGCCACATAAGACGTTTGTCTGTTGTACTGAAGATTCCAAGCATATTTACTCTCATCTGTCAGCGACACATTATAGTGCTGGGTTACTTGACCCGGATACATGCCAGCCTGATACTCAAAGACATTCTATAGGAAGAGCTAGATTCTGGCAAAACAACCGTATGGCGACCCTACCTTCCTTTGCGACTTGAAGTCGCCTGACGTGAATATCCAAGACTGGATGAGCTCACCGGGAACATGTCGCAGCTAGAGACAGAATATGAAAGCAGGTCTGAGAACGGAGACTGAAAAGATCAGACTTTGATGAGAAGATTCATCTGAGAACATAATCAGCGAGCTCAGAAGCACTAGGATATGAAAGCAGGTCTGAGAACGGATGAAGTCAGACTGGAAGAGCTCACCGGGAACATATCGCAGCTAGAGACAGAATATGAAAGCAGGTCTGAGAACGGATGAAGTCAGACTGGAAGAGCTCACCGGGAACATATCGCAGCTAGAGACAGGATATGAAAGCAGGTCTGAGAACGGATGAAGTCAGACTGGAAGAGCTCACCGGGAACATATCGCAGCTAGAGACAGATGAGCAGTCTGAGAACGGATGAAGTCAGACTGGAAGAGCTCACCGGGAACATGTCGCAGCTAGAGACAGAATATGAAAGCAGGTCTGAGAACGGATGAAGTCAGATTCGGACAAGTTGCAGACATCAAACGTGACAGAAGAAAATAAAATGTCTAAAGTGAAAGATTTACTTCATTGCCCTGGATTTCCCAACATGAGTCAGCCATGTCTGTAGAAATAGCATGCAATCTACCGAGAGTGTGCATAAAGCACGGTTTCCGTAGCTCCAGCAACAATCCTCATGAATTCTCATCAAAAATGAAAACGTGACTCGATCCGTATTCGAACCCATAGCCTTTAGATTGGTTATTGGTTATTGGTTATTGTTTATTGGTTATTGGTTATTGTTTATTGGTTATTGGTTACTGGTTATTGGTTATTGGTTACTGGTTATTGGTTATTGGTTATTGGTTATTGGTTATTGGTTATTGGTTATTGGTTATTGGTTATTGGTTATTGGTTATTGGTTATTGGTTATTGGTTATTGGTTATTGTTTATTGGTTATTGGTTATTGGTTATTGTTTATTAGTTTATTGTGGTTATTGGTTACTAAACTGACGTTATTGCACTCCGGGAAGACCCATAGATGCTCAGTCTCCCCCAACATATATCGAAGAGTATGCATACTGATGGTTCTTGTGGCTCGCTGATTAAACACACCTTTCACTCTGCCTCTCAGGCATCCAGTTCGACTTGAACAAGGGGTAACTCCAAACTGCTTAAATCGCTTGATCGATTCAACATCGATTTTAGTGTCCTCATCCAACAGAGAGTCGCGAAGAGACCGAAGAATATCCCCCTTATCCATCTTCAACTCCCCAACAATCGATGCTGTTGATGCAAGCATGTCCGCTCTCTCATTACCGTAAACACCCGCATGCCCAGGACAGTCGACATGCGAATAGCCAGAGAAAGCAGAAAAAAAATCGTCCATGGCTGCTACACCAATTGTCTTTCGAGACTAAATGAATGCTGTATCTAGGAACTTTGGGCCGTCAGTACCTCGGATGCCAGTGCACTAATCACTGTTATATATATGAACCCTACCTGAGTAGAAGTCTCTGCAGCACTAAGCATAGCATTACCCACCTGGAGCTGTTGGAGGTTTCTGGGTTTTAAGAAAGCCGGTACCTCCCCCCCGCCCAATGCACTATAGGAAAAAAGAGTGAAAACTCATAATTTCTGGGGTTCGAAGAAGAACAATAAGAATCTCTGTTATACAATATCTCTCAGTTTGATTAATACTAGTTTTAATATTTATTTTCTCACTTTGTTTTATATCTCCCCCATCATTGTTTTTATTGACTTGTTTGTTTACTCATCCAGAAGTGTGCACCCTTGGGGTAATTCAGATAACTGTGTTTGGAAACATCGACAGCAAAATGTTTCATAAAATGCTGCTGAAACAGTTGATAGTAATCTTCGCATGCGTTGTTGCTATTAGCATCGCATTGAAACAGTTACCTACAAATAAAAATTGCTATGGTTTTTGTGAGCAATGTGACGAAAAGGTGTGGAGTTGTCTTACTCTGAAAGGTACAAATAGAAATATTACAGTACATATTCATCAGCATCATCTTTATCGTGTATACCAATTGGTGAAATTACAATATATTACTGTTAGGTGGTTATATAGGCATCTTCTTGGAAGGTAGTCAGCTGTTGCTTTTCTTCCTGGCAGTGACCATACTGTTCCATGACCGTAGCCATTGTCTCTGTCGTTTCAAAGAAAAACTAACTGATGCTACAAATAAGAATGAGAAGA
This sequence comes from Arion vulgaris, assembly GCA_020796225.1. Taxonomy (NCBI): domain Eukaryota; kingdom Metazoa; phylum Mollusca; class Gastropoda; order Stylommatophora; family Arionidae; genus Arion; species Arion vulgaris. The sequence goes on from CM036770.1 coordinate 3,037,278, forward strand.
TTCAATTATTTTGGACATTAAAAAGACACGAATGTTTGTAGAAGACCATTATACAGGGTCTTCAAGATTAAAGCAGCCCCATTGACAAATCGAAAGTTGCCAGTTACACAGGGAGTGGTATTTATTTACTATTTAAACCGGTTCTGACTTGCCCGTCCTACGTCACATTTGTTCATCGCCCCTTCCCGCACTACAATTACATACCGTCAGACAACCTTGACCTATACTACGTCATAACTGAACCTTCTCATTTTCATAAATATATGCCAGATTGGCTCCATTCACAGGCCGCTTTTATCTTGAACACCCTGTAGAAGGAGGCATCCCGGCAAGAGAGAAGAAAAAATCACGGTGAAGATGGATTCAGTATGTAACTGATGATTTGAGCATAACGGCTGCAGAGGCGGAACATCGGACATATGAGAGAAATTCAGAATAACTGTTAGGGTGGCAAATCTCTGCACATGACAAAATATTTGATGATTATGATGATGATGATCATTATGATGATGATATTGACAAATTACTGTTAGGGTTATCTAGACAAAGTCTTTAAAGGTAGTCTGACATTTCTCTACTTTCTGACAGTGACCATACTGGCCCATGACCGTAGCCATTGCCTGTTGTTTAAAAAATAAGCAAGTTGATGCTACAAAACGATTGAGAAAATTAAAGTATTTTGGACATATAAAAAGACACGAAGGGTTGGAAACGACTATTGTGGGTGAATGCATTCCGACGAAGAGGAGAAGAGGAAGACCACGGAAGATGGATTCAGGAAGTAATTGATGATTTCAACATGACGGCTGCAGAGGCGGAACATCTGGCCTATGGGAGAGAGAGAAGTTCTGAAGAACTATTATGTTGGCAAAGTTTTGATCACGATACGCTATTTGGGATCACGAGAGAGATCACGATACGCTATTTGATGATGATGATATTGACAATAATGTCAGTACATCTTATCTTGAAATCTTTGAAATACTCTCCTCTGATTATTTTCTGTATTAATATTTTTTTCTGTCAGTTAATAATTTATTTTCTGTCAGTTAATAATTTTTTCAGTGCACAGAGATGTGGTTTTACAGAAGAATGTTAAAAATTACACGGACAGTGAAGCAAACAAATGATGAGCGTTTAAAATCGGCCTGGCCCGCGTGCCCAGCGTGTTCGTAGCGCGTTGGACTACGGGTGACTAGTCCTCTGTAAGTGCGGGTTCAACTCCGCGGACTGGCAGAAAAGCTACAGGTTCCCCAGATTTACGGTGTTCGTGGCACCGAGCCGAAGGGTTACGATGTCCATGACACCGAGCCGAAGAGCTTTCAGCTCAAGTGCTTCTGGATCGGAAAAAACAAAAAAACCTGCGCACAAGAAACATTATCAAAAGATTAGAATCAGAAATCAAGGTTCTTCTGGCATATAATGCGAAAAGGAGGTTTATAATATTTAGTGACAACGTTTAACATTCAGGGAAGGAGAGATCTGGAAGGCATAGGGAGAAGATGTTGGATGGTCTGACATTGTGGTACGAAAAAAGATCGACGTCAGAACTGATTAACTGCACGAAGCAGAGAGAGTTGAGGAGAAATATGATCGCCTGCGCCAACAGGCATGGCACTTGATTGACATTGCTTTCTACTATGAATGTCGTAAAATGCGACTAAGGTAAGGTTAACGCTAGCTACATAGAAGTTTCTCTCATAAATGTGTCATTTGCTTGAACTATTGTTTATCGATATAGATATTAATAGTGCTTTCCTTTCTAGCGAATGTCGTCACAGAAGTAATAATATTCGCTAAAGAAGAAAGCGCTACCAAAATTCTATCGAAAAACATCAATTAAAGAAAGTTAAAGACTTTACATACATGTCGAGCATTTTTTCAGCAAATGAAAAAAAATAATTAACGAATTCCAATGAATTTGTCACCTCTATTCTACCCAAGTGAAAATGGGTACCCAGACATTTTGAATTGGGGGAACATTTGGAATGGTCGTCAGAGCTATTATGTAAATTTCCTTCTGTCGTTGACACGAATAATCTAATCAACCGATACTATATTGAGTTGCTCTGAATTCAGGGATGTCGATTTTAAGAGTGTAACTTATAAAATGATCTGCTAATATGTAGGTGGTCTGTCGCCGCTGACACCAATAATATAATTAACCGATACCATAGATGAATATTCTTCAAAGGATTGAATCTGGAAATCTGAGCGTGGAATGGGTGGACACCATTCGGAGTTACATCTCAAGACAATGACATGGCTGTACAGTCTGGAGTTCAGGATAATGAGCGTGCTGACTTTCTTGCAAACAATTCCCCGACTCAAATGGGTAGAAATATGGACAGAGCCGATATGATCAATGCGGTAAGCTCTCATTTATGTGATATGGGCGAGTCTCAGACACTGGAACGTGTGTGAGAATTAGGAGTTGAGTTTGGACATGCCAGACAGTGTCGTCTTCATGGTAGAGAGAGAAGATATACTAATCATCTTCTCATGGGTACGGTGAACAAATGGACTTTGGGATGGCTGCTGCAGCGGAGAACAGAGTACGCATAGGAATGCCCAATGTGCCATGACGTCGATCGCATAACATAACATAACATAACATAACATAACATAATTAACCGATCATAGATTGAGGTACGCTGAATGCAAAGATATTGAATTAAAGAGTAGGCCTTACAGATTATAAAGGAAGAAAACAACAACTTTGAATCATCAGAATTTTAAAAAAATGTCCCGTATCTTTTCAATACCTTGTGGTATAAAGTGCCTGTCCCTTCACATTTTTATTCTAAAGTGTGCAGGAGATAGGAAGACCAATTTCTTTCCTCATGTGCGGGGTTAAAACCACAACCCTGTAATGTTCGATTCGATAAACGAACTCTATGCATTACGCTAATCTGTCGTACGAATCACCCGTCTATTGTCTTTTGGTTGTCTACTGTTGCCGCGTTAAGCGTAAGGGTAGGAACTTTAATTTGCGTTCCATGGCCAGATGAGACGCCCTTGTTGTATTATATCCGTCTTTATTTATTGTGGTCTTGATATTGTCTATCCATCTTTTCTCGATCTTCCTTGGCACTATTACCTAATGTACTTATAGCATATATTTCTAATTTTAACATTGTTTATTTCACAGCTTGCAATACGAACGCAAGAAATTGCGTGAATACATGTATGGATGTACAGCATCGATGTCGTATTGCCTGTGAGGACTCTGTTAAAGCTTGTGCCAGAATGGGAAATTTATCAAATTTTGAAAGTTGTATAAACACGAAAATTGAAAGGTTCATATTATATTCTGAAGATCCCAAAACCGGATAGTACTAAATAATAATAATAATAATAATTCCTCTCGTACCGTTATACGTTACATAGGGCCTGCAAGTAATTTCTCCATACCTCTCTATCCTGGGCAACTCGCTCAATCTCCTCCATGGAACTGAGACCGATATTTCCTGCCTCTCTCAGCAAAGTTCGCTTCAGGGTCTCCTTAGGTCGACCTCTCTTTCTTGAACCCTTTGCATCCCACTTCAATGCCTGCTTTGATATTCGTTGATCATTTCTCCTCAAGGTGTGCCCAACATATCTCCATCTTCTCTTTCTTATAACAGTTGTCACTTAATGTGGTTGACCAGACATGTCTCTGATTTCATCACTTCTCCTGAATTCATTCCATTTTATATTCATTATTGTTCGCAGACATCTATTTTTTATCATAGTACTAAATAGTCAAATATTAAATGTGTCACATTTAAATTAAAAAACACATTGAAAAAAATAAAATATATGTCTGTTTCCTGATTTAAGAAAAATGTAACGTCCATCTTCGATGTCATCTTACTTTTGAAGACGCTGTTAAAGTTTGTGTCAGAATGGGAACTTTTCCAAATTTTGAAAGTTGTTTAACGAAAAGCGAATAGTACAGGGTGTTTGTCAAGTCTCACATCACTTTATATGTAGAACAAATGTGAAAAACAAAGTACATGACGTCATCAAAAATGTGTTCCGTTGTCAATTGTGGTGCAATACCAGTTTCCAGAAGAAGAATTGTGGTGCAATATGCAGTGAATGACTGCTGTCTGCTGGGGTAATTTTTTTCACTCAATCATAATGATGTTTTCAAATTGAAGAAAGAATATTTGACAATATGAAGACAAGTGTACAGACATATCTTGAAGCCGTGGTGGATATCTCCAACATCTGCTATAATGAATATTTCATTTGTTTTTTCTAGTTTACCAAGAACAACAGTAGACCATCGCGGTAACTTTTGCGACTAATTTCACTACTTTGTCAGCACGTTTTTGATGACGTCATGTACTTCATTTTTCAAGCTGACCTACATATGAAGTATTGTCAGACTTTGTTCAAGTCGAACTGGATGCCTGAGAGGCAGTGAGAGATGTGTTTAATCAGCGAGCCACAGGAACCATCAGTATGCATACTCTTCGATATCTGTTGGGGAGACTGAGCACCTATGGGTCTGCCCGGAGTGCAATGACGTCAGTTTAGTAACCAATAACCAATTGTCAGACTTTACAAACACCCTGTAATATAAAGCGAAAAATTAAATGTGTCACATTTATATATATTTTTTTTAAATTGTAGAAAATGTACCTGTCTGTTTCCTGAATTTAAAAAAAATGTAATGTCTAAAGTTGTTACGCTGCTGTTATTCTTGAAATTTCAGAGATCTCAAACTTGTATCACCATCCATAAACTTCTTTTTGTCGTCACACTGCTACCGGGTTATTGCTCAGTGTCGTGGTTTTCTGTTTTTGTCTTGCGCTGTTCTGGTGGCTTGTGTGATTGTTATCTTTGATCTTTCACAGGATTCTGCTACGCCATCTAACCCTCTTTTCCGTGGTCTTCCTCTTGCCTTCTTTCCCGATGTTCTGTTGTAGAAGACTCTGTATACTTTAGAGTTTGGATGCATTCTTATTAAGTGGCCAAACCACTTCATTCTTTGCTTCTCTATGTAATTCAAGCACGGTTCTGTGCCAACTTTCTTTCTTATGCTGATGTTGGTGATTCTGTCTTTTCTTGTGTTGTTGGTAACTTTTCGCAGGCAACACATTTCACATGTAGTTATATTTTGTGACTGCGCTTTGCTCAATGTTATCCATAACCTAGTGATCTCAGAATTGAATCACCGTCCACAATCTAGTTATCATAAAAAAGTTGACCAGAATTTACCTCAGTACCTGTCGCAACCCTTCCTTCCCACGAGGCCGTTACCTTGTGTTTTAGGGGAGGGGCGTAGCTGCGTACCTGAATGACCCGGAGTACCATGCTGGCAGGATCATTGTTCCTGACAGGATTATTCAAACCGGGTAGGTCAAAGAAGAGATGTCAGACTAAATGTCGCCTCTTGGCCCTCCATGTTGTTTGTTGTACGATGGGATAAGTACTCATCCACAAAAAGGACGCAGTTACAAAAACTAAAAACAAGCTGTTCAACACTAACTTAAGTCTCGGACGAACTAGGGCTCTACTCCGGAGACATACGACCATAAGAATCCATTAGGAAAACAGCCAGATATCGGGAACAGTGGCGAACAACTGTTTAGTTTAGTCGTCGGATCACCATCACTGCACGTCGAACAAATTAGTCCATAAGTGCTCCGATCTCTCCCTCAGTATGTCCATCAGCGTGTGGCGACTAACGACACCGGTTCTTTGTTGGTTTACAATTCTTCTTTGTCTGCCAGCATAGCGTTCTTGTCGAGCTACACCACATTTAACTTTGAGTTCTTGCAGTCTGGTTAGTGTTGTGGATGCACCGCTATTACGTGAATCATGTACACGCCCTCTCTCCCTTAAGGAATTTATAATATCAGCCTGGTCCATTGCTCGTCCGCTTTGGACAGCAGCCATACCTGCAAGCCTATCAGCACGTTCATTCCCCCTACACCTGCATGCCCTGGTACAAAAATAAAACTGATCTTTGTCAGCTTAGACCTCCCCAGCGATTCTATCCAATGTCTCCTAGCCCATCCTGTTTCAATCTTCCTGAGCATACTCATTGAGTCACTGAGAAAACATGCATGGATAAAAGTCTGTGATTCTAGCCAAATCATCGCTTTGGTAACCGCCATGATTTCCATAGTGAGACTGCTTGTAGTCACGGCAAAACCACCACTGTCTTCCTTCACAACATCACCTCCGACCTGAGCAGTGAAAGCCCACGAGCTCCGCACATGTCGAATCACCGAACCATCCGTATAAATGAACAACTGTTGAGGCCTTATACTCAAAGATGAGAGGAAATGAATAAATCAAGACAAGTATTGCAGCCGCCTGTTCATCCCCTAGTAGTTGTAATTGTAGTTATTTTCTAGCTTGATGGCATCAGATTGTCTCAGATTTGTCTCGTTCATGTGCGAGAAAACACGACTCAAAATGCGCAATGTCAACATATGAATTTGAATCAAAGTACACTACACAGAAGGAACGAAATCGCCAGAGTGGTTACCGGGGCCCAAATTTGGAGTGTAAAGAATAGAACCACTGTTACCTGCCACGCATGTCGTAAGAGGCGACTAAGGAGGTTTGGCTGAAATCGGATGCACGTGTCCGCTAGGGAATGCTAACCCGAAACAAATGCTTGCAGAAAACGGATGCATCAGGCCGTAAGGCGCATAAAATGGTGCACCGACCTCTTACAATGAGGAATGAGATAATGGATTCTACGGTCGCCAATCTGCCTCTGAGATTTAGCCATGCAGTAAGAATGTCAGACTTACCATCACGAGGGTGGCCAAAACTTACTGTTGGAAGAGGTCGGCACAAACGGGGAAGCAGAAATCATAGGAATTATATCCTACAGAACTGTCCCCAGTATACAGACTTAAGAAGAAAGAGGTGGCCCACTTACACTAGCGTCCAAGACAAACTGTATGACGTGGCTGATAATCTGAGGCAGGCGGCTTCCTTTATTAAAGAATCCGAAATCCCAATCTAGTGAGAATGGAGAAGAAGAAGAAACGCAAATTAAAAAAAAAACATAAAATGCTAAGAAAATTACATAAACACCTCAGATAAAAGCAAGAAAAATATAGACATCTAGCAATACTTGAATATTCAGGAACAAATTTCACACGTTTATTCACCCTCGCATCATTCAATAGCTTGTCCCGAGCAGAACTTTGCCACCCCAACAATCCTCTGGAATTGTCTTCTTGTCGAGAAGGACAAAAGAAAGAAAGCATACTGAAAGTAACTGATACTAACATGTTGTGGTAAAGTTGGTAACTGATACTAACATGTTGTGGTAAAGTTGGTAACTGATACTAACATGTTGTGGTAAAGTTGGTAACTGATACTAACATGTTGTGGTAAAGTTGGTAACTGATACTAACATGTTGTGGTAAAGTTGGTAACTGATACTAACATGTTGTGGTAAAGTTGGTAACTGAAACAAAGCGAACAATGGATGTTTAGTTGCGATGTAACGATGCAGTGACCGTTTCGGCCAATACTTACGCGATATACACCAATGCTCGGTGACCCATGTAGCCACTCATTTCAATGGAACTGACCATTTGGGTGCTCGCGACGTCCAGATCACTTCCATCCGATCATGTTCATCTGATGATTGTAGTCGATTTGCTCTGGAGAATCGCTTTATTTCTTTACATGGTACCTTGCGACCCCATGGACTCAACTCTCTACATTCCTATGCTTCTTAGTACTTTCTATTCTCATGCTCTATAATTGATATGTGTATATGTTAAATGTATATGAATCATATATTTACTTGATTTTTGCATTGTTCCTCTTATTTTTCCACTTACAGTTTTTTGTATTTATTTCGTTATTCGTTTTAGTCACATATTTTTATTCGTTTTTAACCGTTGCTATATCTTTGTTTAGAAGATTTGGATTTTGCAGATGATATTGCCTTGTTAAGTAGAAACAATCAAGATATGCAAAGAAAACAGACAACTTGTCATCTATAGCATCAAAAGTTGGACTGCAGATAAGCTATGAAAAAACAAATATAATGAAGACACCTATGGCAAGTAATGCAGATATCACACTGGAATCTAAAATGATAAAAATAACAGAGCAGTTCACCTATTTGGGTAGCAATTTTGATTGCACAGGAAATGTTAAAACATAAATTATGATACGAATTGGCAAAGCAACATCAGCTTTTAAAAGTCTAAATAAAATATGGAACTGCAAGTTATATAGTATTAAAACTAAATTACGAATTTTCAATTCAAATGTTGTATCAATCCTAACATATGCTAGCAGAGTTGGAAAATGACTAAAGATATAGAAAGCAAGTTGAATGCATTTGAAAATAGATGTCTACGAAAAATAATGAATATAAAATGGAACGAATTCAGGAGAAGTGATGAAATCAGAGACATGTCTGGTCAACCACTAGTGACAACTGTTATAAGAAAGAGAAGATGGAGATATGTTGGGCACACCTTGAGGAGAAATGATCAACGAATATCAAAGCAGGCATTGAAGTGGGATGCAAAGGGTTCAAGAAGAGAGGTCGACCTAAGGAGACCCTGAAGCGAACTTTGCTGAGAGAGGCAGGAAATATCGGTCTCAGTTCCATGGAGGAGATTGAGCGAGTTGCCCAGGATGAGCGGTATGGAGAAATTACTTGCAGGCCCTATGTAACGTATAACGGTAAGAGAGGAATTATTATTATTATTATTATATCTTTGTTAAAGTCTATATGTAGTGTTGTATTTCTCTGTTGTATCGTATAGCCTTTTTGGTCGAAACGTTTCTGTGTATTGTCATTGTTTTTGTATTTTGTAAAACTACAGTACTTTGTTATTACGTGTTTCGATGTAACGGGTCGAGTTTCTACCTGCACATGAGGAGTTTCTATTATTCTGTTACAAAACAGATTGGTATATTATATCGCAATACAATTTCCCGATGAAGCATATTGGGATCCATATTAACTAAAACGCACCCGGGTGTTGCCGGAGCTCGCAAGGGGAGCAAAGATTAGTAACACTATGACCTACAACGCATGTCGTAAGAGGCGATTAAGGTAAGGGGCCTAATGGAGCTACCCTAGTAAATAAAAAGCATTGCAGCAATCGGATGTGCTGGCTTACTTGTATGCGTATAACTGATACAACATCTAATCGCTCTTATGATCAGATCAGATCACAGACAAATCACAAAGAGGGGTTTAACAAGGGGACGATATGGAGCATTCGAAGAAGAAGATTAAATGAAACAAATTTAGAAACTGGAACAAAGCTAACAACGGATAGTGACGCTGCTGCGGACTTCTATGTTTCACTTGAACATTCTGATATTTCCACAATCATCGATTTCCGTATTTTCTTCATTCTTTTCCTGTCTCCAATCCTGTTTTGCCTCACAGCGTCAGGATAAGAAGAGATTTATAGAACGAGCCCTTGTGTGCGATTCATAAATAGTGTCTTTCGTCGCACCTGTTATCTCTGAGGTCCATCTTTTGCGTCTTGCTTTGTAATCATTGTATCGGAGCAACATTGAGGTGCACTGCCTGTGAACCAAGAGGTTAAAAAGGACATACTTTGCAAAAACCTGAGGGGAATATAAGAAGAATGGTCATTTCCTGGAACCCACAGAGACAGCGAAAGAAGGTGAGGCCGAGAAATACATGGAGACGGGATTTAGAGGCAGAGATCAACAATATAAAGAAGAGCTGTAGGGAGCTGCAGGACAAAGCTAGAGATAGGAAGACTTGACATGAGTTGGTTGAGGGCCTATACCCAAATGAGGGTTAAAAAAGACATATATATTTATATATATAAATGTCTTAATTCTCTATACTTACATACAATAGCATCTACAAAACACACATATAATTTGTTTATATTTATACTATGTAATAGAATGATAGATTATTTCTCAAATCAATACCAGTTTGACAAAACAAGGACCGTTGAAATCATTTGCATAAAAGTCATAAAACAAACCTTCTAATGACGTCTATTAAACCATAATTAACTACGGAAGACAGAACAAGTCAGTGCTAACAGGTGTGGGTACCCAGCAATATAAAGTGGACAAATAAGCATGGAATAACTAATTCTAATCTATTGACGAGTATATTCTCTTTGTGACACGTTGGACGTAAGTGAAAAGCTAAAAACAAAATCTATATCTCAATGGGGTAAAAACAAAAATAATGACAACAAGCATGACAACATATATTTTTATCAACGGAAACAAAAGTAGAAAATGTGACAAGTTTTGAATATCTTGGTTCACTACTAACAAGAGATGAAAATGCAATGTAGGAAATTAAAAGAAGAACAAACATGGCCTTACAAAAAAATTAAAAACAAAAGGGAGTGAAATTGATCAAAAATCAGGAACTGAAAAAACAAAGATTAGAATACTAAGAGATGCATATTCCCAGTGGGCACGTATGGGTGTGAAGCATGGACATTTAACAAGGCAGTGGAAAAAGCAATGTGCTTTTTAATATAAGTGTTACAGAAGAGTCCTTCGTTAATTGGTATATAACAAATAGATATAACCAGAAAGAACTCAAGATAAAAAAAAACTGGCTTTTGCTATAAATAAAAAAAGAAAATGAAGTATTTTGAACATATAAAGAGACACGAAGGGCTAAAGAAGACCATTGTGGAAGGAGGCTTCCAGGCAAAGGAGTAGAGGAAGACCACGGAGAAGATGGCGTCAGAATGCAACTGATGATTTGAGCATGAAGACTGCAGAGGTGGGACATCTGGCATATGAGAGAGGGAGAAATACAGAAAGACTATTAGGCTAACAAAGTACTTCTCAGAACAAGTTGATATTTAATGATGATGATGACATGTTTGACACAAGAAACTTCCACAAGATATTTCTATTATTTCCGTTCTGCATCTTTCTACTAATTGTTGACCTCGTCAGGTAAATCATTTACCAATCATTTATCTCTCTTTCAACACTTCTTCTCCGTGTTACTTTTGGACATTCAGGCATTCTTTTCTCATCCGTTGTCCATGGGAGAGTTGTTCTAGCCACTTTCTCTACTAACATACGAAATACTTACTCAATCCATCTTCAAATTTGTTCTTAAAATATCCTCTACTAACAAGAAAAAAATCCATCTTCAGTTGGAGTGATCATCTTACTCTCAAACATTTGAAATCTTCAATCCATCCACAGGACGTAGCTCTAACCACTACACTCTTGATTTACAGAAATATACTTCAATTCCATTCTTTCAAGTCTATGTCCTTTGTTAAAATGAACCAAATGAACAAAGCGACGACAACAAACGTTTAGTTGAGGATCACTACTTCATCTCAAACTTAACATGTTCATAATTGCTGCGATCTCCTCCTAAGCTTGTCTTTCAGTGTGTTTAGACCAGTGTTTCCCAAAATTTTCGAGCCCACTTTGCACAACATAAACTTTGTAATCCCCCTCCTCCACATTATAACAGTTTGCCAACACCCCGCCCCTTCCCATATATATACATGCTCTTTTTCACTTTGACATAGAAAATTGATATATATTTCTGTCATACATGCTCAATTTTCAAATGATTATATACATGAAATAGAAAATTGATGAAAAAATGGATCGTGTAAGACGGGTATAAGATGAATTAAAATGCAAAATTTAAATTTTAAATGATTATTCAATCGCAAAATCATGAAAATAATTTATTTAAAAATATTTTTATGAATTTCTTCTTTAAGGACCACAGACCCCTAACCGCCTGAACATCCTCCAAATTCTTCTGAACCCCTATCGCCTCCCCAGAACTCTTCAGCGTCCACTGGGGCGGTACTGCCCACTTTGGAAAACGCTGGTCTAGACTAACAACTTTTCATCTACACTCGCTGGATGTATCTACTGTTGTTTCTCGCATGATTTTTCCGTCTTTCCGAAACCTATTGGTATGCCTAACTTGCGCATACGCGATAAATAATACCCCTTTATATTACAAAAATATCATAGTACAGCGCGTCTAAATCTGAAATAAATATCTACGTATCTTAAAATACAAATTAAACACATATTTTTTAAGTCTTATAGTCACAGCGGACAACAATATTGATATCAAATACAGCGACACCTAGCGTTCAGTCTAGAGTCACGTATTACAAGTCTTGTACATATAGTGGTATGTTCTGCTCTGGTAAAACAAATAGTTCAGTTATTTCTTGATGTATCTTTGTTTTGCAGTTTTATCCTTGTCTTTTTATGTTTAATAATTTATTAACATTTTAGATTACATATAAGTTATGTGATATATGCTATATATATATATATATATATATATATATATATATATATATATATATATGTATTTTATATATATAAATATTGGGACAACACAAAACTAACATTGCAGACGAAGATTCAAATATATCAAGCCTATGTAATTAGTTCTTTACTATATGGCCCAGAAACATGGACAACCTATTCAAGACACGAGATGAGACTTAACATCTTTCATCTTCGATGCCTCCTCAAGATTATGAACATCAGGTGGTACGACAAGATAACCAACTCTGAAGTACTACAACGTGCGAACCTGCCTTCCATCATGGGCATGCTCAGCAGTGGACGACTAAGATGGTTGGGACATGTGAGAAGAGTGGAAACTTGTCGAATACCAAAACAAATGTTGTTCTGTGAGCTTTCAGAGGGGAAGAGGCACTAGGGCAGACCACTGCTCAGATATAAAGATGTATGTGATGCTTCAATGAAAAATGTTTCTATAGGTCTCAGCACAGGGGAAAACAAAATAGCTGCTGACAGAGTTGTGTGGGAAGCGATATTGCTCACGGGCGCAGTCTTTTGAGAAGAGACTTATATATGAGCTGAAAGACAAGAGAGTAAATCGAAAACACAGAGGTTGTCATAGTAAAACACTTGCCAATTGACCGTCTGTAAAGACGAAAAAGGTCATATATTATTTATATATAACCTAAGGCAGTTGATGGTTAAGTGTGTATTCCTTGACATCTTCTGGAATCTCCTGCAAACCCTGCTTGATTTTAAACGTATAGACTTTGTCTTTCCTTTGGATGAAACAGTAGGGTAGAGAGGGGTTTGTGCAAAATGGGCAAGGCATATTCTCCATATCAGCTGCCCAGGCTAGGCACAAAGAGAGACAACACTTCATCTTTGCCAATTGACCGTCTGTAAAGTCGAAAAAGGCCATATATATATATATATATATAAATTGTATTCTTTTTGTACTGTTAAACATAACAAACATAACATAGGACCTGTATGTTTGTTTGTTTTCTAACCCCCAGGAAGTATGAGGTTATTTCGCCCTTTTTCCTTTTTGCCTGGGGAAGGGGAAGTGAAGGGGGGAAGTACCCAAGATTTCTTGAAAACCCAGAAATCTCTAACAGCTCTAGGCATGTAGTGCTATGCTCAGTGCTGGGAGATTCCTACCCAGGTAGGGATCACTGGTCATCATTGCACTATTGTCCCATTTCTAGTGCGATTGGAGCTCTAAAAGGCATCACTTATTGGTATCGACGGGCATGTGATTATAGTCCATAGAACCTTTTCCGAGGGTGCTCTAGAACAACCACTGGCTGATCACTCTTTGCGACCTATGTGTGATTTTCGCCAGAGAGAATACAGAGCGATCACCTTTACGGACAGACGAATTGCGTACGCTCAAAAACGATCAATTTTGGCTGTTTATTTTGGCTTTTTTAGATCTAAGCCAATGCGCGTTCGCAATTCTGGACGTCATCCTGCCTGTACATGGACGATTGCGTCCGAAAAAAGCGTCGACTTTCGTCAATATGTAGATTTGTACGACCAGACAAAACCTTTACATTATCGGCCTTACTTTTTTATAGTCACGGTGAGTTTCCGGAATAGAAATATTCTCAACCGTTTCGAGAAGCGTGTCGGCGTTTGGCAATTTGCAATTTCTACTCTGCATTTTCCCTGGCACCGGGAAACACTGGACTGGGGTCTCACACAGATAATCCAGAAGGTCGTTTCATTCGGCGTTATCAACGCAGCTTTTGGATGATTTTGCGCTCGCCAGTATCGCCCACCCCAGTTCTTCTGGGATGTTAGTTTTTATCCGGCACTAAGATGCAATATTACATTTTGCACTCGTGCAACAGTACCTTGCCTGGTTGTCCCAGTGAGGGCAGTTTCGTTAGGCACAGAAGCACGACCTTAGGTTTTGCGCTCGGTCAACCTTACCTAATAGAAGTATCCACGCTTAGCCTCCTATACGGAGTTTACTGCAATCTTCCCTTGTGTTGTCACGATACGTTACAGTATTTTCAGGGAAGCTTGCCGGAAGCTGGCAATTGTGGTGCGATCGTTGACGCGTTACACATCGTTCTCATGGATTCTTGCCCACAGCTGGCAAGTTTAGTGCGACCATTTACTCCGGGAGTTACTATTTGTTCACAGACGATTCATACTCTACTATTTCTTACGTTTCAGCAACTATTACAGCAACTTTTCATCGGACATCGGCCAGGAAAAGCGTGCATTTATTCCGGGTTTTGGACCTGTATTACGTTTCCATGCTTGCACTACTACCACTACCTATATGTCTCCCTCGATTCCTACCCGCTTAGCCAGACAGGATCCTCTGTCTGTTTCCAGTGTCACCACTAGAGGTGAGGTATGGTCTTGAATAGTGCCAGCTCACTAAACCTGGCGCGACGTTGTCCCTAGAATTGCACCTTTGACCCCCTCCCCCATAAGACCTGTAAGCAACTTGTTTATACCGCTCTATCCTAGGCAATTCGCTCAATCTCTTCTATGAAACTGAGCGCAATATTTCTAGTTTCTCTCCGTCAAGTTAGTTTCAGAGTTTCTCTAGAGCATACTTTCTTCTTAAACCCCTCCCCTCTAGTCCCCACTTTAATACCTACTTTGAGATTCATTCCTTGATAATTTCTTCTCAGATTGTACCCAACATGTCTACATCTTCTCTTCCTTATAACAATTGTTATTAGAAACATTTACCTGATTTCATAACCTCACCTGAATTCGTCCAATTTTATGTTCATTATTTTTGCAGACTTTTATCTACGTATGTTTCCTCAGTGACTCAATGGTATGCACAGGCTGGAGCTCAGGACAATCGAGTTTGCAGTTTTTCTATTTTGTGTCAAGACATACACGTGTAAGGAGAAAATGAACGCCACCGATATGCTTGCAGGTAGGGCTGTTGTAAAAAGCGGGCGAGCAAAGGATCAAGCTGATATTATAAATTCCTTAAGGGAGAGAGGACGCGTACGTCTAAATGATTCAAGTAACAATGGTGAATCTAGAACTCTAACCAGACTGCAAGAATTCCAAATCAAATGGTGTGTAGCTAAACAAAAGCACTGTACTAATTGCCAAAGGATGAAGACTGCAGTAAAACTTGGTAAATAGCGAAACACGTACAAACAAAGTTTGCTTGATAAAGGTCTTTTGGTCGAAACGTTGCTGTTTATCGTCACTGTTTCTGTATTTTGTAAAACTATAGTACTTTGTTTGTACGTGTTTGTACGTGTTTGTACGTGTTTGTACGTGTTTGTACGTGTTTCGCTATGTACTAATTGACAAAGAAGAATAGCAAACCAATAAAGAACTGGTGTCGTTAGTAGACACATGCTGAGAGACTTACTGAGGAGAAGCCACATGCTGAGAGACATACCGAGGAGAAGCTACATGCTGAGAGACATACTGAGGAGAAGCTACATGCTGAGAGACTTACTGAGGAGAAGCTACATGCTGAGAGACATACCGAGGAGAAGCTACATGCTGAGAGACATACCGAGGAGAAGCTACATGCTGAGAGACATACCGAGGAGAAGCTACATGCTGAGAGACATACTGAGGAGAAGCTACACGCTGAGAGACATACTGAGGAGAAGCTACATGCTGAGAGACATACTGAGGAGAAGCTACACGCTGAGAGACTTACTGAGGAGAAGCTACACGCTGAGAGCATACTGAGAGAAGCTACACGCTGAGAACATATTGAGAGCAGCACACGTGAGAGACATACGAGAGAGCTCACGCTGAGAGACATACTGAGGAGCAGCCTACCTCTGAGAGACATACGAGGATAGCTACATGCTGAGAGACATATGAGAGAAGCTACATGCTGAGAGACATACTGAGGAGAAGCACATAGCTGAGAGACATATTCAGAGAAGCTACATGCTGAGAGACATACTGAGGAGAAGCTACATGCTGAGAGACATACTGAGGAGAAGCCACACGCTGAGAGACATACTGAGGAGAAGCCACATGCTGAGAGACATACTGAGGAGAGCACAGCTGAGAGACATACTGAGGAGAAGCTACATGCTGAGAGACATACTGAGGAGAAGCTACATGCTGAGAGACATACTGAGGAGAAGCTACATGCTGAGAGACATACTGAGGAGAAGCTACATGCTGAGAGACATACTGAGGAGAAGCTACATGCTGAGAGACATACTGAGGAGAAGCTACATGCTGAGAGACATACTGAGGAGAAGCTACATGCTGAGAGACATACTGGAGAGTAGCTGAGAATACGAGAAGCATGCTGAGAGACATACTGAGGAGAAGCTACATGCTGAGAGACATACTGAGGAGAAGCCACACGCTGAGAGACATACTGAGGAGAAGCCACATGCTGAGAGACATACTGAGGAGAAGCCACATGCTGAGAGACATACTGAGGAGAAGCTACATGCTGAGAGACATATTCAGGAAATCGAGCCTGAAAATTGTCTGATGTGCAGTATGATGATCCGAGGACTAACTGAACGAAACACTTCTAGTTTTTTTTTTTTTTTTTTCTTTTTCTCGTCCGTCTCGAGAGTTTCATCTCTGAAACTGATTTTTGCGGAAAATCCGTTTTCCAATTTCTTACATGGCAGCAGCGTGACATTGTAAATTACTTCACCGGCAGCCGTGCAATGACTCGTAATTAGTATTCTCGCCAACACAGATTTTTCCGACTTCAGAGTACTCAGTTCGTCCTGAGTAAGACCAGGACTGAACAAATGCCGGATAGTGGTTCGAACCGAGCTTGAGCGTCTCACAGCTAGCAGGCGAGCTACTATCAACTACTCTAGAGTCCCACTTCTATGTCTAATATTTCTCGTAATCCATTTCTTAAAATATTTTTCATGCAGATCCAAAGTCTTGAAATGCTGATAATACAATTGTTAATAATTAGTGCGAGTATCGTTGTGGTACTTTCGTCGGTGAATTCAAGCGCAAGTAATAGCCCTGGTTGCTATGGTTACTGTAAACAATGTGACAAACTAATGTGGACCTGTCTTATTAAAAGAGGTAACTTAAACGAATTAATTAATTGTATTTCTTTTGTATATTATTATTATTATATTCCGATAATATAGGAATATGCCATCAACAAATAACCATTAAAACGAGTCAAAGGCGTTACATACATTGGGACATTTTTTCAGCAAATGGAAGAACAACTAACGAAATGAAATGCAGTGGAAGGCAGTGGGAGTCACCAGGAAAGATAGACTACGAAATGAGGACATCACAAACAGAATGGGCATAACTTCATGCACCAAATACTTTGAAAGACAATAAATGCAGTGGTTTGGAAATATAATGAGAATAAAATACAGCCAACCACCAATAACAGCATACAATAAAAGAGATCGGGTACTAGAGCTAAGGGAAGACCAAGAAAAAGATGGATAGACAATATAAAGACCACACTACATAAACATGGATATAACACAACAAGGGCGACTCATCTAGCCCTAGAACGCAAGTTAAAACTCCCATCCCTACGCTTAACGGCAAGAGTGGACAGCCAACTACATCTTCCACCTGGGAATAGACAAAAGACAATAGACTAACGAAATTCAACATAGATGCAACGAAGCAAATCAAACTATAGGACAAATGACGATAATTTTGAAATGCAAACATGCCACCATAAACACTAAAAGAGCATTGTACAACTCAATCTTTCTCCCACCATTATGCTATCAGTGCTAAACCTGGACACTGACATTAAACTATAGAAGAAAACTAGTCCCGACAGAGATGAAGTGTCTACGCAGAAACTAGGAGCATCAAGAAGAGACCGGTTTAAAAATGAAGACATCAGGAAAAAGTGGGTACAACATCAGTACTGAACTTCATCAAAAAACAATAAATTACCAACAGACAGTGCACCTCAAAGTGCAATGTTACTCCGATACAGTGGGTGCAAAGTAAATTGCTGTCCACGCAAATTACTCTGGTACCAGAGACAGCAGATGCGGCGAAAAACATTGTTTATGAAGCGCGCACAAAAGCCCGTTCTGGAAATCCCCTCTTATAATGGATCTGAGGGGCAGAACAGGATTAGAGAAAAGAAGAAGAATGCCATCATTTCTTTATCTTCAGTTTCATCTATAACATTTGTTGACCAGAAGTTTCTTTATCTTCAGTTTCATCTATAACATTTGTTGACCAGACATTTCTTTATCTTCAGTTTAATCTATAACATTTGTTGACCAGACATTTCTTTATCTTCAGTTTCATCTATAACATTTGTTGACCAGAAGTTTCTTTATCTTCAGTTTCATCTATAACATTTGTTGACCAGACATTTCTTTATCTTCAGTTTCATCTATAACATTTGTTGACCAGACATTTCTCTGATTTCCTCACTTCTCATGAATTCGTCTCACATTATGTTCATTATTTTTCGCAGACATCTATTTTCGAAAGAATACAATATATCTTTATTCATTGTTCAACTCTCGCTGGCATATGTTAGGATTGATACAACATTTGAATTGAATATTCTTAATTTAGTTTAAATTATGTTACAAAGTTTCTTTATTTATTTACTTTTAAATGCTGATATTGTTTTGACAACTCGTAGCATAATTTCTTTTTTAGTATTTCCATTGTGCAACCAAATTTATATCCAAATATGTGAACTGCTCTGTTATTTTTATCATTTTGGATTTCAGCGTAATTTCTGTTATTCTTCTTGTTATAGGTGTCTTCATTATATTTGTCTTTTCATAACTTATCTGCAGTCCAACTTTTGATGATATGGATGACAAGTTGTCTATTTTTTTTTGCATATCTTGGTCGCAATATCATTTGCAAGGCAATATCATTTGCAAAATCTTCCAGTTTATTATTTTCTACCTAATTGATTCCAGTTTTTTAAATAATATGCATCCTACGTGTTATTTTCATTCAAAAAACGCAACAGAAAATTATGAGTTCTAGCTAGCATGATGATGCTCGTCCATCAAGGGTGATGATGACCACCCCTTTTCATCCATGAAAATGTAGTTGCAGTATGTTTGTCTGTATGTGTGTAGTTAACATAGAGACACGGAGAAAGCTAAATTAAAACAGCAGTAGAACTATGTACCAAAGGAAACACGAAGCAGTACAATTTTATAAAGTGTGCACAAAATATACAGCAAATTTTCGACCAAAAGACCTTTATCAAGCAAAAGTTACAAGAACAAGAAGGTTATCAAAACGGCATTTCTAAATGAAAGACATCACAGAGGACTAAAACCATGAATTATTTACTGTCCTGAATAATACAAATACGTGGCTTCTTCTTCTTCTTTGCGTTCGTTCTTTACGACCAATTTTAATCACTCTTTGTGATATGTTTGATCTTTGCCAAGAACTGTATACGTTGCACATTGGTTTGGTAGGCCCCTAAACGCATAGACTTCTACACGTTTAGGACACATGCATCCGATTTCAGCCAAACCTCCTTAGTCGACTCTTACGACATGCATGGCAGGTAACAGTGGTTCTATTCTTTACACCCAAAATTTGGGCCCCGGTAACCACTCGGGCGAAATACGTGGCTAAAAACGACATAATTGGAGAAAAACCAATATATATATATATATGAAAATGAAAATCGTGGCATATCCTAAAGGACGTAGCCATCAACCACAGTAAACTAGTCGTTGATTTTCTAGGCACCACTTATACGTTCAGTAGTTTGCCATTGCTTTCTGAAAGGTGAGGTCTATTTTTACCTTTCTGTAAAAATCTCACGGAAACGAATTTGCTTCCAAACTTGCCCACCGTGGGGTTTGAACCAGGTACGCTTGGGTTCGTGATCAAGCTTACTACCGTTTGAGCTACAACGCTCACTGTATATATATATATATATGGCCTTTTCGTCTTTACAGACAGTCAATTGGCAAGTGTTTTACTGTGACAACTTCTGAGTTTTCGATTTTCTTTCTTGTCGTTCAGCTCGTATATAAGTCTCTTCTCAAAAGACTCTGCGCCATTTCATAAACTAAAATCACTTTGGATTCTCCGAAAGGAGTTAATTCTTATTTTCATGTTTGTTGGCCTACACGCTCTGATATAACCAATAAAAGGTTCGCCTTAGGTTGAAAGGGCGTGCCTCGGCTTAAAGAGGCTTTAATCCCTTAATAAACAAACAAACAAACTCTGCGCCCTTTCGTAATTTGACTTTCCACACAACTCTGTCATCAGCTAGTCCCTCCCATGTGCTGGGATCTATAGAAAAATTTTTCATTGAGGCTTTGCAGACATCTTTATATCTGAGCAGTGGTCTGCCCTGGTGTCTCTTCCTCTCCGAAAGTTCACAGAACAACATTTGTTTTGGTATGCGGCAAGTTTCCATTCTTCTCACATGTCCCAACCATCTTAGTCGTCTACTGCTGATCATGCCCATGATGGAAGGCAGTTTTGCATGTTGCAGTACTTCAGAGTTGGTTATCTTGTCGTACCACCTGATGTTCATAATCTTGCGGAGACATCGAAGGTGAAAGGTGTTAAGTCTCCTCTCGTGTCTTGAGTAGGCTGTCCATGTTTCTGAGCCATATAGTAAAGAACTAATTACACAGGCTCGATATATTTGGATCTTCGTCTGCAATGTCAGTTTTGTGTTGTCCCACGCTCGCTTTGATAGTATGCCGAATGTAGTAGCCGCACTCCCTACACGAGCGTTGATTTCTTCATAAAGAGAAAGACTGGCAGTGACCGTGGACCCAAGATAGCAGAATTTGTGAACTGGTGTTAGATGGTTGCCAATTAAGGTGATATTTGATGTGTTACCTCCCTGACATAATACAACTGTTTTGGAGACACTTATTGTCAGAGAAAATAGGTCGCATGCCTTTGACAAATTGTTGATTAGGCATTGCAGTGTAGTCTCACTGTGGGCGACTAAGGCAGCATCGTCAGCAAAAGGAGGTCGTTGAGAAGAATTTCCGTCGTTTTTGTCTTGGCTCTTAAGCGAGCCAAGTTAAAGAGTGAACCATCAGATCTAGTGCGGATGAAAACGTCACCATCAGCGTCCCCTAAGGCGTGGTTCAAAGGACTGCGAAGAAGATGCCAAAGAGAGTGGGGGCAAGGACACAGCCCTGCTTGACTCCACTCTTAACCTCGAAACTATCAGATGTGCTGCCATCGAACTGTATGCTGGCTTTCATGCCATCATGGAAGGAGACAATCAATTGGAGCAACTTTGGGGACAGCCAATATGCTTCAGTATTTTATAAAGACTTGGCCTGCTGACTGTGTCAAATGCCTTAGTCAGATCCACGAAAGCAATACATAAAGGCTTGCTCTGCTCTCTGCACTTCTCTTGTAGCTGTCGAAGGGTAAATATCATGTCAGTTGTTGACCGTCCAGCTCTGAATCCACATTGTGACTCTGGAAGAACACACTCCGCCAGTTTCTGTAGTCGTTTTGAAAGGACTAGTGCAAAAGCCTTGCCTGTTACACTTAGAAGGGATATGCCTCTGTAGTTGTTACAATCCCCCTTATCCCCTTTGTTTTTATAGTGTCACTATCTTTGCATCCCTCATGTCCTGAGGAAATGTTCCCTCTCTCCAACACTGAATAAGGAGATTGTAGAGGTGGGGCAGGAGGACATTCCTATTGTATTTGAGGATTTCTGCAGGAATGTTGTCTAGTCTTGATGCCTTGCCATTTGAAAGTTTGTTGATTGCTTCGGAAAGTTCCAGCTCTGTGGGTTCGGTATCCAGCTCGGTTTGGTCATGATGTTTCGGTATGATCTGATCGAGGGCTGGGTGTGCTGGTTTCTCCACATAGAAAAGATTTGAATAGTGTTCCACCCATCTTTCGAGCTGTTTGGTCATATCTGTTATTGGCTCACCTGTTTCTGATCTTAGTGGTGCAATTTTTGTTACGTTTGGTCCCAGAGCTACTCTGATATTTTCGTACATTACCTTTGCGTTGCCCATATCTGCAGCATTTTGTACCGCAGAACATAGATTTGACCAGTATTCATTTGCACACCTCCTTGACTCTCGTTGCAATACTGATTTTGTGTGCTGAAGATGGTCCTTGGAACTTTGCTAGGGTTTCTTTTTGTGATTTATTAGAGCTCTTTTCTTTTCCTCAAGTAGAGGGCTTAGGTTTGTTTCATTTTGTTCCACCCAGTCTTTGTTCGAGAATTTCTTTGTGCCAAAGGAGTCAATGGCACAGTCATATATGTTAGATTTTAGAATGTTCCATTTTTCGTCTACGCTACATTCTCCCATTTCATTTTCATATATATATATATATATATATACAAACAAGCTTAGCGTAGTTGTTAGTGAACTCCTTCCAAGGCTGGTTCATGTTCAGCTCATATGCGCGTGAATTTTTCACGACCGCGACGACTTCAGTCGAACCGCCTCAACTGGGTACAGGTCATGCTCTGGAAAGTGGTCGCCGGCGTGATGCTGACCAACATGCCATCGTGTACCGACGGTCAATGAAAAATACAGGCCTAACACTGTATTGACCTATATACCACGAGGTATGAAAGGGTTCCTTTTTTATATACAAATGGAAAACACAAAATAAAAATATTTAATCGATATATTTGAAAACCTATGTTAGAGAACGTGATAAACCAAGAAGCATAGCAATGTAGTGTATTGAGTACAAAATGTCGAAGGTACCATTGAAAATATTAAACTATTTTCAAGAGTAAATCAACTCCAATCTTCAGAGGAACCAGATTGCAATGATGTGACCTAGATGTCACAAGATCCCAAATTGTCAGTGCCATTAAAATAAGTACCTAAACAGACTATAGAGAATTTGCGCGTATCACGTAGTTGTTGGTCAAAATTATGACTTAAAATTATTGCCAGTTTCGTCTATATAAATCTTTTCCAACGTGTACATATGATGATGTAGATAACTCACACGTTACTCATATGTAAAACCACCCTCACTAACAAACTAGGAAACGATACAGGAAGGATCTCTATCACATAAACATACGTATATCATCGCCGACGACCACACCGGAAAGTGTCAAAAACGACCCAGAACATTAGTTTTAAGGCGGCTGATAGTTTGATAGTATATCATTGAGATTACCTTCTATAAGCCATGAAAGAAAAAAATGTTGAAAGACATGTCCCGGGACCCTATTCTGCCTGACTTCATGGCACAGAAGAGGGTCAATATCTGAAATAATAGTAAACATCAGGTACAGAGAATTGTGGAGATCCATGATCAGATACGACAGCCGGCACGGCACTTGATGATAATGAGTGGAGTATGCTGCCCTAATGCCACAACCTTTCAACAGACATGTATATTTATTACTAGGTTGATAGTACGTCAATATTTCGGACACATCAAACGACATGAGTGCATAGAGAACATACTTTTGGAGGGAATGGTGCCTGGAAGAAGTATGAAAGGAAGACCTAGAAGACGATGGGTGCAAGATGTCATTGACGATCTGAGAATGACTGTTGCTGACGCCGGCCAACTTGCGCAGAAGTTTTTCAGGACTGCTGTCATGGGAGTCAAGTTCCGGAAGGGACAAGCTACTTGATGATGATGAGTTCATCAATAATGAAGGGTGCAAATGAAAAAAAACCCCACTAATATATTTTATTAATTTACCATTCAGATTTGCTTAGAGTTTAGACTGAAATCAACATTTTTATATTTTTTATTGATGTGTTATTTTTCAATAAATTACAAAATATGACTCATCACACACAACGCACCACGTGCACCTTATCATGTAACATATGTGCCAATCGGTGTACTGTATTTCACAACTTGTGCATACAACGCCAAAGTTTCCATTTTTATTAATGGGACTTACATGAAAACGAAGGTGATTAGTTGTACAAAACCGTAGCCTTCGATAACCATACGGCCAGCTGGCTCAGGTAAAAATTCTCGGAATTAAGACCACAACCGTCGCGTGTCCTCTATATCCTCGTCGTGTCTCGATTGACACATACGGCTTCCACAAGAGACTTCCACTGTTGCCGTTCTGCTGCTTTTTTTACCAACTGTCTGCCACGTCTAGCCACACTCATTCAACTCTCTCTCCACATCGTGACCTGGCATTCCAGTATTGTTGTATAAAGACGAATTCATTTTGAAATCAACACAACAAGCTAAATCAAGGTTATATTATGTAACAAGTTCAGTTTAACAATAAGGAATATCAGTATTATTAATATTTTTCATCAATAAATAACCATAGACACATAGAAGTGAGTAAAATTGCAAAAAAAAGCTTGCAGTGTTCTACATGGTGTTTGCAAAGTCTCACAACACTTCATATGTAGGTCAGCTTTGGGATTGCTGCAACAGCGGAGCACGAATGGGAATGCCCAATGTACCATGACGTTGATCGCAAAACATAATATAACATATGTAGGTCAGCTTGAAAAATGAAGTACATGATGTCATAAAAAAATGTGCTAAAACAAAGTAGTGAAATTAGTTACAATAGTTACTGCTTTGGTCTACTGTTCTTCTTCTTCTTCTTTGCGTTCGTTCTTTACGACCAATTTTAATCACTTTGTGTGATATGTTTGATCTTTGCCAAGAACGTGTATGCGTTGCACATTGATTTGGTAGTCCCCTAAACGCATAGACTTCTACACGTTTAGGACATGTGCATCCGATTTCTTCCAAACCTCCTTAGTCGCCTCTTACGACATACGTAGCAGGTAACAGTGGTTCTATTCTTTACACCCCAAATTTGGACCCCGGTAACCACTCGGTCTACTATTGTTGTTGGCAAGCTGGAAAGAACTATGAAATATTCATTATAACAGATGATGGAACTATCCACTACGGACTTCAAGATATGTCTGTACACGTTTCTTCATATTGTCAAATATTCTTTCTTCAGTTGAAAACACCATTACGGTTTGAGTGAATAGAATTACCACAGCAGACAACAGTTTCAGTTTCAGTTTGGAATATCTTCATTGCACTCCGGACATGTCCATAGGTGCTCCGATCTCCTTCGCAATATCTCCATCAGCGCCCAGCGACTGACCGTACCAGTTCTATTTTGATTGATGAGCCTACTCTTATACCTGTTGTACCGTTCTTTTCTTGCCACACCAATCTTCAAACCCAGTTCTCGCAATCTAGTAGTTGACGTGGATTGGTTTAGATGAAGGTCTTCTCTGCGGCCACGCTCTATGAGGGCGTTCACGATGTCAGCTCTGTCCATAGGCTGGCCGTCTGATATAGCGGCAGTGCCAGCCAGCCTGTCTGCTCTCTCATTGCCAACGACACCATGTGCCCCGGAACAAAGACAAGTGTAATTCTGCAATTTGTTGACGCCTGCAGTGATTCAGACCATTGCCTGCGCACCGACCCGGCCTTCACCTTTCGGATCATACTCAATGAGTCACTCAAAATGCACGCATCAGTGTAGTTTTGTGACTCTAGACAGAGTAGTGCATTGGTCACCGCCAGTACCTCCATTGTCATGCTGCTTGTTGTCATACTGAATGCACCACTGGCTTCCTTGTCCATTCTGCCACATGAGCTTGCAGAGAAGGCCCATGCAGACTTTTCGTGATGAACTACCGATCCATCCGTGTAGACAACAGTTATTCACTGCATATTGCAGCACAGTTGACTATAGAACACATTTTTGATGACATCATGTACATTGTTTTTCACATTTGTTTACATATGAAGTGTTGTGAGACTTTACAAACACCCTGTATCAAACATATACAAAAACCAGCTCCAACTAAAAAAACTAGGCCAGGATTTCCCGGTCAGTTATGTAGCCCAATATTAGAGTTGGCTGTGTATAAAACAATGAAGGTTTTTTTCTTTTAATTCTCTCTTCAGCTTGTAACACAGGGAATGCAGCTTGTCTGGAAACCTGCAAAACATTTATAGTGCAGTGCAGAGTAACGTGCAGGGAAGCCTTGACAACCTGTTCTGGCCATGTTGATAAATCGACATTCGCAGTTTGTGTAGAACAGATTGTATATGGTCGTCACAAAAATGGATAGACTATCATTTGTTAAAGCAAATCATACAACATAAATATGAATTAGCAAATAAAGAAAACTAAATGTTTTAAGATAAGTAAAATACTACGTGAAATCAAAGAGGAAGTTCAGGATTTTGTATAAATGGGAAGTACGGTATCGCAGTATAGACATCAATACGTTTAGTTAAGGTGGAAATGGGGAGGGGAAAGGGGAGTGTGAGGGTGAGCCCCCTCTGCGCCCTCCCTGGAAAATGTCTCTTTGATAAATAAGCATAATACGAATCTGGTCTTATCTATTTCCGCATAGTAAACTCTATCGATATAAGGGAAGACAGCAGTAAAACTATGTAACAATGGCGTAACACATAACAACAAAGTGAGTTTTGTATTTGGTAAAACATCAGTACTTTGTTTTTGTACTATTGTTTCACCATAGTAAGCTACCCACTGCATTAAAAAAACTTACCCCCTATTTCATCCATGGAAACATTTCTGTGGACGGTCATGTATCTCCGGATGGTGATTCAGAAAAATACATTTTAGAAAATTCACAAGAAAACAAGTTAAACTTTAACCTAACCATGCTTAATAAAATATGGGAAGGCAAAGGATTGCATATTTAAAAAAAAAAGTATATAGTAGCAGTGTCCTTGTATTGTTTCTAGACAATAGTCTATTTTCTGTCCCCAGGTGGATGATGGAATTGGTTGTCCACTCTTGCCGTTAAGCGTAGGGATGGGAATTTGAATTTACGTTCTAGGGCCAGATGAGTCGCCCTTGTTGTGTTATATCCGTGTGGTCTTTATATTGTCTATCCATCTTTTTCTTGGTCTTCTCTTGGCTCTAGTACTTGATCTCTTTTTATTGTATGCTGTTATTGCTGGTTGGTTGTAACAGTAGTGAGTGGTGGAAAATGACCCACAAGATCATACGCAAGTTGGTGATATTCCAAAAGAAATGTTTAAGAAGAGTGTTGCATGAATTTATTTGCACGCATCATCAACAAAAACTTGACCTTCTTCGCCCTGTACCTTCTACCACTCCTTCCAACTGTCCACTATGATCTTCTCCTCCCACACAGGTGGTTTGCATCCCTCCAGACCTTCCCTTATCAGACAGCGAGAGAAGTGTTTTAAGTAAGGGTCTCAAGTTTGTTCCTCTCCGACCCACCATTGACCACTACTCTACTCATCAAGATGTTAACCGTTTTCACCGTGGCCTACGACTGAAATTTAATTTTCAGAACCAGGATGATTCTCTACAATGTCACGACACGAAAATGTTCTCTAAGTATTCTACTCGCAAACATGATTGGACACACAAACCTGGTGTCTTTAACGCTCTTGATCTCTACAACAAGAATACTCTACATGACATTAGACTGCTCCACCCCAAACGCCTAGAGCATTCTAACATGTCACCGTCCGAGTTTCGTGCTCTATCACACCTCCGTCGACGTGATGACATTGTTATCAAACCCACGACAAAGGCGGTGCAATAGTTGTATGAGCAAAGACTCTATACCTTCAGGAAGGCCACAACCAACTACTTGACACCAAGTTTTACAAAACTAGTTCTTCTGATGTCACACTATCAAACAACAGTAAAGTCAGTACCGTAATTAAGAACTTAATTGCCTCTAAAGACCTTCCTACCGGCGCATCATCACTTTGTGTCATCCATAGCTGTTTGGGCAAACCCGCATTTTATATGCTCCCCAAAATTCATAAACTCAACAATCCTGGTAGGTCTATCGTTTCTGCTTACTCTTGTCCTACGGAACATATCTCCGAATTTCTTTGACAGTATCTTCAATCCTATAGTCACCACACTGCCTTCATTCTTGAAAGATACGAACCACACTTTGTCTGTTTTTTCTTCCATTGAGTTGTTGCCTGGCAGGACATACCGTCTCTTCCTCCTTGATGTGTGCTCATTGTACACCTCCATACCTCATTCCGACGGACTTCAAGCTATCCAGTTCTTTCTCGACAGGAGAACTAACCCACTTGTCTCCACCTTGGCTCTCATTCGTCTTGCAGAACTAGTTCTCACTCTCAACTCATTTCAGTTCAATGACCAGTTCTTTGAGCAGATCAGTGGGGTCGCCATGGGTACTAAAATGGAACCCAGTTATGCTTGTCTATTCATGGGTCATCTTGAACACCTAGTATGGAATTCCTATGATGGCCCTCTTCCGTCCATGTATCATAGATACATTGATGATTGTATTGGCATTACCGATATGCCAGAAGCCGATTTCTCACGCTTCATCAATTTCATTAATGTCTTCAATCCTGCCATTGGGTTTACATCTCACATCTCTACCTCTTGTGTAAACTTTCTTGACATCACTATCACCATCAGCCTATCCACCATCACTACATCAGTATACTATAAGCCCACTGATGCACATAGTTTTCTCCTTTATACCTCTTCCCATCCCCAGGCTTGTCGTGACTTTTACCATTCTCTCAACTCTTGCGCCTTCGTCGCCTCTGTAGCGAGGACGATGATTTTCTCGATAGAGTTCACGAGATGCTTGATTTCTTCTGCAAGCGCCTATACCCGGAGAATGTGCTTGCATCTGCTATTGCGTTCAGCAAATTGCTCGCAATGAGACCCTCTCTAACCAGCATAGAATTTCCAATTCTGATAGGGTAAAACTTATCTTAACTTTCCACCCTCATAGTTCCCTTGTGAAGAAAATCTTATTTCGTCATCTCTCCATTCTTCAGTCTGATCCTGAAACACGTTCAGTCTTCCAACACTATCCTTTGGTGGCGTACAGACGGGACAGAAGTCTTAAGGATATGTCCAGAGTCATTTTGGCATCATCCAGTGTGGCCGTCGGCGCTGCAACACGTGTGCTTATGTAATACAGACCCGCACTGTGTCTTTTCCAAAAGCCACGTTTGTTATTGAAGACAGTTTCACGTGCGAGTCCCGCAATATTATCTATGCCATCACCTGCAAGCGGTGCAACAAGGCTTATATTGGTGAGACCGACAAGAGGCTCAGTGACCGATTCACCCAACACTTGCGCGATATACGCCAATGCTCTGTGACCCTGTAGCCACTCATTTCAATGATACTGGCCATTCATGAGCTTACGATGTCCAGGTCACAGCCATCCGATTATGTTCCTCTGATGATCGTAGTCGATTTGCTCTGGAGAACCGTTTTATTTCGTTGTATGGTACCTTGTGACATTTTGGACTCAACGCATTACATTCCTATGCTTCTTAGTACTTTCTTATCTCATGCCTTGTAGTCTATATGTGTATTTGCTTCATATATATAAGTTATATATTCACTTGATTGTTTATTGTTTCTCTTCTTTTCCACTTCTAGTTTTGTGTTGCACTTATTTCGTTATTCATTTTTATTCCCAGATTTTCATTAGATACGTTTGAATGTTTCCGTAACCGTCCATTTGTAGTGATCTTTGAAATTCGTCACTCCTATTGTATCGTTTGCTTGATAAAGGCCTTTTGGTCGAAGCGTTGCTGTTTATCGTCACTGTTTCTGTATTTTGTAAAACTATAGTACAGTGTTTGTACGTGTTTTGCAACTATTATTATGGCACAATACGATAGTTAATGAAGAGATTTTAACACGAACAAACTGTGCGTCATTGGAGACCATTATTACAAGATAAAGATAGTTGTGGATTATGCTTGTTTGTTGTACATCAGTAGGGACATTAGATAAGACATTTCTTCAATGGATAGCGGATGAAAAGAAAAGTCCTGAACCTTCAAATAAAATATTTAAAAGAATGGTGGATAGAGAGTTGAAAGATTGTGGCCTGACATGGGAAACAATTAATTGAAATGCAACTGAACGGCAACAATGGAAATCTGTTGGTGAAGTCTTACTTATCTTACGGGACATGAAGTTTGATTGATAGGATCATCATCATTGCACTTCGGTGAATAACCATGTGTGCTCCGATCTCTTCTGACACATGATGATCTCAGCGGTAGTGCACGAGTCTGTAGCATCGGCGAGGGTTGCTGATGTAATATAAAGATAGGTCAGTGAAGAGACATAGATAGATAGAAAACACTAGGCATACACTATCAATGTCAGATAAGTCTCAGGATAGAAGTGACGGGTCAGCAAAACAGGACAGAAAACACTAGGCATACACTATCAATGTCAGATAAGTCTCAGGATAGAAGTGACGGGTCAGCAAAACAGGACAGAAAACACTAGGCATACACTATCAATGTCAGATAAGTCTCAGGATAGAAGTGACGGGTCAGCAAAACAGGACAGAAAACACTAGGCATACACTATCAATGTCAGATAAGTCTCAGGATAGAAGTGACGGGTCAGCAAAACAGGACAGAAAACACTAGGCATACAATATCAATGTCAGATAAGTCTCAGGATAGAAGTGACGGGTCAGCAAAACAGGACAGAAAACACTAGGCATACAATATCAATGTCAGATAAGTCTCAGGATAGAAGTGACGGGTCAGCAAAACATGACAGAAAGATCGGTAACAGATACCATAATATAGAGAAAATGACAGGTGTATATTAAAATGGGAACTAATGGACAACTAATAAACATTATAGTACTACAAACTACGTGTTATCAATGTTGCTGTTGTTCTCGTCATTGTTTCAAACCAAGTAAGTAGACAGCCTGGGTGTCCATTACTACGCTTCATTGACACCTGCAAGCGTGATCTAACTTCATGCAGCACTAGGCAAAGCAAATTGTGAGTGGTAGGTCAAAGAAAGTCAAGCATGGCTAACAATTACGCCATAGAAACGTATAACGAATAAGAAAAGAAGTCCAACAGCCCGAAAAAATACAAACTCAGCAAAACCAAACAAAAAACAAAGAGCTCAAAAATCGACCACTTACAAATAATAGCAACACTACCGAGGAAGATATCACAACATAACCCTAATCAATACCCTCTTCCTATCCTTAATTGTTGTCCTTGCTATAACCATAGCACTAACTTCTATTTATCAACAATAGACTTCCATCGATACGTTAACGATACAGTGTTACTGTCAACATCACAAAAAGGGATTGAGAAATTATTAGAGAAGTGAAAGATAAAGCGAAAAACAAAATCTATATCTCAATGTGGCAAAAACAAAATAATGACAACAGATAAAACGAACATGACAAATGATATTTTTATCAATGGAGAGAAAGTAGAAAATGTGAACAGTTTTGAATATCTTGGTTCACTGCTAACAACAGATATAAATGGGATGAAGGAAATTAAAAGAAGAACAAACATGGCTTTACAAAAAATTAAACGACTCAAAACAGTATGGAACGGAACTGATAAGAAAACAAAGATCAGAATACTAAGAGCATGCATATTCCCAGTGGCAACGTATGGGTGTGAAGCATGGACATTAATAAAGCAGTGGAAAAACATATATGTGCTTTTGAATATAAGTGTTACAGAAGAGTCCTTCGTATATCTTGGACAGAGAAGAGAACAGATAGATCTATCCAGAAAGAACTCAAAATCAAAGAAAACTGGCTGATGCTACAAATAAGAAAGAGAAAATTGAGATATTTTGGAGATATAAAAAGATATGAATGGCTGGAGAAGACCATCATGGAAGGAGGCATACTGGCAAAGAGAAGAAGAGAAGACCACGGAGAAGATGGATTCAGGATGTAACTGATGGTTTGAACATGACGGCTGCAGAGACAGGACACCTGGCCTATGAGAGAGAAATTCCGGAGGACTGTTGGGGTGGCAAAGTTCTGCTAAGGACAAGCTATTTGATGATGAGACTGCCATCTACACAATAAGCTAGATTCTGCACATTTTAAATAACAGAAACAGTCAAATAAATGAACTCAAACAAATAACAAACGTCGGCATTCTCATGATGAACAAACACCAACCAGTGCCGGATTAGGCTAGCGCGGGGCCCGTAGCAAATTTTAGCGCGGGGCCCTAGGTTTTGTATGATAATAAAATAAAACACAACTTTTACAAACAAACTTGTCTCGATTTAATGTGAGCAAATTTAGAGATAGCACTAGACAAATCAATTTCTATAAGTAAATTACATTCAATGTTGATTTAGGTGAGGTTATTTAGACGATCTTGTTCCATCATGTTTCTTAACTCACTTTTTATACGCTTTAATGATGAAAAAGAACGTTCTCCGCTGCAGTTAGTTAGCATTAAAGACAAATAAATTAGTAAGACTAATTCTACATTTGGGAAACACGACTCTAATGAATTTTCCATTATAAGTTTATAAAATTGCAGTTCAAGAGCCTCATGCTTTTCGTTGCAAATAGCAGCAGCTACATTAGTTTTAAGAAGTTCAGTGAACTGCATAAGTTCGTCGCCTAGGCTTTCTTCCCAATCCTCTTGGTAAGAGCTGACAAATTTGGAGTTCTTTTCAAGATCTCTTCTGCTGTAATAGATTTTAACTGCCGGAATATTCCAAATACACCAGTCACTCTATGGTACAGCCTAAATCAATAACTTTGCAAACAAAACAGAACAGTTGTCCTTTAGTTTCTGTATAACACAACCAATCTCTCACGTGAGTTTTGTTTGTTGGTGTATGGTGTATGTGAAAAACGACTTTCGACAAAA
Source organism: Arion vulgaris (assembly GCA_020796225.1). NCBI lineage: Eukaryota > Metazoa > Mollusca > Gastropoda > Stylommatophora > Arionidae > Arion > Arion vulgaris. The sequence goes on from CM036770.1 coordinate 3,070,149, forward strand.
TCGTGGATTGTTTTCTTTATCGTATGTTTTTGTGGTTTTTTAAGACATGTAATCACTGTTCATATGTTGCACTTCGCTACTTTCTTTCACAATCCAATAATCTCGATTGAAGTTGTTTGGCCATTCACCAATATCGTTGGAGTACATTTTACTTTCGTTGTGTTTTTGGCTTGTAGATGCTGTTGCTACATTAGAAGCATGTGCTGTTCTTTCTGCCTCTCTTTGGCTTGAAGATGATATTGCAAAATTGGGAGGACTTGCTGTACATTCGATTTCAGTTTGTCTTGTGAAAAATGTGGCTAAATCGTGAAGAGTAGCTGATCTTAATGGTAATATTGGTAATGATGATTCTTCTATAGCACTGTCTTCATTTACTATACAGTGAGACGCGACCTGTATTTTCTGCTTCGATTTCGTTGGATTCAGCACCATCACACACGACATTAAAAATTCAGACAGCTTGCGTGTTTTTGATATAACATCTGGTTATTTTTTCCATTTTCATCTGTCACATAGGCGCGGGGCCCCTTAGAAGCGCGGGGCCCGTAGCATTTGCTACTTCTGCTACTAGGCTAATCCGGCGCTGACACCAACCACTTCAAAGAAAATAAATATATATCAAAAATAAAAAGGTTAATTGTAAGATGGAACAGAACAGTAGCTTGGCCAAAACCGTTAATTGTTAGCGAGAAGTCTTTTATTATTGTGACAGTCTTTTTTGCACGGACCAATGTTCGTCATCTTGCAAACTTGGATTTACGACTTTTAAATGGTCAGTATTGCATATTAGAGCGATTCTACTGTTGCGTGTTTAACTGCTCCGATATATGTTAGCATCGTCAACTAAAGCAACACTATCATTACTCTTGAAAGAGAATGTAGAGATTGAGGCAATATGAAGGCGGAACTCGCAAATATGCAGCCGATAGAAAATAATGCAAGTGATGATGATGCTGTTTATACCGATAGGTCTACATCGTGGTGAGACTGGTTTCTCGCAAGCGCGCATGGTAGGGTTGTTGTGGAACGAAGTGGAGCATACAAGATAACTACTTTCAGTGTGAGGATGGAGGTTGAGGTCGTTACTGCTGCCCTCCAATGGCTCTCTGGGACTCTGTTTACTGGGGCCGTTGTTGTACCTGACTCAGACGATACTTCGAAAGGTTAAAAATGGCAGGTTGAGCTATGAGTGGTTGTCGCCTATTGATATAAGGGAAGACTGCAGTAAAACTATGTAACAATGGCGAAAGAGATAAAAACAAAGTACTGTAGTTTTACAAAATACAAAAACAACAACGATACACAGCAACGTTTCGACCAAAAGGCCTTTATCAAGCAAAGGATACAACAGAAGTGAATTTCTTGAGATACAACATAGAGAATCAGACAATCCATTCTTAACGTCCCTAAAATGAAAATCACACAACAAATGTAACTACAAATCTAACTAACTACGTTAGGAATTTATTGTTTGATTCTACATGTTATGGGTCGTGCAAGAAGTGAAGAAATTTACTTCTGTTGTATCCTTTGCTTGAGTTTTGTTGAAACGTTGCTGTGTATTGGTCTTGTATTTTGTAAAACTACAGTACTTTATTTTTTTACGTGTGTCGTCTATTGAGATTTCCAACCTCCAGAGGCTTACATGGATCAGCTGTAGGTCATACTGGACACGCGGTTGTTTGCAGCAATGAGAATGCGGACAGGCTTGCAGCAACAGCACTGATTGTCGGAGAGTTGAGGTTGGATAAGGGAATGTTCTTCCCAGACCGGTGCGGTATTTTTTCTCAGCATGATGCAAGTCTTGGAAATGTCGCCCCTTAAATGTTCTTTCTTTAAATTAACCTTCAATTGTGGTTTTGATTTCGCTGCTTATGTCGCCTCCCTTACGGTACCGCCTGATGCGGCCGCCTCTCTGTATCATGGCACGGCACGGCCTTGGTTCTTACGTCTCTTCACGACTGCCTGTTGGATGAAGACACTAAAATATGTTGAATCGATCAAGCGATTTAAAGAGTTTGGAGTTACCCGTTGAAAAAGTATAACTGGATGCCTGTGGGGCAGAGTGAGGAGTGTCATTAGCAAGCGAGCCACAGGAACCATCAGTATGCATACCACTCGACATCTGTTAGGGGATACTGACCTTTGGATCTGCACGGAGTTCCATGACGCCAATAATCTTCCCCCTATTTCGATATTTGACGCCAATAACGTATTTTTCACCCGAAAATTATTTCGTTTCCTTTGCGACACTGCCACAGCGACAGTTGGGTCCTGTTTTCGTCATACGTTGAGTGTTAGACCTATTTGGAGCGAAATGTTGTCAAACATGGCATTATATACAGAGAGCTACATCTAGCTACTTTCATTTTCACTTTCCTGTTTGTTCTGTGACATGTAACTAACGTCTAACAGTATCAATTGTGCTACTTACTGACTGTTTGCTTTCCAAAGTAAGCGTAATTTTGATGTCAGACTAATATTATTGGTAACTACTGCTTTCGATATCTTTAATTCGGTGTTTTTTGTGTGAGAGTGGACTCAAGTCGTCGGTCGAGTCACTCAGCAGTGCACAGGGCCCGAGTACTAGACTAAGACTAGGAGTTGAGTAGTCAGTCAGTTGAGTCAGTGAAGTTGAGGTAAAAAAAATACATAACAAAATAGCGATTACTAAAACTAAATCAGTAAATGTACTATAATTATCTATTATGCACCAATGATGTGAAGTACAATATTATATTGCATAAAATCATACATTAAAAATCGATGCAAGTTATCTTCCAATGCTATTGTTACAAGCTTTATACTTTATGTTTTCAGGTAAAGATAACAGATAATCTAGGTCTGAAATTTTACAAATTAAGTAACATTAAAAAATGTTATTGGCCTTACACCACAGCAGGTAACAGCAGCAGCACTTTGTGCAAATCGATAGGATAGGTGCTCAGTTGTATCCAGCAGATATTGAAATGTAGCTGATGGTTTCCTAGTTACACCCACTCCTCTTTTCCGGCTTCTTATGTGTCCCATCTTTCATGTGCTATGTTTGATACCAACTTTAAGCAGTCACCATTATCACATATGCCAAACACATTGTTGCCATATCAAGTACCTTATCATCATCTAACAGACTATGAGTGAGCAACTGCAGTATTTACAACCTTATCTAATATCCATTCAATGTATACTATCAAAGCTATTCTATGAGCTCTGTTATAACTGCAAACCCATGCATGCCTAGGACAGCATATCCACTTGGAAACCCATGAAAGTTTGTATTATTAAATGTTAGCCACAGAAGTGTGTTTTTGATACTTTGAAGCACAGATTGAAAGTCATACATGATAAATGCCCTTACTCAGAATGTTCATTCTGCAATGCTGTTTATCCCTTTTATGGTTTCTGGAATCGTGAAGAATAAAACCGCTGTCTCCTTTTATATTGAAAAACTAATTCAAAAGGGGTTGGTAATAGAAATAGCAATACCATACCGTAAATAACCAAACAGCCAAAGAACCCCCAAACTGCTCATGAAGATTCGGCCATCGGGGTGGGCTTGAACTGAGTGGACATTTTTTTTGTCTCCGCCTTATGTGCCTTTTTGGTGAGACAAGGACTGATGATTATGAATATTTAATCTCTAAGGGAGTACAAGTTTGTACTATTTTTCTTTTGCCATGTCATGGGGTTTGTACATATGACTCCAAAATAATTGAGGGATCTGTTTTGATAGGTTTCAGAGTTACTTTCAAATTCAATAGATCTATTTGACTTATAGTGACAAGGGATTCAATACCATGAACTTGACAGTCTTCTACTGCAGAGGGAACTTTCTCATGGCTCTCTAAAGAACTTGAGACATTCTGAACATGAAAGAATTAATTCTCTCTTAGCAATGTCTCCTGCACATTGGGGAGAGGGGGTTTGTTGTTCAACACCATCTGCAGATGCATAGATATGTTAAGTAACAATGCAGAAAAATTTGTAAAGAGAAAGTTTTTATTCTCAGTTGCAAGACAATGGGATTTTTACTACGAGAGCTTGAATATATATTTTGGTGATTTAATCTAAAACATTACTGCTCTGCTATTTAGTATTCATTGTTTAAGAATTAGTTGATAGATGATAGTGCTGTAGATGATGATGCTGTTGTGTCAGCCTTAGATGGCTCTTAGATAAATGACTTTCTGCTGGAGGAGGAGACTATAACGGTATAGCCTGGATTCTCCTAAAGACGTTAATTCTTATTTTTAATGTTTATTGGCCTTCACTCTCTGATATAATCTAAACAAGATTTGTCCTTCGGTTCAAAAGGAATACCTTTTCTTATAAGTCTTTAATCCCGTACAAACCAAACAAACAGGGACACTGCAATAGATGAATCAACAGTGATTGGAATGAAGAAGTTTGATACTACACATGGAACAAGCAGAGAGAGACACAAGAGATGATGGTCTAGACGCATGTGTAACCAGCATGCGACTGGAACAATCAACATACATATGATATGCTATCTGCTGAAAGAGACTGAACACATATGTATGATTTGCATAGAGTACAATGATATCATTTCTTAAGCATCGAATACAACTGGGCTATGGTCGGATTCCTCAAATGTTCTAATAAAAGAAATTATACACAAACAATGAAAATTGGGACATAGCCTTTACATGACATCGTCATCAACCACAGTAAATGAGTTGTTGATTTTCTAGGAACCACTTATACTTTCAGTGGTTTGCATTGCTTTCTGAACAGTGGGGTTTATTTTTGCCGTTCATAAAAATCCACTTAACAAATTTGCTTCCAAACTGCCGACAGAGTTTGAACCAAGTACTCTTGGGTTGGGATCGAGCTCACTATCGCTAAGCCACAGATGCCCATATACATTACAGATTTATATTCAGTTTGACTGTTAGTACAGCAGAGCTAAATTTTATGTCTTAACGCTTTCCAGATTTTAAAATACCAAACAAAACAAGATGACTTGTTTTGGAGACAAAGTTAAGCTGGATACTACATTTGATCTGGTAGAGACTGGAAGTTCTGGTCATCTTGAGATTGTTCCAGCATTGAAAACCAGGGATGAGAGACCATCCACAGTCAAGTTTCCTCAAATCACAGTGAGTTCTTCTTCTTCCATTTTCATACATTGACTTGAATACTTCAAAAGTAGTTGGGGGCCGTTATCACTAGGGGTAATTGTGGACCATAACACAAACATTAAAGAAAACATTGAAGCTTTGAAACACGGTGATACAGAAAAGTTCTTAGAACATCCTGGGTAGAGAAGTAAAAAAAAAAGGACATCCTACAAGACCTGCATACCAAAGAGAATTGGCTCATAAATAACATCATGTCCCAGAATATGAAATATTTTGACCACGTTAAATGTCACAGTGGTTTTGGAGAGAACGGTAATGGAAGGCATATTCTTGGAGCACTAGCAGGGTCAACCAAGACGAAGGTGGCAGAGACATCAAAGAAACCTTGAACATGGTGCTGGAAGAGGCGGGAGAACTTGCTAGAGACAGAGGCCTCTTTAGGCAGGGCTGTGATTAAGCGATGTTCCGCACGGGACATGCTACTACTTGAGTTATGCTGAAACATGTTACAACAAAGTACTCATATTCTATATGTGTATATGTTAAATGTACATAAGTTATATATTTACTTGATTTTTTAAATTTTTTCTCTTTTTCCACTTCTAGTTTTCTGCATTTATTTCATTATTCGTTTTTAGTCACAGATTTTCATTTTATGCCCATTGGAATATATCTCTGTCGTAGTTATATTAGTGTGCTGTGAAATTCGTCACTCCTGTTTTATTGTTTGCTTGATAAAAGCCTTTTGGTCGAAATGTTGTTGTGTATTGCCATTGTTTTTGTATTTTGTAAAACTATATTTTTCGTAGTTTTACTGCAGTCTCCCGAGTTGATATTTGTATTTTTAGAGTAGAAATTTGGGGTGTAAAGAATAGAACCATTGTTACCTGCCAACAACAACAACAAATGAATATACATACTAACAGCTTAGAAAATAAAAATAATCAACTAACACAACAGACATTCTAAAAACTGACAAGACCTACCACCATCGCCAACCTCTAACCCCAAATCTAACCCTAAATGAAGCCCTAAACCAAAACACAACAACTTGAACCACCCGAGTGATTACACGGGAGCCCAAATTTGGAGGTGTAAAGAGCATAGAACCACTGTTGCCTGCCATGAATGTCGTAAGAGCGCAAACTTAAGAAGGTTCGACTGAATTGATGGCATGTGTCCTAAACATGTAGAAGTCTAGTGCGTTTAGGCCTCACCAAACAAATGTGCAGGAACTGTTTGAAACATACTTATTGATATCTGCTGAAAGTTTACTTTTAACTTGCAGATACCTGTTGGTATTCCTCCCGTCATACCTCCTTGAGGAAACAGTTGAAAAGTATCTGACGGATATGCAGAGCCTGCCTATTCATGACTTCTCAACATGTCAGAGGTATTGCTGTCATAATTATCATTTTGTTTCAGTGTATGCTTGTTCTTTTGGGTTTTTTCTTTTCTGAGGCTGATGGAGAAATTGTTGGTTCATTCTTTGAGAAATGATAACCCACTACAAGTCATTGGGTCAATATTTGAAAAATAGGAGGTGTCTGTGGTGTTGCTTGTCTTGCATTCTGAAAGTCAGGGGTTCAAATTCAGAATGCATTGTTTAATTCACACATGCATTTGTAAAGAATTGCTGCTGGAGCTATGGAGTTTGTGCTCTTGTAGAATAATCTTGACAGGTGGCATGCTATTTGGCTTATCAAAGTAGACTTATGTGTAATTCACATTTACAATTGACTAAACTTATTGTTGCTTTGTTGTGTCAATGAGATCAATTTTTTTTTAAATGTCCCATTGCCTTTTCAGGCATTTGGGTATGAAGTGCTGGTCGCTCCACATTTCTAGGCACTAATGTGCAGGAGGGTCAATTCCTTTCCTCATATCAAGTGGGAAATTGAACTCACAAACCTCTTGGTCCTGAGTTGACAGATATACACTTATGCAATACTCTAATCCATCCACAGCTGCTGCTGAAAGTTATCATTAATTGTTCATTTGACTATCATCTTCATCACACATCCGACATTTCCACAATTGCTCCGATCTCCTCCCAAGCATGTATTTCAGTGTGTTTAGACTAACAACTCCTGTTCTATGCTGGTTGATGCATCTACTGGGGTTTCTTTAATGGTTTTCTCATCTTGCCACACCTGTCGGTATGCATAACTTGCGCAACCGAGATAGAGAATTTTTGTTACCTTCGTTGAAATCTTCAGAGCGTGTGTTTTCTCTTAGAGTATTGATGATGTCGCTTTTTTTGTCCATAGATAGCCCATACTGAAAGTTAATGAGCTTACGTAGAAAGTGTACAGAAGCTTATGTAGAAAGTGTACAGAAGCTTATGTAGAAAGTGTACAGAAGCTTACATAGAAAGTGTACAGAAGCTTACGTAGAAAGTGTACAGAAGCTTACATAGAAAGTGTACAGAAGCTTACGTAGAAAGTGTACAGAAGCTTATGTAGAAAGTGTACAGAAGCTTACATAGAAAGTGTACAGAAGCTTACGTAGAAAGTGTACAGAAGCTTACGACAGAAGCTTACGTAGAAAGTGTACAGAAATGTTTTGACAGATAGATGTTTGTTGCCTCAACGATAACTCACTGGGACACACAAGTCTGTTGTACTAGTCCTGATTGCTTTACAAATTTATCATCTTTATTTCTTCTTCCTTGAACGCTTGATGTTGACCACTTCTTAACCACTCTTTGTGATCTGTATATGATTCGAGCCTAAGAGCAATTGTACATTGTACTAGTTATGTGCCTACAAGTAGGCCAGGCCAGCACATCCGTTTTCTGCGATGCTTTTTTTTTTACTAGGGTAGAGTTGCCTCTTAAAACATGCCTTGTAGGTTGCAGTGTTATTGTTCTTTGCTCCCCTTGTGGGCTCCAGCAACACACAGGCGTTAGCTGCAATAATAATACAAATAAAAAAGTAACGTAATAATAAAACTAATCATAAAAATAAATACATGAAAATTTAAACCTGACTACAAGTTTATTTTTTTTAAATATTGGACTTATGAAAAACCGAATCATACTGATTTTTAGAAACACATTTTTAAATTGAAATTATGATTTAAGTTCAAGCCGGAGAATAAAATAGGACACCAGGGATGGACGACACGGGCAGCATACCACCAGCGGGTACCGTGTTAGACAGTGCTGGATTACAACATGACGTCAACTAATTTTACAAAGCACAAAAGACTGTTGTTCAAATCAGATCTTTATCAAGCAAAGAATATAAGATAGAAATGAACAAGCTAGCAGTTTGAAGTACTAATCTATTGTGTTTTTTTCCTGTTTCTAGACAGATATCTCGCCAATCAGAAGTCGAGAGGTTGCTTTTCTTAGATGTCTGTCCAGTCCAAACCACTATTCGAGTAGAGAGACAGCATACAACTGGTCAACAGCTGGGGTTCACAGAGGTATCTGATGCCTATTATAATGCTTAAGTGAGTTAGTGAGTCTGTGGCTTAGCGTTAGTGAGATCGATTGCAACCCAAGAGTACCTGGTTCAAACTCCATGGTGTGCAGTTTGGAAGCAAATTTGTTCCAGTGGATTTTACGACGGTAAAACCGATCTTGCAGTTCAGAAAGCAATGGCAATCTACTGAACGTATAAGAGGTGCATAGAAAATAAACGACTAGTTTACTGTGGTTGATGACGATGTCCTGTAAAGAATATGCCACGATTTTCATTCAAGTTAATTAACATAACCGATGTTGCTGCACTTCAGATGCTTAGTCTCCTTCTGCAGATGGCAATGGGTATGCATGCTGATAGTTTCCATAGTTCATTGGTTAAACAAGTTTATTTTTCAATCTTGGCGATTTCCTGCCATTTCTTGTCACTTTTGATATCAAATTTCTCCAGTCGCAGAATGATGCAGTAGTCATCATTGAAAAATAGGCCGTTGTGGAGATATCACAGCCTGTCATACTTGTCCAGATCAGATATTATTACTATTGGTTCTTCAACTAATGAAAGTATTAACGATATGACACATCACCAGCAGTTCCTGCAACATTTCCGGTTTTGAATATGTTCCAAGCAGTGATATTGCAACTCGCTTGGCACAAGTATGCCTAATCAGTATTTCACTGATAATAATAATAGCCATCCGTCACAACCGATGACAACAACTCAGGCGTGTGTTGTTGCACCTCTCTGGTGTGTGCGGAGGTGATTGTAGAGCCCAATCCTAGAACACAATCCCTACCACAGGTGGGGCATACATGATCAAGGTTAGACATGGGGGTGTTGTGTGTTCTGTCTTTTCGCGCCGCTCGTTTTCTCTGTGCCTCAACGGCATGATGATTATCGGCTTTGCGGGTTCCTCTTGTGTTGTTACAGCACCCCATTTAGCGATCTTGCGCCAGGGATTCCCAGCATGTGGTGTCTAAATCGAAGCATTTCAGAGACACTTTAAGAGTGTCTTTAAAGCGTTTTGTCTGCCCCATTCAAGCTTGCCATACATCAACTGTTTTGGGATGCGTTTATCAGGCTTCAAGCAACCTGACCAGCCCATCTCACTTGAACCTTCTGCAACAGGGTGTTGCGCTGGGATTTTGCCCTTGTGATGAATTTGTTATCTAACCATTGCTACATTGATATTACAGAACACTGTGTCTTTTTTAAATCACTAGAGTCTGTGGTGTATTATTTTTAGCTCTGTAGTGTAAAACGCTAGATACTGGCACAAAAGCTCTAGCACTGTCTCTTCTTCTTCTTTGCATTCATTCTTTACGGCCAATTTTAAATCACTCTTTATGATATGTTTGATCTCTGCCAAGAACTTGTATACGTTGCACATTGGTTTGGTAGGCCCTTTCTACACATTTAGGACATGTGCATCCGATTTCAGCCAAACCTCCTTAGTCGCCTCTTATGACATCTGTGGTAGGTAACAGTGGTTCTATTCTTTACACCCCAAATTTGGGCACTGTTAACCACTCTAAGCACTGTGATCTAATGTGTCCTCTATGTAAATTATTATTGATTACACATTTTCTAGGAGTTGATACCTGACAGTGTGGAAACATCAAGAAACTCTTTGTCATTGAGAAGAGCCCCAGATGTGAATATTGTGAAGACTACACAAGATGTACGAGGATCCAACATAAACCTGCCATTTTGGCCAGGTAATAGAACCATCTTGCAGTATTCATGCAAAATATTTTTCGTATGCTTATATAATTATGAAAAAATAATCATCATTAGGTGCAGTGCTGGCTGGCATAGGCGATAAAGGATCTCCACAAATCTCTGTCCCTGGTATTTGCTACCAGATGTTTGACGCTCTTCTGTACTGTGAAGTCAGGCTAATATTTTCTCTCTCTACCTTCCTCAGTCTCATCTCCCTTTGATTTTACCGGTTGTCACAATGTGTTCTAAACCTCCCTTCTCGTCAAATGTCAAAAAAATGATGACTACCTCTTTCTTATATTGACAATAAGTTTTCTCTGTGGGCTTTTCTCTTGTTGTTAAATCTTACAGTTACTCATCTGTACTTATTTTTGTCTTACTGTACAATATGCATATACTTTGACCTCAATTGCCTGTCCTACATGCCATATGGGCTTAATGGAAGTTTTTTTTGGAGGGTGGGCGGTCAGCCTATGTATGCTCTCTGCACAAACCATACAAATCACAAAGAGTGGTTAACTTGGTCGATAAGAATGAATGCAAATAATAACAACCAGATCAATACTTGAGGATCTAAACTTAAAGTACCTCTGAAGTCGGATGAAGGTATGCCTATATGGCGGGGACACTTATAAAAGTAAAGTATTGTTTCACACAAAGAGATCAGTCAGAAGTGCTAGACCAGACGTCCTGACTACGTTTGAATTTGTAGCGGGAGAACGCAAGAAGAAGACAACAACATCTCCTTGAACTAAAATACGACAGTGTTGCCGGGGCCCACAAGGGAAGCAAAGAATAGTAGCACTGCAACCTATAAGGCATGTCGTAAGAGGTGACTGAGGTAGCAGCCTAGGGAAGCTACCCTAGTAAATAAAAAAAATCGCATAAATCTGATGTGCGTGCCTACTTGTAGTTGCATAACTGGCACAATGTATGCTTGCTCTTAGGTTCAGAAAACATACAAATCACAAAGAGTGATTTAACATGTGGTCGATATGGAATGTTCGGAGAAGAAGAACTAAAATATATTCTTGTTGTACACACAGGTGGTCTGGAGGTAGATGTTCTGTACGAGTCACAGAATACAAGCGAGTCTACTCCAGTCATCAACTTAGAAGATGGTGAGTAAGAAAACTATTCTGTTATATATGGCCATTTTCGTCTTTATAGACGGTCAATTAGCAAGTGTTTTACCATAACAACTTCTGAGTTTGCGCTTGTCTTTCCTGTCTTTCAGCTCATCTCTAAGTTTCTTTTCAAAAGATTCTGCACCTTTGCATAATGTTGTTTTCCACATAACTCAGTCATCAGCTAGTTTTCCATTTTTGGGACCGATAGATAAGTTCCTAATTGTGACCTTGTAGACATCCTTATATCTGAGCCTTCGTGCCTCTTCCCTTCCGAAAGTTCACAGAACAACATTTTTTGTGGTATGTAGTCATCTTACTCTTTTAAAACAAAGTAACATTTTTAATGGGATTTGTTAAGGAAATCTGTGCTGGCTGAGGTAAAACGCTGAGTTGCCTAGCGTCAACTACCCTCTCAACTTTGTAGATGGCGTCCAGAGGAGTGCAGACACAACGTCTGGTATCAATTTGGTTGCATGAGCTGACGGTAGGGCATTACATGATGCCTGCTGACCTTAGGGGCTCCACTCTAAATTTTAGGTTTAGGTTTACTCCCATAGCCGTTGCCTCTCCTGAGGCTCCCACAAGGCAGTGGGGCTATTTTCCCATAGCTAGGAGTCTGGTTCTTGGACATCATAGTTTTTTTTTTTCTTTCGTCCGCTTTCAACTCAGCGAAGTTTCATCTCTGAAACTGATTTTGCGTGAAAATCCGTTTTTCCAATTTTAATGGCAGCAGCTATGATTGTAAGAATTTACACTAGGAAGCCGTGGTGCTCAAGTCAACTCCTCAACTTGTAATGTCCTCGCCATCAGGCAGTTTTCTTTTCGACTTCAGAGCTGACTAGCTTATGTGCCTGAGTAAGACCTAGGGGACTCAACAAATGCTTGATGTGGGTTCGAACCCGAGCCTTGAGGCTCACAGCAGCAGGCGGCTACTATCAACTACTCTAGGCAGTCTGGACATCATAGTAAATCAACTCTTATCACAAGTCTAGAGGCCAGACCTCTGAGATTTTTTTCAGGTTTTCTTCCCATCGGAAAATGTAAAAAAAAACCTGACCTAGGGAGTCCATCTTCCTAGGTGAGCCATTGCCTCATTAACTTTTGACCTCACGGTCAAAGTTTTCCGCTCTAAACCGCTGGGAAGTGTGGTTGACTTGTGTGTTCTTAGGGTCATTGTCAGGCTACTAATTATTACTTTTCACCTCTCCTAAGAGAGACTAGCCAATCCCAACCCTGCTGTATGCAGAGTCAGACTCAGAACACACCTTGTGTACCAACTGTACCTCAACACCACAGAGAAAGCAATGAGAACCAATATGGCGCTATGAACTTAGCGAAGTAATTCTAACTAGTTTGCTACTTTGACATTCATTGGTTACTGAACTGACATCACAGCTCTCTGGGCAGGTCCGTAGGTGCTAAGTCTTCCTCAACAGATATCAAAGGGTATGCATACTGATGGTTTCTGTGGCTCGCTGGTTAAACACACTCCTCTCTCTGCCCTTCAAGCAACCAGCGCTACTTGTACAGCATGTAATTCCTAACTCCATAAATCGCTGGACTGATTCAACATCAACTTTAGTGTTCTCATCCAACAGTAAGTCACCAAGAGACTGAAGAACATCCTCCTTCACTATCCTAAACTCTTCAACTACCAATGCATTCGATGCTAGTCTGTTCGCTCTCTCATTACCGTGAACACCCATATTCCCAGGACAGTAGATCCATGTAAATCTCTGGAGATTGGAAACTACTATAGAAGACATCCACTCATACCGGAATCTGCCATTCTGAATTTCTGAGCATTGTCAGAAATAACAAAAACAACACACATACATTGTATATTTTCGGTTGTGTTCAGAATTCATAGATGTTGTTTATTTCTTTGTACTGCCATGTGTTGCCAAGGCATACAAGGGAAGTAAAGAATAGTAACACTGGGATCTACAAGTCATGCCGTAAGAGGCGACTAAGGTAGGGGCCTAGGGAAGCTACCCTAGTAAATAAATAGCGTTACAGAAATCTGGCCTACTGGTAGGTGCAGTACTGGCACCGTGTACAATCACTCTTAGGCTCAGATCACATACAAATCACAAAGAGTAACTTAACAAGTGGTCAATATGAAGCGTTTGAAAAAGAAAGAAGAATTTCTTTGTACATTTACACAGGCATAAGATGTTTTGTTTTTTCTTCAGACACTCAGTATCTTTCAGTCCCACCTGGTTTCCTTTCTGGCTTGACTTTTGAACAGTCATCTAACGTTAAGGACAAAGACACCAATCCACAGGAAGTGACCTCTACAAGTCCAGACTCAAATACTACACCAGGACTTATTAGCTTGGCTGATATCATGGCTGGAGTAGATGACCTAGACCTAGGAGACAGTAGTGATGAGGAAAACTCGGATGATAAGTCTAAAGAGAACGATGTAAATGTAAAAGATAAAGAGGTAAGGAGTTCAAAAAAAAATCTGAAAGATTTTTATCTTAAATTATTAATTTTACATGCAATGAATACAATATGAGAATAAACATTGACCAAACCAAAGTAATGATGTTCGCTAGAGAGGAAAACACTATTGATATCTCCATCGACAAATGCCCATTAAAATAAGTCATAGACTGTACATACCTAGGGAACATCTTTTCAGCAAACAGAAGAATAACTCTTGAAATTGAACACAGATGCAACAAAGCAAATCAAATGCTGGGACAAATGGTGCCAATTTTAAAATGCATACAGGTCACCATGAACACAAAAAGAGCATTATTCAACACAATATTTCTCCCTACATTATGCTATCAGTACCAAACCTGAACACTGACAGGAAATGACAGTAGAAAGTTAGTCACAACAGAGATGAAGTGTCTACGAAGAATGCTGGGAGTATCAAGAAGAGACCGATTGAGAACTGAATACATCAGGAAAAAAGTGGGTACAACATTAGTACTGAACTTCACCAAGAAACAACAAATTAAATGGTTCGGTCACGTAAGCAGATTACCAACAGACAGTGCACCTCAAAGAACAATGTTGCTCTGATACAATGGATACAAAGCAAAAAGCTGGCTGTGTAAAATGTGGACCTCAGAAATAACAGAGGCGATGAAAGACACTATTTATGAAGCGTACACAAGTGCTCGTTCTAGAAATCTCTTCTTATCCTGACGCTGTGGGACAAAACAGGATTGGAGAAAAGAAAGAAAAAAAGACTGTTTTGTGGTTTCTTTTATCATTAAAAAAAGATACAGTATAATTCTGAAACAAATATATAATTGTGTAATCAAGCAGTATTATTATCATCGTTATATAACAATAACTTCAGGAAATATAAGTTTTTTTGTTTGCTCTCTCTTTTCATTCACACTGAAAGAACACCAGAACTGAGCTACCGAGAAGTGAAAGCCTGGAGAAATTAATTCAGGTATGTGAAAATATTGAATAAACATTTTTTCCTATTTGGTGTGCAATCTCTGTGTTAGTCTGACTGAATGGATTAGAGCACAAGCTCTCATTTGGGAGACTCAGGCTCAATCCCCGGTAAGGCCAAGGCATTTTTTTCTGTTGGAGGCGTAAAGAAAAATCCTAGCCTGAACATTTTCACGGTGACTGTAGTTGTCATGCAGCCATTAAATTCTACAGGCTCATGTCCCCCCATGTCCAACACAGACCTAAAATTGGTATTACAGGCAGTAACTGCAGTTTTGTTTTAAATATATCTATTCTCTGTGTTTGTAAAAAGTTATTTGTCCAGTGGTTGTGTGATAGTTTGGCTGTCAGTTGTGGTCAATGTTGTAGTTACTAAGCTATCAGAGTTGTTGCCATTTGGTTGTGTAATAGTTTTTGCTTGAGGTCGATGTTGTACTTACTAAGACTATCAGAGTTGTTGCTATGCTTGCAGTTTCTACTTTGAGATAATCAGAGCTGTTGCTATAGTTTCATGTGTTGCTGTGAGGTTTTCAGAGCTATTGTGAAATTATCAGAGAGGTTGCAAATGTTTCCAATGTTTCTGTGAGGTTTTCAGATCTGTTGCTATAGTTTCAATTGTTGTCAAATTATCAGAGTTGTTGCTATAGTTTCAAGTGTAGCTGTGAAATTATCAGTTCAGTTGCTTGTTTCTAACATTTTTGTGAGGCTTTCAGAGTTTTTGCTATAGTTTCCAATGTTGCTGTCAAATTTTCATCACTGTTTCTATAGTGTTAAATGTTGCTCATGTAAAAATACAAAGAGTTGTGGAGGCAACAAACCCACAGCAAACACCCACAAGATCCCATCAGCAGACTAAACAGAAAACAGCACACAACAATGTTTTGCCTAAGAACAGGTCACTGCAGGCTCAACCATCATTGGTGCCGGCTATTATCCAGAAAAATTGTGAAAGCACAGTAGCACTGAGATATTGCTCATCTGGTGTGCGCTACAATCTCATATCATGTGCAGCTGCACTTAAACTACTACTTCACCTGGTGGGTAGCTTCCACCTTGATCCCTACCTGCTTTGTCAGACCACAGCTCTGCACTGTTTCCAGGGTCACTACAAGGAGAAGGAGTAGATACTTTGTCATTGTCAGCTCACTGACCCTGGAACTGCTTTGCCATCTTATTTCATAGCACACATGAAACCAGTTATGTAAAGAACTAATTACTTAGTTCCTTAGAAACTTAAAAAGTTAAGTCGCTCGGTATAGATACTTGAAATAAAATGTATCAGCAATGCTTTTTCTTGTTTTTTTCTTTTAGTTCCAGGTAAACTCTTCTAAAATGTGTTTGTATAATTTAATTTAATTTTTGAATACATTTATTCTCTAGTCAGAAAGCTCAACAAAGCAAGAAATATCTCCTCCAATTAAGAAAGCTCCTCCGAAAGAACAGTGGGCTGTACAGATTGATGTTAGTGCTCCTGTTGATGACTTTTATAAAAAGATTCCAAATATGGCATATAAGGTTTGTCAACAATTTTTGTATTAATTTAGTCTTGGTTATCTAAAAAAAAAAAAAAGGTAAAAGATTGACTTTATTGCCCCGGGTTCCTCATATGGCTATCCTGTCCTACCTACACTGCTCTCAAACACGGTATTATATTCAGTAACTACAGTTTTTGTGTTGTTTTTTTTACCTCCTTGCTAGCTGTTAACTATTACTAATTATTTTACTACTATTTTATTCTGTTCAGTGGCCATTTGAGCTGGACAACTTCCAGAAGCAAGCCATTCTGAAACTAGAAAGCCATGATAGTGTCTTTGTGGCTGCCCACACATCAGCTGGCAAAACTGTTATTGCTGAATATGCTATTGCACTGTCTCTCAAGCACATGACAAAGTAAGTGAAATTCACAAATATTGTTCAGATTGATAACAATGGCTTTGTTACAGAAGCTTCAATGAATTACTGATACAGAATTTGGAACAATTTCAGCTCTATGTTCCATTCAATTAGTAGCATGTCCCTTGCGAATGCGCTTTCATCACAACCCACCTGAAGAACTCTCTGTTTCTAGCAAGTTCTTCCGCTTCTTCCAGCTTCATGTTCAACATTTCTTTGATGCTATGCTGCCACCTTCGTTCTTGGTCATCTCCCCTCATACTCCAGGAACCATGGTTTCCATTACCATTTTCTCCAAACCACAGTGACATTTAACATGGCCAAAATATTTCAACTTCCGGGACAATGTGTTATTTATGAGCCAATGCTCCTTGATATGCAGGTCTCTGCAGGTAGGATGTCTCTGTTTTTCTCTCTCTATCCAGGATGTTCTAAGGACTTTGCTGTAACACCTTGTTTCAAAAGTTTTAATTTTGTTCTTTAATGTTTCTGTTGCCCGCCTGCCCAGCGTGTTCATATCGAGTTGGACGACGGGTTGCAGGAAGCGCCCTGTGGGCTGGCAGAAAAGCCACAGGTTCTCCAGATTTATGGTGTTCGTGTACCGAACCAAGGGTTACTTTGTCCATGGCACCAAGCCGAAGAGCTGAAAACTCAAGTGCTTCTGGATTAGGGAAAAAAATGTTTCTGTTATGGACCAAGATTCACATATCTTGCCACAATTAATATGCATGTTCTCAGAAGTCTTACTTTTGTTTCTTTGCTTGTGTCCTGCCGTAGTTTCTTCATAGTTTTTTTTCTATGTTTCATTAGAAGTGCTGAATTGAAAAGCTATCGTAAATGTTGATTGTAAGTTGCAGACCTATGTTATATTGGGAGCAGAAAATAATACAAGAGAGATAGATTTATTGATAGGACCATCATCATTGCAAATCTGTGAGTAACCATGTGTGCTCCCGTCTCTTTCTTACACAAGGAAGATCTCAGCGGCAGTGCATGAACTCTGTAGCACCAGCGAGGGTCCCAGACGTAATCTAGAAAATGGTCAAAATATTTTGTAAGAATTTTAAATAAAAATCTGTCTAATGAATTTTGCCATGACAAACTTCTCAGTTTTGAACTGCTACTTTTACATGCTCAACATGGACACGGGACATGTGTTTTTATTGTCCGTCTCTGATGAGACTAGGAACTCGATCTCACCAACACTGAGATCAGGGATCTCTGGAAAACTATCCAGGGGGCTCCACGAGGGAGCGAACCAAGTACCTTTGAAATAAGAGGTGAGCAGCTAATTTCTACACCACAGAGACCCCCACAGAAAGAAAGAGATGGATAGAGAAGTACACATAAGTCAGGCAGAGCAAAACTTGTAGAATCAAGACAGAGAGAAAGAAAGAGATGGATAGAGAAGTACACATAAGTCAGGCAGAGCAAAACTTGTAGAATCAAAACACGTAATTACAAAGTACTGTAGTTTTACAAATTACAAAAACAATGACAAAATACAGCAACGTTTGACCAACAAGGCCTTTATCAAGCAACGAACAAACAGGAGTGACAAATTAAAATGAAACACAAATGGACGACCAAATACAAACGTATCTAAGGAAAATCTGGAATAAAACGAATAACGAAATAAATGTAACACAAAAACACACATAAAAACTAGAAATAGAAAGGAAAAGAAACAATGAAACATCTAGTAAATATATAACTTGAATACATGCAACATATACCCATATAGATTACAAAGCAGGGAAGAGAAAGTACTAAGAAGCATAAGAATGGAATATAACATGAATACATGCAACATATACCCATATAGATTACAAAGCATGGGAAGAGAAAGTACTAAGAAGCATAAGAATGTAATACGTTGAGCCAGCGTGGTCGAAGGTACCATACAAAGAAATCAACCGATTCTTTGGGTACTAAAATGGGACCTAGTTATGCTTGTCTTTTCATGGGTTATCTTGAACACCTAGTATGGACTACATATGATGGCCCCTTCCGTCTGTCTATCACAGATACATTGATGACTATATTGGCATCACTGATATGCCTGAAGCCGATTTGTCACGCTTCATTAATTACATTAATGTTTTCAACCCTTCTATTCGTTTTACTTCTCACATCTCCACTACTTGTGTCAACTTTCTTGACATTACTATCACCTTACGCCTATCCGCTATCTCTACATCAGTATATTACAAGCCTACTGATGCACATAGTTTCTCCTCTATACTTCTTCCCATCCCCGGGCTTGTCGTGACTCTTTGCCATTCTGGCAGCTCTTACGCCTTCGTCGCCTTTGTAGAGAGGACGATGATTTTCTTGAGAGAGCTCGCGAGATGCTTGATTTCTTTCGTAGGCGCCTATACCCGGAGAGGGTGCTTGTCTCGGCTATGCATCGAGTTCAGAAAATCACTCGCCAGCAGGCCCTTACCAGTCAGCATAGGACTACTAACTCTGACAGAGTAAAACTTATCTTAACTTACCACCCCATAGTTCCCTGGTGAAAAATGTTTTATTCCGTCATCTGTCTCTCCTTAGATCAGATCCTGAGACCCATTCTGTCTTCCCCAACTATCCTTTGGTGTCTTACAGGCGGGACAGAAGTCTTAAGGATATGTTGGTACACAGTCGCCTTAAGTCCAATATCCAGACTCATTTTGGCACTGTCCAGTGTGGTCGTCGCCGTTGCAACACGTGTGCTTATGTGATACAGACGCGTACTGTATCTTTCCTTTAGGCACGTTTCTTATTGACGATGGGTTCACATGCGAGTCCGTAATCTTATCTATGCCATTATCTGTAGCGGTGTAACAAGGCTTATATCGGCGAGACAGGCAAGAGGCTCAGTGACCGATTCGCCCAACACTTACGCGACATACGCCAATGCTCTGTGACCCTGTAGCCACCCATTTCAATGACACTGGCCATTTAGGTGCTCACGATGTCCAGGTCACAGCCATCCGATCATGTTCCTCGGATGATCGAGATCGATTTGCTCTGGAGAATCGGTTGATTTCTTTGTATGGTACCTTGCGACCACGCGGCTCAACGTATTACATTCTTATGCTTCTTAGTACTTTCTCTTCCCATGCTTTGTAATCTATATGGGTATATGTTGCATGTATTCATGTTATATTCCATTCTTATGCTTCTTAGTACTTTCTCTTCCCTGCTTTGTAATCTATATGGGTATATGTTGCATGTATTCAAGTTATATATTTACTAGATGTTTCATTGTTTCTTTTCCTTTCTATTTCTAGTTTTTATGTGTGTTTTTGTGTTACATTTATTTCGTTATTCGTTTTTATTCCAGATTTTCCTTAGATACGTTTGTATTTGGTCGTCCATTTGTGTTTCATTTTAATTTGTCACTCCTGTTTGTTCGTTTGCTTGATAAAGGCCTTGTTGGTCGAAACGTTGCTGTATTTTGTCATCGTTTTTGTAATTTGTAAAACTACAGTACTTTGTAATTACGTGTTTTGCCAATCAAATAGTTTTACTGCAGTTCCATATATATATACTGAATAATTAGAATCAAGACAGAGAGAAAGAAAGAGATGGAGAGAGAAGTACACATACTTCAGGCAGAGCAAAACTTGTAGAATCAAGACAGAGAGAAAGAAAGAGATGGAGAGAGAAGTACACATACTTCAGGCAGAGCAAAACTTGTAGAATCAAGACAGAGAGAAAGAAAGAGATGGAGAGAGAGGTACACATACTTCAGGCAGAGCAAAACTTGTAGAATCAAGACAGAGAGAAAGAAAGAGATGGAGAGAGAAGTACACATACTTCAGGAAGAGCAAAACTTGTAGAATCAACACAGAGAGAAAGAAAGAGATGGAGAGAGAAGTACACATATATAAGGCAGAGCAAAAGTTGTAGAATCAAGACTATTTTCTTTTGTCCTTCTTGGTAGCACAGTGTTTGTTTGAAGATTGCATTTATAATCTGTCTTTTAGCCTCTACTGGAATTACTGTGTTTTTCAAGGTTAGTGTAAGTTGGTATGTAATGTTGTTGGCTTGCTGGATTCTAGTTTCGATCTCTCAGTCCAGTTTACTGTCAGATGCGAAGATAATTTCGAGGTATTTGAATTCTCTGACCTGCTTTAGCGTTTGGTCATTTATTTGTATGTTGATATCTTTATGTTCTCTGTTTATAGTCATGACTTCTGTCTTTTGAATGTTGATCTTCATGTTGTATTTAAGGAGCAAGAGAAAACGTGGAATGAACAATATGTGATATTTCTGTGTTTCATTTCATAGTATATAGTTTTATTTTATTAATGAAACAAAATAATTGTTGATTGTTTCCAATGTAAAGGACCATCTACACATCCCCGATCAAAGCACTGTCTAATCAGAAGTTTAGGGACTTCAAACAAACATTTGTAGATGTTGGACTTGTCACAGGTGATGTACAGTTGAATCAGACAGCTGCTTGTCTTATTATGACTACAGAAATTCTCAGGTAAGAACTGTCACATTTCTTGGTTACAAATTTGATGAGATCTTTACGCAACAGATGAGTAGAATCCCAGAGTTAATTCATCTACACGTCAACTGGATTGTAAGGTCATGTGTTGCAAACCCAAGCATCACTTTTGGCTGAAATTCAGATGTGTCTGTCCTATATACATCTAATACCAGTTAAAAATGTTGCTTTGTGGGTCCATGATCACTGCCAGTCTTTCTCTTGATGAAGAAATCAATGCTCGAATAATAGGTAGTGAGGCTGCTACATTTGGCAAACTATCAAAGCAAACGTGGGACAACACAAAACTAACATTACAGACGAAGATTCAAATTTATCGAGCCTGTGTAATTAGTTCTTTACTATATGGCTTAGAAACATGGACAGCCTACTCAAGACATGAGAGAATACTTAACACCTTTTACCTTCGATGTCTCCGCAAGATTATGAACATCAGGTGAGTCGACAAGATAGCCAACTCTGAAGTACTGCAACGTGCAAACCAGCTTTCCACCGTGGACATGCTTAGCAGTGGACAACTAAGATAGTTAGGGCATGTGAGAAGAATGGAAAATTGTCGCATACCAAAACAAATTTTGTTTTGTGAACTTTCGAAGGGGAAGAGGCACCAGGGCAGACCACTGCTCAGATATAAAGATGTCTGCAATGAGTAAGTTTTCTTCTTCTTCTTCTTCTGCTAACATTCTTCACGGCCAATTTGATCATTCTTATTGTGATGTATAATTGGTCCACTGGCAAGAACGGAGTGATCAAGTCGGGACGATTGTGCGCCCATGGTGACTAGGCCCGCCCGTCCGTTTTCTGCCAGCTTTTGATTTACTGAGGTGAACTTTCCTAGTCGATCCTTCGGATCTATGCCTTTTCGATCAACTTTGCCGTATATTTGGGCTTTGTGATCTACGCCAAGACAGTGAGTTACGCTGCTTTACCCGTTCTGACTGAGAAATATTTCTCGGCTTGTCAGCTTGTCCTCGGACGGCGTCTTACTCGTATAAAACACCGTGTAAAGTATCGGCCTTCGCCAATGTTCAGGACCGGACTTCCTGTCTGATCCGTACATTGTCGGCCTTGCTTTACCGTACATTTTGAGTTTGATCCGGGGAAGGAACATTCTCAGCCTTTTCTAGACGCGTATCGGTCCGTGGCAATTTGCAATTTACCTCAAAAGCACTGGCATGGGACCGAGTACAAACAATGTAGAGGGTCGTTTCAGTGGGCACTATAAGCGTAACTGAGGATTTTGAGCTCGCCGCCATCACCCGCCCCAGTTATTCCGGGATGTTAGTTACGACTGCAATCGAACCTTGCCCAGTTGCCCCAAGGCTGGCAGTTCCGTTAGGCATCACCAACCTCAGTTCTTCGGGGATGTTAATTTTTAATCGCACAGTACCTTGCACGGTTTTCCCAGGCCGGGTAGTTTCGTTATGCACTAAACGCAACTTGTTCTTTGCGCTCGGCAAACCTTGCCCAGTACATGTATCTGCACCAGGCTACCAGTGCGGGGTCAGCTGCAATCTTCTCTCGCACCAACACGAGGTAGACTTTCATTGTTACGGTCCTGTCTTATTTAATCTTGCCGACGGGCTGGCAATGTTTGCCCCTCCTCAGGGCTTCGAGCTTCGCCCTACGTGGGCATACTTTGGTCACTGGATGCACCTCTCATCCATGTCTGAGACGTTTCGTTGCTGTTTCTTTGCGTTCAGGGACTTGGGCAATATCTTGTTGGACATCGGTCAGGAGAATTGTGCATTTTATTTGTATGTAACTTTATCGTATTTCCGTAATTGCACTGCTACCACTACCAGTAGTTTCCTCTCCCGATCCCTGCCCCTCTTAGCCAGACCAGAACCAGAGTCTGTTTCCAGGGTCACCGCGTGGAGGTTAGGGGCAGGGTCTTGTTTAGCGCGCCCCCTCGCTAACCCTGGCTCATGTTACCACCATGACCTCATGAGCCTTTTGACCCCGAGTAAGTTTTCGATAGGTCCCAGCACATGGGAAAAATTAGCTGATAACAGAGATGTGTGGAAAGCCATATTGCGAAAAGGCGCTGAGTCTTTTGAAAAGAGACTTATGTATGAGCTGAACGACGAGAGAAAAGTGAAACAGTTGTCACAGTAAAACACTTGCCAATTGACCATCTATAAAGACGAAAAAGGCCATATATATACATACTTTAAGAACCTAACAGGGTGCAACATACTCACTTTCTCTGTACAAACAACACAAACCACAAAAAGTGATTAACTTGGTTGATAAGAATGATCACAAACAACAAGTAAGTGAGTTTTAGTATTACACTTCCTATGCAGTTGCTAGGGACAGCAAAGAAAACAAATGGTGAGGTTTTAAAACAGGCCTTGACATGAAGAAACCTTATAAAAAGAATAAGAATCAAACAATCAAGGTTCTTCGGGAGCATAATGCGAAAAGGAGGTTTAGAATTTTGGTGACAACTGGTAAAGTTCTGGGAAGGAGAGATCGTGGAAGACAGAAGGAGAAGTTGTTAGTTGGTCTGACATCATGATTCCAGATAAGAACAACATCAGAACTGACTAACTGTACCAGAGAGAGAGAGAGAGTTGTGATGAGATATGATCGCCTACGCTGGCATACATATCGATTGATTGATTGATTGATGCAGTTTCTAAACAGACTTGATTGTATATGTTAGTAAAATTTTACGTCACTAAAATATCTTGATAAATCAAGTTTCATTAATTTCTTTCAGGTCTATGTTGTACAATGGTTCAGACATTATCCGAGATTTGGAATGGGTAATCTTTGATGAAGTCCACTATATTAATGACTCTGAGAGAGGAGTTGTATGGGAAGAGGTCCTCATTATGTTACCAGACCATGTCAGTGTTATTTTGCTGAGTGCAACGGTACCAAATACAATGGAGTTTGCTGATTGGGTTGGGTAGGTTTTTTTTGTGTATAAGTTTTTAGACTTAGTCACTGCTAAGTGAAGGAGCGTCTGGCCACATAGATTAGAGCGCTGTCTCCCATTTGGGAGACCCGGGTTCAATCCTCGGTAAAGTCAAGTAGTTTTTTTATGTCATGGCATAAATAAAAATCAATCTTGAAACACCCAGCAATTCTAGTAGAGACTAAAAGACAGATTATAAATGCAATCTTTATACCAATACTGTGCTACCAGTGCCAAACATGGGCACTAACAAAAGAACAAGAAAGGAAAATTACCACATGCGAAATGAGATGCTTGAGGAAAGCAGTAAATAAAACAAGAAGAGACCATATAAGAAATGAGGAAATTAGAAGAACAGTCGGAACAACACCTGCTATTAGATTTATTGAAAACAGAGACTCAAATGGTTTGGCCACTTGGTCAGAATGAACCCGAATACACCAGTTGCAAGAGCGTACAACCTGAAAATGGAATCATCAAGAGGAAGGGCAGACCAAGAAAAAGATGGGTTGATGGAGTTACAGACATCTTAAAACTCCACAATACCACAACATATCAAGCGACCGAGCGTGCATTATCTCGAAAACCGATCATCAGTTAAACCTGCTACGCCTAGCGGCAAAAAAACAGAGAAGGACAAAAGAAAGAAAAAAGATTAAATAAAAATCATAACCTGAACAGTTTCGCGCTGATTACACTAGCCATTTCAACCATTAAATTTCTCACGCTCATGTCCCCCCTGTCCTACACAGCCCTGAAAAGCGGAAGTTGTATTAACAGGCAGTAGAGACAGTATTTTGTTACTACTAATTCATTCAGTAACATACCCCATACAGAACTATGCCTCGATAACTGTTCTTCTAAATATATTTTTATTATATGCTTGTTCATTTGAGGATTATCTTGATCGCACATCAAACATGTTGGTAATTGCTCTGATCTCCTAAACATGTTTTTTACTGTGCTTAGACTAACAACTTATGCTACCAGTGTCAAACCTGGATGCTGACACCAAATGATAGATGAAAACTAGTCATGGCAGAGATGAAGTGTCTGCACAGAATGCTGGGAGTAACAAGAAGAGACCAGGTGAGAAATAAAGACATCAGGAAAAAGTGGGTACAAAATCAGTACTGAACTTCATCAAGAAACAACAAATTAAATGGTTCGCCACATAAGCAGATTACCAACAGACAGTGCACCACAAAGAGCAATGTTGCTCTGATACAGTGGATATAAAGCAAAAGGCTAGTACGCAAGAGGTGGACCTCAGAGATAACAGAGGCGATGAAAGACACTATTTACGAAGCGCATATTAGGACCCCTAGGGCTGAACATTCAAAAGGGAAAGACAAAGATATTGAGAATTAACCAAGCAAACGACAACTCGATCTCCTGGGGAAATCCCTCTTCAAGAGGTAGAATAATACACATATTTGGACAGCAATGTAGACAAAGAGGGTGGAACAGATGGAGATGTTAAAATAAGAATACAGAAGGCAAGAGGAGCTTTCATTGCACTGGGAAACATATGGAAGTCTAAAGAAATCAAATCTAGAACAAAAATTTGGATATTTAACTCTAATGTTAAAGCAGTTCTACTGTATCAGTCAGAAACATGGAGAACAACTAAAACAATAACACATAAATTGCAAACATTCATCAACTGGTGTCTGCGCAGAATAGAGGGAATAAGATGGTATGATAGGATCACCAATGAGGAACTTATGGAGAGAACAAGACAGATTCCAGTGAACGAACAGGTTAAAAAAGACGCTGGCGCTGGATAGGACACACTTTGCGAAAACCAGAGGGAATATAACAAGAAGGGTCCTTGCCTGGAACCCGCAGGGACAGCAAAAGAAGGAGAGGCCGAGAAATACATGGAGATGAGATTTGGAGGCAGAGATCAACAATATAAAGAAGAGCTGGAGGGATCTGCAGGAGATAGCTAGAGATAGGAAGACTTGGCATGAGTTGGTTGAGGGCCTATGCCCCAATCCGGGTAAAAAGGCAAAGAGAGAGAGAGATATTAGGACCCGTTCTAGAAATCTCTTCTTGTCCTGACACTGTGAGGCAAACCAGGATTGGAGAAAAGAAAGAAAAAAAGATTCCCATTCTGTGCTGGTTGATGTATCTACTATGGTTTTTCACATGGTATTCCTGTCTTGTCACACAAATCAGTTTGCCTAGCTTGCCCAGCAGAGATACAGAATATTCTTTATTGCAATCTGCAGAGCGTATGTTTTCTCTTAGAGCATTGATGATGCCACTTTACTTTTTTCCATAGATGACCGATTCTTGATCGCAGCAGTGCTTGCCAGTGCATCGCTCTCTCATTGCCCTTCACTGCAGAATGACCTGGGACAAAGATGGGTGTTTGGATTGTCACATTGTGTATAAGTAGTTTCCACTGCTTTTGCACATAACCGGTCTTGATCATCTGTATCATGCTCATAGAGTCGCTGAGCAAGGTGCCTCAAATCTGATGCATCCATTTGCAATTCGTTGATCACATCTTGCACACATCATCTCTCATTGCTCTTCACCTCTTTCTCTATCCTGGTATATACATTTCTATTGTTTCAGTATTAGTTTGGAATACCTTCATTGCACTCCGGACATGTCCATAGGTGTTTCAATCTCCAAAGCAATATCTCCAACAGCTTCTAACCGTACCAGTTCGATATTGATTGATGAGCCTACTCATATACCTGTTGTGCTGTTCTTATTTGTCCACTTCAATTTTCAATCCAAGTTCTTGAAATCAAGCAGTTGACATGGATTGGTTTAGATAAAAGTCCTCATTGTGGCCACAGTCTATGAGGGCATTCAAAATGTCAGCTCTATCTATTGGATGGCCTCCTGATATGCTGGCCAGCCTGTTTGCTCTCTCATTGCCAACAACACCCATGTGCCCCACAACGAAGATAAATGTCATTCTGTAAATTGTTGAAGCTTGTAGTCATTCAGTTCATTGCCTGTGTACCGAACCAGCCTCTACCTTTTGGATCATACTAAATGAATTACTCTTTTTGTTTAATACCAAATCTGTATCCTTGTTCACATTTTCTTTTCTCTTTAGACTCCTACTTGTATGTTGATGCCTGTTTTTTGTGTGTATAAAGTTAATGAGCCCTTGGTACTGTATTTTACTCTTCATTGTGATCACAGACGAACAAAGAAAAAGAAGATATATGTTGTTAGCACTACCAAGAGGCCAATACCCCTGGAGCATCATCTCTACACTGGGAACAGCATCAAAACTTGTAATGAACTTTTCCTGTTGGTAGATGCTAAGGGCAACTTTTTAACAACTGGGTATGTATGATTTCTGTTATGCTGTTTTTTTTGGTGACTTTATTTATTAGTTACTGTTGCGATTATTTTTTGGTGACTTTATTTATTAGTTACTGTTGCAATATTTTTACATTGATTCTTCACCTTCTAACGTTCCATATCGACCACTTGTTAAACCACTCTTTGTGATCTGAGCCTAAGAGCGATTGTACATGGTGCCAGTTATACGCCTACAAGTATACCAGCACATCCGATTTCTGCAAAGTTTTTTATTTACTAGGGTAGCTTCCCTAGGCCCCTACCTCAGTCGCCTCTGATGACATGCCTTGTAGGTTGCAGTGTTACTATTCTTTGCTCCTCTTGCGGACCCCGACAACACACGGGCGATCGACATTGATAATATTTCTAACCATTTCCGTGTGGCCACTTAGGGGATATTATGCATAAACATTAGCCAAAATTAAGTTGTGTATGTCCTACATGCTATTGGGGTCTAATGTGTATGCAATATATGTTCTTGGTTCAAATCACACAGATCACAGAGGGGTTAATTTGGTTAATATGGACAAATGCAAACAACCTCAATAACAGTATTACTTTTAATCACATTTCAATGTTTTTCATAACCATATGTGACTTCTAGAAGTTTCCATTGTTATTCACCATCACTGAATGTAATATATGTGATGTTTCTATGTCAGGTACAGCAAGGCAATGGAGGCTAAGAAAGAAAGAGCAAGTAAGAGTTCTCAGAGTTTTGGTGCAAAAGGAACTAGACAGGGCAACCCCGCACAGGTTTGTGTAGACAATAAGCAGTTTACAAAAATTGTTATTGAACTGTTACTCACATGTGCTCTGTTGCCCTCAGCAGATTTGAAGGGTATGCATTCTGACAGTTCCTGTGTCGCCACATTCAATGAGGCCGTTCAGAATATCAGCACTATTTATTGACTGACCCCCCTAATATATTGGCTGAGCTGTTCAGCCATTCTGCTCTCTCATTGCCAACGACACCCTCATGCCTTGAAATGAAGATAAGTGTAATTCTGCAAATTGCTGATGTTTATAGTGATTCCTGCTTATATGTTTTTTACCTGTCTATAATTCAGGATAAAAACACCTGGCTCTCAGTGATAGAAATGCTGAAACGGAAAGATAAGCTACCAGTTGTTGCTTTCACTTTTTCCAAGAAGAAAATAGAAGAGAACTCAGCAAACTTACACAGTGTGGATCTAACAACATCCTCGGAAAAAAGTGAAATTCACGTCTTCTTCCACAAGTGCATATCTAAGCTGAAAGGGTCAGATAGAAATCTGCCACAAGTGAGTCTTGTTTATATTGTTGTTGTTGACTTCATTTGTTTGTTTCTGTGTTTTATGTCTACTTTCTTCTTGCAACTGTCGACCATATCACCCATTGTGTGTCGACGGTCAATGAAAAATACGGGCCTAACACCTTGTTACACAATATACCTCAAGGTATAAGAAGGGTTTCTTTACATTTCATGTGTAGATTCACTGTTTGATCCCTACTAACTTTACCAAACTACATCATTCCAGTCTGTTTCCATAGCCACCATGTGGTGGTGGAATCACTTCTTATTGTTAAGTAGATTTAATTAGGATGGCAAATACTGGTTATTGCTACACTGAGCGATGTGTAACTACCCTGTCGTCAACTCTTTCAACAGATAGGAAGATTGCTTGTAGAAGAAGAGGTAAGGTACAGGATGTGTAACTACCCTGTCGTCAACTCTTTCAACAGATAGAAAGATTGCTTGTAGAAGAAGAGGTAAGGTACAGGATGTGTAACTACCCTGTCGTCAACTCTTTCAACAGATAGGAAGATTGCTTGTAGAAGAAGAGGTAAGGTACAGGATGTGTAACTACTCTGTCGTCAACTCTTTCAACAGATAGGAATATTGCTTGTAGAAGAAGAGGTAAGGTACAGGATGTGTAACTACCCTGTCGTCAACTCTTTCAACAGATAGGAATATTGCTTGTAGAAGAAGAGGTAAGGTACAGGATGTGTAACTACCCTGTCGTCAACTCTTTCAACAGATAGGAAGATTGCTTGTAGAAGAAAAGGTAAGGTACAGGATGTGTAACTACCCTGTCGTCAACTCTTTCAACAGATAGAAAGATTGCTTGTAGAAGAAGAGGTAAGGTACAGGATGTGTAACTACCCTGTCGTCAACTCTTTCAACAGATAGGAAGATTGCTTGTAGAAGAAGAGGTAAGGTACAGGATGTGTAACTACCCTGTCGTCAACTCTTTCAACAGATAGAAAGATTGCTTGTAGAAGAAGAGGTAAGGTACAGGATGTGTAACTACCTTGTCGTCAACTCTTTCAACAGATAGAAAGATTGCTTGTAGAAGAAAGGGTAAGGTACAGGATGTGTAAGCGGTTGTCATGATCGTGGTTTCCTGACTGATGTGTAGATGCTTCCTGAAGTGGATAGACTGCCTATTTTGTAGGAGGATGACGGAGTGCAGATGGTCATCCTTCTTTGCTATCAACTGATTCCAGTGAGGAGCATCTGGCCGAATGAATTAGAGTGTGACCCCATGCGGAGACCTGTGTTTCATAATACAGCCAATTCACAATAAAGCCAAGAGTTTTTCTGTGTTGGCATAAATGAGAAATCCTAACCTGAACAGCTTTGTGGTGACTGCGCTAGCCATGCAGCCATTAAATTCCTCAGTCTCTCGTCCCACCTGTCCTACACTGCCCTAAAAGCGGTACTACAGACAGTAACGACAGTTTTTTTATTACAGTGTGGAAAAAGAGTCTGCAACATAAGAACTACTTGTCAGATATGTTATGATATTTTTATCTACTAACCTGGTGGCTAATCTTGTTAGGTGAACATCATTTAGAAAATTTAGACTTGTAATATCAATAGGTGGGCATGTGTTAGCTTAAGCGGTAGTGAGCTCGATCCCAACCCAAACGTACCTGGTTCAAACTCTGCGGCGGGCAAGTTTGGAAGTAATTGTTTCCGTGGATTTTTACGAAAGGTAAAAATAGACCTAACTGTTCAGAAAGCAATGGCAAACTACTGAACGTATAAGTGGTGTCTAGAAAATCAATGACTCGTTTACTGTGGTTGAGGGCTATCATGGAGTCTGAGTAGCGAAACACGTACAAACAAAGTACTATAGTTTTACAAAATACAGAAACAGTGACGATAAACAGCAACATTTCAACCAAAAGGCCTTTATCAAGCAAACGACACAACAGGAGTGACGAACTTCACAGAACACTTACAAATGGACGATAACAGAAACATTCAAACGTATCTAATGAAAATCTGGGAATAAACGGAAATGCACATACACAGCAAATATAACTACTAAATCTTACCTACTACGTCACAACGAATGGTTGCAGCAATATGGCGCGATTATCGAAAGGGGAAGACTGCAGTAAACTTGGTAAAATAGCGAAACACGTACAAACAAAGTACTATAGTTTTACAAAACGTTGCTGTTTATCGTCACTGTTTCTGTATTTTGTAAAACTATAATACTTTGTTTGTACGTGTTTCGCTATTTTACCAAGTTTTACTGCAGTCTTCCCTTTTTCGATAATAGTCACAGAGTATGAAAACATGTATGTGCTTTTGAATATGTCCCAAAAAATGGTCCAACGGCAAAAGATTGACTTCATTGCACTGGGTTTCCCCATATGGCTCTGTCCTTGTCGGCAGAGGTGGTATGCCATCAACCGAGAGCATTGCGCAAAGCACAAACTCAGTAGCTCTGACATCAATCCTAGGGATCTCATGAAGAAATTGCACATGTGTCTCCGTCCGGATTCGAACCAACAACCTTCAATACGACAGGCAAACAACTTAACCACTTCACTATTGAGACCCCCCATTTATAATTGTTACAGAAGTGTCCTCCGCATATCATGGGCAAAAAAGGAAACAAATAAATCTATCCAGAAAGAACTTAAAAATCAAAGAAAAACTGGCTGATGCTACATATAAGAATGAGAAAATAAGTATTTTGGACATATAAACAGACACGAAGGGCTGGAGAAGACAATCATGGAAGGAGGCATCCCGACAAAGAAGAGAAACACCACGGAGAAAATGGATTCATGATGTAACTGATGATTTGAGCATGATGGCTGCAGAGGCGGAGTCTGGCCTATGAGAGAGAAATTCTGAAGGACTGTTAGTGTGACAAAGCTCTACTCAGAACAAGCTACGTGATGATAGTGATAGCTTTTCATATTAGGCTGCTTTATCAGTTAGCCCTGTCACTTGTCAGCCATTGTGATTTAATTTTTCACAAAACACACATTGGAACATTGGTGTACGTCTCCAGCTACTTCTGTAAACCCACATGCAAGATTCTCACTGTAAGCCCTCATGTTAGATTCCCACTATAAGCCCACATTGACATGCTTGCACATTAGATAAGTTTACACATGCTCTGTCCTCTAATGCAGCAGCTATCTCAATGTTCTCAGGCTCAATGTTCACTGTACCAAAATGATGTTGGTTAGCATACCCTCTTTCTCTAACCTGCAAACATCACTGGCGTAAGTGTCCCTGTTTAACCCCTATTTCAATCAGATGATTCTACAGTCCCACCTGTATATTTCCACACCTCTTCCACTTCTTTCTTAAGCCGAGGTGTATAATGATAGCCGTCCATCGCAAGCGATGATGACAACAGCCTTAGACGTGTGCTGCTACACCTCTCTGGTGTGTGCAAAGGTGACTGTAGAGTTCAATCCTAGAACACAATCTCCTACCACAGGTTAGACATGTGGGTGTTGTGTGTTCTGTTTTTCGCTCAGCTCGTTTTCTCTGTGCCTCAACGGCACAACGATTCTCACAGCCCAGATGTAAGTTTCCTTCAGTTTGACATTGAACGAATAGCCTTATTTGTTTCACTGAAATTGTATATTTCAGGTTCTACAGCTGGAGGATTTGCTGAAGAGAGGATTAGGAGTACACCACAGTGGTGTATTACCAATATTGAAAGAAGTTGTTGAGATGCTCTTTCAGAAAGGATTAGTCAAGGTGAGATTTATATTCTGGAGCAGAACTAAAGAATTTGTGAACATATCAAATTGTTTTAAAAGGAAAGTATAGTAGTTTCCCAAATGAAATAGATACGCCTGCCATCCATGTAATGGCGATGTACGGAAGCCTACAAATCTGAGATGATCAGAGTGGATTAGATCAGGAGATAACCAAGGGGAGGCTGCGGTGATACTGAATAAATTGGCATTTTTGGTATCACATAAGCTAGCAAAGACACGTATGTATGGTATCACATAAGCAAGCAAAATTAATAATTAAATTATAAAACTAACAAAAGTCCAACGTTTTGACTGGATGTCTTTTCTCAAGAACACATACATACAACAGGAAAACTAAATGCAGATTTAGACTGCTTCATATTCTCGACATGGTAAATTGATTATGCGTCTTTGATAAAGGGACCTTGTCAATTGTTTTTAATGCTACCTTAGTCCTTAGATGCTTACTATGATAACAGAAAATATACTTGAAAAAAAATCTGTATTGAAAAAATAATTCGGGATTTAAAAAATGTATATTTTCATTTTTTTCGTGTGAAGTCTTTGTTGGCTAGATGGCATAGCAGAAACCTGTCAAAGAGCAACAATAACAATCACCCAAGCTACCAGAACAGTGCAAAACAAAAACAGAAAACTACAACACTGGGCAACAACCCGGTAGCAGTTTGATGACAAAATAAGAAGTCTTTATTGATATTCAATTTATTTTGAAAAAAATATGAGCATAATTTTTTAATCTGTAATTTGTTTGGTTTTGTTTTGTGACAGATCCTGTTTGCTACGGAAACGTTTGCTATGGGTGTGAACATGCCAGCTAGGACTGTCATTTTTGACAATATCCGCAAACATGACGGAATAAACTTCCGTAACCTTCATCCAGGAGAGTACATTCAAATGGCAGGCAGAGCAGGAAGACGAGGATTGGACACAACTGGTACTGTAATCCTTCTATGTAAAGGAGATATCCCTGAGATGTCGGAATTACACCAAATGACAACGGTAAGGTTATGGTGTTGTTGTCTTCTGTGTTGTTACTGGTCATGTGGGATCATCAAACTTGTCGCCAGAATGACGAAAAACAATATACAGCGATGTTTAGACCAATGAGTATGCTCAGGAAGATTGAAACAGGCTACGCTTGGAGACAATGGATGGAGTCGCTGAGAATATTTAGGCTGACAAAAATCAGTTTATTTTTGTAGCCAGGGCATGCAGGTTTAAGGGGAAATGAATGTGCCGATAGGCTTGCAGGTATGGCTGCTGTAAAAAAGGTGTAAACAATGGACCAGGCTAATATTATAAATTTCCTAAGGGAGAGAAGACTTGTACATGATTCAAGTAATGGTGTTGAGTCTACAACACTAACCATACTGCAAGAATTCCATATCAAATGTGGTGTAGCTAGACAAGAACACTATGCTGGTAGCTAAAGAGGAATAGTAAACCAACAAAGAACCAATGACGTCAGTCATCACATGTTGAGAGACATACTAAGGAGGAGATCGGAGCACATATGGACTAATTGGTTTGACCAATTGTTACAGGACCCCCTCATTTAGTTCGTTTGAGATTCGTATTAGTATCATTGTTAGCGTATGTTCAGTATCGACGGAGTGATGATAGCTACTCCTGATGACGACTATATATATCAAGATGGATGATGGTGTTACATTGTGTAGTATTCACATAACTCCAACACAGTTATGATTGACTTAGATGTATATTTATTTATGGTATCACATCTAGACATACGAAACACGTCTGGTCTTGTCCAATGATTTTGTCATCTTTTTTGTTTCCTTGTTTACTCTCCGCAACCGTAACTAAATCGTCACTATTTTACTACACAAAAGCGTCATGTCTCGTAGTTATGTGTTGCACTTCTGCATAGAGAGTACAACACATAGTCTCAACTATTAAATAATCTAATTATACTACTCTAACTATCTGGCTAACTGTCCATTCCTCCGCTGCCACCTGGGGACTATGACACCCCCTGGAGACTCGCCGTCGCCCGACGGCAAATCCCAAAAAATCGCACAGGTAGTGTCCAATAAGGTTATTAGAGTGGTGAGAGCTGAAAGGGAACTAGTCACCTCACGTGATAAACGTGGCTCCACAACAACTAACTATAACAGCCAACCATGGTCAAAAGAAAAGAAAATCCTGACGGGATCTCAGGAAGACCCAGTTGAACGAGCTAAATGGGAACTAGTCACCACACGCTCGTTGAACGTGACTCGTCAACTGGTCATAGGTGACCATGGTTAACAACAACAGTAAACCCTCTGTGCTCTTGTGCTGAAACCATGTAATATAGAAATTAATCAGCATTTCATTAATTAATTGGAAAATATGCCATATGATTCGACGGCGACCCAACAGCATAACACTTGGCCAATGTGAGGTGGCTGTACTGGGACATCCAATCCTCACATGAGGTAGTATGGGTATGATGGCAGCTTGCATCAGTATGTCACTATCACTATGTCTTTCTTGAATGTCAGAGTCTTGTCCTGGAATCTCAAACAAAAAATAAATTAGCACAAACATATAACAATGAACAATTTTTATAATTATACTGTATAACAATTAACAGTATGACCTCTTTGAGGCAACATTGACCAACCCCCCATCCCAGGGAAGGAGCTACTCAAAAAAAAATTCCATCATCTTCGACATCTAGTATAGACGGCAAAGAAATACTTTATAATTTTCATCCCAAATTTCAATATCCAAAATACCCACATTAAAGTGTGTATCCAAATGCAAGTGTTATTAATATTAAACCACACTCTAATAAAATCATTAATCTCATTCATTTCCCAAACATCACAAAATTCAGCCTCAATGAGGTATTAAAAATAAAAAACCACAATATCAAGTATTAATCCACTTGGATAACCGATATACATGACCCAAACAAGGTACATTATACACCCCAACGGAAATAACCTTCTAAATTTGTCCTTATTTGTAATAACTGGACCCATAATAAAATCTTCAGAAGCTATAACCAAAAGAATAGTCATTTCCTTATTCCGTATATATTACTATTACCTATGGACCACTTGAAACTAACTGAGGAAATGTTCGCATCTCTTAATGTGGCGGCCAGAAATTATCAATCTAGATTGGTCATTGTCACCCATCGGACTAATAACATAATAACCTGAATTTTTATCAGGCGTCTGAACCACTTTGTACAGTTGTGCAGAATATAGGTTTCCCAATTTGTCAGTGTCCTTACTTTGTCCTATTCTCCTACGAACCAAGGTATTAATTTGAAAAATATCAATTTTTCTTTGGTTGTCATCAATTTGTTTGTGTAAGCGGGCTATTCTGTCACTGGCATCTTGACGAGCCACCGCTAATTCCTTTTATGGTGCCTATGGCATCATTGCGTGTCCTCGGGTTAAATAATTCATCTATGATAAAATTTATTGTAACTTAGGTGCCTACCATAAAGTAAATAATATGGAGACCACCCTGTTGAAGTGTGGGGAGTAATATTATATCCCAACACTACATGTGATACATGAAGAGACCATTCTAACTTTCTAGAATCTTCTAACGAACGAAGCATAGCCAATAACGTTCTATTAAAACGCTCACAAATTCCATTTCCTCTTGGATTGTACGCTGAGGTCCTGGATTTCTTAATTCCATATTTACGGCAGAGATCTATTACAACGGCGGACTCAAATGACTTGGCCTGATCCGAGTGTAACTTGGTTGGAATTCCAAAATCAGGTATCCATCTGGACTGGATTGCCTCTGCCACCATATTTGCAGTCTGATCTTTGGTAGGAATGGCCACCACATATTTAGTAAAAACGTCGGTCAACACCAAAACATGTTTAAATCCATCAGAATCTCTAGGAAACTCTATGAAGTCCATGGCCACCATTTCCATGGGATAGGTAGCTATTATATGACCATAAACCGCCGTGATTTTCCTTGGGGGTTTAGTCATATTACAAATGGCACATGACCCCACTAAATCACCCACATCTCGTGCCATGCCATTCCAAAAAAAACGGGACCTTATTAATCACAATGTCTTATCTCGTCCTTGATGTCCGATCTCATGAATAGTTGTTAACACCAGCTGGCGGAGACTATGAGGTAATATAATTTTTAATTCGCCACTGTCACTTTCACCACTCTTTTTGATACAAAATACCCCCTTTTTAACGCAAAGATCATCACGAGATAACCACAACCGTTGTGACTCCTTGGACCATTTGGTGGTATCAGCCGGGGTATCAGTCTCCAATGCTTCTATTACTACTTGTAACGTGGAATCCTGCAATTGTAACAATCTTACATCTGCTAAACTATAAGAGCGGAACTGCTCGTTGGCAATGACACTTGTCGCCTGCAAAGTCAGATCATGACCATAAGGGGGCGGTGTAAAATATATTTGATTTATACCTATATCATCATCCTCAGACAAGGCATCATAATGCGTCTCATCCTGCGTCTCAGGCAGGGGATACCGTGATAAAAAATCGGCATTTTTGTTTAATGTACCTTTACGATGTTTGATTTCGTAATCAAATACAGCCAACTGAGATAGCCACCTTTGTTCAATGGCCCCTAGATGCGCCCTATTTGAAAAAGTCAAACCCTTATTATCAGTAAAAACAGTAACTTTGTTACCTAATAGATAGGAACGAAACTTTTCAGTTATAGCCCATTTCAAACCCAACAATTCTAGTTTAAAACTACTCTTTATGTTTTCTCTTCTGCGGAGAGTCCGACTGGCATAAGCTATTACTTTACAATGACAATCGTTACGCCCCAAGATTGATTGAAGAAATGATTGATACGTAGGGCAGGCAATGACAATCGATTACGCCCAAGATTGATTGAAGAAATGATTGATACGTAGGCAGCATTGTGTCCCTAGGTCGATTGAAAAAGTGACCCATTTATCTTGACATGCAGTAGAAAATCATGGTGTATATAGTTAAAAATACTACACGCAGGCAACTATATTCTGGTCCTCCACGAATGTGTATAATGGTCAGCAACGTGGGCAGATATTATTTGTTTTATCTTGACACCATTGTTACAGGACCCCCTCCATTTGTTCGTTTGAGATTCGTATTAGTATCATTGTTAGCGTATGTTCAGTATCG
The DNA here is from genome assembly GCA_020796225.1 of Arion vulgaris. Classification (NCBI taxonomy): domain Eukaryota; kingdom Metazoa; phylum Mollusca; class Gastropoda; order Stylommatophora; family Arionidae; genus Arion; species Arion vulgaris. Next base: position 3,107,809 of record CM036770.1, read on the forward strand.
ACGGAGTGATGATAGCTACTCCTGATGACGACTTTATATATCAAGATGGATGATGGTGTTACATTGTGTAGTATTCACATAACTCCAACACAGTTATGATTGACTTAGATGTATATTTATTTATGGTATCACATCTAGACATACGAAACACGTCTGGTCTTGTCCAATGATTTTGTCATCTTTTTTTGTTTCCTTGTTTACTCTCCGCAACCGTAACTAAATCATCACTATTTTACTACACAAAAGCGTCATGTCTCGTAGTTATGTGTTGCACTTCTGCATAGAGAGTACAACACAGTCTCAACTATTAAACAATCTAATTATACTACTCTAACCATCTGGCTAACTGTCCATTCCTCCGCTGCCACCTGGGGAACTATGACACAATGACGTCAGTCGTCACATGTTGAGAGACATAATGAGGAGGAGATCGGAGCACATATGGACTAATTGGTTCGACCAATGACGTCAGTCGTCACATGTTGAGAGACATACTAAGGAGAAGATCGGAGCACATATGGACTAATTGGTTCGATGTGCAGTGATGATGAGATCCGACAAATAAACTAAAACTAAAATTTAGACCAAAAGTTCTTTATCAATCAAAGGATACAAAAGAACTTGAAAAATTGTTTTTCATTTTAGGGCCATTAAGGGATTTATTTTCTGACTGTATATGTTATGTCTACGTATAGAAATCTGAATTTCTTCTCTTCTTTTGAAACCTTTGCTTTTCTTTGTTAACGGCATTTTGGTAGAAATTTCACTTTATCTTTCTTTTTGTACTTTGTAAAACAATATTACTTTGTTTTTAACGTGTTTCATTTCAATCCAGTTAACCACTCTTTGGGATCTGTGGGGTTTGCGCTGAGAGCTTGAGTACGTTGTGTCTGATTCATAAGCACATAGACAGACGCATCCAAATAATTGCAGCTTAATAGTCAGTACTAAGTACAGGAGGAGCGTCCGACCAAATAGATTAGAGCGTGGCTCCCATGCTGGAGACCTGTGTTTAATTCACGGTACAGCCAAGGATTGTTTTCTGTTGTGGGCATAAATGACAAATCCTAACCTGAATAGCTTCGCAGTGACTGCACTAGCCATACTGCCATTAAATTCCTCAGACTCTCGTTCCACCTGTCCTACACTGCCCTAAAAAGCGGTACTACAGGCAGTAACAACTAAGTACAATTTTTTTACTACTTTGTAAACTATTGTACTTTATTTTTACCTGTCGTCAGAATATATATATGTCTTTGTTTTTACCTGTCGTCAGAATATATATATATATGTCTTTGTTCTGTTAGATTTAAAACTGTCAATCATTAATCTTTTTATTTTCAGGGAAAACCGATGCGTCTGGAGTCACAGTTCCGTTTAACTTACACCATGATCTTGAACCTCATGAGAGTAGAGCAGCTGCGGGCTCAGGACATGATTAAAAGAAGTTTCTCTGAGTTTCACAACCAGAAAGACATGGTGGTACACAGAGAATCCTTTGATCAGCTGAAGAAAAAGATAGCTGGTATTCAGAACATTGAATGTTACTTGTGTTCACTAGATCTGGAAAAATACTATGAGCAGTGCAGAGAGTACTTTCAGCTACAGAAACATGTTCAGGTACTGCATGTAGAGAATTAAGATTCTCTTTTATTACTATTTACTTATATGTTTCTTGATATTTTGTTTGCTGATGACTATGTGGAATAAAGGTAATGAAATGAAAATCGTGACAAATCCTTTACAAGAGGTCACCATCAACCACAGTAAATGAGTTGTTGATTTTTCTAGTTATCACTTATACGTTCAGTAGTTACCATTTCTTTATGAACTGTGAGGTCTATTTTTACCGTTTGTAAAAATCCACGGAACAAATTTACTTCCAAACTGCCGGCAGTAGAGTTTGAACCAGGTACTCTTGGGTTGTGATCGAGCTCATTTCATTGGTCCTTCTCTGCTATTTGCCATTAGGCATCACAGGTTTAACTGATGATTAGTTTCTGAGATAGTAAATACTTGGTCGCTTGATATGCTGTGATATTGTGGCTTTTAAAACCATTCGCCTTGTGTTCCAATGGTCGTTGGTTCAAATCTGGGAAGTGCCACTCTGTTCACAAGTGCATTTGTTTCTAGAGATCCTTAGGATTTTTGCAGGAGCTACGTAGTTTGTGTTTTATGAAATATTCTAGCCGGGTGGCTTTCCATTTCTGTGGAGAGGGACCGAACGATATGGGATAAAATCCGGCGCAATGAAGTCAATACTTTGGCTTTAGATAGACTCTTTTTGGATGTCAGTCAGAAATATGAAAAATATTTAGATGAGCTGAGAGTTTATCCTCAACCCAACTTCCAGCTAAGTCAAAGATTTTACATACCTAGGGATCAATAACTAACAAAATCCAACATAGATGCAATAATGCAAGTCAAATCATAGGAAAAATGGCACAAATTCTGAAATGCAAACATTTAACTATGAACACTAAAAGAGCATTGTTTAACACAATCTTTCTCCCAATATTATGTTTCAGTGCCAAACCTGGAGGCTGACATTGAACGATAGAAGAAAACTAGTCACGACAGAGATGAAGTGTCTATACAGAATGTTAGGAATATCAAGAAGAGACCGTTTTAGAAATGAAGACATCAGGAAAAAAGTTGGTACAACATCAGTACTGAACTTTATCAAGAAATAACAAATTAAATTGTTTGGCGACATAAGCAGATTACCAACAGACAGTGCGCCTCAAAGAGCAATGTTACTCCAATACAGTGGATACAAAGCTAAAGCCATCCATGTAAAAGTGGACCTGAGAAATGACAGAGGCAGTGAAAAAAACATTATTTATGAAGCCCACACAAAAGCCAATTCTAAAATCTTTTCTTATCCTGACGATGTGAGACAAAACAGAATTAAAGAAAAGAAGAAAAAAAAGAACTTCCAGAATTTGAAACATACTGCTGCTACTACTGCTGCTACTACGCTACCTGCTGCTGCTGCTCTACTACTACTGCTCGCTGCTCACTACCTACTGCTGCTGCTACTACTCTACTACTACTACTACCTCTGCTACTACTGCTGCGCTACTACTGCTACTACTACCGCTGCCACTACTACTGCTGCTACGCTAACCGCACTACGCTATGCACTGCGCTGCCTACTCACTGCTGCTACACTACTGCTGCTACGCGCTGCCTACTACCCGCTACTGCCTACTACTGCACTACTGCTACACTACTGCTGCACTACTCTACTGCTACGTACTACTCACTGCTGCTAACTGCTCACTCTACTGCACTACTACGCTACTACTCTGCTACTACTACTGCTGCACTACTGCTACTACTATCCTGCTGCTACTATGCTACTACTGCTACTACTACTGCTGCTACTACTGCTGCTACTGCTACTACAACTGTTGATATTGCTAACCACTACTAGTACCATCATTTATTTTCAGTCTAAAATATTCACACATCCTGTCACAATCGTCTCTCTCCTGGACGTGTTGTGATGATCAGACGTCCACTTGGTCAAGCTGTGTTGGGTGTTATTCTCTTGTCCAGCATTGGAACCAACAATGCCAGAAAATATAAAACACTGATCATCACAGAAAAAGGAGCAGAAAATATTAAGAAATCACAGACAGGTTGGTTGAATGGTTATTGGTTACTGATGTCACAGCACTTCAGTCAGACCCATAGGTGCTCAGTCTCCCCAACAGATGTCTGAAGGGTATGCAAACAGATAGTTCCTGTGGCTCACTGGTTAAACACACTCCTCTTTTCGCCCTCAAGCATCCAGCGCTACTTGTACAGCATGTAATACCTAACTCCCTAAATTGCTGGATTGATTCAGTCAATTTTAGTGCCTACATTCACCAAGAGACTGAAGAATATCCCTCCTGAATATCCATCCTGAATATCCATCCTGAATATTCCCCAACAATCGATGCTAGCATCTCTGCTCTCTGTATGGGAACATTACTCCCATACAGAGAGCAATGTTCCTATACAGAGAGTTTCTCTTATCTGACATTATATCTATCTATTCTCTAATCCTGTTTTGCCTTTCAGCGTCAGGTCGAAAAATGAGACACCTGGAGCGAACCTCTCTATGCGCCTTGTCTTTCTTTCTTTTCTCCAATCCTGATTTGCCTCAAAGTTTCAGGGTAAGAAGAGATTTCTAGAACAGGCTTTTATGTGTGCGCTTCATAAACCATGTCTTTCGTCGCCTCTGTTATCTCTGAAGTCCGCCTTTTGCATGGCTGGCCTTTTGCTTTGTATCCATTGTATCAGAGTAACATTGCTATTTGTGGTGCACTGCCTATTGGTAATCTGCTTTTACTGCTTATATAGCCGAACCATTTAATTTGTTGTTTCTTGATGAAGTTCAGTACTGATGTTGTACCCACTTTTTCCTGATGTCTTCATTTCTAAACTGGTCTCTGGTTACTCCCAGCATTCTGCGTAGACATTATCTGACATTAATAATAATAATAATTCCTCTCGTACCATTAATCGTTACATAGGACCTGCAAGTAATTTCTCCATACCACTCTATCCTGGGCAACTCGCTCAATCTCCTCCATGGAACTGAGACCAATATTTCTAGCCTCTCTCAGCAAAGTTCGCTTCAGGGTCTCCTTAGGTCGACCTCTCTTTCTTGAACCCTTTGCATCCCACTTCAATGCCTGCTTTGATATTCGTTGATCATTTCTCCTCAAGGTGTGCCCAACATATCTCCATCTTCTCTTTCTTATAACAGTTGTCACTAGTGGTTGACCAGACATTTCATCACTTCTCTGAATTCGTCTCCATTTTATATTCATTATTTTTCATAGACATCTATTTTCAAATGCATTCAACTTGCTTTCTATATCTTTAGTCATTTTCCAACTCTGCTGGCATATGTTAGGATTGATACAACATTTGAATTGAAAATTAGTAATTTAGTTTTAATACTATATAACTTGCACTTCCATATTTTATTTACATATTTTGTTTATCTGACATTACCCACATCGATAATTGATTGATTAATAGGGCCATCATCATTACACATCAGTGAGTAAATATGTGTGCTCCGATATCTTTTTACAAGAAAATCTCATCGGAAGTGCACAACTCTGTAGCACCGGCGATGGTCCACGATGTAATTAGAAGATGGGGAATATATTTTGTAAGACTTTATTTTTAATCTTTCTAATGAATTTTGCCCAGGCAGCAGCATTCCAGCCTGCTCTTCTCGATTTTGAACTACCAGTATTCTTTTAAATGCTCAACTTGAACACGGGACCTACATTTTACCGTCCATATCCGATAAAACTAGGAACTCGATCTCACCTACACTGAGATCAGCGATCTCTGGAAAAATATCCAAATGGCTTCACGAGGGAGTGAACCAAGTGCCTTTGAAATGAAAGGTGAGCACCTAACCTTTATACTACAGACACCACCAAAGCTATATGGTACGATACAGTTTGAAGTTGTGGACATGTGGCACAGTTAAAAAGCTTAGGATGTATGATACAGAGCAAGTTTAAGATGTGCTGTACAGTTTTAAGTTGTTGAAATGTACAAACCGTAGTGTTTAATAATGTTTCAGAAGTGGAGCCGATTCTGACATGCACAATGTTTCTTCCTGAGGGACCTTGCTGGCAAGTTGTCCTTGACCTTGTTAGTGATGACATTGTAAGGATCACTACCAAGGTCATCAAGGTTGATGCTGATGGAATCTTACAAGATTGTGCAAAAAGAGAAATACCGAGGTTCAGGTATTGAAACAAATATATTTGTGGAGAATGATATATTAATAACTTTGATTAGTCAAGATGGAATATAGGATAATGTACCCCTAAAGGAATGATTTTTGATTTTAAAAAAAAAACCTTTAGGTGTGCATAAACAAACACAAAGCTGAGAATCTTTCAATCAAATGTGAAGTCAGTGCTGTTCTATGCCTTGGAAACATGGAGGACAACAAAAGCGGCAAAAAACTATAGGCCATCATAAATAGATGTTTATGTAGAATAGAGGGACTGAGATGGTATGATAAGATTATGAACGAGGAACTAAGAGAAAGAACTAAGCAGATACCAGTGGAGAAAAAGCTACGGAAGAGACGCTGGTGATGAATAAGACACAGTGAAAAGACAGTGTGGAAGCATTCTAAGACAGGCACTGTTATGGAACCCGCAGGGAAATAGGAGTAGGGAAGGCCTACACACACCTGGAGAAAAGAGAGGGAGACTGGTATTAAAAGGATAGGTAAAACATGGAAAGAATTGGAAGGGATGGCAAGAGAGAGGAAGAGCTGAAAGAAGTTTGTTGAAGACCTGTGCTCCGTCTGGAGTTGAAATTTGTTCACTATTGGTGCTATTAAAGCCATGATGCTCTCTCACACCACAGCCCATAATGTCAGCTCTCTCTCTCTCTCTCTCTCTCTCTCACTCACACTATCTTCAAATAGTTTGTCCTGATCAGAACTTTGCCACGTAACAGTCCTTTGAAATTTCTCTCTCTCCTAGACCATATGTCCCTCCTCTACAGCCTTCATGCTCAAATCATCAGTTACATCCTGAATCCATCTTCTCTGTGGTCTTATTCCTCGCCTGGATGTTGCCGGGGCTCGCAACAGGAGCGAAGAATAATAACACTATGACCTACAAGGCATGTCGTAAGAGGCAACAGGTAAAAACCTAGGGAATCTATCCTTGTAGCAGAAATCGAATGTGCTGGCCTACTTGTAGGTACATGACTGGCAGAATGTGCAATTACTCTTAGGCTCAGATCACATACAAATCACAGAGTGGTTTAACAAGTGATCGATGTGGAGCGTTCAGAGAAGAAGTGGATTATACCGTAATGTTTTGTGTTACTCTCAACAGTGATGACCCACCTGATCGTTGTGTGACCACTGCAGCACAGGAACTACTGCGTCTGAGTGAATCTAATCCATCAGGCTTGCCAGGACTTCATCCAGTCAATGATCTCAAACTGAGGGATATTGAGCTGGTGGAAGAATGCCGATCCTTGCAGTTTCTAGAGGAAGGTTTTGTCGACTTGAACTGCACCCGATGTCCTATGTTTCAGGAACATGTATGTTATTTGTTTTGTTTGGGAGAAATAATTTGTCAGAATGTCATCTATATTAATCCTGTCTAGTAGTAGTTTTGATCATCATTTTCTGTGCAGAACCATGTCTTACATTTTATTGCTTTCATCTTCAATGATTCAGTAGCACTTGGTTGCGTGCCCTTTGACTCATTGTCATGTAGTGTTTATATTGTACTCTTTCGATACAGAAGCACTTGAGTTTTCAGCTCTTCGGCTCGGTGCCATGAACATTGTAACCCTTTGGTTCGGTGCCACGAACACCGTAAATCTGGAGAACCTGCAGCTTTTCTGCCAGCCCGCAGAATTAAACCGCACTCACAGGGAGCTTGTCACCCATCGTCCAACGCGCTACGAACATGCTGTGCAGGCGGGTTTTTTCTGTTGTACAAAGCATGAAAGTCTGGTCAGTAGTCAATATATATCAGATTTCGACTGCTTTGCACTAGTGGAAGATGAAATTCTCACCGCAGCTTAATAAATAATAATGGGTATAAAGCTGAAGGATTGACTTCATTGCACCAGGTTTTACCCTGTATGGCTACTGATAAAATTTTACAAACATAAAACCTCACAATATAGTCTCACATTTACTGAGTTATATTGTAACGTGGTGTCAATTCTGCCTGATCATATAGGAGGCCGTCACGCTGACTAATGCCCGTTTTGTCTACTTTGGATACTTTAAAATTTTGAAAGCATCAGATGGTAGATGTAGTTCAGGCAAAGATAGTATTTCAGAAATTGAGAGACATATGCAAAAATATGTAAAAATAAGTGACTGGTCTTCTTCTTCTTTTGTCGTCACACTGCTACCGGGTTGTTGCCCAGTGTCGTGGTTTTCTGTTTTTGTCTTGCGCTGTTCTGGTGGCTTGTGTGATTGTTATCTTTGCTCTTTCACAGGATGCTGCTACGCCATCTAACCATCTTTTCCGTGGTCTTCCTCTTGCCTTCTTTCCCGATGTTCTGTTGTAGAAGACTCTGTATACTGTGGAGTTTGGATGCATTCTTATTAAGTGGCCAAACCACTTCATTCTTTGTTTATTTATATAATTCAAGCACGGTTTTGTGCCAACTTTCTTTCTTATGCTGATGTTGGTGATTCTGTCTTTTCTTGTGTTGTTGGTAACTTTTCTCAGGCAACGCATTTCACATGTAGTTATTTTTGTGACTGCGCTTTGCTCAATGTCCATGTTTGGCTCTGGTAACACAAAGTAGGTATAAAAATGCTGTTGATCATTTGTTTCTTAGCTGCCTGTGAAATTTTGGGTGCCTTAACAATGGGGCTAGCTGGTAGGTTACAGCATTTGCTTTTGTACTCTAGCCTCTATCTCTCTATCTAGTTTTCCGTCTTCTGTGAATATGCTTCCTAAGTATTTTAATTCTTTCACTTGGTTTATTTTAGTGCCATTGACATGGATGTCTAGATTATTATGTTTTCTTCCCATATTCATTATTTCTGTTTTAGTGTTGTTGATTTTCATGTCATGTTTCACACAATTATTGTTCAAAGTGTCAATATGATGTTGTAGATCTTGTTCATTTTGATGTATCAGGCACTGATCATCTGCAAAAGCAGTTCATTTATTTCATCATTATCTGAATTTGACTCTTGAGTTATTTTATCCATATATGTAATAAAGAGTAGTGGTGAGAGGACACAACCTTGTCTAACACCTGATGTAATGGAGAACCAGTCGGTCATTCCTTCTGTAGTTCTTACTGTACTCTGGCTATCTTGATATAAGGCCATGATGTTACCTAATAGTTGTCCTTGGACGCCATATTCTTCAAGGATCTTCCATAGTTTGCAGCCATTTTTGCCCGCAGACAACTGAAATAAAGGCTCATAAATTGATTTTGCAGAGCCCAATGAGAGATCGGGAGAAGTACGTGATGACCAGGTCAAAAGTAGAAAATGGCACTGGGTCTGGCATACTCTGTGGAAGATACTGTCGAGTGTCGCTAGACAAGTACTTGGGTGGAACCTACAAGGGACTATTCGCAGCACTTTGCTGCAACTATTCGTCATATATTCATTTAGTTTAGACTTAGTAGTTATATTTGTAGTGTATTTATGTGTATATGTTAAATTTATATGATTTGCATTTTAGGGCTGTTAGTGATTTATTGCCTGACTGTATATGTTACGTTTGGCGTATCTCTCTCTCTCTGCTTTTACCCCAGATTGGGCATAGGCCCTCAACCAACTCATGCCAAGTCTTCCTATCTCTAGCTATCTCCTGCAGCTCCCTCCAGCTCTTCTTTATATTGTTGATCTCCGGTTTGACATATAGAAAGTCTCAATCTTTTTGCTTCTTTAGTATCCATTGGTTGGTAAAAACCTTTTGGCCGAAATGTCACTTTATCTTGTTTTTGTAAAACGATATTACTTTCTTTTAACATGTTTCGCCTCAACCAAGTAAACCATTCTTTGGGATCTGTGTGGTTTGTGCTCAGAGATCAAGTATGTTGTACACTGTTCAAATGGCACCTATGGCATGTAGGACAGGCACATCCAAATAAATTTAGCTTAATAATCAGTACTAAGGACAGATTTTTTGTGCAGATCAATGTTTGTATAAACTAGATGGATCAGCACATGGTAATGACCTCAGTTGTTCAATTCACATTGTCATCACAGAAATGAAGTGTCGGCGCAGACTGTTGGGAGTATCAAGAAGAGGCCGGTTTAGAAATGAAGACATCAGGAAAAAGTGAGTACAACATCAGTACTGAACTTCACCAAGACAGAACAAAACTAAATGGTTTGGCCAAATAAGCAAATTGCCAACAGACAGTGATCCCCAAACGTCAGTGCTACTCAGATATAGTGGATACAAGGCAAAAAGTTGTCCAATGCAGAATGTGCACCACAGGAATAACATAGGCAGTTAAGACACCATGTGTGAAGTGCACACAAGAGTCTGTTCTAGTACTCTCTTCTTGTCCTGACGCTGTGAGGCAAACCAGATTTGAGAAAGAAAGAATACACCATCACAGATTCTTCTTCATCGTCTGCTGCCTATTTTTTTTAGACTTCGGTATTAAATGTGTTGATTTTTTAAAAACAAAAATGACTTAAGTTTTTTGTCATTTAGTTTTCAGAGCATCACAGGAATATGAAACTGAAAGATGAGTTCAAGAGGTTGCAGTATTTATTATCGGATGAAAGCTTAGCACTTTTACCAGAATATATGCAACGAGTTGAGGTAAGATTAGATAATGTGCATCCTTGGTTTGTTTTTTCACAAATTTTGTTATTTTTTGGGGGGTTAGTAATGGGTGTTGTCTGTTTCTATATTCTGTTCATGACCTATTTGACACATAAGGCTTCCACAAGAGATGTCCTCTTTTGTCATTCTGCTGTCTACAAGCCCAATCATTTCCCATATCATGTCACACTCTTTTAGTTCTCCTTCCACCATTGTTTTCTATATTTCCTTTGGGCATCTATGTCTTTTTCCCCCATTTCTTATCCATTAGAGATCTGTCCTAGCCAATGTCCTTATTGGTATACAGCATGCATGCCCAACATCTTCATTTTTATTCTTAAAAAGGATCTGAAGCCAAAGGATTGACTTCATTGCACCAGGTTTTTAACCCATATAGCTTGGTCTCTCTCCAGAGAAGTGGCATACCTTTTGGTGTTGATCTGGGTGTAGTCATGAGAAGGACTTTGTGAGGATCTAGTGCAGCGTTCCCAAAGTGGCGTACTGCCCAAGTGGGCGCTGAAGCGTTCTAGGGGGCATAGTGGGTTCAGAAGAATTTCGAGGGTGTTCATGCGATTAGGGGTCGGTTACTCCTTAAAGAAGAAATTAATCATATATATTTTTAAATACATTATTTTTGTGATTTTGCGATTGAATATTCATTAAAAATTTTAATTCTGCATTTTAATTCATCTTATGCCATCTTACACGATGCATTTTGTTCAGAAATTGTCTATTTCTTGCACATAATCATTTGAAAATTGACCATGTATTACAGAAATATATATCAATTTTCTATGTCAAAGAGAAAGTAGAGCATGTATATATGTGGGAAGGGGGGCGTTGGCAAGCTGTTATAATGTGGAGGGGGCGTTACAAAGTTTATGTTGTGCAAAGTGGACGGTGAGCCGAAAAAGTTTGGGAATCTATGATCTAGTGTATATGATTCTAGGTTCACCCTTTTGTTGGATTTGTCTGAAGTTGGATTTTTATGTTGGTTGACTGGCATTCTGCTGTTAATCATGTCAAAGGAAAGACCATGCTCTCTGTCTGGCATCTTTTGGAGGTCCCTGTGTCAGTCATGACGCAGCAATCTTTATTGTATTAAACACAAACCTGAAAAGTGAGAAGAATGCAAATCTTTCACCACTTATTGAAAGAGTTTAACTGATTGGCTCCTATAAGCCGCTGAGAGCACCACTATTTTTTTGTTTTAAAAGAATCTAAAAAAATGTCATTGACCTGCAAAATGGTTTATTACTCGTAAAATCTGTTAATAATTAAGAAAACTGCAGCTGAATTTGTACATACACCTGTAATAGGAAAATACAACCTAAATTTAATTCAACCATTTTTTCAATTCAGTAGCTAATCAGTTGTGAAACACGTAAAAACAAAATACTGTAGTTTTACAAAATACAATAAACATACACAGCAACGTTTTGACCAAAAGGCCTTTATCAAAGGCTTTTTTAAATATTTATTTTGATAAATAAATATAAAGGCCTTTTGGTCGAAACATTGCTGTGTATCATTATTGTTTTTGTAAAACTACAGTACTTTGTTTTTACGTGTTTCCCATTGCTACATATTTTTACTGCAATCTTCCCACATATCGATAATAGCTAATAATTTATGCACTTATCTGATGTCTGACCAGATTTTAACCAGATATGTTAACCAACTGAGAGTATTTTATTGTCTTATTTTATATCAAGGTATTGAAGCTCCTGGGTTATATTGATGCAAACGGCACAGTCCAGTTAAAGGGCAAAGTGGCTTGTGGGATGGGCAATCATGAGCTTATGATTACAGAGCTGGTGTTTGGTGGTGTCTTCATGGAACTTCATCCTACAGATATTGTGGCTCTCTTGTCATGTTTTGTGTTTGAGATGAAGAGATGTGCTGAACCAAAGTTGACGGACACATTGTTGAAGGTTAGTCTTCTTTGTATACTCTCGAGACATTTACAAATGTTAAATGAATGTTTCAGATAAATCCTGGGTTCTCTGTAGTGTAGAGAGGTGTTGTTTTTCTTCCAGTCATCCTAAGAAGCATCTGAATTGAGACTTGTGAAGCTCTTCGTGACTGATCTGTGTCACGTGGACCATTCGTAACCTCCTTCAGGCCTCTGGTGCCTCATGCGTTTAACAAAAATGTAAATCTGGAGAACCTTTTAATCTACACTGCTTGCTCTGTACCTAGATTCTGCACGGAGCTTAGAACCGACGCCTTGACAGAGGACTAAACAATGCCACGTAGGTCACCAGCATGGCATTCCAGCTAGCAGGTCGCAACACGCTGAGACGACTCGTGTGGCGTCAGTGTTTGAAGGATAATGTAGGTCCCGTGTCCCTCATCAGAGGTACTAGTTCAACTCCTTATTCACTCCCTCACGAAGCCATCTGGATATTTTTCCAGGATCTCTAATCTCAGTGTTGGGGATCGAGTTCCTAGTCCTGTCGGTGACAGATGATAAAATGTAAGGTCCTGTGTTCAAGTTGAGCACATAAAAGAACCCTTGGCAGTTCAAAATTGAGAAAAGCAGGCTGAAAACTGCTGCCTGGCAAAATTCAATATAAAGATTTATAAAATACAAAATTATTTACATAATATTTTCACCATCTTCTTAATTACATTGGAGACCCTCGCTTCCGTGCTACGGAGTTCGTGCACTGTCGCTGAGATCTTCCTGTGTAAGAAAGAGATGGGAGCACATATGATTTGCACATATGCAATCACCTGTTTTATGTATCAGCTAAATAAATTCTGCAGTACAACTGTAACTAGAAAGGAATTTTTGAAAAAATATATTTGATGACATCTACTCTTGTGGGATTAACTCTCCTTGAAACACTGATGTTGTCTTTCTTTTCTTATCCTGTTTTGCCTCACAGTGTCAGGATAAGAAGAGATTTCTAGAACTGACTTTGTGTGTGCTTTGTAAATAGTGTTTTCATCCCCTCTGTTATTTCTGAGGTCCATCTTTACTCTGGAGGGCTGCTTTGTGTCCACTGTATTGGAGTAACATTGCTATTTGAGGCAAAGCTGTCTGTTGGTAATCTGCTTATGTGGCTAAACATTTAATTGTTGTTTCTTGATGCTCAGTACTGATGTTGTACTCACTTTTTTCCCTGATGTCTTCATTTCTAAACCAGTCTCTTCTTGATACTTCCAAAACATCAGAACAAGTACAAAATAAAAGAAAACTATAATATCTTTGAAATACTGAACAGTACTGAACTTTAAAAGAAGATGAATATTTAGCACTTGAGGAAATGATCAAGAATATCAAGCAGGCATAAGTGATGCAGGTCAGGAGTCACCTAGGACCTGAAGTTGCTGAGAGACGAATAGTCTCAGTTCCATGCGAGTTGAGATAGCGATGAGAAATTACTGAGCCCTAACTGTATGCAGAGTTTTTAATACTGAACTAGTTGAGATTACTTACTTGACTAGCCTGACGTTCAATGTACATTCTGTCTTGGCAGAGATCATATCCTTGAAAAGGCTGAAATGATTGGCAAGTTAGAAAAAAAAGTGGGCATGCTGACTCAAGTTGAGGATTACAAGGAGCAGTTTAGTTTTGGTTTGATGGAAGTTGCATTCGAGTGGGCAAGGGGAATGGTAAGATATGAAAATGCATAGTTGTATAGCTTTGTAAAGTTCACTTTGTGTTGACAAACAGATGTTATCTCTGAATTTGGAGAAGGCAGACACGCCTGTATGGTGGGGAACACTGATCAAAAGGAAAACAGGTCTTCACACAAAAATCGTTCAGAAGCGCCACACCAGGCACTGGGTTTTCCATATGGCATGCCACCTGCTGAAGAATATTGTGCAAAGCACAAACTCCGCAGCTCCTGCAACAATCCTAGGAATCTATGGAAATGACCTGATTTTTGTATATCTTTCATTTACACTTCAGATTGTGATAATTTCCTTCTGCCTTAAAAATGGATATAATTTTTTTTAATATAGTATTTTTCCCTGTGAAGGAATACAAACTGCTACATATGATGTCACCGGGTTGCAGATGTAGATATATTTTCTTCTTCTTTGAACTCTTCATATCTGCTACTTGTTAACCACTCTGTGCCTAAGAGTGATTGTACCTTGTGTCAGTTTATTGAACCCTTTTCTAAGAGTGATGAACTCGCAGTTTCTTGAACACTTTTTTATTTACTAGGTCAGTTTCTTGTAGCCTACTCTGAGTCTTAGTGCATTGCCTTGTAGTCAGTGTACTATTTGTTACCCTCTGTGTCTAAGGGAGTACTTTTCAATTACTGTTACCATTGTTCTAAGTGAGATGTGTAGTTACTTGTAACACTGGCTAAGGTGATTGTACCTTGTGTCAGTTTACTTGTTAACCACTCTGTGTCTAAGAGTGATTGTACCTTGTGTCAGTTATGCGCTTACAAGTAGGCCAGCACATCCGATTTCTGCAACACCTTTTATTTACTAGGCTAGCTTCCTTAGGCCCCTACCTGAGTCCCCTCTTATTACATGCCTTGTAGGTCGCAGTGGTACTATTTGTTTCCCTTGCGGGTCCCGTCACCACACGGGAGATATATTTTAAAAACTGTTACCATTGTCTAAGCTGGGGTGGTAATTGAAACACTAAGGGCATTATGAGTCTAAGAAATGTAGACTATTTTCCCATATCAACAAGCAGTTTACAAAACACCATCCCTGTAAAATAGACTTCTAATTTAGAAAACGGTGTTGCTTTTTAATTAGTAGGTTCATTTTATAATCACTCATCATCATCATGTAGTATGTCCCTAGCATCACTCATCATCATCATGTAGTATGACCCTAGCATCACTCATCATCAAGTAGTATGTCCCTAGCATCACTCATCATCAAGTAGTATGTCCCTAGCATCACTCATCATCATGTAGTATGTCCCTAGCATCACTCATCATCATGTAGTATGTCCCTAGCATCACTCATCATCAAGTAGTATGTCCCTAGCATCACTCATCATCAAGTAGTATGTCCCTAGCATCACTCATCATCATCATCATGTAGTATGACCCTAGCATCACTCATCATCAAGTAGTATGTCCCTAGCATCACTCATCATCATCATGTAGTATGTCCTAGTCACATCATGTAGATGTTTCATCACTCATATCAACAGTAGTCCTAGCATCACCATCTCTAATAGTATGTCTAGCATACTCATCATCATCATCATGTAGTATGTCCCTAGTCATCACTCATCATCATAGTAGTGTTCATTTGTACCTAGCATCACTCATCATCATCATGTAGTATGTCCCTAGCATCACTCATCATCAAGTAGTATGTCCCTAGCATCACTCATCATCAAGTAGTATGTCCCTAGCATCACTCATCATCATGTAGTATGTCCTAGCATCATCATCATCATGTAGTATGTCCTAGCATCACTCATCATCAGTAGTATGTCTAGCTCATCATCATCAGTAGTATGTCTAGCATCACTCATCATCATCATCATGTAGTATGACCTAGCATCACTCATCATCAAGTAGTATGTCCCTAAGTAGTATGTCCCTTGCAGAAGATTGCTTTCATCACAGTCTGTCTGAAATACTCTCTGTCTCTAGCAAGTTCTCCCACCTTTTGCAACGTCATATTCAAGGTTTCTTTAATGTTCTGTTGCCATCTTTGTTCTTGGTCTTAACCTGCCTCGACCCCCAGGAACCATGCCTTCCATTACTGTTCTGAGACTCCTAGGATTGTTGATGGAGCTGCGGAGTTCATGCTTTGTACAATACTCTTGGCAGGTGGGATGCCATTTTTGTGAGACGGATTAAGCCATATTGAGTAAAACCCGGTGCAATGAAGTCAATCCTTCAACTTTTGACTGTTCTCTCCAAACCACAATGTCGTTTGATGTGACTGAAATACTTCAATTTTTGAGACCTGATGTTGTTGATGAACTAATGATTCTTGATATGTAAATCTCTTGTAGTATGTCATTGTTTTTTCTCTTCTCTGAAAAGCATCAATACTTTATTTATTTGATCATTTCTATTTCAGCCTTTTTCTGAGATCACAAATTTGACCGATGTCCAAGAAGGAGTCATAGTGAGATCAATTCAACGCTTACATGAAACTCTTTGTGATGTACGAAATGCATCCAGACTGATAGGAGACAGAACATTAGCACAGAAGATGGAAGAAGCTATAGGAATGATCAAACGAGATATAGTTTTTGCTGCTAGTCTGTATACACAATAACCAAAGATACAGTCAATTATTTTTGTTACCTGTTTTGTTAAGGAATGTGAAATGTGTCTTTTTTCAGTTCTTTGTGATGCTTGATGTGTTTTAGTTGTTTAAAAGGTGGATTACATTTTAAACCATCATTACAGCTGGGGTATGTAAGTGAATAACTAAGGGGATTTGTAGGCTGAGGAATCTGTCTGCCTATATCCGCTTCATTTTCCAGTTGGACACATAAAAACTTCCAGAAGAGATTTCATTGTTGCCGTTCTGCCGTCTTTATACCAACTGTTTCCCACATCAGGTCACAATCTTGTAACTATCCACAGTTCTTCTCCATGTTTCCTTTGGACGTCCAAGCCTTCTTTAATCATCCGCTGTCCTAGCCAATGTTCTTACTGATATACATCTTACATGCCCAATCCATCATCGTCTTTTAATGATGGTCTCCATTGATGCAGTTCATTTGTAAAGCTCTTCGTTTGCTACCATTTTAAAAATATACAGGTTTCTTCTTAAACATTTACTTTAGAATGCCACCAACTTGTGTATGATTTGGATCATTTTGAGGCTGAGGAATAAAGACTGCTTAAATATGGTGTCACCATGAAGCAGGTGTAGATAGATTTGAAAACTGTTATCATTGTATAAGCTAATGTCTGGTCAACAACTGTTATAAGAAAAGAGAAGATGGAGATGTGTTGGGCATACTCTAAGAAGAAATGATCAAAGAATAAACAAAACAGGCATTGCAGTGATCGACAAAGAGTTCTAGAAAGAAAGGATGCCCTAGAGAAATCCTGAAACGAACTTTACTGAGGGAGACAAGAAATATCAGACTCAATTCAAATAGAAGAGA
The DNA here is from genome assembly GCA_020796225.1 of Arion vulgaris. Classification (NCBI taxonomy): domain Eukaryota; kingdom Metazoa; phylum Mollusca; class Gastropoda; order Stylommatophora; family Arionidae; genus Arion; species Arion vulgaris. The sequence continues at coordinate 3,125,212 of CM036770.1, forward strand.
TTGAGTGAGTTGCCAGAATAGAACGGTATGGAGAAATTACAGGCAGGTCATAGGTACGTCTAACAGTATGAAAGGAATATATATGTAATATATATATATATATATATATAATATAAATATATATATATAAATATATATATATAAAATTTAAATAAAGTTTGCTGTAATTGAATCACAGGGGAATTTTGAGGTTAAGTGAAATAGACTGTTTGCAAGTAATATCATCATGTAGAGTTTAAAAAAATAAAAGATAAGATACTGTTTAAATATCACGTGGCATACAGTATTAGGACCATATACATCTTCACCAATTACACAATATGGGTGATAATGGTGAACATACCAACTAATTTTACTAGCCACTTGTGGTTGGGTTCACCCGCAAACTACTTGCGTTTGGAAAAATCCCACACATACTAGGGATCGAACTGAGACCACCCATTTAGGTAGAATATTGATATAAGGAAACTTAGGAACTTATTGTTTGACTCTACATGTTGTGCAAGAAGTGAAATTCTTCATCCTCTGTATCTTGTTGGTTGAAACATTGCTGTGTATTGTTTTGTAAAACTACAGTACTTTGTTTTTATGGTTAAAGGGTTTTAAAGCGAAGGATTGACTTCATTGCACCAGGTTTTACCCCATATTTCTCGGTCCCATGCAGAAATGGCACGCCACCTGAGAGAGTATTGCACAAAGCACGAACTCAGTAGCTCCAGCAACAATCTTAGGGTCTCTGAAAAAATTGCATCCGTATACAGAACGGCATGGTCCGGATTCGAACCCATGACCTTCGACTCACAAGGCAAAGGACTTAGTCAGAGACCCCCCATTGTTTTTATGTATTTTGCCATTTAGGAAGAACTACACTAACCACTTTGTTACTATAAATCTCCATCACAGTGTAGATAGTTTAATTTGATATTTTACCACCGCAGGAGAAATACATAACACTGTAGAGATTTGAACAAACATCCCCAGGATAAAGTCAGTTGTATGACAATTATGACTTTATAAATAGACATTTTTAAAATGGTATGGTCACGAAATGTTTGTTCAACATTTTCCATATGTCAATTTTACATTTCATGTTTTAGAATTTGAACTTTGCTTTTGAATTTGTATGTTGTTTGTGAACGTTCTTTATGACCAATTTGATAATTCGTATTGCGATGTATAATTGATCTTTGCCAAGAATGATTGTATGTTGAACCTCGGTTTGCTTACGGTGGTACCTACACGTGTAGGGCAGGGCATCCAAAATTTTGGCCTACGGGAAATGTTTTGAGTATGTCTCACTGACAATCAGTCCCCCATACTTTCCCTTCCTTCATGTATACATTGCTCTTTAACGATCATTTTTCACCGTATATTTGGGCGTTATGATCTCCGCCTAAGAGTATATCTACACTTTGTGCCCTTTATGACTGTATGGGGTTGTTCCAGAACATTCTCAGCCATTAGGGACACATGTATAATTATGAAGATAAACTGGTGAAAATATCTATCCATCTTCGACTTATGCTGTCAAGTGTTGAGGGGAGTAGGAATAGTTTGTGTTCCAGTCCTCGGTGGGTGGCACCACTTTTAGTCATTCAGTGTGGTTGTAAGATGTCTTTAATGTCATGCAGATCATTTTTCTGCTGTAGAGTCTATTGTATCAGATTTTCTGCTGCAGAGTCTATTGTATCAGATTTCTGCTGCGGCATGCAATGCGTCTATTGTATCAGATTTTCTGTCTGTAGAGTCATTGATAGATTCTGCTGAAATCATTGATGATTCTGCTGCAGAGTCTATTGTATCAGATTTCTTGAGGTCTATTGTCAATTTCGTGCAGAGTCTATTGTATCAAAGATATTCTGCTGGGTAGAGTCTATTTGTATCAGATTTTCTGCTGTAGAGTCTATTGTATCAGATATTCTGCTGCAGAGCCTATTGTATCAGATTTTTTCTGTCTTGCATGCGTCTATTGTATCAGATATTCTGAGAGTCTGATCAGATGTACTATTGTTCAGATTTTCTAGCCCATTGTTAGAGTAACTATTGTATCAGATATTCTGCTGCAGAGCCTATAGTAGATTTTCTTTGATTTATGGAGGAAAAAAATTCAGAAAGTATCAGAAATGATATTTCAACCATTTATTTCTATTTGTTGACAATATTATTGTAATTTTTAATACAGCTGTATATTTCTGGTACATAATTGAACATTGAGGTAACTAAGTTGGTAGAGCATTCATTTTTCATCTTGGCATGCTTCAGTACACCCCAGCTGAAAATGGGGCCTAAGGGAATAGAGAAGTTAGCAACTGACCAGTCACTTCAGAATGTTACAGTCCAGTACTGTGAGGCCTCCAACATGTTATACAAATACATCATTTATGTTATTTATGACTTGTCATCATATCTTTTATCATAAATTGTTCCGTCATGTACCACTATGGTATCTGTTGTTGTTTGCGTTCATTCTTATTGTGATATATAATTGACCTTTGACAAGAACGTTTTACGTTGTGCCTAATTATACGCCTATGGTGACTAGGCCAGCACACCCGATTTAGAACCAGCATTTGATTTACTAGGATAGCTTGCCCTAGGATTTGCTCTTTTACGATCATCTTTCACCGTATATTTGGGCTTTATGATCTACGCCAAAGAGCTGTGCAGCTGTGTCGTTGGTCCCATGCCTAAAACTCATTTTTCACATCCTATAGTTTTTTTGGGGGTGATCGGTCCCCATTTCAACCCCTCTTGCTCACTCCTATAGTTTTTTTGGGTGGTCATCGATCCTATGCCTAACTACTCTTGGTCACTACCCAGTTTATTTTGTTGGGTCATCGGCTCCATGCTCAACCCCTCTTGTTCACATCCTACAGCATGCAAGAGGAGACCATGCTTCTATTCCTCGCTGCCATGGAAACCACATTGGTGGAAAAGATAGGGTAAGGGTCTTCACCTTTAGCGTAAGATAAGTCACTCTTACAACAATTTGAACTAGTTTTTCCAATTCTTGTATTTTCAAATTACTGAATCTATACTGTGATTGAAAAAATATTAAATTATTGCATGAGTAGGAATTGTCATTCACAGGGGCAGAATAAGGAGTGTGGTTTAACCAATGAACCCTCAGCATGTATACCCTTTAACCTCTGCTGTGGGAGACTGAAAACCTGTAGGTCTGCATAAGAGTGCTGTGACACCAATATACATATGAACACAAATAAATATTGACTATTTAATACAAATAAACATTGACTCTGTTTGTTGACTATTTAATACAAATAAACATTGACTCTGTTTATTGACTACAAAAGACAGTATGTTTATTAAATATAAACATTAACTACAAAAGACAGTATGTTTATTAAATATAAACATTGACTCTGTTTATTAACTACAAAAGACAGTATGTTTATTAAATATAAACATTGCTGTTTATTGAACATAAGATGCTTGTCTCTTGTAACAGAGGTACTCGGTTACTCTCGGAGCCATCAGAATATTTTTCCGGAGGCCCCTGATCTCAGTGTAGGTAAGATCGAGTTCCTAGTCCTATCGGAGATGGATAATAAAACGTCGGTCCCGTGTTCAAAATCGAGAAGAGCAGGCTGGAAAGTCGCTGCCCAGGCAAAATTCATGAGAAAATTAATTAAATAATATTGCTGCAGAATATTTTCACCATCTTCCAAATTATATCGGGGAACCTCGCCGGTGCTACGGAGTTCGTGCACAGCCGTTGAGATCTCCTGTGTAAAAGAGATCGGAGCACACATGGACTAACCATAGTGCATTGATGATCAATCAATCAATTAACCATGAACATACAAACACACCAACTGTTTATTGAATACAAATAAACATTGACTTCATTTAACATAAGAGAGATTGACTGAGTACTTGCGTTAATTTCTGATTAGTGAATAGAAAACCGGCATGCTGCACTCTTGACAGACCAGTGTGCTCAGTATTTATCAGCATATGATGATGGCCAGGTAATGCATGCGAACAACAATTTGTAAAGCTACATTTCAACCCATTTTGGTATTTGTTTAATTCTCTCATCATGAGTGTACCTGGAATAAAGAGAAAACTACTGAAAAATGAAATGTTAGTTATCATCATCACAGCATTCCTGACAGATCCATGGAAGCTTTGATCAGGCCAGACAGATCCATGGAAGCTTTGATCATGCATCCAGGAGCATCAGACGATCCATGGAAGCTTTGATCATGCAGCAATCTGCTTTGACATGCTATGGAATGTCTGCTGGCAATCCATGGAGTTTGATATGCAATTTCATGTATAATGTCTAGTCGGTGTTAACATGATAACTGTTCGCTAATAACCACAGCACTGTGTTAATTCTGGGGTTCACTATAACCCTGGCATGTGATCACTAAGGCAGAGTGTTATAAACATTGCTAATGGCAACCCTATGGTCTGTGATGAAAGCAACATTCTGCAAAGAATATACAACATAAACAGAGAACCATAAAAAAAATAGACTCCTTGATAGGAGATTGAAATGCAATCAACCATCAATGACAACATTTGTTCTATCTATTATCTGTCCCTGTTTTTGCCTTCTGGGCGTCAAGTTAAGCAAAGGGCACCTGGAGTGACCTCCCCATACTCTTTACAAGGTGGAATTTAGTGCCTCGGATATTTCGTCGATTCACTGTTCATCCTCTTGGTCTGCTGCCAATGTATCTGAATGCTAGTGCTCTTTGTGGGAGACTGTCTTGTGGTAACCTTTATCAGTGTCCGAACCTTTTGCCCTGTTGCTTATGATTATCTTTTCTCCAATCCTGTTTTGCCTCACAGCGTCAGGATAAGAAGAGATTTCTAGAACAAGCCCTTGTGTGTGCTTCATGAATAGTGCCTTTCGTCGCCTGTTATCTCTAGTCCACCTTTGCGTGGCCTGCCTTTTGCTTTGTATCTATTGTATCGGAGCAACATTGCTCTTTGATGTGCACTGTTTGTTGGTAATCTGCTTACGTGGCTGAACCATTTAATTTGTTGTTTCTTGATCAAGTCTAGTACTGATGTTGTACCCACTTTTTCCCTGCTATCTTCAATTCTCAACCAGTCTCTTCTTGTTACCCCCAGCATTCTGCGTAGACAATTCATCTCTGTCGTGACTAGTTTTCTTTTATCGTTTGATGTCAGCGTTCAGGTTTGGCACTGGTAGCATAATGTGGAGAGAAAGATTGTGCTGAACATTGCTCTTTTTGTGTTCGTGGTGATGACATGTTTGCATTTTAAAATTGGCGCCATTTGTCAGTTTTATAACTCTATATATATGTTATATATCTCTTACCATAACCACTTTTATTTTCTATGTCTATGACTAAAATAAATCATTTTTTATTTCAAGACACTATAAACCAAAATCATCACAATTATCCAAAAATTTTAAAGAAGTCATCATTTCTTGTATCTCAACATTAGTGTCTTTCCATACAGACTTGATAACTGTATCCATCTTATGGAACATATCCTGAAGATTATTGCTATGAAAACATGCATCGCTAACTGATTTATTGCTAGAATAGACTACAGTGTTGATGTCCTCTTGCAGACATACGTATGCACACATGGAAAATGTTGAGCGTATCCGATGAATAATGTCCTTCTTGATGCTCTCGTCTCTACTTGCCAGATTGAGAATGAAAACTCCTGAAATAAAAACATTACAAATGTAAGATTGCAAGAGAATTAAAGGAATGCATCTTAGAAGGGAATGCATCTTAGTTCACTGTAGTATAATCACTGGGAGTCTCCATGGTGAAGTGGTTAAGACGTTTGCCTGTCATTCTGAAGGTTGTGGGTTCAAATCTGGACCAAGTCCCATGTGCAATTTTTTTCATGAGAAACCTAGGACTGTTGCTGGAGCTATGGAGTTCATGCAACACGCTCTGCAGATGGTGTACCATTCAGCAAATATATAAAAAGCAGGAATATCAGAGATGATAGTGTAAGTCAATAACAGATTATAGAGCACTTAGTTGTGCTAAATTATATTATCTTATTCTTCTTCTGCATTCTCACTAGATTGGGATTTCGATTCTCTAATAAAGGCAGCCGTCTGTCTCAGATTATCAGCCACGCCATTTTCTACAAGTTTGGGGTCTTGGACAATGCAGTGATTAGAGGTGTCTTTCTTCTCAAGTCAGATGGGGGCATTCTGTAATATAATCCAGATTCTGCTTCCGATTAGTCAGCCCTTAGTTGCCACCGTATGGTGGTCTGACATCTCTACCGTGAGATTATCTAACAAAGGCAGATTGGCGACCATAGAATCCGTTATCCCATTCCGCATTGTGAGGGGTCGTTGCACCATGTTATGTGCCTAACGGCCTGGTGCATCCGTTTTCTGCAAGTATTTGTTTCGGGTTAGCATTCCTAGCGGACACATGCATCCGATTTCAACCAAACCTCCTTAGTCGCCTCTTACGACATGCGTGGCAGGTAACAGTGGTTCTATTCTTTACGTCCCAAATTTGGGCCCGGTAACCCCTCGGCGTTATCTTATTCAATGTATATGATTGTGGGTATTCAAATGGCGGACAACGGTTATGACGAACCGATTCATTCTACAGTGGTTTGCGTGTGCAGAAAGCTGGATTTTGTCGTGATTGATGTTCCTTCGACATGAATTGCAATTTTGATGAACAGTTTTGTGTTGATACTTTAGCGACGGCCATATGCATTTATACGGTGCTGGTTGCTTTTGTGGCAGAACGGCTGTTTCATTCTGGAATTAGTTCACAACGCAGGAGACAGTTGTTAGCATTACGTGTGATTTCGTTGGCACAAGAACGGAGCAATTATGGGATGACCTGTTGCAGTGAAGTTGGAACCTTACAAATGAACTATGCACTATATTATCTTGTTTTCTTTAATAACACTGATTTGTTCTGTTTCTGCTCCAGGAAATGTGTTTTTAAGTTACCGGTTTTATGATTTGTCTATTTATAATCGAGGAGCGTCTGGCTGAATGGATTATAGCGCTGCTGCCATGCTGGAGACCCGTGTTGAATTCACGGTAAGACCAAGGATGTTTTTCAGTTGTGGGCATAAATGACAAATCCTAAACCGAACAGCTTCACAGCGACTGCACTAGCCATGCGGCCATTAAATTCCTCAGGCTCTTGTCCCGTTCAAAAAGTGGTACTAAAGTCAGTAACAAGTTTTTTAAATTTTTATAATCTCTTTTAGTCATTTATTTTCAGGACTTCTCTATTGGCTTGTTTCAGTGTTGAAGAAATTCTCAAAATTCTTCTATAATTTTACATCTTGAAGACTTAAATTTTATCTTCAGTTGCTTGGTGTTTTTTTTTTCGATCCAGAAGCACTTGAGCTTTTCAGCTCTTCGGCTCGGTGCCATGGACATCGTAACCCTTCGGTTGGTGCCACGAACACCGTAAATCTGGGGAATCTGTGGCTTTTTCTGCCATCCTGCGGAATTGAACCCGCACACACAGAGGATAGTCACCCGTAGTCCAACGCGCTACGAACAAGCTGGGCAGATGGGCATTGTTGCTTGGTGTTCAAGAAATTCACCCAATTCTTCTACAATCAACTTCTGCTATGCGACTACTCCGGTATGTATCGTACACAGAGTGGTGCAATTGAGATCTTCACCGGTCCCCCATAGTTTGTTGTGTAGGGTTGTCTCTGTTGGCCAGATTTCCATTCTCACACTGCTCAGGAGGGGGCAGTCTCGCATAATGTGCTCTGGGGACTTGTGCTCTCCGTACGCAATTCTTCTAAACATACACATCTCGAAGATATAAACCTTGTCCTTTAGTTAAAAATAGAACAAGAAGTCAGCTGAACAAATGAGTATGTGTTATGTGTCTAAGAAATCAGCTGAACAAATAGTATGTTATGTCTATTTGACAAGAAGTCAGCTGAACAATGAGTATGTGTTATTGTCTTCCTATTGACAGAAACTCACCATCTTCCGACAGCAACTTTGAAATTGTATTCAGAAACTCCAATTCCACAAAAGCTAATGGAGGACAGTTGAGCCCAACAGTGTGGTCCTTGCTGTCTACATCCAACACGACCAGATCTCTGTGCTCTCCTGGAAGTAAATATAGAACATGTGAATATAGGTTGGAAATATCAACTCAAACCATGTCAGATACAGTATTTGGTGCAAGTTCTTGACATCATTAACATCATCAAGTAGCTTGTCCCTTCCGCAACTTGGCTCCCATGACAGCAGTCCTGAAAAACTCTGTTCTAAGCAAGTTGGCCAGCATCAGCAGCAGTCATTCTCAGATCGTCAATGACATCTTGCAACCATCGTCTTCTAGGTCTTCCTCTCATTCTTCTTAAAGACACCATTTCCTCCAAAATTATCTTCTCTGGACACTCATGTCGTTTGATGTGTCCAAAATATTTAATTTTCCTTGTTTTTACATTCTTTAATAGCCAACTCTTTAATATCAAGCTGTTGCAGAACATAAGTATTTGTTCTTTTCTCTGTCCATGATTTTCTAAGTACTCTTTTGTATTATCGATACAAGGAAGACTGAGTAAATCATGTAGCAATGGAAACACGTAAAAAAAGTACTTAGTTTTACAAAAATAAAAACAATAACATGACGTATAACACACTGTTGTGTATTGTTATTGTTTTTGTATTTTGTAAAACTAGTTATTCTTTGTGCATTTCATTCAAAGACATTAATGATCTCTCCACTTTGTCATTCACAACCTCACAACCATATGTTGTAATAAGCATAGCTCCTAAACACAGACTCATTATCTTACAATACTAAGTTATTCTTTTGTAGCATTTGCATTCAAAGACATTAATGATCTCTGCCACTTTGTTCATGTCTCACAACCCTCACAACCATATGTTGTCAAGGAAAAGCAGCTCCTAAACACAGACTCATTACTTACAATACTAAGTTATTCTTTGTAGCATTTGCATTCAAAGACATTAATGATCTCTGCCACTTTGTTCATGTCTCACAACCCTCACAACCATATGTTGTCAAGGAAAAACGCAGGCTCCTAAACACAGATTCATTACTTACAATACTAGTATTCTTGTGCATTTGCATTCAAAGACATTAATGATCTCTGCCACTGTTCATGTCTCCAAACTCACAACCATATGTTGTCAGGAAAAGAGTCTAAACACAGATTCATTACTTTACAATACTAAGTATTCTTTTGTAGCATTTGCATTCAAAGACATTAATGATCTCTGCCACTTTGTTCATGTCTCACAACCCTCACAACCATATGTTGTCAAGGAAGCAAGCTCTAAACACAGACTCATTACTTACAATACTAAGTTATTCTTTGTAGCATTTGCATTCAAAGACATTAATGATCTCTCCACTTTGTTCATGTCTCACAACCTCACAACCATGTTGTCAAGAAGCAGGCCCTAAACACAGATTCATTAACATACATAACTAGAATACACCGAGGGTAACCTAGATCCTGTTTTCCCACAATGCAGTAATAAAATAAAATATCCTGTAGCTGTTTCAGAGCTTAGGGTTTAAAGTGCTTGTCACTTCACATTTCTATCCCTAGTGTGCAGGAGGTAGATGGACCAATTCCTTTCCTCATGTGTGAAACGTCAAGTGTGGGAATGAACCCACAAGCCTCTTATATCCGAGTTGATAGACGACTCAGTATCCCTCACTATTCAAGCAAGCCTTACTTTGACTTAGAGGTACTTGTAATTAAAATCCCCAAATAAAAGATCGGGCTTGCCTGTAGTTCAACCGCAACAGTACAGTGTTCTCATTTTGGTGTATTCACACCCACATCATATTGTATTCACATCACGCACATCATGTTGTATTCACATCAAGCACATCATATTGTTTGCTTACATACTTCAGTTTTAGTTTGGAATATCTTCATTGCACTCCAGACATGTTCATATGTGCTTCAATCTTCTTCGCAGTATCTCCCACAGCCTCCAGCGACTATCCTTACCAGCTCGATGTTGATTGATGAGTACTTATATACATGTTATGCTGCTCTTTTCTGGCCACTCTAATCTTTAATCCAAGTTCTTGCAATCTTAGGGATCTGATCTCTGTGGCTAAATGATTATGTCCTTGCCTTGCATTCCGGAGGTCATGGGTTTTAATCTGGACCGCATCGTTCTGTTCACAAGTGTATTTTTTCCAGAAACCCTAAGATTGTTGCCGGAGTTATGGAGTTTGTGCAATACTCTCGGCAGGTGGCGTTCCATTTCTGCGGAGAGAGACCGAGCCATATGGGGTAAAACCGGTGCAATGAAGTCAATCCTTCATCATAAAATCCCCTTAAATATATATGGCCTTTATCGTCTACAGACGATCAAAATATATGTGTCAACAGACAAATATAAAAGAGAGAAATGTACTGACCTGAAGATACAAGTTCTCTAACAAAATCGAGACCATCAGCGATGTGAACTTTTAACCTTTCGTCAGGCATGAGATCAAACCAGTTTTGAGCAATATCAACAACAGAAGGATCCAGTTCAACAACGTCAAATCTGATCTGAAAATATACAAGTTTAAATATAATTAAAATTGATGTTTGATCTTGGGATGAAGAAACTGTATGTTTGTGTCAGCAAGAAATAGAATTAAAGTCAAGAATGAGGTCACCAATAGCGTAGTTGATAGCATGCTAGCGACCAAGTGCGGTGGAAGATTCCAAGCCAACTTGGGTCAAAATGCACATGGTTGGACTGCAGAAAACCTTGATCCTTTACTTGAGGATCTAAGTTACAAGTGCCTCTAAAGTTGGAGTAAGGCTAGCCTTAATGGAGAAGGACATGTGTTAAGAAAAGGAAGCTCACCCAAAATAATCAGTCAGAGGTGCCATGACTATGCCTGAATTAATAGCAAGTGATCGAAAAAATAAAGAATTCATTTCATACCATGTGGTTTGTTAGGATATACGATGTTAGGACGGTATTTTACTTTGACCAATGGCACAATGATGGGTGTTGTGAGCAATATCATGACAGCTGTCTTTACCTTTCAGTGTTCTTGAACAACCATTTCTTCTTCTTCTTCTTCTTCTTCTTCTAACCAGAGCTGCGAGTTTTCACTCTTGGGCAGCCAATGCCAGTTTGTAGAATCTGCATGTGTTCTGTAATTGTGGAAGACTAGTGTAAAGGGTATTATGAACAGATGGGTGTGGTGGGAGGAGTTCTTGTCTAGCTTTATGCAGTCCAGGACATAAACAACCATTTCAGACTGGGTCATTCTTAGAGATGTTTGTGGTCTGAAGAATTTTATCCCAACTAGGCATCGAATCTAGTTGCTAGGAAACGATGCATTTATATTGGGATTGAAGACATTTAGTATCAAATCTTGCATGGGACTGAACACCTGAAGGGCCGAACAAGGAGTGTATTAAACCAGTGAGCAACAAGAACCATCAGCATACATATCATTCAACATCTTCTAGGGAGATTAAACATCTAAGCGCCTGAGTGGTTACCGGGGCCCAAATTGGGGTGTAAAGAACAGAACCACTGTTACCTGTCACGCATGTCATAAAAGGCGACAAAGGAGGTTGGGTGTGGGGCTAAATACCCCACACCGTAAAAAACACTAGATGGCTACAGAACATAGAGCAAACCGAGTAAACGCTGGCTGAAACCGGACACATCGCCGAAGGATAAGTACCAGGGCTCCAAATGGTGCTGAAGATGTGAGGTAAAACACACCAATGATAAGGCTGCATGAATCAGGTTTCCACATGAATAGAATTTACGGGGAGATCTGGTACATCGGTCTGGGTGGTGATCACGAGAGAGAGAAAACATCTAAGGATTGTCATTTTGTCAGTGACACTCATTAGATGTTCCTATCTTTAACTTGCTGAATAGATGGAATCTGTTGTGACGTGTGCAAAATCTGAAGATTTCACCTTAGAGAGTTCATAAATGGAGTTCAAGATGACATGAGACGCTGTATGCACACATGATTATATTTGTGCAGTCACCGAACAAAAGCCTAAATATAGGTGCTGCAATGTTCCCTTTCACTACTATCAAATTGAGAGGAATATGAAGGATGGCTTAGAAAGTCAAAGAAAACGTGTCTATTTTTGGAAATGCAGAATGAACAAAGCTAGAAAGTCAAAGAAAACTTGTCTTACCTGTGGAAATGTGTCTTACCTGTGGAAATGCACCGTGAACAAAGCTAGGGCAACTCCCTCCACCAAGTCCTACCAGCACACCTGAGATTGGGCAGTCTGGTGATGTAAAAGAGTTATTGGTCTTAAAGATCAGACTTGACTGCACTTCAGACAGACCAATAGGTAATCAATCTCTTTCAATAGATGGCATTTATCAAACATACAACAAAAAACTTGTATCTCTACCTACAAAACGTAGAGCTCTACCAAGCAGATAGAAGCTAGAACTAGTCTATTCTAACTATTGATATAAGGAAAGACTAGTAAAACTATGTAGAAATGGCAAAACACATAAAACTGTAGTTTTACAAAATACAAAAAACAATACACAGCAATGTTTCGACCAAAAGGCCTTTATCAAACAAAGGATACAAAAGAAGTGAAGAATTCACTACTCATACAGCACACAACATTTAGAATCAAACTATTCTATTCTATCAATAATGGCACAAACTGTAGTAAAACTATAAACTAAAAGGGGAAACACAAAGTAAATATTACAAAGTAAAACAACAAACTAAACAGATATTTCAACCAAAAAACCGTATCAGGCAAAGGATAAATATGATGCACAAGATAAATAAATGAAGGATGCACAAGATAAATATGATACAACACTAAGAAAAATGTCAACACTGAAAATAAATGAGAAATCTATCTGCTAAAGAAGTATGGCGAGAAAAATAACAAAAGTAACAGACAAATGAAAAGAATAGAAATAAATTTTAAAAAATTATGTAACAATGAGAAAAGAGAGGGTAAAGTAAAGGAAAGTCGAGTGTTAGGTCTAACGAGCTTTGAGGAACCATATAGAAATATATAATGATTTTTGATGATCAGTTGAACACTATTGAATGACCTCGATTATTCTTTGCGACTGATTTTGTAAGCTCAGTCTAGACTATGAGATGGGTTGCCTCTATGAAGCTGCATATCAGTTTAAGTTCCTTGAGGGTTCCCATAGCTTACTCTCTATGCTTTGTTCTTCAGGCCATGTTTCAGTGACATATGTATGATGGTCAGAACTGTAAGATGTGCCCCAAGTCTTGTGTTTCAGTCTGACATGAACATTGTGTTGTATGAGCATGCTTTATTCTGATCGAGTGGTGGCTGAGCTGACAATGTCCTGTTGTGAGTTGAAAGAATGTTGTGTACTGTTTTATGTTGAGACTACTGATGGATGTTTGCTGTTTGTTGCCTCCACAACAGTTTGTATTTTTCTTTGATGTGCGCCTTGATCTCTAGCTGTAACCCTGGGTGTTTAGGTTGTATCTTCTTTCTTCCCTCCTTAGTCAGCTTGTTTGCGTTCTAATTTCCTGACATGCCACACTTGAGGATTCTCAAATTTAAGCTTTCCTTGATAGTTTGTCATGCTACAGCTACATTATAAGTACATTTCTTCAGCTCATCAAACATACATTCAGGTAAGGAAAACAATGGTATAAAATGTATGAAAACCTTTAACAACTAATAAATAAACTTTGCAAACAACAGAAAATTACTGAAGATATAGAAAGTGAATTTAATGCATTTGAAAATCAATGTCTGCAAAAAACAATTAACATAAAACGGAGTGAGTTTAATGCATTTGAAAATCAATGTCTGCAAAAAACAACATAAAATGGGACAAATTCAGGAGAAGTGATGAAATCAGAGAAATTCTGGTCAACCACTAGTAACAACTGTTATAAGAAGGAGAAGATGGAGATATGCTGGGAAATGATCAAAGAGTACCAAAGCAGGCATTAAAATGGGAGGTAAAGGGTTCAAGAAAGAGATGACGCCCACGGGAAACCCTGAAGCGAACTTTGCTGAGAAAGGCAAGAAATATCAAACTCAATTTCATGGAAGAGATTGAGTGAGTTGTCCAGGACAGAGTGGTATGGAGAAATTACTTGCAGGCCCTATGTTACATATAACGGTAAGAGAGGAATATATATAATGAATAAACTAGAATAACAAAAGTGTACATACCTAAAGAAGGTAAAAAGCCAAACCCTCCAATCATGGCTGTGAGATAATCACTGTGTAAGTATCCCTTATCAACTCGGAGTTTCCCTGGAGAACATTCAATCTCTTTGTTTTGTTTTCTCTTCTTCTTTTTCCGAGCTAGAATAAAACAAAGTTTTATTTTTAATATACAAAATTAGATGATGTATCATCATCTAACAGGTAGTATAGATGTGTGTCCTCATCTGGCAGGCAGACACAAGCAACTGTAGTATAGATGTGTCCTCATCCAACAGGTAGTATAGATGTGTCATCATCCAACAGGTAGTATAGATGTGTCGTCATTCAACAGGTAGTAGAGATGTGTCATCATTCAACAGGTAGTATAGATGTGTCATCATTCAACAGGTAGTAGAGATGTGTCCTCATCTAACAGATAGTATAGATAGTCATCATCCAACAGGTAGTATAGATGTGTCATCATCCAACAGGTAGTAGAGATGTGTTCTCATCCAACAGGTAGTATAGATGTGTCCTCATCCAACAGGTAGTATAGATGTGTCATCATCCAACAGGTAGTAGAGATATGTCCTCATCCAACAGGTAGTATAGATGTGTGTCCTCAGCTGGCAGGCAGACACAAACAACTATAGTAGTATAGATGTGTCCTCATCCAACAGGTAGTATTTTTAATTTTTTTAAATCCAGAAGCACTTGAGCTTTTCAGCTCTTTGGCTCGGTGCCATGGACATCGTAACCCTTCGGTTCGGTGCCACGAACACCGTGAATCTGGGGAATCTGTGGCTTTTTCTGCCATCCCGCGGAATTGAACCCGCACACACAGAGGGATAGTCACCCGTAGTCCAACGCGCTACGAACACGCTGGGCAGACGGGCAACAGGTAGTATAGATGTATCCTCATCCAACAGGTAGTATAGATGTGTCATCATTCAACAGGTAGTATAGATGTGTCCTCATCCAACAGGTAGTATAGATGTGTCCTCATCCAACAGGTAGTATAGATGTGTCCTCATCCAACAGGTAGTAGAGATATGTCCTCATCCAACAGGTAGTATAGATGTATCCTCATCCAACAGGTAGTATAGATGTGTCCTCATCCAACAGGTAGTAGAGATATGTCCTCATCCAACAGGTAGTATAGATGTATCCTCATTCAACAGGCAGATGCAAGCAACAGGCAGTATAGATATTTCCTCATCTGGCAGGCAGACACAAGCAACAGGCAGTATGGATATTTCCTCATCTGGCAGGCAGACACAAGCAACAGGCAGACACAAACAATAGGTGTCCACATCAAACAGGCAGATGCAAGCAAAATGACATATAAATGGGCCATTAGTTGACATGTCCTTATTGAACAGGTATAGTATAGATGAGCCTACTGAAAACCATCATTAAAAGATGAAGATGGAGGTGGACTGGTCATGTATACTGTCTGCCAGTAAGGACATTGGCTAGAAGCAGCTATCTGATGGACAGTGGATGGGAAAATAAGACCTGAACATCCAAAGGAAACAAGGAGTAGAACTATGGAAAGAGAGTTGAAAGATTGTGACCTGACATGGGAAACAATTTATGGAAAGGTGGCAGAATAGCAACAATTGAAATCTCTTGTGGAAGTCTTATGTGTCAAACAGGACACAAAGAGGATATAGATCGATAAGTTGATATGTTCTCAATCAACAAGTAGTCACAAACATGCAATATGTTGGAAACTGATTGTAACTTAACTATATTACTTTCAACAAAACTTCTGATAATAAAACAACTTTCCAACCTTCTGCCATTCGAGCCTCGGACTGGACCACATTTTTACTGGCTAAGAATACCAGCCTTCGAAACAGCTGACCACCATTTAGTTCCACATCTTCAATCAGATATTCTCCACTCAAGTCACTGCGACCTTGAGCTACTGGAAAACGTTTGCCAATATCTTCACCAATGGACAGAAATGGAATCTAGGAACGAAATAAATCTAAACTGAAAAAATAGTTTTGAATTCTTCTGTATATTTAGTATTTTTCAAATAACAAAGGTATGTAAGGCAGAGTGCAGTAAAACTACAATTATAATAACTGAAAGACAGGTGATAGAAGAAAATGCAAGTGATGATGATGAAGATGTTGTTTATACCGATGGGTCTATGCATCATGGTGAGTCAGGCTGGGGTTTCTTGATGGTAGGGTTGTTGCAGAGCGAAATGAAGCATCATGAAGAACTAATTCTAGTACGAGGATGGAGATTGAGGCAGTTACTGCTGTTCTTTATTGGCTCTCTGTTTACTGGGGCCGCTGTTGTTACTGACTCTCAGTTATTGCTTTAGAAGATACAGAATAGAAGGATGCGGTATGAGTGGATGCCATCTATAGTTTCCAGCCTCCAGAGACTCAGGTGGATCTACTGTCTTGGGCATCTGAGCCTGGCGAAGAATGCAAACTTTGACCTGGCAACAACCTTGATGATCTAACACACTGGCAACAACCTTGATGATCTAACACACTGGCAACAAGCTTGATAATCTAGCACACTGGCAACAACCTTGATGATCTAGCACTGGCAACAACCTGTTGATGATAACTAGCACTGGCAACAACCATGATGATCTAGCACTGGCAACAACCTTGATGATCTAGCACTGGCAACAACCTTGATGATCTAGCACTGGCAACAACCTTGATGATCTAGCACCGGCAACAACCTTGATGATCTACACCTAACAACCTTGATAATCTAGCACACGGCAACAACCTTGATGATCTAGCACGGCAACAACCTTGATGATCTAGCACTGGCAAAAACCTTGATGATCTACACGGCAACAACCTTGATGATCTAGCACTGGCAACAACCTTGATGATCTAGCACCTGGCAACATGATGATCTACACACGGCAACAGCTGATGATCTACACACTGCAACAACCTTGATGATCTACTGCAACAACCTTGATGATCTAGCACTGGCAACAACCTTGATGATCTAGACACGGCAACAACCTGATGATCTACACCTGGCAACAACCTTGATGATCTAGCACGGCAACAACCTATGATCTAGCACTGGCAACAACCTTGATGATCTAGCACTGGCAACAACCTTGATGATCTAGCTAGCAACAACCTTGATGATCCTGCAACAACTTGATCTGCAAGCACAACCTTAGATCTAGCACTGGCAACAACCTTGATGATCTAGCACTGGAAATAACCTTGAGGATCTAGCAGAGCAACAACCTTATGATCTAGCACTGGCAACAATCTTGAGGATCTAGCACTGGCAAACAACTCTGAGGGGATCTAACATCACTGGCAACAACCTTGATGATCTACACACTGGCAACAACCTTGATAATCTAAGAAAATGACATCAAAGCAGAAGAAGAACACTTCTATAATCTCAAAAAGACTAAACAAAATCTATTGTTTACTGATATTGTTTACATTGAATATTTCATGATTACCTGAGCTCTTGTTGGGCAATCCTTTGGGGCTAGCTCCATGACTTTACTGGATAACTCTGCCTTTATTGCATCTAGGCTTTCATAGTTATGACCCCTGCTTAATGTGACAACAACCAACCGCTGAAAGCCTGCACTTTCCAGAAGATGAAGACGCCCCTTATCTGTTGAGAACAGCCATTCTGTTTCTCTGAAAAAAGCAGATATTGATAAAAAGGATAGAACCATATTCAATACAAAATGAAAGACATCAACTTTACAGCAAATTCAAAATAGATCCGTGTATATGTGGGTGTCTGTGACTTAAGTGGTTAATTCAGCTCGATTCGATCGCAACCCAAGAGTTCCTGGTTCAAACTTCATGACTGAAACACACGTAAGATTTTTCGCAGACAAGCTACATTAGACATATTCATAGGTGTTCCGATCTCCTTGCTAATATCTCAACTGCATTCAAACTTACCGTACCAGTTTGATGTTGATTGATGAGCTTACTCATATACCTATTGTACTGTTCTTTTCTGGTCACTTCAATCTAACCTCTTGCAATCTAGCAGTTGACATGGATTGATTTAAATGACAATGCTCTTTGCCCCCTGATATGGTGGCAGAGCCAGCCAGCCTGTCTGCTCTCTCATTGCCATCAACACCCATGAGTCAGGAACAAAGATGAATGTTAATGAATTCAAACACAACAATTGTTAAACCCCCTCTACTTTCATCACTGTGAAAAGATACTGTATCCACAAACAACAAATGTTAAACCCCCTCTACTTTCACCACTGTGAAAAGATACTGTATCCACAAACAACAAATGTTAAACCCTCTACTTTCATCACTGTGAAAAGATACTGTATCTACAAACAACAAATGTTAAACCCCCTTCACTTCTATCAATCAAGTGAAGAATGTAACTAACTCATCCCTGTACAATAAAAATAGCAAACTTTCTCCATGTTTTCAGAGTCAACCCATGTCAAATTATATTTTGGGTATCTCTGAATCACTTGTGTGCAAATTCTAGAGACACTTCTCACCAGTAGTCGGGAGAAAATTACTGCAAAACCATAAGAAAAATACAATTACTGCTGCCATAAGCTACAATAAAGATTTGAGTTGAGCTGTGCTTAAACAAGTTTACAGAGACCTGATACTAATTGCTTTAAGCAATAAACATTTATAAACTGTCTTATGTTAAGAAAACAGATTTTCTAGTCACAACAGAGATGAAGTGTCAACGCAGAATGCTGAAAGTATCAAGAAGAGACTGGTTTAGAAATGAAGACATCAGGGGAAAAAATGAGTACAACATCAGTATTGAACTTCATCAAACAACAACAAATTAAATAGTTTGGCCGCATAAGCAGATTACTGACAGACATTGCTTCAAAGATCGATGCTACTCCGATACAGTTGAATACAAAGCAAAAGGCAGACCACGCAAAAAGTGGACCTCAGAAATAACAGAGGTGGTTGAAAAACACTACTTATGAAGGGCACACAAAAGTCTGTTCTAGAAATCTCTTCTTTTCCTGTGAGGAAAAATAGGATTAGAGAAAAGAAAAAAGGAATATAGATTTTAGTCTACCTGTTTTAAACTAGAAAACAGAAACTTAACTTTGCATGAATCAAGTTAGAAAACAGAAACTTAACTTTGCATTTGATTCAAGTTAGAAAACAGAAACTTAACTTTGCATGAATCAAGTTAGAAAACAGAAACTTAACTTTGCATGATTCAAGTTAGAGAACAAAAACTTGCTTTCGTGACTTAAGCTTGAAAATAGATTTGGTTACCTGCATTAAGATAGAAAACAGTTCTAACTGCCTTAGAATAGCGAACAAACATTTGACTTTATCTGTTTTAAACTCAGTAACAGAGACATGACTACTTGCTTTATGCTAGAAAACAGAGATTTGACTTTTCCCTTCTTGATGTTGGCCTTCTTGAGCTAGTTTATTTGCTACTTAACTTCATCAACAAATATAATCTGATTTGTTTCAATTAAAATAAATAATAAAAATGATAACGATAATTCCTCTCGTACTGTTATACATTACATAGGGCCTGCAAGTAATTTCTCCACAACGCTCTGTCCTGGGTAAGTCGCTCAATCTCTTCCATGGAATTGAGACCAATATTTCTTGCATTTCTCAGCAAAGTTTGTTTCAGGGTCTCTATAGGGCATCCTCTCTTTCTTAAACCCTTTGCCTCCCACTTCTTCTTCTTCTTCAAACGCTCCATATCAGCAACTTGTCAACCACTATGTGTGATTTGTATGTGATCTGAGCCTAAGAGTGAATGTGCGTTGTGTCAGTTATGCGCCTACAAGTAGGCCAGCACATCAGATTTCTGCGCTGCTTTTTATTTACTAGGGTAGCATCCCTAGGCCCCTACCCCAGTTGCCTCTTACGACATGCATTGTAGGTTGTAGTGGTATTAATCTTTGCTTCCTTTGTGGGCCCGGCACTACAGGGCGGCCTCCCACTTCAGTACCTGCTTTGATATTCTTGGATTATTTCTTCTCAAGGTATGTCCCACACATCTCCATCTTCTTCTTCTTGTAACAGTTGTTACTAGTGGTTGATCAATCATTTCTCTGATTTCTTCACTTGTCCTGAATTCGTCCCATTTTATTTCATTATTTTTCACAGACATCTATTTTCAAAAGAAATAAACAGTTAAAAATATAAGATGATCTACCTTTTGTTCAACTGTTGTCTTACAATGTGGTAATACTGCATATCTTTAACAATGATGGACAAGTACTTGATGTCTTCAAGACGATCTATTCTGTCTTCAAATCTACAGACTTCAACAATCTGTTAGCAAATACAAAAAACAAGGTGTTTCAAGGAAAAGATTACCATCTGCATATAATTATCAAGACTTTTTAAGTCGGAGTAGAATGGAAAGTTTTTTGTTTTTTCGTCCGCTTTCAACTCAGACGAAGTTTCATCTCTGAAGCTGATTTTTGCGTGAAAATCAGTTTTTTCCCAAATTTCTTACAATGGTAGCAGCGTGCACATTGTAAATTACTTTATACTGGCAGCCGTGTGCTCAATGTACTCATAATTAGTATTCCCTCGCCATACAGGCAGATTTTCTCAGATTTCAGAGGTACTCACGTTATCGTCCTGAGTAAGACCAGGGGACTCGAACAAATGCCGGACAGTAGGTTCGAACCCGAGCTATGAGGCGTCTCACAGCTAGCAGACCGAGCTACTATCAACTACTCTAGGCAGTCCCCTCGGAAAGAAAGTAAAGTTGACTAGGACTAAGTAAAGAATTTTCTATGTGGGGGTCTCTGTGGCTAAGTGGTTAACCCCTTTGCCTTGTGAGTCGAAGGTCGTGGGTTTGAATCCAGGCCGCGCAGTTCTGTTCCTGAGTGCAGTTTTTCCAGAGACCCTACGATTGTTGCTGGAGCTACGGAGTTTGTGCTTTGTGCAAAACTCTTGGCAGGTGGCGTGCCATTTCTGCGGATAGGGACCGAGCCATATGGTGTAAAACCCGGTGCAATGAAGTCAATCCTTTGGTTTTAAAACCCTTTAAAGAATTTTCTATCTGTGCCTTATGTATCCCTGAATCATTCACTACCAATCACTCTGCGGAAACGAGAACTCCAGTGCTATATTGAAACAATACATATGTGAATCATGGACAATGAACAAACAAACAATAAGATCATTGGAAGTCGCAAAGATTTGGTTTTACAAATGAATGCTGAAAATTCCACGGACAGCAAAGAAACCTTATGAAAAGAATAAGACAATCAAGGTTCTTCGAGACTATAATGCAAAGAGGAGGTGTAGAACATTTGGTGACCACAGGTAAAATTCAGGGAAGGAGAGATCATGGAAGACAGTGAGAGATGTTGGATGGTCTGACATCATGGTTCGACAAAAGATCAACATCAGGACTGATTAGCTACACCAGGGATAGAGAGTTGTGGAGAGACATGATCACTTACGCCGGTAGGCATGGCACTTGATCGATCCCTGAATCAATGAAGGGTTGTCAATTATTAAAAGTATGAAAACTCATTATGTAATAACTACTTAGATCTACCCACACTTACCTGTGGCATATTGGGTAGAGATTTGAACTTTAATGATAACAACAGCAAACACCGGCATGGATAAAGATGAATGGTCACTTTCCTCATGATCAGTGTATATTCTGTGTATTCTAATTGGCCAACCTCTGGAGAAAAAATGAGCACATGAGTTAATGAACAAGACCATCCAGAAATGGAAGGACAGCATGAAAAAAATATAGTCTTCTATTTAGCAGTGAAGTGTCTACACAGAGTGCTGGGAGTAACAAGAAGAGATCGGTTTAGAAATGAAGAATAAACTGAAGACATTTCTTGACAGAGGTCTGAAGCATAAATAACATCATGAGATAAGAACAATAACAAAACAATAAACAACATAATCTTACAGTTGTGTGAAATGATTCAGCAAAACTTTCTGCACATGATCTTGTAGCAATGAAATAACAATATATCGACCACCAAGTCTCAGACATCTGGTTACTTGAGCAAACATTGCTTTTACATTGTTCACTACATTTGGGTTTCCCTCGCTGACCAGAAGGGCATCAAGTGTTCCTTGTCTAAGACTACATGAAAATATCCATCTGAGTAGGTCATCTGAAGATATAGAAGTCAGCAAGTTAGAAATAAGAAGGTAAAAAGCGAAATAAATAAATATTATAATTTGTGAATGATTCACATTCCAAACGAAACAATAATAAAATAGAAACTAGAGTGCAGGATATTTCATCTACGACGGTATGACAGAATCACAAACATGGAACTATGGGATAGAGCGGGATGATGGCAAGGACACACACCGAGGAGACCTCCTGACAGCATCACGAGACAGGTCCTCTGATGGAACCCCCAGTGTAATAGAGGTAAGGAAGACCAGTAACACCTGAAGGTGGATGTTGGAAAGAAAATGGGGAGAGAGTGGAGAGATCTGGAAAAGATGGCCTTGGATAGGAGGGCTTGGAAAACCTTGGTTGCGGACTTATGCCTCCCCAGAGGTGAAGAAGAAGAAGAAAGGAGAGTCCCCAAGTTTTATAAATATTTATATATTCTTAATTTCTCTATGGCACATAGACATGGACACTGAACAAGCAACTAAAAGAAATCTTTAGGCTCTGTCACTTTGAAATGTTAATCCCTCTCTCTCTCGATCATTCTTTTTGATCATTATTATTGTGATATATAAACAGCCTTTGCCAAGAATGGTTTTTCTTTACATCACAATCTTCAGTACCATTTGGAGCTCTGGTGCTTGTACTTCGGCGATGTGCCCGATTTCAACCAGCGTTTACTGGGTTCACTCTCCGTCAGCCTTTAGCTGTCCCCAGCTGACCTGCAAGGCAGCAGGTTAAATGTTAATCTAGTATGTAAACAAAAAAGCATACTAGGTGCAGTTCCCAATTACAGTACTCCTACTGCAACTCATGAGTAACTTCCTCTTTGATTCCTACTATCTCTCCATGCTGATGATCTAGCTGTGTGGTACACCTCCGAGTTTCTGGGTCCTGCCATCTTTAAACTCCAGGACAGCCTGAACAGCGTCATAATGTGGGCAAGTAAATGGGGTCTAGAAATAAACCGGAGCAAAACTATAGAAACGCTTTTCTCATTGTCAACAAAGGAAGAACACTTCAGACTGAAATTTAACGATGATATCGTTCCCGTTCCCATACTCCAACCTTTTTGGGAGTTAAGCTTGACAGTCGTCTGACATGGAAACATCACATAATGGAAACAAACAGAAAGGCTATGAGGAAACAAAGTGTGATGCAGAAGCTGGCTGGAACTACCTGGGGAGCTGATAGTCGAATCCTGAGTCAGGTGTACACTGGTGCAGTTAGACCGACCCTGGAATATGCATCATCAACATGGATATCAGCAGCCCATTCAAACAAATCGATACTGGAAAAACACAAAACAGGTGTCTGCGTACTATTTTGGGAACCATGAAATCTACACCAATTGTAGAAATGGAAAAGGCAGCCAACATTCAGCCCTTGGAAGACAGAAGAAGGAGAAAAGTGATTCTACAGACTGAAAGGATCAAAAGAATGCCTCACCATCCACTGCATGAAAAAATGGCGGCTAGAACAAAGAACAGACTAAACGTACAAGTCTAAACCACAAAGCAAAGAAATAGGAAAGTCATACTTGGAACTACTAAATCATAATTCCATACATGAAGAATTGCTTTTTGATCACTGGGAACCAGACTCAGTACCACTAAACTTCTCAACCTCCGTCCCTAAATTATTAAGCAAAGATGCCAAGCCTAATCTAGTGAAAAAGCAATTACAATGGAACATCTCCATTACATGTTTCCAGAAGACAGCTGGATATGAATTTACACAGATAGATCGGCAATGGAGGCAACCATGAATGGTGGAGCAGGAGTGTACATTAGGCACCCAGATGCTACCACTGTGTCTCTAGCGGTCCCTACTGGAAGAATATGTTCCAACTACAAAGCAGAACTCTTAGCCCTTCTGATGGCAGTACAGCACATGAATAAGCTGCAAGCAGCTGCAAGCAAGATGGTATTTCTTATAGACTCACTGTCAGCTATACAAGCCCTGGAGGCTAAATCCACTGACAGCACAGTAAAAAACCTAAAAAGAGAACTTGCTCAGCTTTCAGAAAAGGCAGAAATTCACTTGCAGTGGATTCCATCTCACTGTGGCATTGCAGGCAATGAGAGTGCTGATGTCTTAGCTAAGGAGGGCAGTGCCAAAGAGCAAATTTACCAACCCTTGTCTTTTCAAGAGGTCAAAACCCTCATACAGAGAAAATCTGCAGTAGACTGGAAGACAAACACTGGATATGATTATGGAAAAGACTCCCTCAAAGACCTAAGCAGAACAGACCAGGTCATTATATTTCGACTACGACCCGGACACTGCAGACTCAACAAACACTTATACAGACTAGGAATAAGTCAAACAGCTCTCTGCCAGTGTCAGCAGGCAGAACAGACACCAGAGCATATCCTGCAAGACTGTCCTCTTCTGTGTGAGCTGAGAAGCAACATGTGGCCACACCCAGTCGACCTGAAAACTAAGCTTTGGGGAAACCTGACAGACCTGAAGCTGTCTGCCCAGTTGTGGTCCACAGTAAATTAAGCGCATGACCAGAGATCGCTGAAGAAGAAGAAGATTCCTACTAGCTTTACCGGTCTGAAGCCATGTAGTTTGTTGTCTAGCGATGTAGTTTGTTGTCTGAGTCACAATGTGGAGGTGTAGATCAGCCATTATTTCTGCTAACTTACTCAGTGGGTCCCCAACACCCTTTCCCCAATTTATATATATTTATTTGTGAGAAGAAAAATGATATTTCTTCTTCTATTTCTCCATACACTTTCAGACACAGATATGAGTGTTTAAAAATAGAAATGGTCAGTATAAGGATATTGAGAACTAGAAAAATAATTAACATTGATGCCTCTGCACTCCGAGTTGCCCTAATTCCTTCAAGTTACTTGAAAATATTGGTTAATGAGTACTTACACAGTAAGGCAGCAACGATTCAAACTCAAAAAGTAAACCATTCATTTCCAGCTGAGTAACCTAGGGTATGGAACTCAATATTTTTAGATTTAATCCAGAGCACTATGATGCCTCAATAGATCTTATCTTGAAATGGCACAAGTAGAGACTATATATGCTTTCTTCATTGGACGGCATTCTTTCAAAATTACTGCTTACTTGTGTTGTTACTGCTTGCAATACAGCTTTTAGGGCTGTGTAGGACAGTGGAGACATGAGCCTGTGGAATTTAATGGCTAGTGCAGTCACTGCAAAACTATTCAGGTTATGATTTTTGTGTGCCCCAACAGAAAAAAACTCTGGTCTTATCGGGATTAAACCCGGGCCTCCCAAATGGGAGCCTGCGCTCTAATCCATTCAGCCAGACGTTCCACTTACCTGTGTAACATCAACTTTCTGAAATTTCATGTTCGGTCGTCTACTTCTGTGACGATCTGTCATCTGCTGGATAACCACATCACTGATATCAATGTTGGTAAGATTCTGTAATCCATTATCATACATATTTTCACTGAGGGCTGAGTTACCACAGCCCACAACCAGAACTGTGTTTGAAGGGGTTATATATTTATGGATGACTCCGTGTAGTTGGGATACTCCCGTACCTGAAAAAATGATATGAAAAAGAAGTTGTAGAAGGAACAAAACTATCCTCCAACGAGAATACGTATTTTCCTCATCATTATCAGTCATAACTTAACAGCCTTAGTAGTGGCTATGTCTGTTGATTGCGTTTCAGTTTCGAGTATCTTCAATACACTCCGGATATTTCCATAGGTGCTCCAATCTCCTCGCAATATTTCCAACAGCGTTCAGCAACTAGCTGTACCAGTTCGATGTTGATTGATTAGCCAACTCATATACGTGCTGTGCTGTTTTCTGTGCCCTCCAATCTGCAATCCAATTTCTCGTTTGCTCTTACCTACCAATTTAACCAATCCTTGTGATCTATGTGGTCTGCACAGAGAGTGTGAGTACATTGCGTTCCTGTTAGGTCCCAATGCCATCCAGGACAGGACATCCGAATTTCAGCTAAAGTGTATACATATTATCCAACAGGAAACAAATTTGTACAGATGGGTAACTTTAGATTTTACAAACACAAAACCCCACTAGTATCACATCTAAGGTTATACTGTAGGATGGTATCAGATCAAACTGGTCAAAGGTACAGTAGCTTTGGCAATGATTCAGAATGTTGTCCAACTCAAAACGTTCTGATCCCATTTTCAGCTGGGTAGACAAAGGAGTCTAGAGTACCATGATTTGAACTTTTTCACTTTTGGTATTTCTTCTTTCTCACTCTAGTATAACCGCTCACTTTTGGTATTTCTTCTTGCTCATTCTAGTATAACCGCTCACTTTGGTATTTCTTCTTGCTCATTCTAGTATAACCACTCACTTTTGGTATTTCTTCTCGCTCATTCTAGTATAACCGTTCACTTTTGGTATTTCTTCTCGCTCATTCTAGTATAACCGTTCACTTTTGGTATTTCTTCTTGCTCATTCTAGTATAACCACTCACTTTGGTATTTCTTCTTGCTCATTCTAGTATAACCGCTCACTTTGGTATTTCTTCTTGCTCATTCTAGTATAACCGCTCACTTTTGCTATTTCTTCTTGCTCATTCTAGTATAACCACTCACTTTGGTATTTCTTCTTGCTCATTCTAGTATAACCACTCACTTTTGGTATTTCTTCTTGCTCATTCTAGTATAACCGCTCACTTTTGCTATTTCTTCTTGCTCATTCTAGTATAACCACTCACTTTTGGTATTTCTTCTCGCTCATTCTAGTATAACCACTCACTTTTGGTATTTCTTCTTGCTCATTCTAGTATAACCACTCACTTTTGGTATTTCTTCTTGCTCATTCTAGTATAACCACTCACTTTGGTATTTCTTCTCGCTCATTCTAGTATAACCACTCACTTTTGGTATTTCTTCTCGCTCATTCTAGTATAACCACTCACTTTGGTATTTCTTCTTGCTCATTCTAGTATAACCACTCACTTTGGTATTTCTTCTTGCTCATTCTAGTATAACCACTCACTTTGGTATTTCTTCTTGCTCATTCTAGTATAACCGCTCACTTTTGCTATTTCTTCTTGCTCATTCTAGTATAACCACTCACTTTTGGTATTTCTTCTTGCTCATTCTAGTATAACCACTCACTTTTGCTATTTCTTCTCGCTCATTCTAGTATAACCACTCACTTTGGTATTTCTTCTTGCTCATTCTAGTATAACCGCTCACTTTGGTATTTCTTCTTGCTCATTCTAGTATAACCGCTCACTTTTGCTATTTCTTCTTGCTCATTCTAGTATAACCACTCACTTTTGGTATTTCTTCTTGCTCATTCTAGTATAACCACTCACTTTGGTATTTCTTCTTGCTCATTCTAGTATAACCACTCACTTTGGTATTTCTTCTTGCTCATTCTAGTATAACCGCTCACTTTGGTATTTCTTCTTGCTCATTCTAGTATAACCACTCACTTTGGTATTTCTTCTTGCTCATTCTAGTATAACCACTCACTTTTGGTATTTCTTCTTGCTCATTCTAGTATAACCACTCACTTTTGCTATTTCTTCTCACTCATTCTAGTATAACCACTCACTTTTGGTATTTCTTCTAGCTCATTCTAGTATAACCACTCGCTTTTGGTATTTCTTCTCGCTCATTCTAGTATAACCACTCACTTTTATGTATTTCTTCTTGCTCATTCTAGTATAACCACTCACTTTAGTATTTCTTCTCGCTCATTCTAGTATAACCACTCACTTTTGGTATTTCTTCTTGCTCATTCTAGTATAACCACTCACTTTGGGTATTTCCTCTCGCTCTAGTATAACTCACTCTAGGATGATGATTTGTAAATGTAATCTTATAAACTCCAGCTAATACAATTCTGACTGATGAGTTTCATAATAAATACACAACTTATCCTGCAAACATTAATCAATGGCATTTTATCATGTTATTGCACTCATTCTTCATGATATATGGTATACTTACCATTCAAATGGTATCTTGCCTCGTTTCTTGAAGAAACGATCCCAATAGTCAGGGTGACTAAATTCTGTGTGGCATATTGGTAGAAGATCCATTTTGTCACTTCAATACAAAAATGTCATAATTTTGTTAAAGACTATATTCTTATGTCACAAGTTATTAAAAACAAATGACAGCTACCTCTTAGATGATTATGTTAAATTTTCCCTCTGACAACACATACATTACAATTACATACATACTTAAAAGTAAAATGGAGTGATTTCGTTTCTAACAACACAGTGAGAGATAGAACACACCAACAACCCATATCAAATATTATAAGGAACGAAGGTGGAAATATTTAGGTCATGTTCTTAGATCAGATGAAAAGAGACTAAATCGACAAGTCCTTATGTGGTCACCAGTTGGGAAAAGAAAACGTGGAAGACCAAAGACCACTCTTCAAAGAACCATCCAACAAGAAAGTAAACTATTGGGATGTAAAACCATACAAGATCTCCAACTGCTAGCAAAGAACGCATCACATGAAGATTTAAAACCTCTGCCCTATGTCGCCTTTGTCAGAAAGGAACAAACTAACTAACTAACTATATATATATATAACTAGACAGCGCAAGAAGCAAACACAATATTGTCAATGTCCAAGAGTGGCCTCTGATAGCATATGGCCAGCGAACTAACGTAAAAATTCTAGGAAATAAGACCCCAATCGTCGCATTACCTCACATTCCAGTATTGTTAGATAAAGACGGACCTGTATGGTGCCTGGGCCAGCAAGGGAAGCAAAGAATAGTACCACTGCAACCTACAATGCATGTTGTAAGAGGTGACTGATGTAGGTCCTAGGGATGCTACCCTAGTAAATAAAAAGAAGCGCAGAAATCAAATGTGCTGGTCTACTTGTAGGTGCATAACTGGTACAGCGTACAATAGCTCTAAGGCTCAGATCACATACAAATCACACAAAAGTGGTTGACAAGTGGTCGATATGGAGCATTCGAAGAAGAAGATAAAGCAATTCATTTAAAAACAATACAACACGCTAAATCAAGATTATTACAAATTAAACTTATGTTACAGAATATCAGTATTATTAATATTTTTCATCAATAAATAACCATGGACTCGTAGAATTGTATGAAATTGCAGGAAACCTCACAGTAGTCTATCAAACACATAAAAACCAGCCCCTGTTCAACAGGAATTTTGGTTTTCCGTCTGAGCTAGTCTTAAGTTGTCGAGGACCACGGTCCAAGAAACAACTCTTTACTGCAAGAAAAGATTGCAACTTAGCTGTCCACTTAACTACAATACTTAACAGTATGACATCACTGACATGCCATGGCATTGTTTCGCTACATTACTGATTACATTGTTCAGGACTCTTCAATTTCTCCTAGCATCATTAAATGCTTAATAATTAACAAATTTAAATGATCCTCTACAACATGTCAACAGAACAACAGGAAAGAAGGCGAGAGGAAAACGATGGTTAGGTTGATGAATCCATAGCAGAATCCTGTCAAAAACTTTGAAATATGCCTATCACCCAAGCCACTAGTCCTAGAATAGCCTAGCGGGGCGCAACTTTGCAAACAAAAGAAAGAAAATCACCACACTGTGACTGTGCAACAACCCTGTGTAAGAGTAGTAGAACTAAGATAAAGTAAGTTAGTGTGTCAGTGTGTGTAAAAATATCCAATAACCAACT
This sequence comes from Arion vulgaris, assembly GCA_020796225.1. Classification (NCBI taxonomy): domain Eukaryota; kingdom Metazoa; phylum Mollusca; class Gastropoda; order Stylommatophora; family Arionidae; genus Arion; species Arion vulgaris. Next base: position 3,155,154 of record CM036770.1, read on the forward strand.
ACTCCAAGACACAAGACAAGAGGCAATGAATGACATACTCAAAAGAGAAGATGGAAATGGCTCGGACATGTTATGAGAATGAGACAAGAAATGCCTCAGGATAGCCCTCACTTGGACACCAGAGGGAAAGAAAGAAAGGCAGACCACGGACAACAATCATGGGCGCATGATGGAAGAGGAACTGGACACCGCATCTCTGACGTGGGGCTCTGCGCTGAAGGTTGCACGGGACAGGAGAGCATGGAAAGTCCTTTCTGAAGCCCCATGTGTCACTAGGCATGACGGGATTAAGTAAGTAAGTAAGTGTGTGTGTAACTTAGTGTAAGTGTAACTCGGTGAGTAAGGTATGAGCCTAGTATGTGTAAGTTTAAAGTTAAAGTTGTAACTCAAGTAACTGGGTGATGACAAAAGAATTAATAAATTACAAACATTGGCGCTTATAAAATGAAATGTTTGATATATCAGATATTTATGTCAATTATTAAAATAACAATTAATGATAATAATTATACTTTAAATTCAAAGGGACAAATGTGGCCGAGACGAGGAAAGAGATCAGAGTGAGCAGCGGGGCTCAAAAACTCACTCACTGTAACTCCTGGAACTAACTCAGTGACTTGAGTGACTCAAATGACTAAGTGGCATGATCATATTCATTTTGTTTATTAGTAAATCAACTAATAACTTACAATTCCAAAACAAGAAGTCAGTCACTAAGTCAGTATCATGAGTATCAGTGTTCAAAAAGACTACCCAGAACGTTAGTAGTACTAGAAAATGAATCTAATTTCGGGGTCAGCTGGATTCAATTTACACGGCACGCATCCAATCCATTTGATTTCGGCATTTCTGATTTCAATATAATTCATTCATCATGAATTTTATGTGATCCCACTCATTTAACCTGTGCATACATACATTTTACTATCAAATTTACATGGCTTGTATCTACTGATACATATAAAATAACTAGGTGCAAGAAACTGACAGAATAACAATAAACAATAAATAAATACTATAATCAAACGTGCTTCCTACATTAATTGCTTGGTTTGTTCCGGATTACAGGGAATAGTTTTATAAAACCAAAGCTTTCTAATTAACGAAATGTGTCGATGTTATCATAATTATAACCAGTGGCGGCTCGTCATTAAGGGCCACTGGGGCTGGACCCCACCAAAAATAATGTGTAACGTGTATTTATTATTTTATAAATTAAAACATAACAACCCCAAGCCATGGGTTCCGATAATTTTTGTCTGGCCCCACCAACAAAAATTATCACGAACCGCCACTGATTATAACTATAACTAATGTTAGGAAGTAGATGAATGTGACTTGGACAGTTACGTGAAGCGTAATAACAAATTTACGAAATCTAGGTTGAATTTGAACTGTGGGATAGAGCGGGACAACGGCAAGTGAAATAAGAGATAAAGAGCAGAAGTGGCGATGGATAGGACACGCACTGAGGAAACACCCTGACAGAATCACGAGACACTGGACATGCTCTCCGATGGAACTCACAGGGCAATAGAGGTAAGGGAAGACACAGGAATACCTGGAGACGGGAGTTGAAGATGGAATGCAAAAAATGGGGAGAGATCTGGAAAAGATGGCCTTGGATAGGCGGGCTTGGAAGGCCATGCTTTCCTCGGAACGAAGGGTGAAAAAGGTTGAATTTAGGAATTTATTTCAGCATCATGTGTCGAACCGCCAGACGCAAGATTACGGATTTAGTGATGGGCGAAATGCGAATACTTAGGTGTAACCATAATTTCGGGAGATTTCGTGACAGAGTTCATTCACATGTGTATCACATGCCCGATCCATTTCTATCGTCTCTTTTGGACGATCATGCTCATATTCTCTAGCCGACACCGTGCAAGCAGTTCTTGATAGAGATAGTATTTTTCCAGAACACGCGTAAGATCATTTACAGACAAAGTTGTATGGAAGTGGGAGCGTTTGAACATATCTAATTTGTATTTGTTGCTGTTTCCGTAACATAGGCCTACAGATTTTCACTGGATGGAATTGTTAGTCTTACGCCAAACCCCCAACCTGGAGGATCAGAAAGCCATGTTTAGTCTAGTTTTCTATGACACGTCCACCCTGTGTGACCCTGCCAGGAACATAATTTCCTGCTGCCTTAGCTCAACTGAGCCCGCAAGCCTCCTTACCACTACAACGTGATGACCTAATAGAGAGGGGCGTGTAATTGTTGATACATTAAAGGCGTTTTTCATGGAAATATATAGAAGACTAAGGTGGCTAGGGCATATAAGAAAAATAACTGCATACAGCAACAAGTGCTGTTCTGTGAATTTTTGGAAGGGTAGAGACACCCAGGCAGACCACTGTTCAGATGCTCAGATATAAGGATATCTGCAAGGTCTCAGTTAAGAACTTTTCTATCTGTCCCAACAAATGGGAAAAACTAGCTGATGATCAAGTTATATGGAAAACATTACAGAGTTGCAGAATATTTTGAAGAGAAACTTAGAAATAAGTTTGAAGGCATGAGAAACAATAGCAAACTCGGAAGTCGTTACAGTAACACACTTGCCAAATGATCAACTGTAGCGATAAAAAGGACATTTAAATATATATATATATATATATAGTTGACTCATAAGGCATTCACAACAAATTAAATGGTTCGGTCACGTAAGCAGATTACCATCAGACAGTGCACCCCAAAGAGCAATGCTGCTCCGATACAATGGGTACAAAGCAAAAGGCCGGCCACGCAAAAGATGGACCTCAGAGATAACAGAGGCGACGAAAGAGACTATCTACGAAGCGCATACAATGGCCCGTTTTAGAAATCTCTTCCTGACCTGACGCTGTGAGGCATACAGGATTCGAGAAAGAAAGAAAGAAAGAAAGATTCACGTGATCCCCATTGTTGTCATTTTGTTGCCTTCCTACCCATGGTATACCATATCAGTACACACTATTTCATTTCTCTTTCCATCATTCTCCTGTACACCAGAGTTGTCTTTTCCAAAGGGTCCAGTGACATTCTACACACCTCCAAGCCATTTCCATCTTCTTCCTCTAATCACAGTTCCCAGTAAAGTACAATTAATTTTATTCTGCAGCTCCTCATTTGTGCTATTTTCTAGCCAAGACATTAGCGTGATTCCCATAAGGTATTTATTTTGAAAGGTCTTAAAATTTATGTGTAAAATATGCGACCATTTTCCAGCATTTGCTGTTGTGGAGCAATATTCAGAGAATGTGACTTTGATATATTCTTGTTGTTGTCATTTTCAAACCCTTTTGATTTGAAGTTATAAATAAATCATCATCAAATAGCTTGTCAGAAAATAACTTTGCCACTATAACATTCCTTTGGAATTTCTCTCTCTCATAGGCCAGATGTCCCACCTCTGCAGCCGTCATTTTTATATCATTAGTTACATCCTGAATCCACCTTCTCTGTGGTCTTCCTCTTCTCCTTGATGCCTTCTTCCATAATGATCTTCTCCAACCTTTCGTGTCTTTTTATATGTTGGAAATACTTCAATTTTCTCATTCTATTTGTAGCAGCTGCCAATTTTCTTTGATTGTGAGTTCTTTCTGGATGTATCTATTTGTTTTCTTCTCTGTAATAGCCGTCTCGCATAGCGATGATGACAACAATCTCAGACGTGTACTGTTGCACCTCTCTGGTGTGTGCGGAGGTGACTGTAGAGTCCAATCCTAGAACAGAATCCCGACCACAGGTGGGGCATACATGATCAAGGTTAGACATGTGCGTGTTGTGTGCTCTGTCTTTTCGCTGCTCGTTTTCTCTGTGACTCAACAATACGATGATTCTCAGCTATTGGGTTCCTCTTTTGTTGTTACAGCGCCACATTTGGCGATCTTGCGCAAGGATTCTTCTCTGTACATGCTATACAGATGACTCTTAGCACATATACACTTTTTCTACTACCTTGTTAAATGTTCATGTTTCCACCCATACCACACATATAGAAATATATACAAAACAATAACTATAATCAACATGAACAAATATATAGTTTAATGTGGTTAATAATGTTTATTACAAGCAATTTCAAGATTGTACTTTTACATGAAACTAGGACAGTCTCCTAATATTAAGCACATATGTGGAGCCCCATACAAAACATTTGAAGGTCTTTTGGGAACAATAATTCATATTATGCTCTCGTTACAAGAAAAGTTTTAACACATTGACATAAAACAAGTGGTTTAGTTACCAATAACACATTAACTACCGCATTGAAAACATACCAGGGTTGAATTAATGTGAATTTTTTTACTCCACAGCTGTAGCTACAAATTAAGCTGTAGTTTTCTTTTCAGCAAAACTTTATGAAAGACAATTAATTTTGTAGAGTAGTAGTGTATTTTTCATTACAAGTTAACATAACGTAAAAGAATATATTAAGAACAGGTAACAATCAGAATAGGTTACAGTAAGTTTTCAGTTAATTTGACAATTAAATAAACCATAGCATAGTCTGCAGCATTTGGCCAAATGGGACAGACAAACAGGTGAAAGGTTATGGTACGTGGCAATTAACATGTTAAATCAAAAACTATAATTACTTAAAAGTGGTTTTGGAAAGTCATGATAACTGCAGATAATAATGAATGTAAAATCAGTGTAATAAGAGTTTGTTTTGTGCAGAGTTGTAGAAGGTTCTAAAAGAAATATTGCATTTCAGTAAAAACATTTTAAAAGTAAAGATATAAATGAATAATTAAGTGAATAAAACTATTACATTTAATTGATACATGATCAAGATTAAAAAACCAAAAATAATTTTAAATATATAAATCGTGGTTACCAAATTGATGTCATAGTACTTTGAGCAGAAACATGTGCTCAGTCTCCACAGAGGGTATACATACGTTGGCTAAACAAATTCTTAATATTGGGACTGGGTATTTGTGATGAAATGATTATCTTCCTCTTCAGCAATCTCTGGTAATATGCTTAGTTTACTGTGGACCACAACTGGGCAGTCAGCTTCAGGTCTGTCAGGTTTACCCAAAGCTTAGTTTTTAAGTTGACTGGGTGTGGGCACTTGTTGCTTCTCAGCTCACCCGGGAGAGGACAATCTTGCAGGATATGCTCTGGTGTCAGTTCCGCCTGCTGACAATGGCAGAAGTTTGACTTATTCCTGGTCTATGTTTATGTTAAGCCTGCAATGACCTGGTCTGTTCTGCAAGGTCTTTGAAGAAGTCCTTTCCATAATCATATCCAGTGTTTGTCTTACTCTGTATGAGAGTTTTTACTTCTTGAACAGACAGCAAAATGATTAGAAGGTTGTGGGTTTGAATCTAGGCCACATCTTTCAGTTTGCATTTTTCCTTCCCTTAGGATTGTTGCTGGAGCTACAGAGTTCATTTCACATATCTTGCACAAGTGATTCCCAGCATGTGGTGTCTATAGCAACACATTTTAGAGACATTTTAAGATTGTCTTTGTGTCTGTGTGTTGCTGGGGCCTGCAAGGTGAGCAAAGAATAGTAACACTGCAACCTACAAAGCATACCAAAAGAGGTGACTACGGTAGGGGCCTGGGAAGCTACCTAGTAAATAAGCGTTGCAGAAATCAGATGTGCTGGCCTACTTCTAAGCATATAATTGGCACAACGTACAATCACTCTTAGGCTCAGATCCTATACAAAATTACAAAGAGTGGTTTAACAAGTGGTAGATGTGGAGCATTTGAAGAAGAAGGTTGTCTTTGAAGCTTTTCTTCTGTCCCCCAACTGGTCACTTATCCCATCATGTTCGCCATACATCATCATATCAGACTCGATGAATATGCTTCAACTGATTGAATCTGGAAGTATGCGTGTGGAATAGGTGGACAGCATTCGGAGATCACATCTCAAGAAAATGACTTGGCTGTACACACCTGGACATGCTGGAGTGCAGGGTAACGAGCGTGCAGACTTTCTTGCAAACAATGCCCTGACTCAAACGGGCAGAAGTATGGACAGAGCCGATATCATCAATGCGGGACGCTCTCAATTATGTGACATGGGCACGTCTCAGACACTGGAACGAGTTCGAGAATTAGGCGTTAAGTGTGGACATGCCAGACAGTGTCGTCTTCGTGGTAGAGAGAGAAGATATAGTAATCAACTTCTCATGGGTACGGTGAGCAAATGGACTTTAGGATGGCTGCTGCAGCGGAGGACAGAGCATGCATGGGAATGCCCAATGTGCCGTGACGTCGATCGCATAACATAACATACATCAAAAAAAGAAACATACATATTTAATCCATAACCATATATTTTAAACTAAAATCTAGTAAACACATGAAGTACATGTAAAGAGCTATATAGAAATGTATATTTTTTGCATAGAAATGTTAATTGTAAATACATAAAATGCTATATTAACTTTGCATAAAAAGCAAAAGCTCTAAATAAAATGCATTGAAATAATGTAAAGCGGTACATAGATGAAACCATGCAAAATTGAAATTTTACAGAAAAAGCCATAGTTTTTGTTTGCTTGCTATGAATTCAGGCGTAGTCACAGCGCCTCTGATTGATTTTTGAGTTATGGCATTCTTTCCCTATCACCAGTGTCTCCTCGTCAATCAGGCGAGCCTTAGTCCGACTTTAGAGGTACTTGTAATTTGAGACCTCAAGTAAAGGATCAGGTTTTTCCCGTAGTTCAACTGTATACCATGTGCACACAGAGAATATTTGGCCAAGCTGAACTCGAACCCCAGAATTTCCCCGGAATGTGGTCACTTGGGCAGAGTTTTATCAACTTTGCTATCGGCAACCCTATCCATACTAGATGACATATATATAATCTTTAGACCTTGCCCGAGTGGTTACCGGGCCCAAATTTGGGGTGTAAAAATAGAACCACTGTTACCTGCCACACATGTCGTAAGAGGCGACTAAGGAGGTTTGGCTGAAATCGGATGCACTTGTCCTAAACGTGTAGCAGTCTATGCGTTTAGGGCCTACCAAACCAATGTGCAACATATACACGTTCTTGGCTTTTGTGCATGCTACATAAACAGCGTTTTTCATCCCCTTTATTATCTCTGTGGTCCACCTTTTGCATGTACTGCCTTTTTCTTTGTATCAACTGTTATCGGAGCAGCATTGCTCTTTGTGGCGCACTGTCTGTTGGTAATCTGCTTATGTGGCAGAACCATTTAATTTGTTGTTTCTTGATGAAGTTCATTACTGATTTTGTACCCACTCTTTTCCTGATGTCTTCATTTCGAAACCAGTCTCTTCTTGATACTCCCTGCATACTGCGTAGACACTTCATCGTTGTCTTGTAGACTTCAAGTCCATTCCCACAGAATAAAAACTACTCAAAATGATTATCGCACATGCCAAAATTGTCCCCAGACTCTAGATTACATCCTGCAAACATGTCCCCTATTCAATGGCTTGAAGTTTTAAACCTGGCTCAGGGAGACTAAGCTGAAGGAGAAATTGTACTACTGCTGATGACTGGCAGCAGTATCAACAGACAGCACAACTCTAAGACAATGTTACTCAGATACAGTGGATACAAGGCAAAAGGTGGGGCACAGAAATAACAGAAGCAGTGAAAGACACCATGTATGGAGTGCACATAACATTGTTAAGCAGCCATGATTAGAAAAAGAAGGATAACTGGATTCATGGAGGCAACTTATCTCTCAGTTTAGATTTCTACATTGACACTGACTAGGCAGATAAAGAAGACAAGTATATCACAGTTTACAATGAACTGCACAAAGTATATTACAGTTTACAATGACCTGCACAAAGTTTGAGAGTTCTGACTTTTTATCTTCTACTGGTGTGGCTAGCAGTAGTGGCTTGATCACAACCCAAGCGTACCTAGTTCAAGCTCCGTGGTGGGCAGTTTGGAAGCAAATTTGTTCCTGTGGATATTTCTGAATGGTAAAATGACCTCACTGTTCAGAAAGCAATGAAACTACAGAACCTATAAGTGGTACCTTTAAAATCAGCAATGACAAACTACTGAATGTATAAATGTTGCCTATAAAATCAAAAACTTGTTCACTGTGGTTGATGGTAATTCTATAAAATGATATACCACAATTTTCATTTAATCTCCTACTGAGTCAGAAATATGCATCAACTTTCTGATGGTCAAATGATCTGTCCATGTTACAACTCTGACAGCGTCTTACCATTTAGTATACTGTATATCAAATCATTACATTAATCAGATGCTGATACAATAGTCTGTACCATATATATAAAATGTTACATCAACTTTGTTAGTATAAGATATTGTCGATAATTCATATATCAAGTGAACTACATTGATACCTGTGCAGTATAACTCATTACACAATCAGATCTGATACCATGTTACAGTATAACTCCAGATGTGATACAATCAGATCTGATACCATGTTACAGTATAACTCAGATGTGATACATAATCTAATACCATATTCAGATAACTCAGATGTGATACAATCAGATCTGATACCATGTTACAGTATAACTACAGATTGGTACAATCATATCTAGATTACCATGTTACAGTATAACTCCAGATGTGATACAGATCAGATCTAATACCATGTTACAGTATAACTCCAGATGTGATACAATCAGATCTAATACCATGTTACAGTATAACTCCAGATGTGATACAATCAGATCTGATACCATGTTACAGTATAACTCAGATGTGTACAATCAGATCTGATACCATGTTACAGTATAACCCTAATGTAATCAGATCTGATACCATGTTCAGTATAACCCTAGATGTGTACTTTAAAGTGAGGTTTTTCTATTTGTAAAATCTTACAGTTACCCATTTGTACAAATTTGTGTCCTGTTGGATAATATGTGTACACTTTGGTTGAACATATCCTACATGATGTAGGGGCCTAACAGGCTGCAGCGTACTCACATTTTTGAAGCGAAGCATGTGAAAACGAAGTCAGGTAGTCATGGATATACTTTCTGACTGTGTCTGTGATGTCTGGTGTATAGAAACATAGTCTCAATTCCATCATTTGTTCTGTATCCTTTTCTTGATAAAGGCCTTTTGGTAGTAACATCGTTGCATCCTGTTTTTGTATTTTGTAAAACCACCTCATCTCGTTTTTCCGTGTTTCACCTTTGCTACATAGTTTTACTGCAGTCTTCGCTAATATCGATACAATTTTGTGCAACTAAGCTGTGCACATCTTTTTTTAACAGACAACATATTTATTGAGTTGAAAATCCCACATCTTTCTTTCAATATCAACATTCTTTATAGTTAGCAATTTGACGTAACTTGCTTAATCAAACATAAACATTTCGGAACATAAAGATTTCGATTGCATTCTATGTCAATACTGGTTTGATAATACTATCAAAAACCAACTGTTCAGAATGCCACTTTAAATGAGGTATTCCAGGTACTGTCTTCATGTAAATGGATCCACAAGAATTCATGGTCTTCAGTCCAAATGCATCATTTTGATACCACTAGAAGAAAAGAAAACAAAAAAACTAGAATCACAGAGATTAGAATAATATTCTTATATTATTAATGAAAATCGTGGCATATCCTTTACAGGGTATGTCACCATTAACCACAGTAAACAAGTCATCAATTTTCTAGACACCACTTATACGTTCAGTAGTTTCCCATTGCTTTCTAAATGGTGAGGTCTATTTTTACCGTTCGTAAATATCCATGGGAACAAATTTGCTTCCAAACTGTGTGTCGCTGAGTTTGACCAGGTATTCTTTGGTTGCGATCACGCTCACTACTACTAAGCCACAGACGCCCACTATATTATTAATATAAAATGTAACTCTTAGTAGACCAGGGCAAAAGCCATGTTTTTACAAGCCATTTGCTTTTAGAATTAAAAAATGCCCTTTAGTGTGGCTTCTGGTAAAAAAAGTGTCAACACGAAGCCACATAGTGTGGCGTTTGGTCTACAAGGAGTTAATAATACTTATATTACTGTTAGAACATTATTGACATACTACGCAATAAATTTGATAACATATGTAATCAAATAATGCACAAATTACTAATGAAAAAGTGCAACAAATGGAATATATTCAACAATGAAAGCAGTAACAAGAATAAAACATATTTCTCTCTCGACCTTGAAGCCTTGTCACTTAGGGCAGCAACAAATGAACACCATTCTTCTCTGTTCCTGGCCTTCCTCTGTATTGTGTTCCAGTTGTGATTCATTTCTTTCAGTTTCTCTTCTCCTTCAGGTCGTTTTTGGGTTTTCCATGTTTTTGTTTACCCTCTGGTTTCCATCTTAGTGACGTTTTCATAACAGAGTTAGTCTCCATGCGTATTACATCTCCGATACATTCTCAGCGTCTCTTTTGGATGGTGATGTTCATATTCTCTTGCAGACACTGTGTAATCAGTTCTAGGTCACAGATAACTTTTGGCTAGAACAAATTGACCAAATCGATATACAAGTCCATTCCACCTCTATCTTTAAATGATGGACAGTTTTTTTAATTTTAAGAGCTCCAAAATTTCTATCGTATGTTAAGATTTGTATAATTTATCCAAGTGTGTTTAATGCTCTATTCTGTTCAGTTTCGAATATCTTCATTGCTCCGATCTCCTTCGCAATATCTCCAACAGCGTCCAGCGACTGACCGTACCAGTTCTATTTTGATTGATGAGCCAACTCGTATACCTGTTGTACCGTTCTTTTCTTGCCACACCAATCTTCAAACCCAGTTCTCCAATCTATTCTGTTCATACAGATCTAAGTGGCAACACAAAATTGCTATCGTATGTTAAGATTTGTATAATTTATTCAAGTGTGTTTAATGCTCTATTCTGTTCATGCAGATCTAAGTGGCAACACAAAATTGCTATCAGTTATCCAATAATCGCATACTATGAAGAAAAATGAGTTATAATGGACATCAGAAAAGAGCCCAAACTATCTGAAGACAACTATCACATACTTGATAGACTATCATCTTTTGTCTCTGGACAAGGCTTAACATACTAAATAAACACTTGCACAGGCTATGATTGTCTCCATCCCCTCTGTGTTCCTGTGACATCTCTGTTCAAACCACAGAACATGTCCTGCAAGACTGTCCCCTGTATGTCATACCTAGAAAGGGATGCTGGCCCTACAACACAACACTACATTCAAAATGACATGGCACCAGAGATGAGCTCCAGACAACAGTCGACTTCATCATAAGAACACATCTGATAGTATAATCATCAAAACAGCGATCGCAAGAAGAAGTTATTCAATTATGTTTACTGCCCAATTCTGTTTATGTAAATGGGAAATCAAAATGTGTATAATTTATCCATTTTTATTTATTGCCCAATTTTGGTCATGCTTATCAAAGTGGTAAAACAAAAATGATAAAATGTATCCATTTTTGTTTGTTCTCTAGTTCTGTTTCTGCGAATCAAAGTTGTAAAACAAAACACTGATTATTTATCCATCTCTTTTTGATTACCTCCTGTTCTTCCATGGGTAGAACCACCTCTGAAGAGTTGTACATACCAAACTGACTGTAAAAGAATAAAAATTGTCAAATGTACAATAATTCTTTTTAAAAAAAACCAAACAAACAACTACAATAAATGCAGGATTTCAAAAACAAAACCCCTAACTGCAGATCCCATACCATTTCTTGTCACACAAAAAAACAGCTTTGCCAACCTGCTCTCTCTGCAGTCATTCTTTGTTAACTATTCCCTGACTGTTGTATGTATCCTGATGTTTTGTCTCAAATATACAAGCACAAAAAAAGCTTATCGCATTTGTTTGTGCAAACATTGTTAGATATAATCTGACCTGATTATTCTGTGTTCAACAGATGACGCTATATGTGAAAAACACAGCTTAGTGAAGCTCTTTTTTTGGAGAGATAGCTGATTGTGTTCTTAAAAACGCTTGTCTGTAGAGTTAGACAATGGGTGCTGTAAGAAATAAGGGTTTGTGGTTCAAATCCTATATTTAGTCTTTTGTATTTTCTGGAAGCCCCTAATACTTGTTTACTGTCTATTTATTAATCATATTCATTGGATCCAGTGCTTCCCCTTTGGTTCTAAAAAACTCTATTCTCTTCTGACTGTATCATTATGGTTAATGGACTTACCTGGACTGCCAAGGGGTGATAACTCCATCATCTGGGCCGCCTACAAGTACCAAGTTCTTCAGTCTCAGAAAATTGTTTCTGAATTCTGACAATAAATAAAATCTTGTAATTTTAGTTTGTGACAAATTAAAAGGAAAAACTTAAATGTATGCAGTCATAAATTCAATGTAGAATGTTCTTCAGTGTTACTTAATTTAACGCCAGAGTGTTACCTGCTGTGCATGTCGTAAGAGGCGACTAAGGAGGTTTGTTGAAATCGGATGCATGTGTCCTAAACGTGTAGAAGTCTTATGCGTTTAGGGCTCTACCAAACCAATGTGCAACATATACACTTCTTGGCAAAGATCAAACATATCACAAAGAGTGATTAAAATTGGTCATAAAAGCAAGCAAAGAAGAAAGACTTAATTTAAGAATTTATTTCTGAATGGTTTTTTCGAAATATTTTCCAATGACTTCTTCTCCTTCTTTGCGTTTGTTGTTCACTAACAATTTTAATCACTCTTTGTGATAAGTGTGATCTTTGCCAAGAACGTGTTTACGTTGCAAATTGGTTTGGTAGGCACCTAAACGCATTGACTTTTACACATTTAGGACATGTGCATCCGATTTCAGCCAAACCTCCTTAGTCGCCTCTTCGACACGCATAGCAGGTTAAAGTGGTTCTATTCTTTACACCCCAAATTTGGGCCTCGGTAACCACTCGGGCAGTATCTCCAATGACTGATATCTGTAATATAAATTCTTCTTTTTCTTTTGTCATCAGACTGTTGCTGCGTTGTTGCCCAGTGTTGTAGTTTTCCGTTGCTCTAGTGGATTGGGTGATAGTTATTTTTGCTCTTTTACATGATTCTGCTATACCATCTAACCATCTTTTTCATGATGTTCCTCTCGCCTTCTTTCCTGTAGAAGACTCTATATACAGCAGAGTTTGGTTGCATTCTTATTAAGTGGCAGAACCTTTCATTCTTTGTTTCTCAATGCAATTCAAACAAGGTTCTGTCCCAACTTTCTTTCTCATGCTAATGCTTGTCACTGTCTTTTCTAGTGTTTGTTGGTAAATTTTCATAGGCATTGCATTTCACATGTAATTATTGTAATATAAATAGCTACTACTAAACCTTCTTGTTCCCAGTCGAGCATAGGGCTGCAATGTTTACTCGCCAGTGAATAATATTGTGAACCTGAAACTGTATGAAAAAAAGAGGGACAAAACATTGCAATGCATTAAACACCATAGGGACAGCATAAAAAAAGAGGCCTAGAGGCAAATGTTTGAAGCAGAGTTCAAAGACATGCATATGACTAGGTTTGGAGGTGGAAAGAAAGGCACAAAATTGAAATGAGTGGTAATTATTTATCCCTGCCTTATGTTGCTCTTGGGCGTGATGATGACTGATAATACTATATAAATAATTCCTCTCGACGTTATATAATCATTACTACATACCATAACTTCTTGGATTTCCTTCTGTTGATTGATTATTGAGAACTGCTAAGAATGTTGAGAAGTTCCTAAACAATTCTTGTTCATGGGGATCTATGGAAATAAGCAAAATGATACAGTCACTGAGACACAACGATGGACGCTACTTTCTACCAAGCATGTTGTAAAAGGTAACTTTGGTTATAGGTTAGTGAACTGACATCTTAGCACTTCGAACAGACCAATAGGTGATCAGTCTTCTTGAACAGATGTGCCACCAGGCATTTTGGATCTTCTGAAGCATTGACTGAGAATCAGGTGCAAATGAGTTTCAGAGAGCCACTGGGTATCAAGACAATTGTGGGGAAGACCATGTTTCGCATAGATAGATTGTCCTTCGCTAAGCTTTGGGGAAACTAGCCAGACTGAAGCTGGCTGCCCAGTTTGTGGTACACAGCAAACCAAGTGCATGACAAAAGATCACCAAGAAGAAGTCTTCCACAGGGTTCAAAAGGTGACTAAAGTTCAGTTCTCCTGATTATCATCTTCCCACATTGAACAAATCCATACATGCTCCATTTTCTGATGCAGAAGTTATCTCTATGTTCCCACATTCACTATATCCAACTGATGTTGATTGGTTTATCTTCTCTTTCTATCCCGCAGATAACAGGGGAGTGCTTATCCGCATGTAACCCTCATTTCATTCAGGTGGTTCAGTGTCTCTGAAGGGTATAAAGCCGAAAGATTGACTTCATTGCACAAGGTTCTACCCCATATGGTTCAGCCCCTCTCTGCATAAATGGCACGCCACCTACCAAGAGTATTTCACAAAGCACAAACTCCATAGCTCCGGCAACAATCATTGGGATCTCTAGAAAAAATGCACTCGTTAACAGAACGGTGCAGTCCGGATTAAAACCCATGACCTTCAGAATCCAAGGCAAAGGCGTAACCACTCAGCCACAAACCACTCAGTGTCTCTGATTCTAAGGAAACTAAAGTAGGGTTGTGATAAGGATAGCTACTTTATCACTTACAACAAACCACTCAGTGTCTCTGATTCTAAGGAAACTAAAGTAGGGTTGTGATAAGGATAGCTACTTTATCACTTACAACCTAGTTGTCTTTGGACAATATAATCAACTATTCTTAGATGGTAGCTTATCCAGATGAAGGTGAACAATGATTTCAAACTTCCATTGTTTTTGTGAGATTACTCATTTAAGGAAAAGACTCCTGGAGCAAATTCTGATTTAAAAATCTGTAGGAGTTCCTAATGCAGTCCCATTATCCTGTGCTATGCTGGTTGGAACAAGCATCTTCCTGTGCTATGCTGGTTGATGCAAGCATCATCCTGTGCTATGCTGGTTATCAAGATCATCATCCTGTGCTGTGTCGGTTGATGCAAGCAATCATGGATCTCTGCAAACCTCTGTCCTTAGTATTGATAGTATGGATGTTGACACTCTTCCACGTCATGAAGTCAGTCTGTCCAGAATTTTCTCTCTCTGTCTTATATATATTCCTCTAGTAGCGTTATATGTTACATAGGGCCTGCAAGTAATTTCTCCATACCACTCTGTCCTGAGAAACTTGCCCGATTACTTCCATGGAATTGAGTTTGATATTTCTTGCCTCTCTCAGCAAAGTTCGTTTCAGGGTTTCCCTTGGACATCCATTCCTTCTTGAACCCTTTGCCTACCACTTCAATGCCTGCTTTGGTATTCTTTTATCATTTCTTCTTAAGATGCCCAACATATCTTCATCTTCTTATAACAGTTGTCACTAGTGGTTGACCAGACATTTATCTGATTTCATCACTTCTCCTGAATTTGTTCCATTTTATGTTCATTATTTTTCACAGACATCTATTTTCAAATGCATTCAATTTACTTTCCAACTCTCGCTGGCATTTGTTAGGAATGATGCAACATTGGAATTGAAAATTCTGAATTTAGTTTTAAAACTATATAACTTGCAGTTCCATATTTTATTTCAACTTTTAAAAGCTGCTGTTGCTTTGACAGTTTGTAGCATAATTTCTTTTTCAACATTTCCAGTGCAATCAAAATTGCTACCTAAATAGGTGAACTGCTCCATTACTCTCATTGTCCTGTTTCCCCATTTATTTTGTTGATTGTCACTATGTGTTTTAAACTCTCTCCTCCTTATGTGTCTCGAAATGGTGATTGCCTCTTTCTTATAATGATAATAAGTTTTCTGTGTCTCGACCTCAATATCAGCATATCAATATTTTCATATGCATCACTGGGATACCCTTGAAGTCGGAGAAGGCTCGCCTGTATGGCGAGAGACACTGATAAAAAGGAAAGTAGGCCTTCATGCAAAAATCAGTTAGAAGTGACATACAGCACCCTGACTATGCCTGAAGTCATGGCAGATGAGCGCAAGAAGTAGAAGAATATGCATCAATGTATTTCGCAACTTGTGGCACTGTGCAGTCATTTCAAGCATGTATAAAATCTGTTCCCTAGTCTTTAGTTGTATACTTTGAGAATTATCTTCGCCCTCTCTAAACACACACAATTCACAGATCATTCACAGACATAAAGATAACAGTGCACAAAGATTAAAAGTATACAGAGTCCTTACCATTCCAGTAGTTGGCAACTGAAAACTTTTGTCCTGATGTAGAATAAAACAATCTGAAAATAAAATGCCTAGTCAATATAATTACTACTGTGTGTCCAGGAATTATTCACTTCATTTTTCATTTTTAGTTTACAATTTTTATTTTATATTAGGAGTCGCATCAAAATGATTGTAAAATTCATGGAAGGGGATATTGTGGAAGACAGAGGGAGAAGATGTTGGATGGTCTGACATTATGGTTCGACAAAAGATCGACATCAGAATTGATAAACTGCACCTTCTTCTTCTTGCGTCGTCTTTACGATCAATTTTAATCACTCTTTGTGATATGTTTGATCTTTGCCAAGAACTGTATACGTTGCACATTGGTTTGGTAGGCCCCTAAACGCATAAGACTTCTACACGTTTAGGACACATGCATCCGATTTCAGCCAAACCTCCTTAGTCGCTCTTAGTCGACGTGTGACAGGTAACAGTGGTTCTATTCTTTACACCCCAAATTTGTGCCCGGTAACCACTCGGGCGGATTAACTGCACCAAGGAGAGAGAGTTGTGGAGACATGATAGACATGGCACTTGATTGATTGATTAAAGTGATTGCACAAACATCCTGGACAGAGAAGAGAAAAAAAACAAAGACATCCTATAAGATCTGCATATCAAAGAGCATTGACTCATAAATGACATCATGTCCTGGAAGATGAGATATTTTGGCCATGTTAAACGTCACAGTAGTTTGGAGAGAACGGTAAAAGAAGGCATGGTTCCTGGAGTATGAGGCAGGGGGCGACAAAGACGAAGCTGGCAGCAGGACACCAAAGATACCTTGAACATGTCGCAGGAAAAGGCGGGAGAACTTACAAGAGACAGAGTTATTTAGATGGGCTGTGATGAAAGCAACGTTCTGCATGTGTCATGTTACTACTTGAATTAAGATGACTGATGGGAGAACTTGCAAGAGACACAGAGTTATTTAGATGGGCTGTGATGAAAGCAACGTTCCGCATGTGTCATGTTACTACTTGAATTAAGATGACTGATGGGAGAACTTGCAAGAGACACAGAGTTATTTAGATGGGCTGTGATGAAAGCAACGTTCTGCATGTGTCATGTTACTACTTGAATTAAGATGACTGATGGGAGAACTTGCAAGAGACACAGAGTTATTTAGATGGGCTGTGATGAAAGCAACGTTCCGCATGTGCCATGCTACTACTTGAATTAAGATGACTGATGGCGCATCTTGACACTGCTGCCAGGATGATGGGTTAAAATGAAATTAAGTAACTGTCATTGATCATTTCTATCTCTTGACTATTTAGCCTCGAGTTGGGGTATAGGCTTGCAATCAACTCATACAATTTTATAGTTGGTTGGATTTTGTATCTAAATTTTCTCCCGATGGATAGTCAGTCCCAAATAAACCCTACTAGATGCCTCTACTAAATGCCTTGTAGGTCATAGTGTTACTATCCTTTGACTCTATTGTGAGTACCGACAACACATGGATGTCAATGATCCATAGGGCATCCAAATTATCTTCCCTTCAATGAGGTGTATGCTAGCAACTGAGACTATCAGATGCCACAGGTTCTGCGCCATCCCCTTATAGGACCCCATTCTGTTCCAAGCCCTTTGGTCTGGCCTTTCACCTTCAGTCTGTTCGGCTTGGTTGGACCTGCCAGGAGTTATAGACTCCCGCTGACATAGCTTGAATGATCATCAAGACACACAAACCACGATAAAGTAGGCTAATATGGAGAGAACACAGAAGAACGATTTCCTATAACACTGGGATTATACATCATAACCTTAGCAAGTAATGTTGAGAAAACGAATCTGTCTAACATTACAAACATTATTTACAATGCTTGTCATTGATCTCAGTGTAGGTGAGATCGAGTTCCTAGTCCTATCAGAGACAAGACAATAAAATGTAGGTCCTGTGTTCAATTTTAGAATGTAAAAGAACCCTTGGCAGTTCAAAATCGAGAAGAGCAGGCTGGAAAGCCACTGCCCGGGCAAAACTCATTAGAAAAGATTAAAAATAAAATTCCTACAAAATATCTTCGCCATCTTCAAAATTACATCGGAGACCCTTGCCAGTGCTACAGAGTTTATGCACTGCAGCTGGGATCTTCCTGTGTAAGAAAGAGATCGGAGGAGCACACATGATCGGAGGAGCACTCCCCAAAGTGCAATGATGGTAGTCCTATCAATCAATCAATCATTGCATGTGTACCGTGTCTTATAAAGGACCATAATTTTTTGGCCTTTGATGTCTTGTATCCTTTGCTTGATAAAGGTATTTTGCTCTATATGTAGTTGTAACTTGTGCTTTATTAAACTAGCTTACTCCATGTTTTGATATTTAATCTTTGATGAATACCTAGAGGAGTGTCTCGCCGAATGGATTAGAGCGCAGGATCCCATTCAGGAGACCAGGTTCAATCGGTAAGCAACGGATATTTTTTTCTGTTGGGGAAAAAAATCATAAACTAAACAGTTTCTCGGGTACTGCACTAGCTATGCGGCCATTAAATTTCTCAAGTTCATGTCCCTCCTGTACTACATCGCACTAAAAAGCGGTGTTACAGGCAATAAAGACAGTTTTGTGTGTGTGTGTATATCTTTATTGCAGTCTGCTCTATTTACTTACTTGAAAATGTTCTTCTTAAGGTAATTTGGAAACAAACGCGAGGTAATCTGTATCTGTGAAATAAATAAAAATAAATCTTTACAAAGAATTTATATATAATTCTTTGATCATCATGTGGCATGTTGACTGGTGTAGGCAGCCATAGATCTTCATAAAGTCTGTCCATGGTGCTGACTAACAGTTGGGATGTCGACACTATTCCATGTCATGATGTCCGACTGTTCCAAACTGTTTTTTCTTTGCCTTTCTCTACCTCGCTACCATTGATTTTACGGTTGTCACAGTGTATTCTAAACCAGCCTTTCTCACCACATGCCAGAAAAATAATAACTGTCTCTTTCTTAGATTAATAATAAGTTTACCCATCAACATTAGTTATTTTATCATTCTTTAACATAACATTCTTAACAGTTCTAACACTGCTTTTATGACAAGACATTTTGGGGGGAAATCTTGAAGCAAGAAATCATCGTTGTCTAAGTACAATCTCATACATTAACCCGTCCATGTGTTGCAGGGGCTCGCAAGGAAACAAAGAATAGTAACACTGCGACACACAAGGCAAGTCGTAAGAGGTGACTAAGGTAGAGGCCTAGTGAAGCTATCCTAGTAACACTGCGACACACAAGGCAAGTCATAAGAGGTGACTAAGGTAGGGGCCTAGTGAAGCTATCCTAGTAACACTGCGACACACAAGGTAAGTCGTAAGAGGTGACTAAGGTAGAGGCCTAGTGAAGCTATCCTAGTAACACTGCGACACACAAGGCAAGTCATAAGAGGTGACTAAGGTAGAGGCCTAGTGAAGCTATCCTAGTAACACTGCGACACACAAGGTAAGTCGTAAGAGGTGACTAAGGTAGGGGCCTAGTGAAGCTATCCTAGTAACACTGCGACACACAAGGCAAGTCATAAGAGGTGACTAAGGTAGAGGCCTAGTGAAGCTATCCTAGTAACACTGCGACACACAAGGCAAGTCATAAGAGGTGACTAAGGTAGGGGCCTAGTGAAGCTATCCTAGTAAGTAAAAAGCATTGCAGAAATCGGATGTGCTGTCCTACTTATGGGTGCATAACTGGCACAACATACAGTCAATCTTAGGCTCAGATCACATACAATTCACAAAGAGTGGTTTCAAAAATGGTTGATATATGGAGCACTGGAAGAAGAAGATACATCAACCAGATTATGCTCAAAGACAGTCTTGATCAGTATGAGCCTAATATTTGAAAGAGCCTGTCTCACAATTGTATCAGTAACGACAAATTACATTGTCTCTGTTGTCCGTGATTTTACCTGTGCCGCAGTTACACTTATCAGATGGTGGTCTCCATGGAGAAGTTATGTGCTCACCTCTCGTTTGAAAGGTACTCAGTTTGTTCCCTCATGGAGCCATTGGATATTTTTCCAGAGATTCTGATCTCAGTGTAGGTGAGATTGAGTTCCTAGTCCTATTGGAGATAGACGATAAAACTTAGGTACTGTGTTTAATTTAAGAATGTAAAAGAATCCTTGGCAGTTCAAAATCGAGAAGAGCAGACTGGAAAGCCTCTGCCCAAGCAAAATTCATAAGAAAAGATTAAAAATAAAATTCCTACAAAATATTTTCAACATCTTCAAAATTACACCTGGAACCCTTGCCGGTGCTACAGAGTCTGTGCACTGCGCTGAGATCTTCCTGTGTAAGAAAGAGATCGGAGCACACACTGATAGCTTGCAGTATGGCGCGAAAAAGCGGAGACAATGGACCAGGCTGATATTCGTAATTCCTTAGAGCAGAAGAGGTATGTAAATGATTCAAGTAATGGTGATGAATCTACAATTCTAACCCGACTGCAAGAATACTAAGTCAAATATGGTGTAGATAGACAGAGCACTACAATGTTAGCCAAAAAAAAAGAATAGTAAATTAGCAGGAACTGGGGGTGTTAGTTGTCACACGCTGAGATGCATACTGACATCGGAGCACTTATGGACTAATTGGTTTGATATGCAGTGAACTGGTGTTGTTAGTTGCCACACACTGAGAGGCATACTGACATCAGGAGCATTATGGACTAATGTTTGATATGCAGTGAATTGGTGTTGTTAGTTGCCACACGCTGAGAGGCATACTGACATTGGAGCACTTATGGACTAATTGGTTTGATATGCAGAGAACTGGTGTTGTTAGTTGCCACACGCTGAGAGGCATACTGACATTAGAGCACTTATGGACTAATTGATTTGATATGCAGAGAACTGGTGTTGTTAGTTGCCACACGCTGAGAGGCATACTGACATTAGAGCACTTATGGACTAATTGATTTGATATGCAGAGAACTGGTGTTGTTAGTTGCCACACGCTGAGAGGCATACTGACATCAGAGCACTTATGGACTAATTGGTTTGATATGCAGTGATGATGATCCAACAACTACACTAAAACTAGTGGAGTGTCTGATTTTGCCAGTCTGTCAACTGTTTTTTTAAAAACAATATTATCGAGTGTAAACCCACTGAAGATCTGCAGATTTATTTGAACAACAATGTAACAAATAACCTTTTATTATGAAAAAAGATGCTAAAACCAAATTACTGTTTACAATACCTCCATATTGTCCAGCTAGTGGAGAGCTGAGACTAACAAATGTCTCCACGTTGTGCTCAATAGTTGACAGTAAACCTCGACAGATAAGACCACCTAAAAATACATGACAACAACATGCTCAATTATTTAAAAAATGTGTTGTTTTTCTTCTTCTTTTGTCATCACACTGTTACTGGAGTGTTGCCCAGTGAAGCTATTTTATGTTTTGGTCTTCAGTTTCAGTTTGGAATATCTTCAGTGCACTCCGAACATGTCCATAGGTTCTCCGATCTTCTTCGCACTATCTCCAACAGTATCCAGCGACTGACCATATCAGTTTGATGTTAATTGATGAGCATACTCATATAGCTGTTGTGCTGTTCTTTTCTGGTCACTTCAATCTTCAACCCCAGCTTTTGCAATCTAGCAGTTGATGTGGATTGGTTTAAATGAAAATCCTCTTAGCAGTCACACTCTGTTCGATCGTTCAGAATCTCAGCTCTATCCATTGACTGGTCCCCTGATATGGTGGCAGAGCCAGCTCTCTCATTGCCAACGACACTCATGTGCCCCAGAATGAATTTAAGTGTAAATCTGCAAATTGTTGACAGGATTCTGTTTTGACTTACTCTGTTCTAGTGGATTATGTGATAGTTATTTTTGTTTTTTGACAGGATTATGCTATACTATCCATCCATCTTTATTACAGTCTTCCTCTCACTTCTTTCCTGATGTTCTGTTGTAGAACATCCTAAATACAGTAGAGTTTGGTTGCATTCTTATTAAGTGGCGAACCACTTCATTCTTTGTTTCTCAATGTAATTCAAGCAAGGTTTTGTCCTAAATTTCTTTCTTATGCTTATGTTAGTGACTGTATTTTTTGGTGTCGTTGGTAACTTTTCTTATTTCCTTTTTCACAAATTTGTTAGTGAAAGATAATCTTTGGAGAAATAAGCAAGACTAACTCCTTCTTCTCTTCCACCATTTACTTCTTTACAGAATTATTGGGTGGGGGGAGAGACGTAGCGATCTTGTGTGTGCTTGTTTTAATGCACTTTGTAAGCTGATATTCATTTTCGTAAGGCGGTTCTTGATGCAGTCACTCCATCTTTTACATGGTCTTCCTCTTGCTTTGTACTTATTATACTTTTTCTGTGTGGCTCTCTATGGTAGGTGATACCAGGACATTCTTGTCAGGTGTTCAGACCATTTAATCTGTTGTTCTTTTATGAATTGCATGATTGGTTTCACATCCAGTCTTCTGATTTCTTCATTTCTAATTTTATCTCTTACTGTTGTATAAAAGGTTGGTAGTTCTCTAAAGATACATATGATTGCTAAGTTATGAGTTAGTTTAAGTTGGTTTAAAAATGTATACATTTCTCAGCATGCTCAGTCAGCCATTATACTAGGTCATTGAGCATGTCTCAGTCACCCAGCATATAATAATTTCAGCACACTCTCATCTGTTACCTAAGTTGAACTCCAAGATTTTCTCAGGACTGCCAAACTATATCTTGTTTGAAATCTGTTTTTCTCTATTTGTGGCTTTAATGTCTAGCAGCAATCAAGGGTTATGCTGAAGTAGTTACAATTTACTTTCATTTGTAGTTTTTTCCCATTTAAGACTAGTCTAGGATTTTTTATTTTGTTTGAGATGAAGAACACTGTACTCATTATTTTCTCTTCATTATGTTCATTACTCATTCCTTGGACCATTGTTATAGTGCTAATAAAGAGTGTTGGATCCTTCTGCTTCTAAAAAATAAAGCCTTAAAGCCAAAGGACCCACTTCATTGCACCGGGCTTTACCCAATAAGGCTCAGTCCCTCTCTACAGATATGGAAATCCATTTGCCGAGAGTATTGCACAAAGCATGAACTCCGTAGCTCTTGCAACAATCCTAGGGGTCTCTGGAAAAAATGCACAGGTGAGCAGAATTGCAGGTATGAATTTGAACCCACAACCTTCGGAACACAAGACAATGCCTTAACTACTTAGCCACACTCCTGTTTATAAAGATATTTAACACGTTCTATGCAGCTGTAATATCCACAAATTTCAACCTGGCATATCTGTTTTCAGCACGGCATTTTGGTGACAGGGTTTCTCACCTCTTTTAAACCCTCTACTCACTAAACAATACTGCAATGATGCAGCCTGTTTCTAGAGCCATCACTTGGAGTGAATCAATGTTTTAGTCAGCTATGGTTTGCTGAACCTGACTTCTGTCATCTCATTCCCTACATTTTAAGCACCTGGGACATGGCTAAACAATGTAGATAATTCAATACAAATAAATACAATGTAGAAAATGTATATAACTCACCTTGTGAGAAGCAGATAAGAATAGATCCTTCTGAAGATTTGTTAGTCAGTATTGGCAAAAGAAATTCTGAAATATTGCCAACTTGTTCCCATATATTTACCACACTATCAGCATAGTTGTAGAGGTTAACTACAGTTGTTGGTGTGCCAGGATGGTACTGCAAAAATAAAAGACCCGGTTGATTTAGATTGAACGTAAACAACTACAAACAATTTTTGTCTTTCCGCTCCCAGCTATTAATTCAGGTGCGGTCATGGTGCCTAATATGGCACCTCTGACTGATTTTTTCGTGAAGGCTTGTTTTCACTATCACCAGTGACCCTCACCATTTAGGTGAGTCTTATTCCAAACTCAGAGATACTTGTAATTTAGAACACCAAGTCACCCGTGTGTTGCCGGGGCCCACAAGAGGAGCAAAGAATAGTAATGCTGCGACCAACAAGGCATGTCGTAAGATGTAGGGACCTAGGGAAGCTACCCTAATAAATAAAAAGCGTTGCAGAAGAAATTGGATGTGCTGGTCTACTTGTAGGCGCATAACTAGCACAAAGTACAATCGCTCTTATGCTCAGATCACATACAAATCACAAAGAATGGTTTAACAAGTGGTTGATATGGAGCATTTGAAGAAAATCCCGAGGTAAAGAATCAATGTTTTCTGTAGTCCAACCGTGTACACACTGAGAATTTGTGACCCAAGCTAGTCTCGAACCCCGAACTGCCCACAGGGAATGGTCACTAGCACAGTGTGCTATCAAATTTGTTATCCCCAACCACAAACAATAAACTGCATCATATTCTGCTGTTATATAATCATCATTTTTTTGGTGTCACTTTAATAGGAACATATGGCCATCACTGAATTGACCTCCCTTTGCATTGAGTTTGCACCAAAGATGATATCGTCTTAAAATGATGGTGTCTCAAGCAATTTCTTTCATATGATTAAGTTACTACATTAAAACACATGGTGGCAATGGGAAAATTCAATGGGGGATGAGACAGGCAATGATAGAGAGAGAAAATTCTGAACAACATAACTTCATGGCAAGAAAACATTTGAACTGACAGTCATTGCTGTATGTTTGCATTCATTCTTATCATGAACCAAGTTAACCACTCTTTATGATCTGTGTGGTTTGGGCTGAGAACAAGAGTATGCTGCTCCCCATTAGACCCATGCGGCGTGCAGGAATAGCACATCTGAATTTCAGCCAAAGTGTATGCATATTTTTCAACAGGACACAAGTTTATACAGACCGGTAACTGTAAAATTTTACAAACAGAAGAACCCCACTTTAAAGTACCACGTCTGGTGTTATACTGTAGCATGGTATCGGATCTGATTAGTCACAGAGAGGCCATCAAAGCTGACTCATGTCAATAGTCAGTACTCAATGCAGATATTTGTGGAGATCCAAGTAGCCTACGCCAGCCAAAAGAACAACGGTACCTAGACTTTGAACAACATCCATTAGTAACAATTCCATCATAATTAGTATGGTACAATTATTCTATTCAAGACTAATATATATACCACAGCTGTGTGCTGCTATCAATTGTTCTATATTGGTGAGAATTCTGGAGAATGTCAGAACAAGATATGTCCATACAACTTGTCTGCGGATGATCTTATGACTATCTTAACTAAAACCTGCTTAAACAGTGTCAACAAGAGAATGTGAGCATCATTATCCAAAACAGACAATGGAGATGGATAGGACACATAATTAGTTTAGTAGAAAAGTATGTACTCTCCAGTCTGGGGTGCCTGTTCATAAGTACACACACGTTACTAAAGCCAGTACAGTATTTTGTAATCTACCCTTATCTCTAAATACAATATGTGTAGATGATTGTGACAGTACTGCTTACAAATGTATTTAACCATGTCTCTAAATTCAACAAGTATATCTGCTTACAAACGAGAAAGGAGTATACAACTTGTTCTCTCTATGACATTGCTAGATCATCATGCTTGTTCAGGCAGTAAGTCTCCTCCAAGTCCCGACGGCAGTCTTGTAATGGTCAAGTATCTCACTCATCCTGTTATAATTTATAGAAGATATGCCATCATGACATGTCCTAAAGGGTCTAAAGCTGAAGGATTGACTAAATTACGCCAGGTTTTACACCATGTGGCTCGGTCCGTGTCCGAGAAATGGCACACACCACCTGCCGAGAATATTGCACAAAGCATGAACTATGTAGCTATGGCAACAATCCTAGGGGTCTGTGTAAATAATACAATCGTGAACAGAATGGCCCGGGTTCAAACCCACAACCATTGGAACGTACGGCAAAGGCTTAACCGCAGTCCTATGTCATTGATATATTACCTGTATATATCTCCATGTTTGTGTGTGCCTGTTCTGATTTATCTTGCTTCTTGTGTTGTAACTGCTGCACTTTATCTTGAACAGTTGAAGTTGAGTACACTACTAATATCAATAGTAAGGCTTTTAAAATAGCTATAATATACAAACTATGAAGTCTTAAGTTACAACAAATATTACCTCTTGCACAAGATTGATAAAATAGTCAAACTCAGATGGCCCTGCTAATATTCCGTGCATAAACACAACATGTTTGTATCCTTCTGCCTGGTACACTAATGTTGTAACAATGAATGCAGCTAGGAAAACTGCTCGTGAATTGCAACAACAGCTTATCATTCTTGGGATAGGGCTCATCTAGCCACAATCAGATGAAGCGACTTGTGAGTAATAGTGGACGGTGCAGGAGTTGACTGAAATACAATGATAACAATCAATGAATTAAATGGATTGGTTACTAAACTGACGCTCATTGCACTCGGCAAACCCATAGGTGCTCAGTCTCCCCAACAGATATCGAAGAGTATGCATACTGATGGTTCCTGTGACTCGCTGATTAAACACACCTCTCACTCTGCCCCTCAGGCATCCAGTTCTACATGTACAGCGGGTAACTTCAAACTGCCTAAATCGCTTGAACATCTATTTTAGTGTCCTCATCCAACAGACAGTCACGAAGAGACTGAAGGACATCCCCCTTATCCACCTTCAACTCCCCAACAATCGATGCTGTTGATGCAAGCCTGTCTGCTCCTCATTACTGTAAACACCCACATGCTCAGGATAGTATATATATGTAAGTCTCTGGAGGCTAGAAACTTCTATAGATGACATCCACTCATACCGAAACCTGCCCTTTTGGATCTTGTGAAGCATCGACTGAGAGTCAGATACAACAACGTTCCCAGTAAATGAAGTCCAAGAGAGCCAATGGAGGGCAACAGTAACGGCCGCAATCTCCATCCTCATACTAGAAGTAGTTGTCCTATGCGCTCCACTTCGCTCTGCAACAACCCTACCATGCGCATTAGCCAAGAAATCCCAGCCGGACTTCTCACCACGATGAACCGACCCATCGGTATATACAACAACATCATCATCCCTTGCGTTATCTTCTATGAGCTGCTTAACTGCGAGATCAGCCTTCAAATTGCCCCAATCTCTACATTCTCTTCCAAGAGTAATGATAACGTTGAGATAGTTCATCATGCTACCATCTGTTGGGATCCATTCTTCCCTTTTGGTAGGGTCGCAACCGTAGTCACCTGGCCAATTGTTCTCTCAGCCTGGGCCATCCACGACATGCCACGCTTGATTCTCGTGCCCTTAACATCATTAGTGTTCTTGTGTAGTGGATGTCTCTTATCCGAAATAACCCGCATATATGCCTTGGTTTTGGCGATTGCATGACGGGAGCGTAGTGACAGAAGGCCAAGCATATATCTCATCTTAACAATGGAGGTATCTCTAGTGCAGCCCAGGACTATACGCATACCTTCATTTTGAACCCGTTTGAGTCGTTCACATTGTGATCTTGATATCGTAAGAATGCCGAGTCCGTAATCTACCACGGACATAACCAGTCGGTCGAACAAAAGGACAAGTAGTCTCTGCTCAAGGTGTGCGGCTACGATAACTTTGAGAGCCGCAAGACCACGCTTGCAACGTTGTATCGTCTGTTCAACATGGTGTTTGAATGATAAGACTACTGCGGCCTACGAAGGTTGAATGGATAAAACATTAAACAAACACATGCTAAGAAGCCTAAAGTATGACACACACTTCTTTATTCCCTTATACTGGCTTCAGATACAGCTCGACAAAGTCAATTTAATTATAATATCAACGAAATAACAGAATATTCTAATATAACATAACATCTTGAGAAATAAAATACGATTTTTCATATTTAGAATATCATTAAAATGTGACACACAGTAAGTTAGTAACTTTGAGCAAGAATGGAGGTCCCAACGAAACAAAACCACGATCATAATGATGCTCACTTATTTAAGGCATGTGAATTAGTTTGTTGCACACGAAAGGGGAAAACATATGTTTGCTTTGTTATTGGTAAACAGTATCTGTTGACAATTTTTGCCCAATCAAAACTAAGGGGATATTAAAGCGAAGATTACAGAAAAAGATGAAAGAAGTTATCACAAGATTAGAAGATAAACACTGTTCACGTGATATCGAATGTTTGACGAATAGTTACTAGCCGTTATTCGAATACCCCATACTGTCTGCATTAACGAGTACTACATATTCAGTTTCAGTTTGGAATATCTTCATTGCACTCCGGACATGTCCATAGGTGCTCCGATCTCCTTCGCAATGTCTCCAACAGCGTCCAGCGACTGACCGTACCAGTTTGATTTTGATTGATGAGCCTACTAATATACCTGTTATGCTTTTCTTTTCTTGCCACACCAATCTTCAAACCCAGCTCCCTAGTAGTTGACGTGGATTGGTTTAGATGAAGATCTCTGCGACCACGCTATATGAGGGCGTTCAAGACGTCAGCTCTATCGATTGGCTGGCACTCTGATATAGCGGCAGAGCTAGCCAGTCTGTCTGCTCTCTCATTGCCAACGACATCCATGTGACACGGAACGAAGACAAGTGTAATTCTGCAAATTGTTGACGCCTGCAGTGATTCAGACCATTGCCCGCGCACCGAACCGGCCTCCACCTTTCAGATCATACTCAATGAGTCACCCAGAATGCACGCATGAGAGTAGTTTTGTGACTCTAGCCAGAGTAGTGCATTGGTCACTGCCAGTACCTCCATTGTCACGCTGCTTGTTGTCATACTAAATGCACCACTGGCTTCCTTGACCATTCTGCCACATGAGCTTGCAGAGAAGGCCCATGCAGACTTTTCGTGAGTACTACATATTATATAAATCTAAGGTGGGAAACATTTGTATGCCAGGGGGTCTCTGTGGCTATGTGGTTAAACCTTTGAGAAGGATTTGGGGTCGAATTCTTACCGCGACATTCTGTTCACGAGTGCATTTTATTTTCAAAGACCCCTAGGATTGTTTTCGGAGCTCGTGCTTTAAGCAATACTCTCGGCAAGTGACGTACCATTTCTGAGAAATGGGACCGAGCCATATGGGGTAAAATCCGGTGCAATGAAGTCAATCCTTCGGCTTTAGACCTTTGTATGCCAGAGACCGGGCCTGAAAAATGTCAGTGTGCAGAGGGTTGGACATAAATCTTATTACTCAGCGAAAATATAGGATGGAAAGAAAGAGAAATGGAGTGGATGATTGAGAAAGATAAATAAACAATAAATTATAAATGAGCATTATTTTTGCGAGTCAATGACCAAAAAACAAACAGATCGAAAAAACTGTCAGGGCCACAGAAACATGGTTTTACATAAGAGTGATGAGAATCCCATGCACTGCTAAAATGACTAATGTGGAGGTGTTGTGGGGGGCATGGTATGATAATGGGAGATTTAGAACACATTTGAACAACTGGTAAAATAGAGGGAAGACGAGACAGAGGAAAACAGAGAGATAAAATGTTGGATATCCTGATTTCATGGCACTGAAGAGTATCAACATCTGAGATAATAGAAAACATCAGAGACAGAGATTTGTGAAGATCCATGATCGCTTACGCCAGCCGGCACGGCACCTGATGACGCTGCTGATTTTTGGGGGATTTTTGGCTTAGATCAAGACGTAATACCACGGCCTTCTCTATAAGAGAAGGCCGTGGTAATACCCACTTGATCGCCGCCAAAAGGTGGAAGCCTTCACGAAACGTCATTTAGCACAATCAAATCGAGCGTCGTCCGAGTGGTTACCGGGGCCCAAATTGGGGTGTAAAGAATAGAACCATTGTTACCTGCCACGCATGTCGTAAGAGGCGAACAAGGTGGTTGGAAATGGGCTAGCTACCCACACAGTTACAAATTACTAGATGGCTACAGAACGGAGGGCGAACCGAGTAAACGCTGGCTGAAACTGGACACATCGCCGAAGGATAAGCACCAGAGCTCCAAATGATGCTGAAGATGTGACGTTAAACACACCAATGCTAAGGCTGCATGAATAAGATTTCCACATTGATAGAATTTATGGGGAGGTCTGGTACATCGTTCTGGGTGGTGATCGCGAGAGAGAGAGAGAGAGAGATCGAGCGTCATTCATTTGAAAGAAAGACAACGCTGGAAGACTATCCGCTCGTTGTGGCATTTCCGAGTCGAGCCCAAGAAAAAGTGAAGAAAAAAATGGATAAATAAGTAGCTTACAGATTTTATAACAAGATTGTGTTTGAAAGTTCACAACAATCATATTCAAATTTGATAGTGTTTTGCTTATAGCAATGCAAAATGTGCTGAGAATCTTTCAATAAAATGTGAAGTCAGTGCTGTTCTATGACTCGGAAACATGGAGGACAATAAAAGAAACCACCAGAAAACTACAGATCTTTATAAATGGATGGTTACGTAGAATAGAGGGACTGAGATGATATGATAAGATTACGAACGAGGAACTCAGAGAAAGAACTAAACAGATACCAATGGAGAAAGAAATAAGGAAGAGACGCTGACGATGGATAGGACACACATTGAGAAGACCGACCGGAAGCATTGCAAGACTGGCGCTGTTTTGGAACCCGCAGGAAAAGAGGAGTAGGGGAAGACCTAGATGTACTGGAGAAGAGAGCTGGAGGCTGATATTAAAAGGATATGTAAGACATGGAAAGAATTGAAAGGGATGGCAGGAGAGAGGAAGAGCTGAAAAAGTTTGTTGAAGACCTGTGCTCCGTTGGGAGTTGAAAGGAGAGAAAATGTAAATGTGTTAGCAAAATTAACGTGGTTATTTTAACACAGTAACGGAGATTTAACACAGAATAAGAAATAGTCACAATTAATCTTCCTGGAAAGCATATCATTCATTTGTTCACTTTTCGTTTCTTGTTTCCCATTGCGTAACTTGTGACAAGTGATTAGAAATTTTTAATACCTTCCTTATTTACAATCCACTCAAACCTCAACAATTCCCTTTCCCTTCAGTGTTCCATTTCTCTCCTCTCTCCCTCTCTCTCTTTCTCTCTCTCCGTGCTTTGTATTTGTGGCCATTTTATCATTCTTATTGTGATATATAACAACCTTTGCCAAGACGGTTTTTTACGTCCATCTTTAGTACCATTTGGAGCTCTAGTGCTTGTTCTTCAGCGACGTGCCCGATTTCAACCAGCGTTTAGTGGTTCGCTCCCGTTAGCCTTTGACTGTCCCCAGCCGACCAGCAAGGCAGCAGGTTTTCATTTTCTTTAGAAGCTGACCCTCGACGACCACTTCCCGTGTTGTTGAGCATCATCTGCCAGGTTATCGGTCTTTATTTCGACTACTGGTTTGCCTGTCGTCCAGATTTGTGTACGGTTTATCCGCTCGGCGTTTGATTGTCCCAATCAAACTCAGGCAGTAGTAGTTCCATGCGAGCGAAATGCACACGGATTCAAGTCTCTGTTGGGCTTTCCAGTTTTTCTGCACATTTGCGTGTCCGCTCACTCTAAACCCTGCCACGCTCCTCGTCTGCTCCACCATCAGCACCTTGCACGTCTGCCCCACCGGTGGGCCACCATCATCGTTCACTGCGTGTTTGTTCTGCCCCAGTGCCAGCCTACCGTGTCTATTAGTTTCACCTGCACAATTGACTAGCTTCTAGACTGTCCGGACTCGAGTTCAACTCTGTCCCACCCAGGACTCCAAATTTCGTCCTTGTGGCGCACTGCAACTGATCCGGCCCAAGTTTGCTCCACGCAAGCCCACGTCTCTTCTGGATGTACAACCATCCCTTATGTCTATCCGTTCGCTTTTCTCATCGCCGGAAGAGATGTGATAATAGTCACTCTGGGATTCCGCTCCCTCGACATTTCATCGTCTGTGTTGCGACGGATCTCATCAACGTGACTACGTCTGCATCGCTATCTACGCCGATAGCTCTCCTCGATTCCTACCCGCTTAGCCAGATAGGAACCAATGTCTGTTACCAGGGTCACCTCGTTAAGGTGGGGTAGGATCTTGATTAGTGCCAGCTCACTAATCCTGGCGCGGCGTTGGGCCTATGCGCCTTTTACCCCATTGTTCATTTAAGGATCATCTTCATCGCACATCAGACATGTCCATAATTGCTCCGATCTCCTCCCAAACACGTATGTCAGTGTACTTAGACTAACAACTCCCGTTCTGTGATGGTTGATGTACCTACTGTGATTTCTTTAATGGTTTACCCGTCTTGCCGCATCTATCGGTATACATAACTAACACAACCGAGACAAAGAATACCTTTATCTTCTTCCTTGAAATCTTCAGAGCATATGCTTTCTCTTACGACATTGATGATGCTGCTTTTGCCCATAGAAGATCCATTCTCGATCGCAGCATTGCTCGCCAGTACATCAGCTCTCTCATTGCCATTCATCCCCAGAATGACTTGGGACAAAGATGAAGGTAAATGTCTAGATTGTCGCATTTTGTCTGAATCCACTTTGTTCAAATTTGAACACTTACAGCAAATGAGACAATGAGAATTACAGTAACAGAAATGAAATGTTCGCGGAAAATTGTGGTAGTAACCAGGAGAGATGAGGAGCGTGTGACAGAATAGATTAGAGCACTGCTCTCATGCGAGAGACCCATGTTCAATCCATGGTAAGGTCAAGGAATTTTTTTCTTTTGTGGGCATAAATGACAAATCCTAACCTGAACAGCTTCTCGGCGACTGCACTAGCCATGCGACCATTAAATTCCTCAGGCTCACGTCCCACCTGTTCTACATCGCCCTAAGAAAGTGGCACTACAGACAGTAACGACAGTTTTGTTGTTGTTATTTTTTAACAAGGAGAAATGCCATTGTAAAAAAGAAACCGGAACTGTTAGATACTTGTACTTACTTACTTACTTAATCCCGTCATGCCTAGTGACACATGGGGCTTCAGAAAGGACTTTCCATGCTCTCCTGTCCGTGCAACCTTCAGCGCAGAGCTCCACGTCAGAGATGCGGTGTCCAGTTCCTCTTCCATCATGCGCCTCCATGTTGTCCGTGGTCTGCCTTTCTTTCTCTTTCCTTCTGGTGTCCAAGTGAGGGTTACCCTTGCAGGCATTTCTTGTCTCATTCTCATAACATGTCCGAGCCATTTCCATCTTCTCTTTTGAGTATGTCATTCATTGCCTCTTGTCTTGTATCTTGGAGTAGTTGGTTATTGGATATTTTTACTGGCCAAAAGATTCCCAAGATTCTGCGAAGACAAGAGTGGTGGAAAACTGACAGCCTGCTAGTAGCTCCTTTGGTCAATCCTCCAACATTCCGATCCGTAGAGCAAAACTGGCAAAACAATGCTTTTATAGAGTTTAAGCTTTGTGGTCCTATTGTAGGTTTTGGACTTCCATACTGGTTTCATTCTGGCAAAAGCGGTTCTGGCCTTACTTAGACGTGATTTTATATCTTCCTCTGTGCCACCATTTAGTGTCAGTACGCTACCAAGTTATGTAAACTGCTCAACCCTTTCCAGTGTTTCATTTTCTAACATTACTGGTTGTTGGATTTCACTGTTTGTCATAATTTTTGTTTTTCCTGTGTTTGTTTTGAGGCCTACTGTCTTTGCCGTGCTGTGAAGTATTGTACTTTTCTCTTGTATATGTTCATATTTGTGTGACACCAGGGCTATATCATCTGCAAAGTCCAGATCCTCAAGCATATCGAAAGGGGTCCATCTTATTCCTCTTGGTGCTTGTTGATTTATGGCATTTTTAGCACCCAGTCAATTGTAATACTAAACAAAAGAGAGGACATTACGCATCCCTGTCTTACACCAGATTTTACTGGAAATGTTTTGTTGGAATTCTTTAGGTTGCAGGAGAAATCTTTATAGAAGAGGGATATGATGTTAACAAGCTTCTGCGGTACGCCGTATTGTCTCAGTATCTTCCATAGGCTGTCTCTGTGGACGCTGTGAATGCCTTTCAAATCTGTGAAGTTGATGTATATAGTCCTTTGCCACTCGCTACATTGTTCTAAAATGTTACGCAGGGTAAATATATGTTCATTTGTTCCTCTTCCTTTCCTAAATCCTGCTTGCTCCATTCGTAGACACTTATCTATTGCTTCTTGTATTCGCATTATGATAATTTTGCAGAATATCTTACTTGGGATTGAAAGCAACGTGTACAAACAACATCAATGCTAGGACATATGAAAAAATGAAGGAGCGAACATGGTACCTTTGGCACAAGAGATGAGCACCTAACTCGACTCCAAAGAGGCATCCTAAATAACCCTTGAAAGGCCCACTAAAAAGTTCTTGTAATAATTTGTGTATACCCTTGAGCTTAAAGGCATACCAAGATTAGAGAATAGATCGCCCGAGTGGTTACCGGGGCCCAAATTTGGGGTGTAAAGAATAGAACCACTGTTACCTGCCATGCATGTCGTAAGAGGCGACTAAGGAGTTTTGGCTGAAATCGGATGCATGTGTCCTAAGCGTGTAGAAGTCTATGCGTTTAGGGCCTATCAAACCAATATGCAACGTATACACGTTCTTGGCAAAGATCAAACATATCACAAAGAGTGATTAAAATTAGTCATAAAGAACGAACGCAAAGAAGAAGGAGAAGAAGAAGAGAATAGATAGAACTTACAACTCATTATCTGCAAGTCGGTAATAGTTAATAGCTAGCAATACTAAATAACGGGTACTCATTCATCAGCATTGGCCTCTTTGTCTCAGGGGCCAATAGGTTTTACGTCCAGCAGTTTGTTCTACGCTGAATCACAACGTCTCTAATTGCCTATTATGGAGTGGCACCCCTTGCCACAGTTGCTGCAGGTAAAACTGGAGACAAGCTGATACATAGGATGTTCCTCTGCCTCTCTTTGCCTCCATCTATGATGGTGTTTTCCTCTTTCTTTTTGAGCCACCCTCACTGCTGCTCGCCATGCTTGTCTGTCTTTGTCCAGCCGCTCCCAATGTTCTTTATCTATGCTGCTTGAAGTTAGATCACGCTTGCAGGTGTCAATGAAGCGTAATAATGGGCGCCCATGCTGTCTAGTACCAGTTGTGAGTTGACCATATAGAATGTTCTTTGGGATTCTTTCATCACTCATAAAGCACACGTGTCCCAGTCATCTCAGACGTCGCTGACTCAGCAAGGTGTACATTCTTGGAATTTACTTTATTTACTGGGGACGTTGTTGTATCTGACTCTCAGTCGATGCTTCACAAGATCTAGAAGGCAGGTTTCGGTATGAGTGGTGTCGTCTATAGAAGTTTCTAACCTCCAGCGGCTTACGTGGATATACTGTCCTGGGCATGCGGTGTTTACGGTAATGAGAGAGCGGACAGGCTTGCATCAACAGCATCGATTATTTAGAAGTTGAAGATGGATAAGGGAGATGTTCTTCGGTATCTTCGCGACTGTTTGTTGGATGAGGACACTATAATCGATGTTGAATCGATCAAGCAATTTAGGCAGTTTGGAGTTACCCGTTGTTGAAGTCGAACTGGATGCCTGAGAGGCAGAGTGAAAGGTGTGTTTAATCAGCGAGCCACGGAACCATCAGTATGCATACTCTTCGATATCTGTTGGGGAGACTGAACACCTATGGGTCTGCCCGGAGTGCAATGACGTCAGTTTAGTAGCCAATAACCAATCTTGGAATGTCAGCACTGTCGAGGATTTCTATATTGGAGATGTGGTCCTGCCATCGGATGTTGTATATTCGCCTGGGACAGAGCATAACAAGTACCAAGTAGCTGCAATTTAGTAACGAGTATTTGATGAAAAAGTAGCGGAAAAACAATATTACTTTGTAGTAACTGTAATGGCGAAGCACAAGTTATGTAGTAACTGTAACGAACATAACTTGTGTGAGAGACATTTTATTTACATCCACAATAATTTAGTCCAGTACATAGTACACCGTTCAAGGGCAAGACAAAGTTCATGTCGAAAGAAAAAAAAAAAAAAATGCTAAATATTAACTTCGCAGAATTCTCCACCATAAAGTCATATAATATGCTGCATTCATTGAGATTAAACGCGACCAACGTGTGATGTAAAAATCAGAGATGCTTTTTATTGAAATAATTTTATTGTTGTGTTAAGAAAAGTTATACTTTTGTCCACCTTTTTCGATACTTTGTCTTGTATTTTTCTTCAGCAAACATAACCAGGAGAATATTGTATCATGTAATAATTGACACGGCAGTGTAATAAATAACACGGGCTTTAAATCTGTCCAATACAGCGAATTAGGACCACAATTAATATATAAGGCAACTGTGTTATATCAACTTTACTATAACGATCAATATGTTGGCGAACGACATAACAAAATGTGTCCAAACTTTGCACTTTCCATACAAATAGTCTGCAAATGTTCTTACGCGTTGTCTGACCAAAAACGATCTCTATCCAAGAATTGTTTGTACAGTATCAGCAAGAGAATATGAACACTATCACCCAGAAGAGGAGATGGAGATAGATTAGACATGTAATTAGTTTAGTTTAGTTGTCAGATCATCATCACTACACATCGAACCAGTCCATAAGTGTTCCGATCTCCTCCTTAGTATGTCTCCCAGCGTGTGGCAACTAACGACACACGTTCTTTATTGGTTTACTATTCTTCCTTGGCTACAAGTATAACCCTCTTTTCTATCTACACCACATTTGACTTGGTATTCTTACAGTCTGTTTAGGGTTATAGTTTCACCACTATAACTGGAATCATTTACATGTCCGTTCTCCCTTAGGGAATTTAGAGTATCAGCCTGGTCCATTGCTCGCTCTCTTTTTTTTTTACAGCAGCCATACCTGCAAGCTTGTAAGCGCTTTCCTTTTCCCTTAACACATGCTTGCCCTGGAATACAAATAAAAATGATTTTGGCCAGCCTAGACCTCACCAGTGACTCCAACCATTGTCTCCGAACCCAGCCTGTTTCAATCTTTCTGAGCACACTCATAGATAGAATCAAGGAAAATACATGCATAGATAATAAAAGACTGTGACTCCAGCTAGACCATCGCTTTAGTTACTGCCACGATTTCCATAGTGAGACTGTGTAGTGACGGTAAAGCCATCACTGTCTTCCTTCCCAACACCCACCCTGACTCGAGCAGTGAAAGCTTATAAGCTCTGTGCGTGCCGAATCACTGTCTTCCTTCCCAACACCCACCCTGACTCAGCAGTGAAGCTTATAAGCTCTGTGCGTGTAATCACTGTCTTCCTTCCCAACACCGCACCCTGACTCGACAGTGAAAGCTATAAGCTCTGTGCTCCGAATCACTGTCTTCCTTCCAACTACTCCACTTACTCGAGCAGTGAAGCTATAAGCTTGCTGCCGAATCTACTGTCTTCCTTCCAACACCACCCTGACTCGAGCAGTAAGCTTTAAGCTCTGTGTCTGCCAATCACTGTCTTCCTTCCCAACACCCACCCTGACTCGAGCAGTGAAAACTTATAAGCTCTGTGCGTGCCGAATCACTGTCTTCCTTCCCAACACCCACCCTGACTCGAGCAGTGAAAACTTATAAGCTCTGTGCGTGCCGAATCACTGTCCCATATGTGTAAATGATTACATCGTCCTCAGAAATTAACGTCTGAACTTCTGCTTCCACGACTACTGTGTTTTATTGTCTACATTATTTATCAAGTCTGATACATACTGAAAATGATATATTGATTCCTGTTGGAATTTGCATACATTATTCACCGTGTTCAATGTCTTCAAGGGACACATCTGTTGAATGCAATCCACGGCCTGAGCATACCAAGATTTTCCACTTTTTAACTTTTTTCATTTCTCTTCTCTTTATTTCCATTTCCAGAAGACGTTGTGTATCAGCAATGACTCGAAGCTATGCCCTTGCACGGAACATCCGTATTCCGTCTTCCATAGTAGGACAATCAAAAAGGTAACGCATTGCCCTGCACAGCGTGCCTTTAGTGCCCCTAAGTATGATGATCCCTGCCTAATTCTGTACTCTTTCCAGTTTTTCTATCTGCATATGGATGAGGTCAGGATCGCATGAGCATACTCAATCACAGACAGGACCAGACCCTGGTATAAGAGTCAAAGATAACGCTGCTTACAGTTTACCTCAGCCATTACCCTCATCGCAGTCATACCCTTCTTAACCTTAATTACAATGTGTTCTGTAAAAACAAGATTTAGATCAAACAGCAATCCCATGTATTTCATTGCCTGAGATCTATCCACCACCTCCAAAAACAAATTCCCAGTTGGTTTTCATAGTTTACAAAATAACACGTTCTTTAAATCTAAGAAAGAGTCCTGTTTTGTTTGGGTTAAATCATAGTGTGTAGACCAACAAACATAAAATATAAGATTTAACCTTTTGTGGAGATTCCCCATCTAGATCCGTATCGACTTCGTAGTTAAGTGACGCAGAATCATCACGAGAACTGCCATGCAGTTTGTGCCTTAGACAAGGTTAAAAAAAAAACCCAGACCAAAGACATCCTGTCGAGAACAGTGGAGAATAGAGATGAACTTCGCAAGTGAAACTTGGGATACCCTTCGAAGGATGGATTCGAACACGTCAATGTGGAGAGAATCTGCTGTTGATATACAAAACGCCAGAAGGTGTGTCGACCAATTACTGTGTTGTCAGTCTCTAACCAAGGAAAAAACAACGACATTTGCATTAATATAACGACAAGGACAAAATTCATAAAAAAAATTAATTAAATTCCTTCAAAATATTTTCTCAGTCTTCTAAATTACAGCGCGGATAGTCACCTGCACTTCAAAATTCGTGCATTGCCGCAGAGATCTTCCTGTGTAAAAATTGGAGCGCACATGGTTTCTCACTGGTGCAGTGATGATGGACATATCAATCAATCAAAACGGCTGTGCATATTTTATCAACGTCAGCATTTATCATATTGTTCTATGCTTGAGCAGGCCTCACCATAACAATTAATCAATAGTGCAACACCCTCCGCGTTAGCCTACTTTATCGTGGTTGGAGGGTTTGTGTGTCTTTAGTATCCTTCAGGCTATGTCGGAGGGAGTCTAACTCCTGGCAGGTCTAACCAGCCGAAGAGACTGAAAGTGAAAGACCAGACCAAAGGACGGTGAGCAGGATGGGGCCTCATAAGTTGACAGCGCAGAGCCCACCGACGAATGGTAAATGCTCTGGTTGCAACCAACTAGCAGTCGTCCTTTCTCTCAGTTGAGGAGGACATACTTTTTCTTGTCTTGCCTTCTGCAACACTTTCCTCCAAGTATATATGGCTCAACTATAGCGTCCAGGGAGCACACCCTGCATAAAAACCTGTTTGGTGAGCTCGGTGACAGAAAGCTGAAATCACATAGAGTAGAACGACTACAGACAAAACTAGAAAGACAAATCTCGTCAGCAGGGGACTACAACTGTCTAGAGAACAAAATTTAAAAAAATATGGCCTCAAAAACGGAATGTTGCAGCCATTATTGGCAGGAAAGAATAGACACATAGAATGACTCAATGATCATGAAGATAGTGCAACGTTAACGCTCAAAATACACCATCACAGTGGTTAATGTGTCGGATTCAAATACGAAGGTCCCATGGTTCAAACCCAGGCGCCGTGAACTCACCCTGCATGAGGACTAGTTTTCTGAGTTCACAGGAAATAACTTTTCGCCGCCAAAGCTACTGTGCAAGTGATCAGCTGCTAGCATTTTCAACAATTTTAAAGAGACCGAATATGCATTATACGCATTGAGAGCCGTTCAGATTATTCTCCCTAGTTTTCTTCGTTCTAAAATCTACGACTCATCTACTGTGATTGATGGCTTTTTCTTTTGGTCACACTACTACCGGATTGTGCCCAGTGTCGTCACACTACTACCGGATTGTTGCCCAGTGTCGTCACATTACTACCGGATTGATGCCCAGTGTCGTCACATTACTACCGGATTGTTGCCCAGTGTCGTCACATTACTACCGGATTGTTGCCCAGTGTCGTCACATTACTACCGGATTGTTGCCCAGTGTCGTCACATTATTACCGGATTGTTGCCCGGTGTCGTCACATTACTACCGGATTGTTGCCCAGTGTCGTGGTTTTCTGTTTTGTCTTGCGCTGTTCTGGTGGCTTGGATGATTGTTATTTTTGCTTTTTGACAGGATTCTGCTATGTCATCTAACCATCTTTTTCGTGGTCTTCCTCTCGCCTTCTTTCCTGACGTTCAGTTGTAGAAGACTGTATACTGTGGAGCTTGGATGTATTCTTTTTAAGGGGCCAATCCACTTCCTTCTTTGTTTCTCAATGTAATTCAAGCAAGGTTCTGTGCCAACTTTCTTTCTTATGCTGATGTTGGTGTCTTTTCTCGTGTTGTTGGTAACTTTTCGCAGGCAGCGCTTTTCACATGTAGTTATTTTTTGTGACTGCGTTTTGTTCATTGCCCATGGTTGGCTCTGGTAACGCAAAGTAGGTATGAAAATACTGTTTATCATCTGTTGCTTGGCTGTCAGTGAAATTTTTGCTACGTTCTGTAAAGGATATGCTACTATTCTCTTTCTTTGCTCTACTAACGTCCTCAATTTCTCGAATAGGCATGCTTGTGCTCACACCAGTTATTATCGTCCAGGTAAAATCGATTACTTTTACCTGCAAATATACACACTAGGTAGTTAGCTGTGCGATCTTTGCAAGAATTTAGATCCGCCCAGATGGACATATGCCCCTCCCATTATTCCAAGCAGCGTATCAAAATGGTTGAGCCGATAACATTCTATCAATCGCTGAATTTCTCGTTTACTTATCTCGCGCCCGCTGCACACAAATTTGCATCACGAAGACGATAGACGGGATACATCCAGACTATACACAATACGTGTGCACATTATACATAGTAAACATTCGACCTCTCACCTTTGAACTCAATGAAGCGATCGATATTGTTTGTAAACATTCCACAATGTATACGATCTTGCAGAACAGGGACTACCATTTTGTATGCTAATTTTGAATAACGCCTAAGATTTGAATTGGATGAAATACAATACGACTTCCAAAAGCCATATATCTTGACATGACAAGGCCGTCATAGTTTTTTTTTGGTTTCGTTCTCAGTAATAGAAGCGTTTGAGCTCATGTCATTTAGGTCGATTGCCACGTATTGATATATGTACATGGGCGTTCACATACATTTTTCCAGGTGGGGGCAAAACGAACTAAAACTAAAATTATAGTTGGTAGATTGCAAAGAGAAGAAGAGGACCACGGAGAAGATGGATTCAGGATGTAACTGATAGTTTGAACATAACGGCTGCAGAGGCGTGACATCTGTCCTATGAGATAGAGAAATTCTGTAGGACTGTTGGAGTAGCAAAGTTCTCATCAGGACAAGCTATTTGATGATGAGTTTACGATTCGGAAAGAGATAAGACCAAATTCGCATATAAAAGAACTATTGTTACTTCATGTAATACCGTTTTTATGCGATGTTGGATATGAGGAGGAAGGGGGGCGCATGTGCATGTGGAATTTAATGACCTCATATCTAGTTCAGTCGTCGCGAAACTGTTCAGGTTAGGTTTTTTCTTTATGCCCCCACAGCCAAAAAAACCACTTAATTGGTCTTACCGTTGGCTAAACCCGGGTCTTCCGCATGGTAGCAGTGCTCTAATTCATTCGACCAGACGCTCCTGCCAGATTGACATAACACTCTTATATCAAAAAGTCATTTTACAGGAAGGGAGGTGAGGCAACTTGCCCTTCATATTGCCTTAACATGTATACGCCCATGTATATATGTATATGCCTGTCGTGTTGCTATGTTTCATATATATGATCTTTCATGACGGCTGCACTTGACACTCTAAATAGGTGTCATTTACAAAGATCATAGTGTGATGTGCCTGGAGTATATTCATGAGATTATCATGTGACAAGTGCTAACTTCGAAGCCAAAAATGATGGTCTGATCTTTTATTGAATGTTGGGGAATTCTTCTCCTTCTTCTTCTTTTGTGGTCACACTGCTACCTGATTGTTGCACAGTGTCGTCACACTGCTACCTGATTGTTGCACAGTGTCGTCACACTGCTACCTGATTGTTGCACAGTGTCGTCACACTGCTACCTGATTGTTGCACAGTGTCGTCACACTGCTACCTAATTGTTGCACAGTGTCGTCACACTGCTACCTGATTGTTGCACAGTGTCGTCACACTGCTACCTGATTGTTGCACAGTGTCGTGGTTTTCTGTTGTCTTGCGCTGTTCTAGTTACTTAGGTGATTGTTATTTTTGCTCTTTGACAAGATTCTGTTATGCCATCTAGCCATCTTTTTCGTGTTCCTCCTCTCGCCTTCTTTCCTGATGTTCTGTTGTAGAAGACTCTGTATACTGTGGAGTTTGGATGTATCTTAAGTGGCCAAACTACTTCATTCGTTGTTTTTCTCAATGTAATTCAAGCAAGGTTCTGTACCAACTTTCTTTCTCATGTGAACCCTTTCTTCCCTTAATTTGTTGGTATCCCTGAACGTTTACATATTGCAATGTATACTGTGTTAACCACTACACTAGCTTTGCGCCATCTTAAAAAAAACACTGAAAGCCGGTGTATCTGCTCAGAGGAGTGAATGGGTTAATGTTAGTGACTCTAGAACAAAATATAGGCAAACTTTGGATCTGCCATAAAACTTGCCAAAGATCTCACGCATGTTCTGCCCAAAACCTATCTCTATTCTATATCTAGAATATTAGCTAGGGTTGCCATATTTTCTCATTTTGGCGGAAATGTGACCAAACGTAAATTTGAGCGTCAGCAAACAATTTGGGAAATTCGTAGATTTGTGCGCAATTTGACAAGCCAAGACAAAATGAACACTCAGCGACATTATGTGGTAACTGCGTAAAATTTGTTGTAGTAAGATTCGTCAGAGCAAACTAAACATGAATACTTTGGTCGAATGTTTATTTTCTGGAATCCTTGCCCAATAAGAGAAATCATCTTAGTGCTAATTCAGTCAAGTCAATTTCACTTGTAAAATTCTATTTCAAACTCTTGCACATACACACAATTTTATGGACATTTGATGCAAAAACAGACATTCTAAAAAAAAGATCAGGCATCAGAAAATATACGAAAATCTAGCATACCCTTTAATGACTTGCCATCACACAGTAAACGTGCCGTTGATTTTCAGGCACCATATACGTTCAGTAGTTTGTCATTGCTTCGAACGGCGAGTCCATTTTTACCATAAATCCCACGAAACGAATTTGCTTCACAAACTTGCCCGCCGCGAGTTTGAACCAGTACACGGGTTGTGATTGCTACTATCGCTTAACCACAGACCCACACAATTGCTTTTGTAGCGTTTAAGAGTTGGTCGAATGATTAGCGCTAGTTCCATTCGGAAGACACGTTGGTTCCCGTAAGGCCAAAAGTTGTTTTCTGTCGGTATACAAAAATCATCAACCTGAACAATTTGGCGATAACTGCACAGCCATAAAATGTAAATCTGCAAACCTTACAGATTTTAACCACCAACCACATTAAACCAATTATTGATTTTCAGGCACCAAACATTCAGTAGTTTGCTGCTCGAACAGGCGTCTATTTTACCTTTTCAAGCTGCCTGTCGCGGTTTGAACGAATACGTTTGATGAGATCAGCTCACTACCAGTTAGCCTCACAAACCACCACACAGTTACGTCTCACTAAACCACACAATTAGCTCTCACAAACCACACACAGTTAGCTCTCCAAAACCACACACAATTAGCTCTCACAAAACCACACACAATTAGCTCTCACAAAACCACACACAATTAGCTCTCACAAAACCACACACAATTAGCTCTCACAAAACCACACACAAGTAGCTCTCACAAAACCACACACAATTAGCTCTCACAAAACCACACAAAGTTAGC
Organism: Arion vulgaris; assembly: GCA_020796225.1. Lineage (NCBI taxonomy): Eukaryota > Metazoa > Mollusca > Gastropoda > Stylommatophora > Arionidae > Arion > Arion vulgaris. Next base: position 3,199,135 of record CM036770.1, read on the forward strand.
TCTCACAAAACCACACACAGTTAGCTCTCACAAAACCACACACAGTTAGCTCTCACAAAACCACACACAGTTAGCTCTCACAAAACCACACACAGTTAGCTCTCACAAAACCACACACAGTTAGCTCTCACAAAACCACACACAATTAGCTCTCACAAAACCACACACAATTAGCTCTCACAAAACCAAACACAATTAGCTCTCACAAAACCACACACAATTAGCTCTCCCAAAACCACACACAATTAGCTCTCACAAAACCACACACAATTAGCTCTCACAAAACCACACACAATTAGCTCTCACAAACCACACACAATTAGCTCTCACAAAACCACACACATTTAGCTCTCACAAAACAACACACAATTAGCTCTCACAAAACCACACAAAAGTTAGCTCTCACAAAACAACACACAATTAGCTCTCACAAACCACACAAGTTAGCTCTCACAAACCACACACAATTAGCTCTCACAAAACCACACACAGTTAGCTCTCACAAAACCACACACAATTAGCTCTCACAAAACCACACACAGTTAGCTCTCACAAAACACACACAATTAGCTCTCACAAACCACACACAATTAGCTCTCACAAAACCACACACAATTATCTCTCACAAAACAACACACATTAGCTCTCACAAAACCACACAATTAGCTCTCACAAAACCACACACAGTTAGCTCTCACAAACCACACACAGTTAGCTCTCACAAAACCACACACATTTAGCTCTCACAAAACCACACACAATTAGCTCTCACAAAACCACACACAATTAGCTCTCACAAACCACACACAATTAGCTCTCACAAACCACACACAATTAGCTCTCACAAAACCACACACAATTAGCTCTCACAAAACCACACACAGTTAGCTCTCACAAAACAACACACAATTAGCTCTCACAAAACCACATACAGTTAGCTCTCACAAAACAACACACAATTAGCTCTCACAAAACCACACACAGTTAGCTCTCACAAAACACACACAATTAGCTCACAAACCACACAAGTTAGCTCTCACAAAACCACACACAATTAGCTCTCACAAAACCACACACAATTAGCTCTCACAAAACCACAAACAATTAGCTCTCACAAAACCACACACAGTTAGCTCTCACAAACCACACACAGTCAGTTAGCTCTCACAAACCACACACAATTAGCTCTCACAAAACCAAACACAATTAGCTCTCACAAAACCACACACAATTATCTCTCACAAAACAACACACAATTAGCTCTCACAAAACCACACACAGTTAGCTCTCACAAAACCACACACAGTTAGCTCTCACAAAACCACACACAGTTAACTCTCACAAAACCACACACAATTAGCTCTCACAAAACCACACACATTTAGCTCTCACAAAACCACACACAATTAGCTCTCACAAAACCACACAAAATTAGCTCTCACAAAACCACACACAATTAGCTCTCACAAAACCACACACAATTAGCTCTCACAAAACCACACACAATTAGCTCTCACAAACCACACACAATTAGCTCTCACAAAACCACACACAGTTAGCTCTCACAAAACCACACACAATTAGCTCTCACAAAACCACACACAGTTAGCTCTCACAAAACCACACACAATTAGCTCTCACAAAACCACACACAGTTAGCTCTCACAAAACCACACACAATTAGCTCTCACAAAACCACACACAGTTAGCTCTCACAAACCACACACAATTAGCTCTCACAAAACCACACACAGTTAGCTCTCACAAAACCACACACAATTAGCTCTTACAAAACCACAAACAATTAGCTCTCACAAAACCACACACAATTATCTCTCACAAAACAACACACAATTAGCTCTCACAAAACCACACACAGTTAGCTCTCACAAAACCACACACAGTTAGCTCTCACAAAACCACACACAGTTAGCTCTCACAAACCACACACAATTAGCTCTCACAAAACCACACACAATTAGCTCTCACAAAACCACACACAATTAGCTCTCACACAACCACACACAATTAGCTCTCACCAAACCACACACAGTTAGCTCTCACAAAACCACACACAATTTTCTAATAAAATACAGGATTTGTCTTAAGCCTGCCCGGCTGCTGCATATATTCTTAAATCAACTCCTTCCCACACCCCCTCAAGATGGTTAAGTTAGACTGCATGACAAACATTGATATTTCGTTTGTTCTGTGCGCTTCTAACGCTCAATTTAACCACGGTAAGTGCTATTACGGGATACGCTCTTTGGAGATGATGAAAAAATGGAGACCAACCACTAGTCTTTGAACATATTCAAATGACGTTTGAGTCAACGAAAAAGATGAATATCTCAAGCAACACATGAACATCTACGTAGCTTTATTCTCCTCCTTCTGTTTTGTTTAATCATCAGACCTTAACTTGATATTCTTTGATCTTGGTCGTTAACGAGAAGCTGTACTGATATTGCTCTCTAGTTCTCTCTATTCCTGGTAATACAGCGAATGTTTTTATTTTTCATATAGAAGCATCTTATTTTTGGTAGTGTTGAGTGGAATGGTGTTTAGCAATCCAGAAGCATCTTATTTGGGAGTGTTGAGGTGTGAATGGTGTTCAGCGAGATGACAGTTATGGGAACAACAGATTAAATTTGATTCAATGGTTTACACCTGACCAGAATGCCGTCGTATCGCCTACCCCACGCCCATGTGGTGCTGGGGCCTGCAAAGGAAGCAAAGAATAGTACCACTGCAACCTACAAGGCATGTCGTAAGAGGCGACTGATGTAGGACCTAGGAAGCTACCTAGTAAATAAAAAGCATCGCAGAAATCGGATGTGCTGGCTTACTTGTAGACGCATAACTGGCACAACGTACAATCGCTCTTAGGCTAGGATCACATACAAATTACACAGAGTGGTTGACAAGTGGTCGATATTGAGCGTTCAAAGAAGAAGAAGAAGAAGGACATCTGAGAAGAATGTCCTGGTATTGCTTACTACATAGAACCATACAGAAAAAGTATAACTAGTACAGAGCAAGAGGAAGACTATGGAAAAGATACAGCCACGATATCAAGAACAGCCTTAAGAGAATAAATCTTATCTTATCTTATCTTAACCACATGTGCCGTGAAGCGTCGTGGGGAGAGTTAGTTTTCTATCTTGTGCCATGTGTTGCGCTTGACGTTGTCAGTCCATGCTTTCCAGGGACTCTGAGATGTTATCTATCCATCGTGTTCTTGGCCTGCCTCGTGCTCTGCGCCCTGAGTGTCGATTAACGTAGGCACGTGATGGTAGTAAATGTGGTTCCATTCTCAGAGAATAAATAACAGTTTAAAAAGTGCATTAGAACAAGCAGACACAATATCACTACATCCTCCTTCCCCTCAACTCCTCTATAAAGAAGTGAATGAAGAGAAGAATAATTTCTGGAAGCAGAAACCTATGTATCGCAGAGCGTCCTGATGGAAAATTAAAAGAAAGAATTTGTAGAACAACATTGATGTCATAGAGATTAAAAGATGAACATCTAAAGAGACACATCAGAACACAAAATGGTGGAAGAGAAGAAGGAAATCACATTTATACCTATTACGGAATGCGACAAATTGTGTGTCTTTTGAGGTGAGGACAGGTGATGACAAGCCGTTTAGAAATGAGGTCAATGCTGCGGTGGAAAATAGCAAATGTATAGGTAAATCACACGATACAAAACATTGCAGATGTGAAGTGTTTAAGAAATCAGTTGCAGAGCTTAGCATATGAATGTCATTCTTGCAGATCCTTGACTCTCTAACACCATTCATCAGGGTATCGACCCAGGTGCAAGGGCGCTCAGAGAAATGTTTTCAGGAAGGTCAAAGTGTATAACAAAATTGTAGTTGGTGAGAAGGATTAGCGTAATCGTTCGTCTAACGACTCCTCTTCTTATCCTTCTGCGATAAACTTCTGCTATGCGGCTACCACGGTATGTGTCACAAACAGGGCGGTGCGCTTGAGGTCTTCCCCGTTCCCCCATAGTTTGTTTTGTTGGGTTGTTTCTGTTGGCCAGATTTCCATTCTCACACTGCTCAGACTGAGGCAGTTTTGCAGGATGTGCTCTGCCTATCAACCCCAACTCAGAAGGGTTGGGAGTTCAATACCACACTCGACGTTCTACATACGAGGAAAGGAATTGACCCTCCTACCTCCTGCACACTAGGCTCTAGTAGAAGACCAGATTTAGATCAGATTTCGATTGCGTGCTCCATGTACAGAAATATTAATTGTTTAGAAATGCATAAATCATAGCAAAAGTCTGTCACTGATGTCAGCATTTTGCGTCGCTGCCTGTACTTGGGTCTACACAGGTGGCTACATTCTCGAATGTAAGAATATACATCCAAAATATACTGGTAATCCGCATAAAACTGTGAAATCAAAAATCCCTTTTCCAGGCGAGGATGAGGGAGGGGGATGAATAGAATGCTCTTCTTACGGCGAACCAACAGATAATGCATAAATTTTAGTATCTGACATTGCTTGTTTATTTGTTACTCACGGTTGGACGAGGACACTTAAATTAACCCTTTCACTCCACAATGTGTTTTATCTCTAGATGCATTTACTTTGCAATGTATTCTACATTAGCTAGTATACTGGCTGTGTGTCGTCTTAACAAATAATGTCGATAATTATATCGGCTCTGAAGTGCGAAAGGGTTAATGTTGAATTAATTAATAAAGCAATTTAGGGAGTTTGGAACTACACGTTGCGCGAGTAGAGCTGAATGCTTGAGGGCAAAGAGAAGTGTGTTTAACCAGCGAGCCACAGGAACCATCAGTATGCGTACACTTTGACATATGTTAGGGGAGATTGAGCATCTACGGGTCTGCCCGAAGGACTGTAACCTCAGTCCAGTAACCATTAATTATATAGGGGACTTAAACATGTTTAAGCCAATGCATATGTCTGAACTCTCTACCCTTAATACAACTTGTCTGCGAGAGAACTTACGCTTGTTCTGGCCAAATACTATCTCTAACCAAGAACTAACTGCAAAGTGTCAAGAGCACCATCACCCAAAAGAAACGTTGGAGGTGGATCTGACAAGTGCTGAGACTAACTATGTCACGAAAACTGCACTGAGATTGACACCAGAGGGTAAACGAAAAAAACCGAAAGACTCCCAAACAGCCTGGGGGATAACAGCAGAACAAGAACTAAAAGAAATGAATCACAGCTGGAACACAAGACAGAGGATGACCAAGAATAGAGAAGAATGACGTGTACTTGTTTCTGCCCTTAGCGTCAGAGGCGTCATATGCTAGATAAAGATAGAGCGATATAGAGAGAAAGCTGAGGCACGTCCTTTTCAACATAAGAACGAGTTCTTTTTGTGTTATATCAGAACGTGTAGGCCAACAAATATGAAAAATAAGAATTTAGTATCTGGGATAACGATTTTAAGATTTATTAAGGCATATTAAGAATATGTGCAGTTTATTCAAGTGTGTCCCCCAACGCCAACCGTGCGTATATTGGCGTTTCCTTGTTATGTGGAGCGTGTTTTTTTTCACATCGACAGGAACGAATACTTTAGTGGTTTTTTTTGTTGCTGAAAAAATGTCTCACAACATCAAAGTAACATATGAGAACATCTTTACAAATATGTTGAAATAATTTATTTAAAAAAAATGAGTTTAATGGCTTGTATATTATTTTGGGGACGTTTTCCTTGCATTTCTTTATTGTAAAGTAAATGAGCAGGTACGAAATATGAACCGAGGTATATGATGTGTTTTGTGTGTAAGAAAACCCCCATTATGATACGACCTAACGTGTTCTGTGACACATAAATAAATCGATCTAAAATCCAGGACAATCATGAATACGACCAGTTCTATGTGCAGTTTTAAAATGTTGGTCTCTTCCGGATATGACGTGGTCACGTGCTCTAAACGTAGAAGAGGCAGGTGTGTCGGATCTATGTGAATGATACCTGTGTGTTGGCGGGGTATCACTAACAGAGAAGGTACAGGACGCAGGTATGTTTGATCTGATTTATTCAATTTGAAACTGTATATTTGTTGTTTTCAAAGGAACTGTTATATTTATTGTTATTGTTAATAACTAGTATTAATTTGATCATTATAAATCCCCTTTGTTATTCATACCTTGTGACTAACTACCTTATGTTTCCTTAACTATCTATAAATTACCAAACACACATATACAAAATCGACTTTTATTAGTTTTCATATTTTATTATTCATTTTTGCTTGCTTATGTGATACCATACATACGTGTCTTTATCCTTAAACGCCAATTTATTACGTATCACTGCAGCCTCCTAGGGTTTCTCAGATCTGATCTGATACGCTCTGATCAGATTAGATTTGCAGGTTTCTGCACATCGCATCAAAGAAAATATCGCTCTATATCAGTGTTCACTGTTTCATATAGTGAGGCGCAACTGAATAATGAATGTGGAGACAAGGGCGCCATGCGGTAATTGCAATAATAATAGTAATGAAGTAATATTATAGTAACGTTAATACAAATAATTAAATTAAATAAAATATATGTGCTCAAAAACTAACGTTAAACAAATAATTACATTTAATAAATATATTGTGCTTACAAAAAAAACCCCAGATATATGGTGTTATTTAGAAATACCTTTTTTTCCCTTGAAATTCTAATTAGCGTTAAATTCAACGAAGTCAAATACGGCGATAGGAATGTATAACAAGGTCGCCACTGCGCTGGCGAGGCACCCTTGGACAGCTCTGCTATATTATTTAAATTTATATCGAGTTTGATGATATCAATACCGATAATTTAACATTCTCATCACTGAAAAACATTGCTCAAGGTGTAAAACTGTCGTTGCTGTCTGAAATACTCTTTTTAGGGCGGTTAAGACAGGAAGAACGAGACTTAGGAATTTAATGGCCGTATGTCTAGTGAAGGCGGCACGAAACTGTTCAGGTTATAATTTTTTTTATGCCTCTGACAGAAAAAATCCTTTGTCTTACCGTGGATTGAATACGGGTCTCCCACAGCTTTAAAATAAATTACGAATTTTATGAAAAAAATAATTACGAATGAAAATTGGTAATTTAGTTTTAAAGCTATTTAACTTGAAGTTTCATATTTATTTTAGCTTTTAAAAACTAATGTTACTTTGGCAATTCGTAGCATAAATTTTTTTAGTGAATAGGAGAATGTATTTTCAACTAACGTCTCAAGTGTTTTTGTTTATTGTTTTATGGCACCATAACTTTTCTCACACAAAAGATTTTGTGTTCTCGCTACCTGTAGTAGGTATCACACTAACTCTCATCTTCTGAACCAATTTAATGTCTCGCTGTATTTTCTAAGGTGCTGCAAAGCCAGAATATTGTTTAAGTCAGCTAAAAAAACACACACAAAACTGTCGGTACTGCCTGCTGTAGTATAGTTTTTTAGGGCGGTGTGGAACAGGGGGGACGAGACCATACGAAATTTAATGACCGCATGGCGGGTGCTGTCGCCGAGAAGCTGTTCAGGTTAGGATTTTTCATTTATGCCCACAACAGAAAATATTCTTGGCCTTACCTTGAATTAAACACGGCTCTCCTTAATTCAGTAGACATTGTGAAATACACGTCTTAAAATAATTAAAAATGTACGCAATGAAATGGGTTATATGTATTAGTCAATATAATATTTATATATAAATGTATTTTAATATATATCATCATCATCATCAAGTAGCTTGTCCCTTCCGAAACTTGGCTCACATTACAGCAGTACTTACAAACTCACTGTTCTGTGCAAGTTGACCGGCGTCAGCAGTACTTATTTTCAGATCGTCAATGACGTCTTGCTGATGAAATCAGAGACATGTCTGGTCATCCACTAATGACAACTGTTATAAGAAAGAGAAGATGGAGATATGTTGGGCACATCTTGAGGAGAAATGATCACCGAATATCAAAGCAGGCATTGAAGTGGGATGCAAAGGGTTCAAGAAAGAGGTCGACCTAAGGAGACCCTGAAACGAACTTTGCTGAGAGAGGCAGGAAATTATCGGTCTCAGTTCCATGGAGGAGATTGAGCGAGTTGCCCAGGATAGAGCGGTATGGAGAAAATACTTGCAGGCCCTATGTAACGTATACGGTACAGAGGGATTATTTTAATTATGACGTCTTGCACCCATCGTCTTCTAGGTCTTCCTCTCATTCTCATACTATATATAGCTGCTATAAAAACGTCCAATGAGGAACTGAACCCGGGCCACGCACATAAGAAGCTAGTTCATTAACTACGCTAATGAGGCTCTCACGACATTTTTGCGTTATAAGAAAGTTGTTGCACAAAACACAACAAAATTGATACTGTCCCGGTAGAAGTAGAGAATAAGAAGTTTGTTAAGAACCCCACGTGGAAGTACCGAAGTCAATGAATATGGTAAATAAAGAGACAGCAAACAAGTAATAAGGATCTCCTGAAAAAATAATTTACCAAACACAGGATTCGAACCACAACTAAACTTCTTAAGGCACCCATTGCCTAGCGCTGCACCCATTGCCTAGCGCTGCAGACGAGCCTGTTTCATAGTACATAAAGCTAGTTCTCCATACAATGTGCGGAAACCTACATATCTGTGATGGTTAGACCGGATCCGATCAGATCTGGAGAAAGACGTTAGCAAGCTGCGGGAATACTTCATAAATTGGCGATTTATGACAAAGACACGTATATATAGTTTCACATAAGCAAGCAAAATAAATAATTAAATCTCCTTTAGAACTATTACTTCTTGTTAGCCTGGTTGTAGCCTGGTTGTAGCAACAAGAGCAGCTGAATAGAACAATTACTTCTTGTTAGCCTGGAGTTTGTAGCCTGGATTTAGCTTAGCTTAACAAGAGCAGCTGAAAGTTCAAGAGTAGATAACAAATACTGCAACATAATATCATCATCATCATAAAGTAGCTTGTCCCTTCCGGAACCTGGCTTCAGTGACAGCATTCCTGAAAAACTCTCTGTTCTGTGCAAGTTGACCGGCGTCAGCAGCAGTCATTCTCAGATCGTCAATGACATCTTGCATCCATCGTCTTCAAGGTCTTACTATCATTCTTCTTCCAGGCACTATTCCTTTCAAAATTATCTTCTCTAGGCACTCATGTCATTTGATGTGTCCGAAATATTTCATTTTCCTTGATTTTATGCTCTTTAATAGCCACCTCTCTTTAATATCAAGCTGTTTCAGAGCAGAAGCACTTGCTCTTTTCTCTGTACATGATTATTCTAAGTACTCTTCTGTAGAATTTTCATTCAAATGAATTAATGCTCTTCTCCGTCGCTTTGTCAATGTTTCACAACCATATGTTGATATAATATAAAGATGAATTATTGCGTTTTTTTTCTGTGTTATCGATATACGGGACGGGCACAGTAAAACATTTCTGTGTTATCAATATACGGGACGGGCACAGTAAAACTTTTCTGTGAAACATTTCGTTTGGTATTATTGATAACATTATCTTTTTATAAGATTAAATTATTTCATTATTCTTCTACATATCTCTTTGAAGTAATTTATACATGCATATCCTCGTTTCCATAAACTAAGTCAAGCTTACTGGTCTTGTTCTTAAATACGCTCACCTGTCGGGCTAAGCAATGGGTGCTGTAAGCTTGTCTGTCGGGCTAAGCAATGGCTGCTGTAAGCTTGTCTGTAGAGCTAAGCAATGGATGCTGTAAGCTTGTCTGTAGAGCTAAGCAATGGATGCTGTAAGCTTGTCTGTAGAGCTAAGCAATGGGTGCTGTAACAAATAAGGGTTTGAGGTTCAAATTCTGTGTTTGGAAATTTGTTTTTTTCCGGAAGCCCCAAATACTTGTTTACTTTTTATTTATTGATCATCAAATACGTTTAATTCTTATGTCAATCAAATCTCAACAGTTTAATCTATTAGCTTTTGTTTTATTGTTCATGTTTGCGCTTGACAAAATTTTCAAAGTAACATTTCATTATTCTTATATTTTGTTAAAGTAAAGCAACATTTTGTCCATACGTCGATGTATATTGCGTAGTACGATGTTAGACTTCTATTTTTCATTTACCGTCGGCACGCGATGGGTTTAACATGACTTCCCAGTGCTTTTCCTGATACCCAATGGAGTCTTTGTCGACCTGAGAGCAGTTACGGTCGGAGAAATATCTCATTCCTACTGTGAAATTAAACGCAGACCATGCTGCTAAGTTCACTAACAAATACGTGACTGTGTCTCTTAATCATTCTTATTTCTTGTTCTTGATTTATTGGTTGGATGTTAATCAGTTTTCCAAGTTTATGAAAATATTCTCAGTCATGTTTATGTTCTTTCTCATTCTTGTTTGACATTTTTCAAAATATTCTTATGCGTATCTAAGAGTTAAGAAACCGTTTACTAGTTCCACTGACAATCGTTTTAGCAAGGTGCTAAATGTTGCTTTCTGAAAAAACCTTTTGTAAGCTATTTAAAGAAAAAAAAACACAGAAGGGACACAATATAGAATATGGTTCATCAAAGGGATTTTTATAAAACAACTCCCCGTCAACTGCCAGATTAAAGAGCTTAGAATGAAGATTGTAGTGCAGAAAAGAACAGCACAACAGTCACATGAGTATGCTGATCAATCAACATCAAACTTGTACAGTTAGTCGCTGGACGCTGTTGGAGATATTGCGAATAGATTGTAAACATACGGCATGTCCGGAGTGCAACGAAGATATTGTGAATAGATTGTAAAACATACGGGCATGTCCGGAGTGCAACGGAGATATTCCAAAATGAAGCTGAGTTCCACTGAAGGACATGGGCGTCTATTCGTTAAGCCAAGAGGGCTACGTGCCCTCCCTGGAAAACGCAATTCTAATAAAACAATTTTATGCTAATCCGGGTTTCTCATTTCCGCTAGTAAACTTCCAACTATAATAATTTTTTCTTCCTTTGACACGCCCTTGAAAACGTCATGATGACGCCCTTGCTGAAGTATGGTAAATACAAGTTTTGTATAGTCTGTCCATTAATTCGTGAGCACGTTTGAAATTGATTTTCTCGAAAACTACCTGTTGGATCTCAGTGATTTTTGCAAGCAGCCTTAGAATATCCATGACGCTAGAAATATTTTTTTTCCAAGAAAATTTGATGTAGTTTGAAATATTTCTTCTTCATGTTATATTAAAATAAACCTCACCGGATTGTACACAATAGTAACAGATTTACGGTACACAGACGCGTTGTTCTAAAAATACATTATGGTAACATTGAAAAATCGTGAGTATACAACAATTTCACGAAATCCCGTGCACCGAACCCAGTCGACTTTGAAAGCGGAAAGCATATGACGTTATAATTGGGATACCGTTGTATAGTTATACGCGTATCTCGCTATTTGTATGAAGCTATTGTATCATATTTGTTGGCTTATCAAAACTGACATTGATATCACATTCATAATGAGTCTGAAGTGCACATTTATAACAATGCAGAAGGTTACAGTTTTACTATACCAACACTTCCGTAGGGGAATCAAAGAGAGGTCATCTATATTGCGATATTCATAACCCTGAGAAACGAGCGCAACTGGCGCTTGGTCTAAATAGAGAATCCTTTTCCCGATGGATTAAACAGGACACAAAGTGCACTAATGTCAAGAAAGGGAAAGGGAAAAAGAACAATGACGACTTTGACATAGATGTCATAAGACGGGAGCTCTTGAAAATGTTTGCGACAAATCAACTTGTTACTCTCAGAAAACTGAAATTAAAACTGCAATCAGATTGCAGCATAGACATTTCAAAAAGTACTCTATGAAAAATTGTAAGAGCCGCCGGCTTCACCTTCAGAAAAACTATAGGCGGCAGGAATATTATTTGTGAAAAGCCACATTTAATTGCTGCCCGAAGTAAATACCTGAGGCAGATCCGTGAGCGGCGGAGGCAATGCTATGATATTGTATATTTGGACGAATCCTGGATCAATGCTCACCACACCATGCTAAAGAATGGCAATCAGTAGACGGTGAACAGAAAAGAAAAATACCAAAGCAGCAAAGGCCAGCGTATTATACTAACACATGCAGGAAGTAGTGAAGAAGGTCTTGTCCATGACGCTGGACTTATTTTCCAATCAAAAGTACTGACGTAGGGATACCACACAGAAATGAATGGACATATTTTCAGGCACTGGATGGAGAAGATCTACTTCCAATTCTAAACAGACCATCATGCTTGGTAATGGATAATGCATCCTATCACAACGCAGTATCAGCGGAAGACAAAGTACTAACTGCATCAAATACAAAAGATCAAATTAGGACTTGGCTTGCTAAGGAGAATGTCAGCTTCGATGATACATATTTGAAACCCGAGTTGTTGCACCTGGTGAGGATGACAAATAAGACAAAGGTGTTTCATATTGACAAAATCATTGCGGAATACGGCCACACGTCTTTGCGACTACCTCCATATCATGCTCACCTCAATCCGATAGAGCTTGTCTGGGCTAAAGTAAAAGGGCAAGTTGCCGAACAGAACAGGACGTTTAAAATGTGTGATGTTGAAGTTCTGACACGTGAGTCCTTCTCCATTATAGACATGCAGTTCTGGAAGAAGTGTGTTGAACATGTGCTCCGGAGAGGAAGACGAGTACTGGCACCGAGATGGATTACAATTTGTCCAGCCAGTAACAATTATCAACCTCATGGAATCGTCAGATTCGGGATGATACAAATCATATTTTGATTACAGACTGAGAAATAGCAACGTATACATTTCCATATCCAAATGCGTCTACCATCATACAATTTGTGGTGAAGTTAATACACCCTGGGGTCTAATGGTGACCGAAGGGGAGGACTAACTGTTGCATATTGTATCCAAGTTCACGATTGCACATAAAGGCAACACACTTAATTACTTGACCTATCAAGTTAATATGGAGATACACATATGAATAGAATTGGCATGGAGAAATTCTAGGGATACTGTAAAATCTAAAATTTGAGCCCCAGTATTTGCAATTGTCATAAAAGATCAAAGGAATTTGCCGATGTGCAAAATCCGTAGCATCTACGGACTACTGGTTAGCTTTATTTTAGCGTCATGGATATTCTAAGGCTGCATGCAAAAAATCACTGAGATCCAACAGGTAGTTTTCGAGAAAATCAATTTCAAACGTGCTCACGAATTAATGGACAGACTATAGTAATTTTGTGTAGTTCAGTACAAGGTCTGTAGATACTGTGTGAGAGGTGGTGCTACATTCCTCACCCATCCTAGGATTTATTTGTTCAAAACATAAAACGGTATATGTATAAAAAACAATTTACTACCATCAGTCCTACAATAATCGACACTCAGGGCGCAGAGAACGAGAAAGGCCAAGAACACGATGGATAGATAACATTTCGGGAGTCCTGCGAAAGCATGGACTGACAACGTCAAGCGCAACACACCTGTCACAAGATAGAAACTAACTCTCCCCACGACTCTTCACGGCAAATGTGGTTAAGATAAGATAAAATCAAAAACAATAATGTCTATGTTTGTAATTTACGTGTCTGCTTTCTAAACATTACATTTTTTTTTAATCGCGCCATTTTGCTAAACAAGAAGGACCGTGCGTAAAACATTTATTCTCATCATATATGCTTCTGTTTTTAGAGGTTTATATATATATTCATCTCGTACCATTATAGTTACATAGGGTCTGCAAGTAATTTATCCATAACCCTCTGTCCTGGGCAACTCACTGAATCTCTTCCATAGAATTGAGTCCGATATTTCTTGTATCTTTCTGCGAAGTTCGTTTCAGGGTATCCCTTGGGCGTCCTCTTTTTTCTTGAACCATTTGCCTCCACTTCAATCCTGCTTTGATATTCTTTGATCATTTCTTCTCAAGGTGTGTCCAACATATTTCCATCTTCTCCTTCTTATAACAGTTGTTACTTGTGGTTGAACAGAGATTTCTCTGATTTCATCACTTCTCCTAAATTCGTCCCATTTTATGTTCATTAATTTCCGTAGACATCTATTTTCAAATGCATTCAACTTACTTTTTATAATTTTTAGGGTGTTTGACTCTTAGAAAAATTTCAATCTAGGTAATAAAAACATCAATTTTTCAAAAATGTTATTTATATAAACTTCTAAAATCTGATAAAATAATGTTATATTGTATATAACCATTTTTATTTTGTAAAAATATTAGCACTTAAAAATTTAATAATCAACACTTTTAAAAAAAAAAACCATTTTGTGTCCTTTTCAGTGTTTAAAATTTAATTTTGTTCAAATAATTTTCTCCCATTTTTATGCAATCTCACACTTTAACCCAACGCTGCCCAACGTGACCAGGGGTCCATGACACCCGTAATATTTTCATGGCGTACTATTTTACTCTGCCGACTTTAATGTTAATCAAATTTCAAGAATTGTGAAGCGTCTGATCGAATGTGCAGCTCCCATTCGAGAGACCCGGGTTCAATCTACGGCAAGGTCAAGGAGATTTTTGCTGTCGAGGCGAAGAAACATCTAACCTGGCAATTAACTTCCACGGCTCCAGGTCTCTCTTGTCCTACACTGTCCAAAAAGCAGCATTACACGCAGTAACGTTAGTTTTTAAATTTTAAATTTCAGAAAACACACTATTTTTCTTTTCTTTTTCGCAGCACATCCATGAATACGATGTACCGTTTTCCCAGTCTTGTTTTATTTTGTTACTATTATATTGCTTCCTAATCCAACCCGTAGCTTATTTTTTACTGGAGAAAGCATCATCATCATAACTACATTAGCATTATTATAATGTTAGTATAAACAAGACAATAGGAGATCACATAACTGAGAATCTTCGTGCCGTTGAAACAGAAAAACTAGCTGCGCCAAAAAACAGAACACACAACAACCACATGTCTAAACTTGATCACGTATGCTCAACATGTGATAGGGATTGTATTCTAGGTTTGGACTCTACAGCCACCCCCACACACACACCAGAGAGTGCAGCAGCACGTCTGAGCCTGTTGTCCTTATCGCTTGCGATGGATGGCTATTAGTATTATTACTACTGTTATTACTATTTGTAGTAGTACTGCAGTAACCACACTGCGCCCGTGCCTTCACAACCACCAGGCAGATGTACCCACATACATATAACAATAAGTTGACTAGCACTTTGTTCTTTCTTTCTTCTTTCTTTCTTTTGTCCTTCTCTGCTTTTTTGCCGCTAGGCGTAGCAGGTTTAACTGATGATCGGTTTCGGAGATAATGCACGCTCGGTCGCTTGATATGGTGTGGTATTTTGGAGTTTTAAGATGTCTGTAACTCCATCAACCCATCTTTTCTTGGTCTGCCCCGTCCTCTTGATGATTCCATTTTCAGGTTGTACGCTCTTGCAACTGGTGTATTCGGGTTCATTCTGACCAAGTGCCAAACCATTTGAGTCTCTGTTTTCAATAAATCTAATAGCAGGTGTTGTTCCGACTGTTCTTATAATTTCCTCATTTCTTATATGGTCTCTTCTTGTTTTATTTACTGCTTTCCTCAGGCATCTCATTTCGCATGTGGTAATTTTCCTTTCTTGTTCTTTTGTCAGTGCCCATGTTTGGCTCTGGTAGCACAGTGTTGGTAGAAAGATTGAATTTATAATTTGTCTTTTAGTCACTACTGGAATAGCTGGGTGTTTCAAGATTGGGGTAAGCTGGTATGTAATGTTGTTGGCTTGCTGGATTCTAGTTTCGATTTCTCTGTCCAGTCTACTATCAGATGTGAAGATACTTCCAAGGTATTTGAATTCTCTCACCCTTTAGCGTTTGGTCATTTATTTGTATGTTGATATCTTTATGTTCTCTACTTATAGTCATGACTTCTGTCTTTTGAATATTGATCTTTATGTTGTATTTGAGGCAGCTATTGTTGAGTAAGTTTATGTGTTCTTGAAGCTGTTCAATATTATTATGGAATATACACTGGTCGTCAGCAAAGAGCACTTTGTTAACCTAATATTATTGGTAAAAATATGACAATGAGTGTGTATAATATTTATGTAATATTGTAGACAATGAGCTAAATACAAGTAAATTTAGTCATATATCTTTTTTTTAAAATAAATGATTATTGCACAATTTAGTGAGGTTTTCTTTTTTTTTTTTTTAGCTAATCCTAAATTTAAAATATAAAAAATATATTGTTGATATATTCAAAAAAATTAATATCTCATTATCTCTAAATATGCTTCAAGTTCATGGATCAATTACTTATTTATTTTTATGAATTTTAGAATTTAAGTTACATGTATTTTTTTAAGATGGCCACAATTGTAATGTAATATTTTATTTTTTGAAATCATGAATGTATACATACAGTCATAGTCAGTGGCGGCTCGTCCCTAATTTTTGTTGGTGGGGCCAGACAAATATTTTCGGAAAAATATTGGTTTTGGGTTAGGTTATATTTAAATTTTCCCCCATGAGGCCATTACCTTGTAGTGGTGGGGGCTTGTACCTCAATGATCCAGAAAGCTATGCCGGCAGGAACGTTCTGTTCCTGGAAGGTTACCCATGCCGGACAGGTCCAAGGTGAGAGGTCAGACTAAATGTGGCCTCCTGGTCCTCCAGGTTGGGTTGGGCGCAGTGCTAACAACTCTGCCCCATAAAAAAGAAAAATGTTACAGAAACTTCAAAAGGAAAAAAATGTTCTCGATGTCCAGCGGTCTTGAGACAGAGTACCACTGTCAGCATGAACAGTATGGGTGAAAGCCGCAAGGAAGCCCACGCTGGGAATTCAAGTCTGCTGGATGTCAAATCTAACCTAAGAATAGGATTCTGGAACGTCAGAACAATGTTCGAGACCACAAAGACAGCACAGGTGGTAAAAGAGATGCAACACTATAAATTACACCTTCTAGGGGTCAGCGAAAGTAGATGGACAGGCTTTGGACAGACGACAACTAGAACAGGGGAAACCATCTTGTACTCAGGAAGAGACGACGGGAATCATTCAGCAGGAGTTGCACTAATAATAGGAAAGGATTGAATAAACATCTCTTAGAGTGGCACCGATTAATGAAAGATTGTTGAAAGCCCGATTTAATGGGAAACAAGGAAAGCTAACTATCATTCAATGCTATGCACCCACTAACGAAGCAGAAGAAGAGGACAAAAACACATTTTATAGAAGGTTACAGGAAATAGTGGACAAGGTTCCAGCTCAGGACGTTTGTGCATAATGGGAGACCTAAACGCAAAAGTTGGAAACAAAAACAGACACAGAGAAGCAATAATGGGGAAAGAGGGATGTGGCACTGTAAATGAAAATGGAGAAATTTTGAGCAATTTTTGTCTAGAAACAGACTGATCATAGGAGGAACATTGTTTCCACACAGGACCATACACAAGTACACATGGATATCCCCAAATGGAAGAGATGAAAACCAGATAGACCACTTTATGATCAACAGTAAATGGCGAAAGATATTACTTGATGTAAAGGTGAAAAGAGGAGCTGACGTGGGCAGCGACCTCACCTGTCGTTGCCATGATCAGGCTCAAACTCAAAAAACATATATACAAGCCAAGACAAGAACAGAATACTTTAATGTTAACTTATTAAAAGATAGAGAGATTGCTACAAAATATATAGTGGAACTAAAGAACAGATTTCAAATCCTGTCAGAGCAGTCAGAACACACCAACTAAAGTATCCAAGAAAAATGGAATCGATCAAAGGCACATATAAAATAGTTAGCAGTAGTGACTGGGAACCAGTAAAGGACAACATAAAGAGTGGATAAGTGGCCAGACCTTAGAATACATCCAAAAGCGAAAGGAGAAAAAAAAAATCTCATCAATAGCATTAGATCAGAACGTCAAAAGATAAGGCAAGAAAAGAATATACAGAACTAAACAAAATGGTAAAAGAAGTGCTAGAACAGACAAGAGAAAATTTATGGAAAAGACAGCAGAAATAGCAGAAAAGGCTGCTAAAGTACATGATCTGCACACACTGTTCAAGATTACCAAACAATTATGCGGAGGTAAAAGACACAACCATAACATGCCAGTCAGAAACAGTCTAGGACAACTGTTGACAACAGAGCAGGAGCAGGATATGAGATGGACATCCCACTTTGAAGATGTGCTAAACAGACCTGATCCTGAACATCCACCGGATATTCCACCGGCCGCACAGGATATTGATATCAACCTCAAATTGCCAGAAAAGCAAGAAATAGTAAAAGCTATTGGATCCTTGAGAAACAACAAAGCACCGGAAATGATGAAATGACAGCAGAGCTTTTCAAGATCGACCCCA
The DNA here is from genome assembly GCA_020796225.1 of Arion vulgaris. Classification (NCBI taxonomy): domain Eukaryota; kingdom Metazoa; phylum Mollusca; class Gastropoda; order Stylommatophora; family Arionidae; genus Arion; species Arion vulgaris. Next base: position 3,217,466 of record CM036770.1, read on the forward strand.
TCTTAGCTGCAAACATGTTAGAGCCACTGTTTGCAGATATCTGGGAGAAAGAAGAATTGCCTAAGGATTGGACTAGGGGTACTGTAGTGAAAATCCCCAAGAAAGGAGATCTAACAGATTGCAATAACTGGAGAGGAATCACGTTGCTTTCAATCCCAAGTAAGATATTCTGCAAAATTATCATAATGCGAATACAAGAAGCAATAGATAAGTGTCTACGAATGGAGCAAGCAGGATTTAGGAAAGGAAGAGGAACAAATGAACATATATTTACCCTGCGTAACATTTTAGAACAATGTAGCGAGTGGCAAAGGACTATATACATCAACTTCATAGATTTTGAAAAGGCATTCGACAGCGTCCACAGAGACAGCCTATGGAAGATACTAAGACAATACGGCGTACCGCAGAAGCTTGTCAACATCATAGCCATCTTCTATAAAGATTTCTCCTGCAACCTAAAGAATTCCAACAAAACATTTCCAGTAAAATCTGGTGTAAGACAGGGATGCGTAATGTCCTCTCTTTTGTTTAGTATTACAATTGACTGGGTGCTAAAAATGCCATAAATCAACAAGCACCAAGAGGAATAAGATGGACCCATTTCGATATGCTTGAGGATCTGGACTTTGCAGATGATATAGCCTTGGTGTCACACAAATATGAACATATACAAGAGAAAAGTACAATACTTCACAGCACGGCAAAGACAGTAGGCCTCAAAACAAACACAGGAAAAACAAAAATTATGACAAACAGTGAAATCCAACAACCAGTAATGTTAGAAAATGAAACATTGGAAAGGGTTGAGCAGTTTACATATCTTGGTAGCGTACTGACACTAAATGGTAGCACAGAGGAAGATATAAAATCACGTCTAAGTAAGGCCAGAACCGCTTTTGCCAGAATGAAACCAGTATGGAAGTCCAAAATCTACAATAGGACCACAAAGCTTAAACTCTATAAAAGCATTGTTTTGCAAGTTTTGCTCTACGGATCGGAGTGTTGGGGGATGACCAAAGGAGATACTAGCAGGCTGTCAGTTTTCCCCCACTCTTGTCTTCGCAGAATCTTGGGAATCTTTTGGCCAGTAAAATATCCAATAACCAACTACTCCAAGATACAAGACAGAGGCAATGAATGACATACTCAAAAAGAGAAGATGGAAATGGCTCTGACATGTTATGAGAATGAGACAAGAAATGCCTGCAAGGGTAGCCCTCACTTGGACACCAGAAGGAAGAGAAAGAAAGGCAGACCACGGACAACATGGAGGCGCATGATGGAAGAGGAACTGGACACCGCATCTCTGACGTGGGGCTCTGCGCTGAAGGTTGCACGGGACAGAAGAGCATGGAAAGTCCTTTCTGAAGCCCCATGTGTCACTAGGCATGACGGGATTAAGTAAGTAAGTAAGTATATTTTAATTTATAAAGTAATAAGTACACGTTACACTTTATTTTGGTGGGCCTGGCCCCAATGGTCCATAATGACGAGCCGCCACTGGTCATAGTTGAACATGATCAGTATACAATAGTTGGTCTAACTTGCTTAATTAAGCAAATGGGGGTTGTGGCGTCTAATACATTACTTTTAAAAAGAGTCATGGCGTCTAACATCGCTCGTGTGTGTCGGGGCTAATATTTGTTCGTTCTATCAATCAAGTTAACCACTCTTGGTGATCTGTAGGGTTTGTGAGTGTGTGCCCATTAGATCCCAGCGGCATGTAGGACACATCGAAATGTCGATCAAAGCGCGAGCATACTGTCCAACATAACACAAATTTTGTACAAACTGGTAACTGGGACATTCTACAAGCAGGAATATACCCACTTCAACGTACCACATCTGGAGTTATATTGTAAATGTTGTATCAATCCTAATATATGCCAGACTAAAAATGACTAAATGATTAAATAAAAATGACTAAAGATAAAGAAAGCAAGTTGAATGCATTTGAAAATAGATGTTTGCGAAAAATAATGGAACATAAAATGGGATAAATTTTGGAGAAGTGATGAAATCAGAGAAATATTTGGTCAACCACTAGTGACAACTGTTATAAGAAGAAGATGGAGATATGTTGGACATACCTTGACAAGAAATGAATAAAGAATCACAAAGCAGGTATTGAAGTGGAAGGCAAATGGTTCAAGAAAGGGAGGACGACCTATGGAGACCCTGAAGCGAACTTTAAGAGACAAGCAATCTCGGTCTCAGTTCTATGATGAGATTGAGCCAGGATAGAACGGTATGGAGAAATTACTTGCAGGCCTTATGTAACTTATAACGGTACGAAAGGTATTATTATTATTATGGTATCAGATCTGGTCACAGGGAGACCGTCAGAGCTGACTCACGCCAATAAGCATATTCAGGATTTGTAACAGATGCAGCCTGATGATCACCACCTTAAGAAGTTGACATAATTTTTTTAAATGGCAAAATAAAAAACTGAAGAATTGCCTTTATTAGTAGTCAGAACTTTATTGATAATCAAAACTTTATTGATAATCAAAACTTTATTGATAATCAGAACTTTATTGATAGTCAGAGCTTTATTGATAGTCAAAACTTTATTGATAGTCAAAGCTTTATTGATAGTCAAAGCTTTATTGATAGTCAGAGTTAGAGGCTTTTTGATAGTCGAGCTTATTGGAGTCAGAGCTTTATTGATAGTCAGAGCTTAGTAGTCGGCTTTATTGATATCAGAACTTTATTGATAACAGAGTATTGATAGAACTTTATTGATAATCAGAACTTATTGGTAGTGGCTTATTGATAGTCAGAGCTTTATTGGTAGTCAAGCTTTATTGATAGTCAGGCTTTATTGATAGTCAGAGCTTTATTGATAGTCAGAGCTTTATTGATAGTCAGAACTTTATTGATAGTCAGAGCTTTATTGCGACGATAATTTGGTAAATTTGTTTTTTTCCGAAAGCCTCTGATATTTGTTTATTGTCTTTTTATTGATCTTATTCATTGGATTCTGCGTTTCCCCTGGGGTTCTTAAACACTACTTATTCTCTTCTCTGCGACGAAAGTGAATATACCAGAACAATTACAGAAATATAAAACTTGACCTGAACTCTCACACAGTTTTGTTATGGGTTCCTGTGTCATAAATCTGTGTGATCTGCTATTCGCTAGTTTTTACAATTCTCAATTCTTTATTAATTTTATCGCATTCTTACTTTTACCGACATACAAACGTAAAAACATTTACTTCAAAAGATGATGAAGAAAGAAGAAGAGATTAAATAAATAAAAAATCATTGCTGTGATTTAGAGAAAACTGAGAGAAACTATAAATAATATTGATTTAAGTACACACTTGGAGGCGTTTAAATGTGACCACTCTCAGTTTAAAAATAGAACTGAAACACAAACGGCTACTTTTCTTTTCTTCAGCTTTCAACTCCCAACGGAGCACAGGTCTACAACAAACTTCTTCCAACTTTTCCTCTCTCCTGCCATCACTTCCAATTCTTTCCATGTCTTACCTATCATTTTAATCTCAACCTCCAGCTCTCGTTTCAAGGTATGTATAGGCCTTTCCCTACTCCTCTTTACCTGCGGGTTCCAAAATAGTGCCTGTCTTGCATTGCTTCCAGTCGGTATTCTCAATGTATGTCCAGTGTCTCTTCCTGAACTCTTTCTCCACTGGTATCTGCTTAGTTCTTTCTCTGAGTTAAACGGTTACACTGGTATCTGCTTAGTTCTTTCTCTGAGTTAAACGGTTACTCTTGTTCTTTCTTCTTCTTTTGTCGTCACACTGTTTCCGGGTTGTTGCCCAGTGTAGTGGTTTTCTGTTTTTGTCTTGCACTGTTCTGGTGGCTTGGGTGATTGTTATTTTTGCTCTTTCACAGGATTCTGCTATGCCATCTAACCATCTTTTCGTGGTCTTCCTCTGCCTTCTTTCCCGATGTTCTGTTGTAGAAGACTCTGTATAATGTGGAGTTTGGATGCATGCCAACGGTTACTATGACATCCAAAAGGGTCTAAAGCCGAAAGATTGACTTTATTACACAGATTTTTACCCATATGGCTTTGGTCTCCATAAATAGCCCGCCACCTGCCGAGAGTATTGTACGAACTCTGCAACTCCGGCAACAATCCTAGAAGTGGGAGGGTCTCTGAGAAAAAATGCTCTGTGAACAGAAGAAAAATGCTCGTGAACAGAAGAAAAATGCTCGTGAACAGAAGAAAAAATGCTCTCGTGAACAGAAGAAATGCTCGGAAAGAAAAAATGCTCTCGTGAACAGAAGAAAAATGCCTCGTGAACAGAAGAAAATGCTCTCGTGAACAGAAGAAAAATGCTCTCGTGAACAGAAGAAAAATGCCTCGTGAACAGAAGAAAAATGCTCTCGTGAACAGAAGAAAAATGCTCGTGAAAGAACAGAAGAAAAAATGTCTCGTGAACAGAAGAAAAATGCTCTCGTGAACAGAAGAAAAATGCTCTCATGTGAACAGAAGAAAAATGCTCTCGTGAACAGAAGAAAAATGCTCTCGTGAACAGAAGAAAAATGCTCTCGAACAGAAGAAAATGCTCGTGAACAGAAGAAAAAATGCTCTCGGAACAGAAGAAAAATGCTCCGTGAACAGAAGAAAATGCTCTCGAACAGAAGAAAAATGCTCTCGTGAACAGAAGAAAAATGCTCGTGAACAGAAGAAAAATGCTCCGTGAACAGAAGAAAAATGCTCTCGTGAACAGAAGAAAAATGCTCTCGTGAACAGAAGAAAATGCGAAAAAGAAAATGCTCTCGTGAACAGAAGAAAAATGCTCGTGAACAGAAGAAAAATGCTCTCGTGAACAGAAGAAAAATGCTCTCGTGAACAGAAGAAAATGTCTCGTGAACAGAAGAAAATGCCTCGTGAACAGAAGAAAAATGCTCTCGTGAACAGAAGAAAAATGCTCTCGTGAACAGAAGAAAAAATGCTCTCGTGAACAGAAGAAAAATGCTCTGTGAACAGAAGAAAAATGCTCTCGTGAACAGAAGAAAAATGCTCTCGTGAACAGAAGAAAAAATGCTCTCGTGAACAGAAGAAAAAATGCTCTCGTGAACAGAAGAAAAAATGCTCTCGTGAACAGAAGAAAAAATGCTCTCGTGAACAGAAGAAAAAATGCTCTCGTGAACAGAAGAAAAAATGCTCTCGTGAACAGAAGAAAAAATGCTCTCGTGAACAGAAGAAAAAATGCTCTCGTGAACAGAAGAAAAAATGCTCTCGTGAACAGAAGAAAAAATGCTCTCGTGAACAGAAGAAAAAATGCTCTCGTGAACAGAACGGCGCGGTCCGATGTCGAAAACACAACCTTGAGAACGCAAAGCAACGAACGGAATAACCACTTAACCACAAAGCCTATACCATCTGTGAAATTGTTACCATTTGAAACAAGTAATAATGAATATTATAAAATCTGTGAGAATAATTATGAATAATATCAAAAGCTAACAGTTAAGAACTATTTTAATTAAAAGTAGTTCGTCTACAACCATACCACGTTGAAGATACCAATTCTCGTCCGATCATCGAAGTAAAAGTAGTTTGTCTACAGCCATACTACGTTGAAGATACCAATTCTCGTCCGATCATCGAAGTAAAAGTAGTTCGTCTACAACCATACTACGTTGAAGATACCAATTCTCGTCCGATCATCGAAGTAAAAGTAGTTTGTCTACAGCCATACCACGTTGAAGATACCAATTCTCGTCCGATCATCGAAGTAAAAGTAGTTTGTCTACAGCCATACTACGTTGAAGATAGTGAAACACGTACAAACAAAGTACTATAGTTTTACAAAAACATAAACAGTGACGATAAACAGCAACGTTTCGACCAACAAGGCCTTTATCAAGCAAACGAACAAATAGGAGTGACAAATTAAAATGAAACACAAATGGACGACCAAATACCAACGTATCTAAGGAAAATCTGGAATAAAAACGAATAACGAAATAAATGTAACACAAAAACACACATAAAAACTAGAAATAGAAAAGAAACAATGAAACATCTAGTAAATATATAACTTGAATACATGCAACATATACCCATATAGATTATAAAGCATGGGAAGAGAAAGTACTAAGAAGCATAAGAATGTAATACATGCAACATATACCCATAGAGATTACAAAGCATGGGAAGAGAAAGTACTAAGAAGCATAAGAATGTAATACGTTGAGCCGCGTGGTCGCAAGGTACCATACAAAGAAATCAACCGATTCTCCAGAGCAAATCGACTACGATCATCAGAGGAACATGATCGGATGGCTGTGACCTGACATCGCAAGCTCCTGAATGGCCAGTATCATTGAAATGGGTAGCTACAGGGGTCACAGAGCATTGGCGTATATCGCGCAAGTGTTGGGCGAATCGGTCACTGAGTCTCCTGCCGGTTTCCCCAATATAGGCCTTGTTGCACCGCTTGCAGATAATGGCATAGATAATATTACGGGACTCGCACGTGAAACTGTCTGCAACAACGAACGTGGCTTTTGGAAAAGACACCGTGCGAGTCTGTATTACATAAGCACAAGTGTTACAGCGCCGACGGCCACACTGGATGGTGCCAAAATGACTCTGGATGTTAGGCTTGAGGCGATGTGAACTAACATATCCTTAAGGCTTCTGTCCCGTCTGTACGCCACCAAAGGATAGTGTTGGAAGATTGAACGTGTATCAGGATCAGACTGAAGAATGGAGAGATGACGGAATAAGACTTTCTTCACAAGGGGACTATGAGGGTGGAAATACGTTGAAGATACCAATTCTCGTCCGATCATCGAGGTAAAAGTAGTTTGTCTACAACCATACCACGCTGAAGATACCAATTCTCGTCCGATCATCGAAGTAAAAGTAGTTCGTCTACAACCATACCACGTTGAAGATACCAATTCTCGTCCGATCATCGAAGTAAAAGTAGTTTGTCTACAGCCATACTACGTTGAAGATACCAATTCTCGTCCGATCATCGAAGTAAAAGTAGTTCGTCTACAACCATACCACGTTGAAGATACCAATTCTCGTCCGATCATCGAAGTAAAAGTAGTTTGTCTACAGCCATACTACGTTGAAGATACCAATTCTCGTCCGATCATCGAGGTAAAAGTAGTTTGTCTACAACCATACCACGCTGAAGATACCAATTCTCGTCCGATCATCGAAGTAAAAGTAGTTCGTCTACAACCATACCACGTTGAAGATACCAATTCTCGTCCGATCATCGAAGTAAAAGTAGTTTGTCTACAGCCATACTACGTTGAAGATACCAATTCTCGTCCGATCATCGAAGTAAAAGTACTTGTAGTTGACAATGACACTAAACAACAAACACTGCTAACATGGATCAGTTACTGCTGAATTTATTTGCTCACTGTTCGATTTCAGAAGATTTTTATTTGCTACTGAAGTAAGTTTTTAAACAAACAATGCTTTTAGTACCGGTGTAATACCGCTTTTAGGGCCGTGTAGGACAAGGTTTTAGTACCGGTGTAATCTCGCTTATTAGAGCGGTGAAGGACAAGGTTTTAGTTACGGTGTAATCTCGCTTATTAGAGCGGTGTAGGACAAGGTTTTAGTACCGGTGTAATCTCGCTTATTAGGGCGGTGTAGGAGAAGGTTTTAGTACCGGTGTAATCTCGCTTATTAGGGCGGTGTAGGACAATGTTTTTAGACAGTTGTTGCTGCACTTCTCTGCTGTGTGCGTAGATGACTGTACAGTCCAATCGTCAAATATAATCCCCTATCACAGATCGAGGTTATACATGAGGGATGTATGTTTTGTCTTTCCGCACAGCTCGCTTTCTCTGCGCCTCAACAGTACGATGTTTCTCAGCTATGCGAGTTCCTCTTGTATGATATATGTTATAATGCTCAAAGAATTATGAGTAAAAAATTTGTAACATTTTAAGGAAAAATGGAGTCAATGTATCAACATATCAGTCCCTCCTTCCTTCCTTTCGTTCGCTTGAAATATTGTCTATATATTCAATGTTGTCTCTGTATCCTTCCTTCCTTCCTTTCGTTCGCTTGAAATATTGTCTATATATTCAATGTTGTCTCTTGTATCCTTCCTTCCTTCCTCTCGTTCGCTTGAAATATTGTATATATATTCAATGTTGTCTCTTGTATCCTTCCTTCCTTCCTTTCGTTCGCTTGAAATATTGTCTATATATTCAATGTTGTCTCTTGTATCCTTCCTTCCTTTCGTTCGCTTGAAATATTGTCTATATATTCAATGTTGATTCTTGTATCCTTCCTTCCTTCCTTTCGTTCACTTGAAATATTGTCTATATATTCAATGTTGTCTCTTGTATCCTTCCTTCCTTTCGTTCACTTGAAATATTGTCTATATATTCAATGTTGTCTCTTGTATCCTTCCTTCCTTTCGTTCGCTTGAAATATGTCTATATATTCAATGTTGTCTTTTTTATCCTTCCTTCCTTCCTTTCGTTCGCTTGAAATATGTCTATATATTCAATGTTGTCTTTTGTATCCTTCCTTCCTTCCTTTCGTTCGCTTGAAATATGTCTATATATTCAATGTTGTCTCTTGCATCCTTCCTTCCTTTCGTTCGCTTGAAATATGTCTATATATTCAATGTTGTCTCTTGTATGAACTTCACTGTCTTTTTGTAGCTCACACAGAGGTCCGTGTAGTTTTATGTCGAGTGTTGTTTCGTTAGGCCAGTGAGTTTGCCTCAGTGTATCATATTCGGGGCAGTCTTGAAGTATGTGCTCTGCAGTCTGGTGTGCCTGTCCACGCGTCCACATGGCTGAATTGCCAATCTTGAATTTTGTATACATGTGGCTGCGGAACCGATTGTGTCCTGTTCTAAGGCGCAGAATGACAACTTGTTCCAATCTGCTCATATTATAATAATCGTCTTGTGTTGGTATTTGAACATATCAGTATTTCAGATGACTAGTTTTGTGCAACTCAACTTGTACGCGTGTCATCATCATCAAATAGCTTGTCCTGGGCAGAACTTTGCCAGCCCAACAGTCTTCCGGAATTTCTCTCTCTCATAGGCCAGACGTCTCGCCTCTGCAGCCGTCATGTTCAAACCATCAGTTACATTCTGAATCCATCTTCTTCATGGTCTTCCTCTTCTTTTCTTTGCCGGTATGTCTCATTTCATAATGGTCTTCTCGAGCCCTTCATGTCGTTTTATATGTCCAAAATACCTCAATTCTCTCCTTCTTATTTGCAGCATCAGCCAGTTTTCTTTGATTCTGAGTTCTTTCTGGATAAATCTATTTGTTCTCTTCTCTGTCCATCTTATTTGATGGATGACTCTTCTGTAACACTTATATTCAAAAGCACACATATCTGTTTTTCAACTGCCTTATTAAATGTCCATGCTTCACACCCATACTTGCCACTGGGAATATGCATGCTCTTAGTATTCTGATCTACGTTTTCCTATCAGTTTCATTGCATACAGTTTTTAATTGTTTAATAATGTTTTGTAAAGCCAAGTTTAAAGGCATGATACTTTGTTAATAAACCGCCTTAGAAGGAAAGGTGGAATATTTGCGAGCAAGGGAAGACAGAGATACAGTTGATATGGGAACATCAGGAAGTGGGCGCGCAATAGTCTGGCAGTGTACCGACAGGACTAGGGACAGAACGTGTTGAAGAGACATTACAACAAATCTTCGATGTGAAGATGGCACACGATTGATCGATCGATTGATTGTTGGTAAGACTAGAGCTTCCTCAAGCTATTGCGGGATCTAGAGAATATATTACAAAAAAGACAGCATAGTCATCAGGAAATAACTTGTCATGAACAGAATAACAGTCCTTCACAAATTCTCTCCCATAGGCGTCAGATGTTTCGCCTCTGCTGCCGTCATGCTCAAATCAGCAGTCGCACTCTGAAACAATCTTCTTCGTGGTCTTCCTCTCCTCCTTTTATGCTTCAATCTATCATGATATTTGCAAACTCTTCATGTCTTTTTATTTGTCCAAAATACCTCATTCTTATTTGAGGAATCAGTTAGTCTTCATGTGCTGGAGTTCCTTCTGGATAGATCTGTGTGTGTTCTCTTTTGTCTAAACCTGCAGACCAATGGATCCTGTTTTTGTCTAAACCTGCTAGCCTGGTGGCCAAACCAACGGATCCTGTTTGTTGTTGTTGTTGTATTGACAGCCTAGTCTTTCAAAAAAAACCTGTCTTTACTGCTTGTAATTCCGCTTGTTAGGGCGGTGTAGGACAGAGAGGACACACGCCTGAGGAATTTAATGGTCACATGGCTAGGTCAATCTCCTTGAAACTGTTCAGGTTAGAATTTTTTTAATTTATGCTCCAACAGAAAATACTCATTGGAGTTACTAGGGATTGAACCCAGGTCTGCCAAATGGGAACCTTCGCTCTAATCCATTTAGCAAGACGCTCATTGAGACAGTCTAGTTTTCTTTTCTTTTATCATTCTCTGTTTTTTTGCCGCTAGGCGTAGCAGGTTTAACTGATGATCGGTTTCCGAGATAATGCACGCTCGGTCGCTTGATATGTTGTGGTATTGTGAAGTTTTAAGATGTCTGTAACTCCATCAACCCATCTTTTCTTGGTCTGCCCCTTCCTCTTGATGATTTCATCTTCAGGTTGTACGCTCTTGCAACTGGTGTATTCGGGTTCATTCTGACCAAGTGGCCAAACCATTTGAGTCTCTGTTTTTCAATAAATCTAATAGCAGGTGTTGTTCCGACTGTTCTTCTAATTTCCTCATTTCTTATATGGTCTCTTCTTGTTTTATTTACTGCTTTCCTCAAGCATCTCATTTCGCATGTGGTAATTTTCCTTTCTTGTTCTTTTGTCAGTGCCCATGTTTGGCTCTGGTAGCACAGTGTTGGTATAAAGATTGAATTTATAATCTGTCTTTCTAGTAATATAGTATAATAGCAAGTATAAGATATTTTAAAAAAACTTTTAGTATTGCCTACTTAAAGCACATTTGTAGGCTCTGTTTTTTCAAATCAAATAGTTAATGAAGCATGCTATAACAAAATCTATGATACCTTTCTTATGTTAAACACGAGATCATTTCTTCGTATATCAGAACATACAAAGTTTAAAGCTCTATTTTTTATATAAATTCCATTTATTGTTATTGTAAACAAAATTAGATAAAAAATAGAATCAAATAATAGATCCTGTGAATAATTTTGTTACTATTTATGGGTTTGGTTCATGAGATAGTTTGTCGATTAGTTGGTATGATAGAACGGGTTATCATGTCGTTCGTCGTATTGTAAGAGTTAATCGGAGTCAGTATGAAGAAACTATGGCACGACACAAGCAAAGTAACAATAGTAAGACTCATGAGTACATGTATATTCTGTGTGGCAACATCTGGATTTGAATCGTGGACCATAACAAAATCATTAAGGAACAAAATTGAAGCTTTTGAAACAAGGTGTTACAGAAAAGTTCTTAGAAAACAAGGTGTTACAGAAAAGTTCTTAGAACATCCTGGGTCCAGATTTACGGTGTTCGTGGCACCGAGCCGAAGTGTTACGATGTTCATGGCACCGAGCCAAAGAGCTGAAATTTCAAGTGCTTCTGGAACGGAAAATAAAGAAGAAAAAAAACACACTGAACAGAGAAGACAAAAAAAAAAACAACAAAACACAAAGACTCCTAAAACATAACGTGTTACTAAAAGTCCGTTCTAGAAATCTCTTCTTATCCTGGCGATGTGAGTCAAACCAGGATTGAAGAAAAGGAAGAAATAGCCATTACTATGGACGTATGCAAGGTACTCGGATAATCCGACACTAACTGACTGTTCCATGTATCAGGTCCATCAGCATGAAAGTATGAAGGCTACTCAAGATAATCCGACTCTGACTGACTGTTCCATGTGTCAGGTCCATCAGCATGAAAGTATGAAGGCTACTCAGATAATCTGACATGTCCCTCTTACATGTGTTAGAACATTACTATGAAGACTAGTAAAAGATAACTGTAATCAGTCCTAAACGGTCATCTCCCTTATAGCCATCCCATCAACCGTATCGTATAGCCTACTCAAGGTATGTTTATTAGAAGGAAGATAAAGGCAGCTGTTGAAAAACATCCTAACATACCCTCAGATTTGCTGTAATACAAACAACCTTAAGTGAATACATTTATTAAAGCACGGTGCCCCAAACAAGTTAGCGAACACAGCAACCCACTTAAAAATAATAAAAGAGGGAAATACAAAAGAAGAGGCAAATTTGACTTTTGGTTTTTTTTTTAATGAAAGAACATTTCAACTCGGTGCAAATAAAGAAATACAGAAAACATTCAGGAAACAAGTTGTTGTATAAAAGATCCTACACAATGGTAGCCATTTAGCTCGCTAGGCATACGTGACCGAGTGATACTTTGACAATGTTAAGAATCTTTTCAAATCTTGTTTATGCAAATCCTCGACAGAGGACGAAGGTATGATACTTGTACGGTGAATAAAGGGTATAAATAAATATCACGCTTCAAGAGATTCGTTTATTGCATCTCAACCTAGCGTTTTAGATTGGCTTGTTGGTCATGTGATCTTGAATTGAAATGCCAGAGATCTGATAAGAACTATAAATGGAAATAAATGCTGATGTGGCTTAAATGATGCACATACAAATACCCCCAAAAATATATTTGAGATGTGAAAAGAATCAACGAAAACACATTCAGTGTGGCCCATAAGTGCTATGTCGGTCTGGGTTGCCTCAACGTGTCAGCGTATTAATACGGTAGCTCCTGCAACCATTTTACGTTTTTATCAAACATAAAATTCTGGTACCATTTTCAGCTGGGAGACTGGAGAATCTACAGTACTTTGGATTGAACACCGTATGCGGGGTCTAGACAGATTGTTGATAACATCTTCTCTCTTCTAAGCCGATATAATGGACCACTGTACTTGTTATCGTGACGGGAAGCCAGAGTGCTAGCTATTTTAGTAAACAGTGTCAAGTAAAAGCGTCCGGATGTAAAACATACATTTTTGTCTCTTCTTCAATCCTGTTTTACCTCACATCGTCAGGATAAGAAGATATTTCTGGAACGACTTTTGTGCGCGCTTCATAAATAGTGTCTTTCATCGCCTTTGTTATCTCTAAGGCCCATCTTTTGCGTAGTCGACCTTTTGTTTTGTATCCACTGTATCGGAGTAGACGGGAGCGCACCTGTCTGTTGTATCCACTGTTTCGGAGTAACGGAGGCGCACTGTCTGTTGTATCCACTGTATCGGAGTAACGGAGGCGCACTGTTTGTTGTATCCACTGATCGATAACGGGAGTCAACGGAGTAGGCGCACTGTCTGTTGTATCCACTGTATCGGAGTAACGGAGGCCCGACATCGTCTGTTGGTAATCTGCTTATATGGCCGAGTCATTTAATTTGTTGTTTCTTGATGAAGTTTAGCATTGATGTTATACCCACTTTTTCTGATGTCCTTTCTAAACCGGTCTCTTCTTGTTACTCCCATCATTACACCCTCACCTCATATGGCTACACCCCCCCCCACCCCAACACCTCTATAAAAAGTAAATGGTGAAGAGAAGAAGAAGACGATCCACCATGAGGTCGTTAAGAGACCGAAGAACATCTCCCTTATACAGGGTGTTCAAGATTAAAGCAGCCCCATTGACAAATCGAAAGTTGCCAGATAATCTATCGCGTTATGTTTATGTACTATTTACCCGGTTCTGACTAGCTCGTTTTACGTCACATTTGTTCATCGCCCCTTCCCGCACTACAATTACATACCGTCACATAACCTTGACCTATACTACGTCATAACTGAACCTTCTCATTTTCATACATATATGCCAGATTGACTCCATTCACAGTCTGCTATTATCTTGAACACCCTGTACATGCTCATATCCCTTATACATCCTCAACTCCCTTATATATCCTCAACTTCCTTATACATCCTCAACTTCCTTATACATCCTCAACTTCCTTATACATCCTCAACTTCCTTATACATCCTCAACTTCCTTATACATCCTCAACTTCCTGATTATCATTAATGTTGTTCTAACCTTGTCCGCTATCACATTGCCACGAACATCTGCCCTCACATTGCCACAAACATCTGCCCTCACATTACCACGAACATCCGCCCTCACATTGCCACGAACATGAAGAGAAATTGTAACCTTGTCCGTTCTCTCATTGCCACCAACATGAAGAGAAATTGTAACCTTGTCCGTTCTCTCATTGCCACCAACATGAAGAGAAATTGTAACCTTGTCCGTTCTCTCATTGCCACCAACATGAAGAGAAATTGTAACCTTGTCCGTTCTCTCATTGCCACCAACATGAAGAGAAATTGTAACCTTGTCCGTTCTCTCATTGCCACCAACATGAAGAGAAATTGTAACCTTGTCCGTTCTCTTATTGCCACCAACATGAAGAGAAATTGTAACCTTGTCCGTTCTCTCATTGCCACCAACATGAAGAGAAATTGTAAGTGATTTGTAAGAACTCAACTTATTTTTACAGTTATGTAACCGCCTGTATGTTGCTGGGGCTCACAAGGGGAGCAAAGAATAGTAACACTGTGACCTGTAAGGCATGTCGTAAGAGGCGTGTGATGTAGGGGCCTAGGTGTACAAGGGGGAAAAATGTTGAGTTATATTTATACGCGTGTTGTATGCTTCCAATATATCTCTATTTGTACAAGGGGGAAGTGTTGGTACTACTCCTTCTCTTCTTCTTATTTGTAACAGCCACTTATTATCAACCCTATCAATATCTTTGTCTACCATTTCTTTCTTCAATATGTCTGTTTCTGATTTACTGTCTTCCAACTGTGTCCTTCATTCATTTCCTCCATCTCTCAACTCTTCTTCTGCTGATTTCTTCTTCTCTTGAAGCTCCCTATTTATTACCTCTACTGACAAAAACTGATTACTATTTTGGTCTAGTTCCCGCTGGTAATCTTCTAATCTAGCTTCTAAAAGTTTCTCATTTCTGTCTCTAAGTTCTCGCTTCTGTTCTCTTGTTACTCCCTCGGCTTTTGAATTTTCCTGTCTACTTTCTGACTGCATCAAAACTTCTTTCTTAACTTTCTTTCTTTCTTCTCTCTGATCTTGACAAGTTTTACTCATGTCATATAATTTCATTTGCAATTGTAAGTTCTTGTCCTTCAAATCGACATTTTCCTTTAACGTACCTGTGTCTACCTGAATTACCTTATCAATAAACATTTTGATTTCTCCTCCACTCTTGATCACTGTATCACATGACACTGCGTCAGCCCTTCTATTTCTTCTTATTTCAGCACAAACACTCAGCAGTTTCATAAGTTTTTTCTTTTTTCTCTTATAGACATATCCTATTTGATCTCCTTAATTTATCTCTTATAGACATATGACTATTTGATCTCCTTAATTTATCTCTTATATAGACTCTTAATTTATTCGTACTATTTTCATTTAGTTTCTCACATTTACAATTTATCTCTTAAAAGACAATTATCCCTATCTTATCTCCTTAATTTATCTCTGTTACATACATTTCTATTCGGACATTCCCGAGCAAAATGACCAAAATTCCTGCACGAGAAACACCTCAGCTTTCTCTTAAAACAATGTCTGATAAAGTGTCCAAAACCCCCACAAGAAAAACATGCTGGTTTCCACTTCTTAACTATAGGTTCTAAGTGACCAACAAAATTGTCAGTTTGAGTCCCCTTGACATTAAAGACACCTTCCTCATCTTCATTTCTCTCTATATCATACATATACATAACATTAATAATATTATCATAATCTTTGTCATTCCTATCAACATCTGTATCACTACAGCTGGCAATAATCTCATAAGCAGTACCATAACTATCATCAGTTAATATGCTCCTATAATCTCCTTCTTGTTCACTGGTAACACTATTTTTCTCATACTTTATTCCTCCACTGTTCTCCAACTTCTCTTCTAACTCTCTTACATTCTCCGTTTTAGAATGTACTTTACTCTTATTCTTGACACAGTTACTTGAACTCTCTAACATACTGGCATCTATCTTATTTACTAATAGACTTTCCCTTACAGACACAGTTATATCTTCACTCTCATCAAATGCAGTACTAAAACTAGATTCTCTTGACACAGTGTTTTCCACAATATTATTATCTTCCTTCTCGCACATTTTCTTCGTTTCTATCCCTGTTACCTCATATGACTTATTTTGTCTATCTTATCTATCAAACATGTTCTCTTCTCTCCGTCTACCTTTTTCAGCAGTCCCTTGTATTGTCTCTAACAATGATTTATCTCAACAAAAGATTTATATTCATCATAAAATACTTATAATTACATTACTGTGTAAATATATATGTTTAACAACTCCCTAAAAACATATATATCATGCACGGAAAATCTTATTTCAAATTTAAAACACCCGACATATTCTAGATTTTCTCTCTCTGATATCTGCACTTAATCGCTTTACTCTAACCTCTTCTTTTCTAATCATTACAATGATCTATCAACCTAACATTGGCTCATGTTATCTGTATCAGGGGCATGTACTTCTATTTCTACTTCATGGCAACGTGATCTATAGTGGTTAGTTTTAAATCTGCCCAGGTTATCGTATCAAATACTGGTCTACGAAGGCATCATTTGTACAAGGGGGAAGTGTTGGTACTACCCCTTCTCTTCTTCTAATTTTTAACAGCCACTTATTATCAACCCTATCCACACTAACTCGACAACTTATAAAATACAACGAAACGAAATGACCGTTTCAAAGT
Source organism: Arion vulgaris (assembly GCA_020796225.1). Classification (NCBI taxonomy): domain Eukaryota; kingdom Metazoa; phylum Mollusca; class Gastropoda; order Stylommatophora; family Arionidae; genus Arion; species Arion vulgaris. The sequence continues at coordinate 3,234,227 of CM036770.1, forward strand.
CGTATATCTATGTGAGAATCAATCTTATTTGAGTCTCAACTTTTATTTTTGTTATTTACTTATTTATTACAATACACAAAAGAAACCTATACATATAAAAGTAATTAAAAATCCTGAAAAAAATGTCAAACAAGCAATTTAAAACACATATCAATACACATAACAATGTAAAATATAGCTACTAACTAATATTGTGATTGTTCACCAAGTAATATCTTTGCGTTCCCGTCTTCCTTCCTTTGCGTTCCCGTATCTGGGGAACACTTGTAACATCTGTCTATCTTGTAAGCATTTGTATATCTGTCTATCTTCTACCCTCTTTAAGGAATTGTCTATCTTGCGAACACTTGTATAAGGAATAATCTGTCTATCTTGTACACACTGTTTAAACATCTATCTGCCACTCTTTAATGAACTGTCTATCTTGTAAGCACTTCTATAATGAATAATCTGTCTATCTTTTCACACACTGTTTAGTTCTAACCTGTGAGTTCCAAGTCCCCAAGAACTCCCGTAGCCTGATACCTTACCCTACTCGGACAGTCATCAGCATACGTTGTTTCTGTTCAAGTTCTCTGTCTTCTGGTTCTCTATGTGTCTGGACCGAGCTAAGTTCGTCTGCTCATTTCTTCTGCTAATTTCTTCTGTTCAGCACTTCGGCTAAGTTCCTCTGCTAAGTTTCTATTCTAAGTTCAACTCTCTGCGTCTGTACTCCTAGCTCCTATCGGTTCTGTCCTCTCCGCTCTGTGTTCTGATGGTAACAGCTTGCTAGACCTCCTGGTCCCTTGAGAGCCCTACTGCCACGTAGTTCTGTCATTCACACCCCTGCTTGACCTATTTCCCCTTGGCTAAAACTCCCGAAATCCCTTTGTTCTGAACTTCCCATGGAAACCGGACTTAATCTTATCTGATATCCTTGGGGTACATTTTTCCCTTTCTCACTATAAACTCCGCCACTGAGCCAGACTTATTGATCTAAAGGTTTAATTACCTGCCATAAACTTATTTGCTGGTCACCTGTAGTAACTCTACCTGCCGTCAATAGCATTCCGCCTCCAGCCATTCTTCCAGTCGGCTCTTAGCTCTGAAACGTAACCGTTTAATTACAAAATGTCCCCTGTTGTATATCCCCAGCCACACTGACACTATTAAATAGGGAAGCTACCCTAGTAAATAAAAAGTGTCGCAGAAATCGGATGTGCTGGCCTACTTGTAGGCACATAACTAGCACAACTTACAATCGCTCTTAGGTTTGGATCACATACAAATCACAACGAGTGGTTTGACAGGTTGTTGATATAGAGCGTTCGAGGAATAAATATAACAATTAAATACAAACATAGACTTGCATGCCAAGAAGATTTTATTCCTTCTATGCATCTAAAGAGCAAACGTGTCAACATAGACTTGCATACCAAGACGATTTTATTCCTTCTATGCATCTAAAGAGCAAACGTGTCAACATAGACTTGCATACCAAGACGATTTTATTCCTTCTATGCATCTAAAGAGCAAACGTGTCAACATAGACTTGCATGCCAAGAAGATGTTATTCCTTCTATGCATCTAAAGAGCAAACGTGTCAACATAGACTTGCATGCCAAGACGATGTTATTCCTTCTGTGCATCTAAAGAGCAAACGTGTCAGATATTCTTCTTCTTTTTCACCTTTCAACTCCCAACGGAGCACAGGTCTTCAACAAACTTCTTCCAGCTCTTCCTTTCTCCTGTCATTCCTTCCAATTCTTTCCTTGTTTTACCTATTCTTTTAATATCAGTCTGCAACTCTCTTCTCCAGGTATGTCTAGGCCTTCCCCTACTCATCTTTCCTTGCAAGTTCCAAAACATTGCCTGCCTTGCAAAGCTTCCAATCGGTCTTTTTAATGTATGTCTCCTCTTTTCTTTTTCTTTCCTTGGTTTGTTGCCTTTTTTTCTACGGGGTGATGTAGCCAGCCCCACGCCCTACCCTGCTTAGACGCCTCTTACGACATTCCTGGCAGGTATACATTGCTGCATATTCTTTCAGACCCCAGCAACACACGAGTGGACCCCTAAATTATTCGCCTCTTACGACATGCTTTGTGTGGCGTAGTGTTACAATCCTTTGCTCCCCTTTCGGACCCAGTCAACACACAGAAAAGATATCATGATTTGTGAAGAAGAGAAGAACAAATCTTAGAACTCAATGAATGCCTTCAACAAGTCTTAGAACTCAATGAATGCCTTCAACAAATCTTAGAATTCAATGAATGCCTTCAACAAGTCTTAGAACTCAATGAATGCCTTCAACAAGTCTTAGAACTCAATGAATGCCTTCAACAAATCTTAGAATTCAATGAATGCCTTCAACAAGTCTTAGAACTCAATGAATGCCTTCAACAAGTCTTAGAACTCAATGAACGTCTTCAACAAGTCTTAGAATTCAATGAACGTCTTCAACAAGTCTTAGAACTCAATGAATGCCTTCAACAAGTCTTAGAACTCAATGAACGTCTTCAACAAGTCTTAGAATTCAATGAACGTCTTCAACAAGTCTTAGAACTCAATGAATGCCTTCAACAAGTCTTAGAACTCAATGAACGCCTTCAACAAGTCTTAGAATTCAATGAACGCCTTCAACAAGTCTTAGAATTCAATGAATGCCTTCAACAAGTCTTAGAACTCAATGAACGCCTTCAACAAGAGGTCATTTTAAAAACACGTTGGCCTCGTGTTCAAGCTTAGCACGTAAAAGAACCATTGACAGTTAAATGACGATTTTTAAACAAATAGGCTGCAAAGTCGCTGCACGGACAAAAGTCATTAAAAAGATTAAAGTAAAATTTATACAGAAATTTTCGCCAATTTCAAAATTACATAAGGAACCCTCGCCGGGGCTTCGGAGCTCCTGGACTTTCTTTGAAATCTTCTTGTGCAAGAAAGAGATCGGATACACAAATGATTATTAACCAAAGTGCAATGATTATGGTTCAATCAATCAATCATTCAATCTTATTGAAAGTGTTGCAGTCGCGTTTATGACACTCTGATCTGCAGTAAACAAAATGGCGTCAAGTATTTACGAATAAGTAATAAATAAGTAACTTGAGAGTCTCTGTGTCTAAGTGGTTAACACATTTGCCTTGTGTTCTAAAGTTCGTGCGTTCGGATCGCGCCGCTCTGTTCACGTGTGAATTTTTTCAAGAGACCCCTAGGAGTTGCCAGATGCGGAGTTCGGGCTTTGTGCAATACTCTCAGCAAGTGGCGCGACATTTCTGCCGAGACGGATCGAGCCATATGGGATCAAACTCGGCGCAATGAAGTCAATCCTTATGTAACGAAACAACTATCGAAGCCACTCTTTGATCTGTGTTGGAACAAGACCACCCATGTCTCAACTAAAACTGTTTGCATACTGTAACGTTTACGGAAGGAATGTTGTCATTTATTTTCTATAACGCACATGGCACAACAGACTTGTACACCATCTATATCACAGCTGAAAGAATAGTACAACCGATCTGTATGTTTAGCTGGCGCACCATCTGCACGACTAGTGAACATCTGCAGCATATCTATCGTACATATAATATTGATACTAGACACATATCTGTTTGTTTAGCTGGCACACTATCTGCACTAGAGAACATCTGCAACATATCCATCGTACATATAATATTGATCCCTAGACACAGATCTGTTTGTTTAGCTTGCGCACCATCTGCACGACTAGAGAACATCTGCAACATATCCATCGTACATATAATATTGATCCAAGACACAGATCTGTTTGTTTAACTGACACACCATCTGCACGACTAGAGAACATCTGCAACATATCTATCGTACATATAATATTGATCCCAAGACACAGGTGACGATACCATGTCTTAATTACTCACGAAAACATTGATGATAATCTTGGTAACCTATTTCCAACTTCAATATTCAATTCTTGTATACAATTTTCTATTTCAATGCAAATCCAGGCATATCATTTACATGACGTCACCATCAACCCTAGTAACCGATTCGTTGATTTTCTAGTCACCACTTATACGTTCAGTAGTTTGTCATTGCTTTCTGAACAGGTTAGGTTTATTTTTAATAGTTGTAAAAATCAAAGGGAACAAATTTGCTTCCAAACTTACCACCGCGGTGTTTAAACCAGGTACTCTTAGGTTACCAACCACCAATAACAGCATGCAATAACAACATACAATAACAGCATACAATAACAACATACAATAATAGCATACAATAACAGCATACAATAATAGCATACAATAACAGCATACAATAACAGCATACAATAACAGCATACAATAACAACATACAATAACAGCATACAATAACAGCATACAATAACATCATACAATAAAAAGAGATGAAGTACTAGAGCCAAGGGAAAACCAAGAAAAGATGGACAGACAATATCAAGACCGCACTAAATAAACAAGGATATAACACAACAAGGGTGCCTCATCTGGCACTAGAACGTAAATTAAATCACCCACCCCTACGTTTAGTGGCAAGAGTGGACAACCAATTCCATCATCCACCTGGGGAATGGCAATAGAGACTCTGAAGTTGTGATCGAGCTCACTAAAGCTAGACCACAGACGCCCACCATTTTCTATGTACCCAAATTCAATGTCCAATTCTTGTTTAACGTATTCATTTTCTATGTCAATGACATTTTAATACATTTTCTTATTATTAATCTTGTTATCCTGACAGATTGTGTGTTGCCTGTGACTATCTTGTTATCCTGACAGATTGTGTGTTGCCTGTGACTATCTTGTTATCCTGACAGATTGTGTGTTGCCTGTGACTATCTTGTTATCCTGACAGATTGTGTGTTGCCTGTGACAAAGTAATTACAGTAACCATTTGAAAAAACTACAAAGAAAAGAAACATAGTTTGAGCTTGTAAACTGCCCTTCTGCAACTAAACATCGCAAAAGGTAAATATTTGAATAATGGCGAAGCACATAAACACAAAGTACTGTAGTTTTACAAAATACAAAAACAGTAACAATACATAGCAACGTTTCTACCAAAAGGTCTTTATCAATTTTACTTCTCACACAGCACATTTGAATAACAATATTTTCAAAATCCAAATACTTCGATATAATGTGCTGACTTGTGATTTAATATGACCCGCCTAAATTCAAAAGAATGCAACGTAGCAAGCTAGCAAGAACAAGATTGCACAGAAAAAAACCACATTGTACAATACAAAAAGTCATTACATTACACACTGTTATGGACACATAAACATTGAATAAATTTGACCTTACATAAATTCACAAATTCTGAAACGGAACTGTGTGAACCGTTTCACTGGAATGAATTCGGATACACGGGAAGGAACACACACAAAAACTATGTTAAATAATCTGTAGACTGCCGTCGAGTTGTTTATCCTAAAGAGTTGTCTCAGGTTCTGTGTTGAGTAGGTCACAGGACATGAGTCACTTCGGTTGGTCTCTCCATCAAATGAGCAGTGAGATATGACAATATATATATATATTCCGCTCGTACCGTTATACGTTACACAGAACTTGCAAATAATTTCTCCACACTTCTCTATCCTGGAAAACTCTATATAATTGAGTCTGATATTTCTCGCCTCTCTCAGTAAATTTCGTTTCAAGGTTTCCATACTGCATCCATTCTTTCTTGAACCCTTTGCCTGCCCGTCTGCCCAGCGTGTTCGTAGCGTGTTGGACTACGGGTGACAAGCTCCTGTGAGTGCGGGTTCAATTCCGCGGGCTGGCAGAAAAGCCACAGGTTCACCAGACTCACGGTGTTTGTGGCAACGAACCGAAGGGTTACGATGTCCACGGCACCGAGCCGAAGAGCTGAAAGCTCAAGTGCTTCTGGATCCGTTAAAAAAAAAAACAACCTTTGCCTACCACTTCAATGCCTGCTTTGTTATTTTTTGATGATTTCTTCTCAGAGTATTCCCAACATATCTCTTCTTATAACAGTTGTTAATATAGTCTGTTTACAAATGTTTGCCCTCATTCAAGTTCAATTTTCTCACAAAATATCTGTTGTATTGATATGAAATTTTACATAGTCTTATATTTACGTTGACCAAAGAAATTTGACATTGACAGGTCGAAATGTAACTTAGATTTTGCATATTGGTGAATTTCTTTGATGTTTTGTGAAAACTGTAGCAAAGCTGTGCCAAAGAACTAACTTTACAGTAATACACTTTATGTAGGTTAACAATATCATCAAAGGCGGATTCATATTCGTATATCGATGGGTGCCATGTATATAGCTAACATAGACATATAATTAGCATTGCCATGTGAAAAAATTGCTCGTCGTATAACCTCCTTGTCAAAGCTATCTACAATTGACTTTTCTACCGACTATTTGCTTATTGTTTGGAGGTTTTATTCTAGATTCATGCATCCATCGACGATGGCCGTCTACTCAGACCCAAAGCATGTACTGTTCTCTTCTCGGGGTTTGAAGTAGATTGATAAAGTCTCCCACGATCAGCTTCTCGACCAAAATATAAGTACATCTTCATTACAATGCTTTGAAGTGTGCAGAATTTCACTTTCAATCCCATTCTATAATATAGCAAGAATCAGCCAACGTTTCTGGTAAATGATGAGATATGAAAATAATGGACATTGGAAAAACTCACCCACAGTCTGTATTGGTATAGACTTTACCTCTGAGCATGTCCGTTCAAATGTGACACATTATTTATCTTATCTTATCTTAACCACATTTGCCGTGAAGCGACGTGGGGAGAGTTAGTTTTCTATCTCGTGCCAGGTGTGCTGCGCTTGACGTTGTCAGTCCATGCTTTCGCAGGGACTCTGAGATGTTATCTATCCATCGTGTTCTTGGCCTGCCTCGTGCTCTGCGCCTTGAATGTCGATTATTGTAGGCACGTGATGGTAGTAAATGTGGTTCCATTCTCATTAGATGGCCGAACCACTTGATTCTTTGTTTCTCGATGTACTGTATGCATGGTATAATACCAACGATGCTTCTGATATTCTCGTTTCTCACTCTATCTCTCATTGTAACGTTGACAGCTTTTTGTAGACATCTCATTTCACATGTTGTAATCTTTCTTTCTTGTGTCTTAGTCAGATGTGATACCAAAACTTCTAAACGGCAAAAAAAAACCAGTGCGCAGGAGAACATATTTTATTGAACGCAGAAGTTTGTGTATGAAGCTGTTAAATCTGTTAAAAAATATGTCCTGTTACACTAACAAGATTTTTATATACCCCATATAAACCAACATGGAAATAAGCTGTACAATGTACAAAACAAAACTATTTGTACGATCATTCATATTTCAAGTCATATGCAAAATTTCATCATCGTAGTTGAAATGGTTGCAGAGTTATAGATTTTTAAACAGGGACAAACATTTGTAAACGGACTATAGTGGTTGACTCTGATTTCATAACTATTTTCTGAAGTCGTTACATTTTTTGTTCGTTATTTTTAGCACTCTATTTTCAAATGCATTCACCTAACTTTCTATATCTTTATTCATTTTCCAACTCTCGCCAACATTTGTTACGATTGTTACAACAATGGAATTAAACAAATTCGTTATTCCGTTTTACAAACTATATAACTTGGAGATACATGTTTTATTTAGACTTTTTAAGGTGATGTTGCTTTGACAATTTTCGGCCTTGTTGGTCGAAACGTGGCTGTATTTTGTCATTGTTTTTGTAATTTGTAAAACTACAGTACTTTGTAATTACGTGTTTTGCCAATCAAATAGTTTTACTGCAGTTCCATATATATATACTGAATATTTAGACATTTCTCTAGCTCTGCAACTCTTCGTTGTGACGTATTAGGTAAGTTTTAGTAGTTATATGTGTGGTGTATGTAATTTCCTGTCACTATTGTTTTAGTATATAATAGCTGTACTGGTGTTGATTTTTCTATATTTACTAGATGTTTCATTGTTTCTTTTCCGTTCTATTTCTAGTTTTTATGTGTGTTTTTGTGTTACATTTATTTCGTTATTCGTTTTTATTCCAGATTTTTATTAGATACGTTTGTATTTGGTCGTCCATTTGTGTTTCATTTTAATTTGTCACTCCTGTTTGTTCGTTTGCTTGATAAAGGCCTTGTTGGTCGATACGTTGCTGTATTTTGTCATTGTTTTTGTAATTTGTAAAACTACAGTACTTTGTAATTACGTGTTTTGACAATTTGTATCATAATTTCTTTTTTAACATTTCCTGTGCAATCAAAAGTGTTACCTAAATATGTGAACTGCTCTGTTATTTTGATCATTTTAAATTCCCTGGTGATATCTGCATTACTTGCTATAGGTGTCTTCATTATATTTGTTTTTTCCTAGCTTATCTGCAGTCCAACTTTTGATGCTATAGATGACAAGTTGTCTGTTTTTCTTTGCATATCTTGGTTGTATTTACTTCACAAGGAAATATCATCTGCAAAATCCAAATCACAGTACGGGTCTGTATCACATAGACACACGTATTGCAACGCCGACGGTCACAGTGGACCGTGCCAAAATGATTCTGGGTATTGGACTTAAGGCGACTGTGTACCAACATCCTTAAGACTTGTGTCCCGTCTGTAAGTCACCAAAGGATAGTTGGGGAAGACTGAACGGGTCTCAGGATCTGACTTAAGAATAGACAGATGACGGAATAAAACATTTTTCACCAGTGAACTATGATGATGGAGTTAAGATAAGTTTTACTCTGTCAGAGTTAGTAGTCCTATGCTGGCTGGTAAGGGTCTGCTGGCGAGTAATTTTCTGAACTCGATGCATAGAAAATACAAGCACCTTCTCCGGGTATAGGCGCTTGCGGAAGAAATCAAGCATCTCGCGAGCTCTATCAGGAAAATCATCGTCCTCGCTACAAAGGCGACGAAGGCTCGAGAGTTGGGAGAATGGCAAAGAATCCCGACAAGCCTGGGGATGGGAAGAAGTATAAAGAAGAAAACTATGTGCATCAGTAGGCTTATAATATACTGATGTAGTGATAGTGGATAGGTTTATGGTGATAGTGATGTCAAAAAAGTTGACGCAAGAAATGGAGATGTGAGAGGTAAATCGAATAGCAGAGTTGAAAACATTAATGAAATTTATGAACTGTGACAAATCAGCTTCAGGCATATCAGTAATGTCAATACAGTCATCAATGTATCTGTGATAAACGGACGGAAGAGGGCTATTATATGTAGTCCATACTAGGTGTTCAAGATAACACATGAACAGACAAGCATAGTAGGTTCCATTTTAGTGCCCATGGCGACCCCACTGATCTGCTCAAAGAATTGGTCATTGAACTGAAAGGAGTTGAGAGTGAGAACTAGTTCTACAAGACGAAGGAGAGCAGAAGTTGACACAAGTGGATTAGTTCTCCTATTGAGAAAGAACTGGAGAGCTTTAATGCCGTCTGAATGAGGTATAGAGGTGTATAATGAGCAAACATCAAGGATGAAGAGACGGTAAGTCCTGTCAGGTAACACCTCAATGGAAGAAAAAAAAGATAAAACAAGGTTAGTATCTTTCAAAAATGAAGGTGGTGTGGTAACTATATGATTAAAGATACTGTCAATGAATTTCGAGATGTGTTCAGAACATCGTAAAATATGGAGCTAGGAGTGTGTAACACGGACACCAAGATACACGAAGGCGCCGCTGTCTTTTCGGGAGGCCAAAACCCTCATACAGAGAAAATCTACAGTAGACTGGAAGACAAATACTGAATATGATTATGGAAAAGACTTCCTCAAAGACGCTAGCAGAACAGATAAGGTCATTATATTTCGACTACGTACCGACACTGCAGACTCAACCCTTATATAGACTAGGAATATGTCAAACAGCTCTCTGCCAGTGTCAGTACGCGGAACAGACATCAGAGCATGTCCTGCAAGACTGTACTCTCCTGGGTGAGCTGAGAAGCAACATGTGGCCATATCCAGTCGACCTGAAAACTAAGCCCTGGGAAAACCTGGCAGACCTGAAGCTGACTGCCCAGTTTGTGGTCCACATTAACTTAAGCGCATGACCAGAGATCGCTGAAGAAGAAGAAGACCGCTGTACTGTAACTATATCTTTATTTTCTGAGTATGTAAACAAAAGTATATTATTATTTTAACATTTTAAAATGTGATTTATTCAAAGATATTTTTTTAACTTTCATTATCCTAGTATATTTGAACGTCTTCTTTCTCGAATGTTTTTATCTATCTATGTTCATATCAAAGATATTTCATCTTTATCTAGTGAATATCACTGTTATTTTTCCCTTCACATTTTTGAAAGTTAGAGGAGCATCTGGCCGAGTGGGTTAGAGAGGAGGACTCCTATTCTGGAGACCTGGGTTCAATCCCCAGTTAGGCCAACAAGTTTTTTTGTAGGTGTCATCAGAAAAAAATTCAAAACTGAAGAGTTTCGAGGTGACAGAACTAGACATGCGGCCCTTACATTTCTCAGGATCATGTATCCCATCACCTGTCTTACACTGCCCTTAACAGCGGTATTACACAGGTAGTAAGGACATTTCATATATATCTATATATATGATATTTGCAAGTTTACACTAGGTTCATCTTCTTCATTTGTCGTCACACTGTTACTTCGGGTTTGTTGCCTCAGTGTTGTCACACTGTTACCGGGTTGTTGCCCAGTGTCGTCACACTGTTACCGGGTTGTTGCTCAGTGTCGTCACACTGTTTTACCGGGTTGTTGCTCAGTGTCGTCACACTGTTACCGGGTTGTTGCCAGTGTCGTCACACTGTTACCGGGTTGTTGCCCAGTGTCGTTGTTTTATGTTTTGGTCTTGCGCGGTTCTGGAGGTTTTGGGTGATTGAAAGTGGTGGTCTTTGACAGGATTCTGTTATGCCATCTAAAATCCTTTTGCGTGGTCTTCTTCTCACCTTCTGGACTGTTGTAGAAGACTCTGTATACTGTAGAGTTTGGGTGCATTCTTATTAAGTGGCCAAACCATTTCATTCTCTGTTTCTCTGTGTAATTCAAACAAGGTTATGTGTCAACTTTTTTATTTATGCTGATGCTGGTGACTATGTCTTTTCTGATGTTGTTGGTAACTTCCGCAGGATCCGCATTTCACATGTAGTTATTTTTTGCGTCTGCGCTTTACTTATTGTCCATGTGTGGCTCTGGTAGCACAAAGTCGGTATGCGCTAGGTTAGAGATGCAAAAAGAATTTTAAACATTCATTGTATAGCCGTTTGAAATTTTCGCATAAACCCGATGATGTGAAGTCTAACCCGTCGTACTACTGAAGTGTAGTGTATATACCTGATGTTAGTAATCAACCTGTCGTACTACTGAGGCGTGGTGTATATACCGGATGTTAGTAATCATTAGCAGTAATCACTATGGATACAATTTCAGAAAATCTGACACAACGACTGTCAGGGGAATTGCGCGAACACTGTTCTCCCAATGAAACAAAAAAACCAATAGGGCTATAATATAGAATGCTCACGTCAGGTGCTACATCAGAACAATGTATACTGTTACATTTACTGTCATGACGTCCTCAACATCGTAAACCATTCACTGTGTGGAATCGATCGATGGGCAGGCCGACAGATGGACAGTGATAAATAGAACGATATGTATGCATAAAGAAACATATAGTCAAACAAAGCCATATACTGAGAGAAAGTAAAACTGTATACTCTCTTAGTTTTATGCCTTTTAAACTCAGTCCATATCGTTGATAACTAAAGAGGCGTACAAACGAGCGTCAATCGGTCACTATAGTGCTTTTCAACATAGATCCCTTTTTTGTACAGCCCGTGTGTGCCAGGGTTCTCAATGGGAGCAAAGAGTAGTAACGCTGCGATCTACAAGGCATGTCGTAAGAGGCGACAGAGGTAGGGGCCTAGGAAGTTACCCTAGTAAATAAACCGCGTCACAGAAATAAAATGTGCTGGCATACTTGCAGGAGCATAACTCGCACAACGTACAACCGCTCTTAGGCTCAGATCACGTGCAAATCACAAAGAGATGTTTAACAAGTGGTCGATATGGAGCGTTTGAAGAAGCAGAAGAGGAAAGATTGTTGCCTGCCTTGGGAAACAATTAACAGAAAGTCGCTGAACTGCAAAAGCGGAAACCTTATGTGTCAAAATAGAGCTAGCTTGTTGTTTTCTTTCAAACGCTCTCGTCTGTAGAGCTAGGTAATGTGTGCCGTAAGCTGGTCTGTAGAGCTAGGTAATGTGTGCCGTAAGCTGGTCTGTAGAGCTAGGTAATGTGTGCCGTAAGCTTGTCTGTAGAGCTAGGTAATGGTGCGTAAGCTTGTCTGTAGAGCTAGGTAATGTGTGCCGTAAGTTTGTCTGTAGAGCTAGGTAATGTGTGCCGTAAGCTGGTCTGTAGAGCTAGGTAATGTGTGCAGTAAGCTTGTCTGTAGAGCTAGGTAATGGGTGCCGTAAGTTTGTCTGTAGAGCTAGGTAATGTGTGCCGTAAGCTGGTCTGTAGAGCTAGGTAATGTGTGCTGTAAGCTTGTCTGTAGAGCTAGGTAATGGGTGCCGTAAGTTTGTCTGTAGAGCTAGGTAATGTGTGCCGTAAGCTTGTCTGTAGAGCTAGGTAATGTGTGCCGTAAGTTTGTCTGTAGAGCTAGGTAATGGGTGCCGTAAGTTTGTCTGTAGAGCTAGGTAATGGGTGCCGTAAGCTTGTCTGTAGAGCTAGGTAATGTGTGCCGTAAGTTTGTCTGTAGAGCTAGGTAATGTGTGCCGTAAGCTGGTCTGTAGAGCTAGGTAATGTGTGCAGTAAGCTTGTCTGTAGAGCTAGGTAATGGGTGCCGTAAGCTTGTCTGTAGAGCTAGGTAATGTGTGCCGTAAGCTTGTCTGTAGAGCTAGGTAATGTGTGCCGTAAGCTTGTCTGTAGAGCTAGGTAATGTGTGCCGTAAGCTTGTCTGTAGAGCTAGGTAATGAGTGCCGTAACAAATAAAAGGTTTGTGGTTCAATTTCTGTGTTTGGTAATTTGTTTTTTCCTGAAGTTTCTAATACTTGTTCGACTATCTATTAATTAATCCGATTAATTGGCTTCGGTGTTTCCCCTGGGGTTCTTATAAAAACTCATTATTTGTCTATGTATCCAATTTGTCACGAAGAGGACACAGATAGAGTAGTCTATCTTTTCTATCTGTTCTCTAATCCTCTTATGCCTTTCGTCGTCAGGTCGAAAAAGTAACACCTAGACCGAACCGTCTTATACGCTTTGTACAAGGTGGAATTTAGTGACTCGATATTCCGTCCATTCATCGTTTACGTAGTCGTCCTATGGGTCTGTTACCATTGTATCTGAGTACTAGTGTTCTTTGTAGGAAATTGTCTTTTGGTAACCTTGAGACATGTCCGAATCATTTGACCTGTTGTTTCTTTATATATTGTAGCACCAGCAAGGATCTCACTCTTCTTCTGATTTCGTCGTTTCTGATCTTATCTCTTCTTGTAACAATTATAATTCTTCGTAAACACTTCATCTCTGTCGTTTGGATTCTTATTTTGTCATTTGTTGTCAGTGTCCAGGTCTGACACTGATAGCATAGAGTTTGTAAGAAAACTGTGTTGAGCACAGCTCTCTTGGTGTCCAGAGGGAATAGTAGAGTAGTGTAATCTTATTAATGAATTATTATCAATATAAAGGACGACTGCAGTAAAACTACGTAGCACTGGCGAAACACGTAAAAACTGTAACGTACTGTAGTTTTACAAAATACAAAAACAATAACACTACACAGCAACGTTTCGACCAAAAGGCCTTTATCAAGCCAAGGATATAACAGATGTGAAGAAATTCACTTCTCACACGGCACACTACATTTAGAACCAGACAATAAATGCCTTAATAGATTTTTAGACCGTTAGGAATTGATTGTCTGATTTTATATGTAGTGTGTCGTTATAATAAGTGAATTTCTTAACTTCTTTTGTATCCTTTGCTTAATATAGACCTTTTGGACGCCCGAGTGCTTACCGGGGCCCAAATTTGGGGTGTAATGAATAGAACCACTGTTACCTGCCACGCATGTCGTAAGAGGCGACTAAGGAGGTTTGACTGAAATCGGATGCATGTGTCCTAAACGTATAGAAGTCTATGCGTTTAGGGCCTACCAAACCAATGTGCAACGTAAACACGTTCTTGGCAAAGATCAAACATATCACAAAGAGTGATTAAAATTGGTCATAAAGAACGAACGCAAAGAAGAAGAAGCAGAAGACCTTTTGGTCGAAACGTTGATGTGTATTTTTTTCTGAATTTTGTAAAACTACAGTACTTTGTTATTACGTGTTTCGCCATTGACTGAATAAGAGACGTGGTTACCAGGACGTCCCAACCAGGTGTTAGATATGGGATAATGTCGTGTGGGTTTTCCTATTTAACCAGGTCATTAAAACTCTGTTTCCATCTGTTCAGAAACTAACAACATGCACTTTATATGCGTAAACATATTTATTTATGCACATAGTAATGTATTTGATAATACGTGTCAGCGTATGTAGCTTTAGTGGTAGTCAGCTCGATCACATCCTAGTCAGCTCGATAACAACCTAGTGAGCTCGATCACAACCCAAGCGTACCGGGTTCAAACTTGTACTTCGGATTTTTACGAACGACAAAAATAGACCTCACCGTTCAAACCATGACAAACTACTGAACATATAAGTGGTGCCTAGACAATCGACGACTTGCTTACTGTTGTTGATGGTTAAGTCTATGTTAGTATGTACATAGACTCTGACATCATACAGATATATAGGGATTTGTCAACATATCTCCTTACGTTAGTATGTACATGAGAGCCGCTGTGGCGTAGTTGTTAGTGAACTCACTTCTTAGGCTAGTGTCTGTGTTCAATTCTACAGTAGGCGTAGACTTTTTCCGACCGTAACGGCTCCCAGGTCGACCCAGACTTCAGTGGGTACCAGGAAAAGCACTGAGAAGTAAAAGGCAGCCGGTGTGATGTTGACCACATCACCCATCGTGTGCCGACGGTCAAATGAAAACTACAGGCCTAACACCGTATTATCCTATATACCACGTGGTATATAAAGGTTTTTTTAAAGTATAGCGCATAGACTCAAAATTCATACATATATATATGTCTGTGCGTGTGTGCGTTTCATTATGTGCTTTGTTCATATATATATGTCTGTGCGTGTGCGTTTTATTATGTGCTTTGTTCACATATATATGTATGTCTGTGAGTGTGTGCGTTTCATTATGTGTTGTGTTCATATATATATGTCTGTGCTGTGCGTTTCATATGTGTTGTGTTATATATATATGTCTGTGTGTGTGCGTTTCATATATGTGTTGTGTTGATATATATATGTCTGTGCGTTTCATTATGTGTTGTGTTGATTGTTGGACTCGATCATGTTTCTACACAACATTCTGCCCCAAGTTTTGACTATTAATTACATTTTTCCACGCCACTACGTTAGGCTGCCACCATTTTATCTCTCTCTCTCTCTCTCTCTCTTTCTCTCTTGCTTCTCTGTCGTTCTCTGTCTCTTTTATCATTGATTTTGTAGATGTTGAACACGTGTTCTAAATCTCGTTTTTGAGTGACATGTCTCCAAAATGAGGCTGATTGCTGATGTTAATGAGAGTTCTTGTGTAATGTCCTCTTTCAACGCATCAATGTTAATAATTTTATATATTTCTACGTATGGCAGGAAAGCATGAGCATTTAACAAGGCAGTGGACAAACATAAATGTGATTTTGAATATAAGTGTTACAGAAGAGTCCTCCGTATATCATGGACAGAGAAGAGAACAAATAGATCTATCATGGACAGAGAAGAGAACAAATAGATCTATCCAGAAAGAACTCACAACCGAAGAAACCTGGCTGATGCTACAAATAAGAGTGGCCTCGTCGGCGAAGTTAGCTGGAACCAGTCTTCACATGGATTGGTAGATAGGGCCTAGTTTACCAACGATGTGAGACCCATCGGCTGCCCTCATCTGGTTCAACTGCCAATGAGGCGATTAAACCTTTGAAGTCGCTATGCATGCTATAGGTGGGCTACAGGCCATGATGATATGTGTTGTAGTCACGTTACAACATTTGCTTGTTCCGGCCGCCTGTTGTGTGTAGACTTACATTTTCACAGTCATGGCAGTGGCAACGAAATAGACATGTCCAAGCATTTGTGTGTGTGTCTCTGAAAGTCACTGGACAATTCTCATGCCACAAGGCGTACAGACATCTTTCACATCAAAGTTAGGCATCTGACGGTTTTTTACATCAAAGCAAGAGGTAATTAAAGATGAGTTGGTCGTCGACCTATGCCTCAACCTGGGTTCAACGGCACTAGAGAGAGAGAGAGAGACAGACAGACAGAGACAGACAGAGAGAGAGAGAGAATACATTCTAGCCGTTTACAAGTCCACGACTTGTCACGGAAAACCACTTATCAATAGTTAACATATATCCAGTTACAAGCCTGAAACAGATGGCATTGTAATCTCTGGGACCATCGTCTCTATCCCTTTGCGCATCAGATCTAGGTCTAGAACATTACTGAACTCTGACCCTGTCTGAGGTCACATTAATTAAAATCCGGTGACAAATTTCGAGGAAAGTTACGAAGTTCCTATTCTGAAAGTGCTTGAATCTTCATCAAATTGTTGCTTTTTGTGCGATTTCTACATAATGGGCTTTCATTGAAAATAGCGGAATTCTGGGACTCACTAGTAAGTATAGATATCAAAACAAAATTGACGTCATTATGTGTTGTTTGGTTGCTACGCAACATCATTTTTGCAAATGTGACAATAATTGTTGTTGTTGTTAAACGGATGAAATGTGCATACAACCAATAGTCATGAGAATTATCAGCACGTATCTCCTTCACAATCTGCTGAAAGGAACTGAGAACATATATGCATGTTTGAAGAGGAGATACGACTGTTCTGCTAACCAACTAACCAATCAATCAAATAGCTGACTGACTAATTAAATATCTAACTGGCTAGATGACTAACTAACCAACAAAATATGTAACTAACTAATAAACTAACTAACAAACCAACCTACCAGCGAATTAACTAGTTAACCAACAAGCTAGCTAGCTGGCTGACGAATTTCACAGTACACTACTACGACAGAAACATCCAAACGGTCCTAAAATCATTTTATGGTGAATTAAAAACTGAGTCACGTAAAAAGATTTTAAGAAAGTTGGAGTTTCTGTCGTAGTCTATATGTAGTGTGCTGAGAAATTCGTCACTCCTGTTGTATCGTTTGCTTGATAAAGGCCTTTGGTCGAAACGTTGCTGTGCATTGTTATTGTATTTTGTAAAACTACAGTACTTTGTTATTACGTGTTTTGCCATTGCTACATAGTTTTACTGCAGTCTTCCCTTACATTTGATAAGGTAGATGATTGTAATACATTACCATCTTAGCAATATTATTATATGAATAAACGATCCTATAGAAACTCTCTTTCAACGTCTTGTTATGCTATTATCTAACTATATAATGTTTCCTTTAATGAATTTAATTTAAAGATACAATGTTATCCTTACTATCATCTAAATATATCATCTGATCCTTACTGTTATCTAAAGAAATAAATGTATATCTATACATAAGAAAATATACTATTTCTGTAACTGGCACTACCAGTAAGATTTTCTTTACTATCATTTAATAAAACAGTTGCATTTTAAAAATATATATATCAATATTTATTTTTAATTGTTACTGTTTTCTAGATAAAAATGTTGTCTTTACTTCATCTAGAAAAAATGTTATCTTTATTCTCATCTAGATAAACATGTTATCTTTATCTCATCTAGATAAAAATGTTATCTTTACTTCATCTAGATAAAAAAATGTAATCTTTACTGTCACCAATGAACAATAACACTGTCACAGTCAAGATCAAGGTGAGGTGAGACGTTGGTGGCAGAGACGTGAGAGACAAGTTACCTGGCTTTGATTGTCCAAACGCAATTCTTGTTAAATTTCACCAAGAACTGTGTATGGACATCAGTGCTTGAAGCTTGATTCAGCTATTTATACGCAGTGACGCCATTACGTGACTCAGTTTGTACTTTATCATGGACAGCGTGTTGACGCTTTCTCTACTCTGGCAGTGATGTCTTCGGCCAGTTTTCTCGTACCTGGACATCGTTTCTTCGAGCAAGCTTTCTCGGTACCTGACATCGTTTCTTCAGCAAGCTTTCTCTGTACCTGGGCATCGTTTCTTCAGCAAGATTTCTCGGTACCTGAACATCGTTTCTTCAGCAAGCTTTCTCGGTACCTGGACATCGTTTCTTCGGCAAGCTTTCTCGTACCTGGGCATCATTTCTTCAGCAAGCTTTCTCGGTACCTGGACATCGTTTCTTCAGCAAGCTTTCTCGGTACCTGACATCGTTTCTTCAGCAAGCTTTCTCGGTACCTGGACATCCGTGCTTTTGTTTCTGTGTTTGTTAGGTAGGGGATTAAAGCCTCTGTAAGCCAAAGCACGCTCTTTTTAACCTAGAGACGAAACTTGTTTTAGTTATATTAGAGCGTGTAGGTCAAGAGACATGAACAATAAGGATAAACTCCTTTCGGAGATTTCCAAGTTGTTAGAACAATCACATGAACGATTGTTCGCATGTGTGTTATGTGTGGGGATTAAAGTCTCTTTAAGTCAAGGCACACACTTTCAACCAAGGACGACCCTTATTTGTCATATTAGAGAAAGTAATATTGTCTTGTTGTCAGTTCTCATTTTGTCTAGATTATATAATGTAGTAATGTCATCATCATCAACAAATAGCTTGTCCTGAACAGAACTTTACCACCCCAACAGTCTTCCGAAATTTCTTTCTCAGAGGTAAGATGTCCTGTCTCTGCAGCCGTCATGTTTAAACCATCAGTTATACCCAGAATCCATCTTCTACGTGGTCTTCCTCTTCTTCTCTTTGCCGGTATGCCTCATTCTAAGATGGTCTTCTCCAGCCCTTTATGTCTTTTTATATGTCCAAAATATCTCAATTTTCTCTTTCTTGTTTGTAGCATCAGCCAGTTTTCTTTGATTTTGAGTTCTTTCTGGATAGATCTATTTGTTCTCTTCTCTGTTCAAGATATACGTAGAACTCTTCTGTAACACTTAAATTCTAAAGCACATATATGTTTTTCTACTGCTTTATTCAATGTCCATGCTTTACATCCATAAGTTACCATTGCGAATATGTATGCTCTTAGTATTCTGATCTTTGTTTTCTTATCAGTTCCGTTTCATACTGTTTTAGTTGTTTCATTTTTGTAATGTAACAGTACCAAATTTGTAATAAAAATGTATACACATTTTTCATCATCTTGAACATTTCAATTGGCATCTCAGGTGGTGCTGCGGAGTTTGTGTACTGCTGCTGAGATCCTCGTTTGTAAGAAAGAGATCGGAGCACACATGGTTGGTTATGCACCAAAGAGCTGTGATGACGTATCCATAGATCAATTAAACTTATATACTTTTAGTAATATAAAAAGTGAATTCTATTGATTTTCCATTAGTCTGTGTTGTATAATGCAGTCGTATAAATAGTGCATTCTGTCGATTTTATATTCTTCCTTTATTTTCTCCTTCTTTGCTTTTTTTGCCGTTAGGCGTAACAGGTTTAACTGATGATCGGTTTCCGAGATAGTGCACACTCGGTCGCTTGATAAGCTGTTGTATTGTGTAGTTTTAAGATGTCTGTATTTCCATCAATCCATCTTTTTCTTGGTCTGCTTTTTCTCTTGATGATTCCATTTCCATGTTGTACGCTCTTGCAACTGGTGTATTCGGGTTCATTCTGACCAAGTGGCAACCATTTGAGTCTCTGTTTTTCAATAAATCTAATAGCAGGTGTTGTTCCGACTGTTCTTCTAATTTCATCTTTTCTTATATGGTCTCTTCTTGTTTTATTTACTGCTTTCCTCAAGCATCTCATTTCGCATGTGGTAATTTTCCTTTCTTGTTCTTTTGTTAGTGCCCATGTTTGGCACTGGTAGCACAGTGTTGGTATAAAGATTGCATGTATAATCTGTCTTTTAGTCTCTACTAAAATTGCTGAATGTTTTAAGATTGGCGTAAGTTGGTATGTAATGTTGTTGGCTTGCTGGATTCTAGTTTCGATCTCTCTGTCCAGTCTACTATCAGATGTGAAGATACTTCCAAAGTATTTGAATTCTCTCACCTGCTTTAGCGTTTGGTCATTTATTTGTATGTTGATATCTTTATGTTCTCTGTTTATAGTCATGACTTCTGTCTTTTGAATGTTGATCTTCATGTTGTTTTTGAGGCAGTCTACAATATTATTATGGAATAGACACTGGTTGTCAGCTTTGTGATTTTATATTATTCTGCGTTATATGTTATTGTCGTGTAAATAGTGTTTTCTACCAACTTCGTTTGAATACCTTACCCTATCGCTACAAAACCACGATCCATCAAAAATACTATATCGACATAACAAATATGCAAAGAGACTGATTAATCAACATCGAAATGGCGTGTTGGGCCGCTGGACCCTTCTGGGTGTGTTGAGGCGGAGATCGGAGCACGTATGGACATGTCTGGAGTGCTATGATGATAGTCCTCATATAATTGATATTATATCTTTAATAAACGTAAACATAATTTTTGTTCAGCAAATAAAGTTACTCTTGCAGCTAGCAGTAATGTACTGACTAATGCTTCGCACTGGATCTTGAAGCCATGACGAAATCTACACGTAAAGCCTGCCGTCGTAGAGTGAGTACACATTGTTTGGTCTCCAAATCCAGTGCACAGTTACTTTAAAAAATCTCTATAGTTATAATATGTGAGCGTCTGTGTCTTATCTGTAGTAAGCTCGATCATAGCCCAAGAGTATCTGGTTCAAACACCGCGGCGGGCAATTTGGAAGCAAATGTGTTCCCGTTGATTTTTACAAACGGTAAAAATAGATCTCATCGTTTAGAAAACAATGGCGAACTATTGAACGTTTAGGTCATCATCATCAAGTGGCGTGTCCCTTCCGGAACTTGGCTCCCATTGTAATTGTGAGGCTGGGGGTTCTTGCTACTGAAATCATGTGTTCTATCCTGTCAACACGGCACACCATTTATGTAGCCGTGAGGCTGGGTGTTCCAATTCTGGTTCACAGGCGCCAAATAATGTAACCGTCAAACTCCCTGGCTACTGATAACTATTTAATATTCTTCTTCTATCCTTGTGATCTCTCCTGTCAACACGGCCCAAATATGTATCAGGGTAACCTCCTGATAATCTCTACTAATATTCTTCGACACGAAATTACAACTAATATCAACACCATCCACAACTACGTACATAGACTACAAATAAAAGAAATGGCCGTCAAGTACATCGTACATCTATGTGAGAATCAAACCCGATTCTCAACTTTTATTTCTTTATATTTACTTATTTAAATATCTCATCTATGTTCAAAATAATAGCACATACATCAAATTATCAAACTAAAGAAAATCCTGAAAAGAAAATCAACAATTCAAAACACATACCAATGCACATAGCTGAAACAATATACTTACTAACTAATATTGATTGTCTCCCCTAAGTGATATCTAATATCCTGACATCCTATCTCTAAAAATGTTCACTGTTCACTGTTTACCTTGCTTGCGATGTCCTTAGAATAAAATACTTGTTCGGTCACAATACATTATACCGCTTCTAGCTGGAGTTGCTATCCTAATAGTATACACGAAAAGTCTCTGCTACTGGTTAAAATAATGCAACCTGAAAAATAGCTGACATCTCTCTCTCTCTCTCATATACTGTTATAGCCTCTCCGTCGGGTCTGGCCTACTCCTTTAGTTTAGCTCTACCGCCTAGTTTTCCAACTCTGACAACTAGTCCTCCGGTTCTAATGTAACCGGTTCACCAAATTCTGAACAGGAACTCTTGATTTGGACAAAAATCTCCGTGGAGTTCTACATCTACGTCTTAGTTGGGCTCTCTCCCTGTCTGCAACTCAGTTCAATTCTACTGTCCCTCTGTCTCTATCTGAATGCGTGTGAAGATGTTTCGATGAAGTGTCTAAAGTTGTCTGAAGTTCTGTGAAGTTGTCTAAAGTTGTCTCTTCACTCTTTCTGTCTGTAACTGTCTCAGACTCAGACTACCTACCCTCTGTCCCTCTGTATGAATGAGAATTGACTACCCTCACTGCCTGTCCCTGGGTACCTCTCTGCTCCTCTGTTTCTATCCGAATGTCTATCTAAAGTTGTGTCTTCACTCTTTCTGTCTGTAACTGTCTCAGACTCAGACTACCTACTCTCTGTCCCTCTGTATGAATGAGAATTGACTACCCTCACTGCCTGTCCCTGGGTACCTCTCTGCTCCTCTGTTTCTATCCGAATGCCTATCTAAAGTTGTGTCTTCACTCTTTCTAACTGGCCAATATTAACTGTTGAAGTCTGTCTCGGGACTACCTACACTGACTGTTCCTGGGTACCTCTCTGTCCCTCTGTCTCTATCCGAATCGCCTATCTAAAGTTTCTGCCAACTGTCCCTCTGCCAAGTGTGTGTGAAGATGATGTGTCTCGAATCTACAATGTGTATTCTATTTATCCACTGACAATTTTCTTTGTTTCTAAATCAGTCATTGTCCTTTTTGTAAAATTCTCACGGTCAAATCTGTTTAGTTGGCCTGGAAAACCCAGCTAATTTGACAATCGTGACCGGACAATCACCCAGACGTTCAAAAAAAGAATACAATTAACCTCTCTGGCTCCAGGAAAGAAAAACAGGGCATAAATTTTCTTCTAGTTAAGAAGAAGTCTCCTTGCTAACATCTCTGGTCTGTAATTATATGTTCCACAGCCCAGGTATATTGTTACCCCTTTTAAATTGAAAAATACGTGCTTAGTTGCAGCTTGGGACTAAGAATAAAGCAAGGGGAAAACCAGGTATCATATTCCCTGCTACACCATGACAGCAGTCATGAAAAACTCTCTATTCTGTGCAAGTTGGCTGGCGTCAGCAGTAGTCATTCTCAGATCATCAAAGACATCTTGCACCCATCGTCTTCTAGGTCTTCCTCTCATTCTTCTTCCAGGCACCATTCCTCCAAAATTATTTTCTCTAGGCACTCATGTCATTTTATGTGTTCGAAATATTTAATTTTCCTTGTTTTTATGATCTTTAATAGTCAACTCTCTTTAATGTCAAGCTGTTGCAGAACAGAAGCATTTGTTCTTTGCTCTGTCCATGATCAGCGGCTCGTTTACTGTGCTTGATGGCGACGTCACGTCAAGGATATGCCACGATTTCACACAGTTATCATATTCAAATGTTTAGATGGCGTAGAAGAATCTTGTCAAAGAGTAAAAGTAGTTATCATATTCAAATGTTTAGATGGCATAGAAGAATCATGTCAAAGGGCAAAAGTAGTTATCATATTCAAATGTTTAGATGGCATAGAAGAATCTTGTCAAAGAGCAAAAGTAGTTATCATATTCAAATGTTTAGATGGCATAGAAGAATCATGTCAAAGAGCAAAAGTAGTTATCATATTCAAATGTTTAGATGGCATAGAAGAATCATGTCAAAGAGCAAAAGTAGTTATCATATTCAAATGTTTAGTTGGCATAGAAGAATCTTGTCAAAGAGCAAAAGTAGTTATCATATTCAAATGTTTAGTTGGCGTAGAAGAATCTTGTCAAAGAGCAAAAGTAGTTATCATATTCAAATGTTTAGTTGGCATAGAAGAATCATATCAAAGGGCAAAAGTAGTTATCATATTCAAATGTTTAGATGGCATAGAAGAATCTTGTCAAAGAGCAAAAGTAGTTATCATATTCAAATGTTTAGATGGCGTAGAAGAATCATATCAAAGGGCAAAAGTAGTTATCATATTCAAATGTTTAGATGGCATAGAAGAATCATATCAAAGAGCAAAAGTAGTTATCATATTCAAATGTTTAGTTGGCATAGAAGAATCTTGTCAAAGAGCAAAAGTAGTTATCATATTCAAATGTTTAGTTGGCATAGAAGAATCTTGTCAAAGAGCAAAAGTAGTTATCATATTCAAATGTTTAGTTGGCATAGAAGAATCATGTCAAAGAGTAAAAGTAGTTATCATATTCAAATGTTTAGATGGCGTAGAAGAATCTTGTCAAAGAGTAAAAGTAGTTTTCATATTCAAATGTTTAGTTGGCGTAGAAGAATCTTCGCCCGTGTGCTGCCGGGGCTCGCAAGGGAGGCAAAGAGTAGCAGCACTGCGACCTACAAGGCACGTCGTAAGAGGCGACTAAGGTGGGGTTTGGCGTAGAGCTGGCTACCCTATCCAGTAGAAAATTTTAGCCACAAAATCCAACCAACCATGAACAAGTCACATAAAAATAAAATAAAAACTGTGCCAACCAAGAGGAAAGGAAGCTCTTCTAGAAGAGGTATGAAGCGATGCAGAGAAAGCCGCAAGGAGTCTACACCGCAGATTATCTTCCTTTCACCTAGGAAAAGCTCCAGAATTGGCACCTGGAATGTTAGAAGTATGTATCAAATGGGAAAGACAGCACAGGTTGTAAATGAGATGAAATTTCACGGGATTGGCATCTTGGGATTATGTGAAACTAGGTGGAATGGTGCAGGCAAACAACGTCTAAACACAGGAGAAACAATGCTGTTCTCAGGCCATATGGAAGAAAATGCCCCCATAGTGAAGGAGTGGCTTTAATGCTATCTAAAGAAGCGGAGAAGGCACTAATAAAATGGGAAGCAGTGAGTCCTAGGATAATCATAGCAACATTCAGAACCACCAAAAAGAAAGTATTCTTGAATGTGACCCAGTGTTATGCACCTACCAATGATAAAGAGGAAAAAGTAAAGAGGAATTTTACATAAAACTTCAAAATATTATAGGTAATCAGAGAAATGGGAACATCAAAATTCTGATGGGTGACCTCAATGCCAAAATAGGTTTGGACAATATAGGCTACGAGGAGATCATGGGGAACACGGACTAGGAATAATGAACGAAAATGGAGAACTATTCACTAATTTCTGTGCAGAGAATCAATACGTCATAGGTGGAGTGTCTTTCCACATAAAAGAATACATAAAGCAACCTGGGTATCACCAGATCACAGAACAGAAAATCAAATTGACCACATATGCATAAACAAGAAATTCAGGTCATCTCTACAAGATGTAAGGGTCCTAAGGGGTGCAGATGTAGATTCGGATCACCATTTGCTGATAAGTAAAATTAAACTGAAGCTTAAGCGATACATAACATCCCATGAACATAGACACCAATATAATGTAGGATACCTCAGAAGTCAAGAAACAAAGGAACAGTTCACGGTCACAGTCTCTAATAAGTATGAGGTTTTGTGGCAATTAGAAGATGAGGTGAGTGCGGAAGAATGCTGGCAGCAAGCCAAAAATATTTGGAATGAAACATGCACAGAGGTATTAGGAAAGAAGGAGCGGAATCATAAGGCATGGATAACTCCAGAAACTCTCAAGGAAATAGAAGAAAGGAAAAGAGGAAAGCAGATTTAAATAATAGCAAAACTAGAACTGCCAAAGCCATAGCCCAGGAAAAGTACACAGAAGCTAGCAAGAAAGTGACGAAACAAATAAAGTTAGATAAAAGACAATACGTAGAAGATCTAGCAAGAGAAGCAGAGGTAGCTGCAGGAAAAGGAAACCTTAGGGATCTTTACAATATCACTAGAAAACTAGCAGGAAAATACAGACCATCAAATGGGTTGATCAAAAATAGTAGTGGGAAAACTATCACTAATGTTAGAGACCAAATGGAAAGATGGATGGAATACTTCAAGGAACTCCTGAACAGACCAGCACCTACAAACCCCCAGATATCCAACCGGCAGAAATTGACTTGGACATCAACTGTGAGAAACCACCCAAAGAGGAGATTAGTAAAGCCATTAAACTTTTAAAAGATGGAAAAGCGGCCGGTCCAGATGGTATTCCAGCGGAGGCGGTTAAAGCCAACATAAACACATCCACAGAAATACTGTATAAATTATTTAGCAAAATCTGGGAGACCGAAGAAATACCAGCAAACTGGAGAAAAGGATACCTGGTGAAGCTACCAAAGAAAGGGGACCTTCAGAAGTGTGAAA
Source organism: Arion vulgaris (assembly GCA_020796225.1). Taxonomy (NCBI): domain Eukaryota; kingdom Metazoa; phylum Mollusca; class Gastropoda; order Stylommatophora; family Arionidae; genus Arion; species Arion vulgaris. Next base: position 3,260,359 of record CM036770.1, read on the forward strand.
ACTATAAGGGAATAATGCTGTTGTCAGTACCTGGGAAAATACTAAGCAGAGTCATCCTGGAGAGACTGAGAGATGTCATCGATATAAAGCTAAAAGATGAACAGGCAGGCTTCCGACCAAATAGATCCTGTGCTGACCAGATAGCCACATTATGCATAATAATAGAGCAAAGTATTGAATGGAAATCCCAACTTTATATCGGATTTGTTGATTATGAGAAGGCTTTTGACAGTATTGATAGGAAAACCCTTTGGAAATTAATGAGGCATTATGGAATCCCACAGAAAATTATTAACCTAATAAAAACAACATATACAGATATGAAATGTAGAGTTCTTCATGAAGGTAAACTAACAGATACTTTCGGAATAGAAACAGGAGTGCGTCAGGAATGTCTTCTATCACCTTTGTTGTTCTTACTGACAATAGACTGGATTATGAAGACCACAGTAACTAACACCAGAAATGGAATCCAATGGACTCTGACAGAGCAACTAGATGATCTGGACTTCGCTGATGATATAGCCCTTCTGTCACATACACGAAATCAGATGTAGGATAAGCTAAACACATTGAATCAAAGGTCCCAGCAACTAGGGCTGAACATTCATAAGGGAAAGACAAAGATATTGAGAATTAACCAAGCAAACGACAACTCGATCTACCTGGGGGAAATCCCACTTCAAGAGGTAGAATCATACACATATTTGGGCAGCAACGTAGACAAAGAGGGTGGAACAGATAGAGATGTTAAAATAAGAATACAGAAGGCAAGAGGAGCTTTCATTGCACTGGGAAACATTTGGAAGTCCAAAGAAATCAAATCTAGAACAAAAATTCGGATATTTAACTCTAATGTTAAAGCAGTTCTACTGTATGGGTCAGAAACATGGAGAACAACTAAAACAATAGCGCATAAATTGCAAACATTCATCAACTGGTGTCTGCGCAGAATAGAGGGAATAAGATGGTATGATAGGGTCACAAATGAGGAACTTATGGAGAGAACAAGACAGATTCCAGTGAACGAACAGGTTAAAAAAGACGCTGGCGCTGGATAGGACACACTTTGCGAAAACCGGAGGGAATATAACAAGAAGGGTCCTTGCCTGGAACCCTCAGGGACAGCGAAAGAAGGGGGCCGAGAAATACATGGAGACGAGATTTGGAGGCGGAGATCAACAATATAAAGAAAGCTGAGGAGCTACAGGAGATAGCTAGAGATAGGAAGACTTGGCATGAGTTGGTTGAGGGCCTATGCCTCAACCCGGGGTAAAAAGGCAAAGAGAGAGAGAGAGAGAGAAGAATCATGTCAAAGAGCAAAAGTAGTTATCATATTCAAATGTTTAGATGGTGTAGAAGAATCTTGTCAAAGAGTAAAAGTAGTTATCGTATTCAAATGTTTAGATGGCATAGAAGAATCATGTCAAAGGGCAAAAGTAGTTATCATATTCAAATGTTTAGATGACATAGAAGAATCATATCAAAGGGCAAAAGTAGTTATCGTATTCAAATGTTTAGATGACATAGAAGAATCATGTCAAAGGGCAAAAGTAGTTATCATATTCAAATGTTTAGATGGCATAGAAGAATCATATCAAAGGGCAAAAGTAGTTATCGTATTCAAATGTTTAGATGGTGTAGAAGAATCATGTCAAAGGGCAAAAGTAGTTATCATATTCAAATGTTTAGATGGCATAGAAGAATCATATCAAAGGGCAAAAGTAGTTATCGTATTCAAATGTTTAGATGGTGTAGAAGAATCATATCAAAGAGCAAAAGTAGTTATCGTATTCAAATGTTTAGATGGTGTAGAAGAATCATATCAAAGGGCAAAAGTAACTATCACCCATGTCACTAGAACAGTGAAAGACAAAAACAGATAATCGCGACATTGGGCAACATGCTGGTAGCAGTGTGACAACAACAGAAGTCGAAAGGAGAAGATCATATTCAAATGACTGTGTAATTAAACTCTAAACACTCTGGAATCAAATCAATTCACACGTGTAACATCTTTCTTTTATTGATGAAATGGCAGTCAACGACATCACAAGTCATTCATTTGATCATGATTACATATTGATCTGCTATTATTGATCTGTTTTTTTACCTTGTATATTATTGATAGGATGATAAGACCAGTGTTAATAGCACGCTTCTAGCTAGATGGACTTGTTCAGGTATTTCCACTCTGTGGTATTCATGTCTTGACTTGTTCAGATATTTCTACTCTGTGGTATTCATGTCTTGACTTGTTCAGGTATTTCCACTCTGTGGTATTCATGTCTTGACTTGTTCAGGTATTTCCACTCTGTGGTATTCATGTATTGACTTGTTCAGGTATTTCCACTCTGTGGTATTCATGTATTGACTTGTTCAGGGCAAGCTGTTTCCAGTCTGGTATTCATGTCTTGACTTGTTCAGGGCAAGCCGTTCCCAGTCTGTGGTATTCATGTCTTGACCCTCATAGGACAAGCTCTTCACAGTCTGTGGTATTCATGTCTTGACTTACTTAGGACAAGCTCTTCACAGTCTATGGTATTCATGTCTTGACTTGCTTAGGGAAAGCTTCTCCTCATCAGCATCACCAGGCGCCGTGCTGGCTGTCGTAGCCGATCATGGATCTCCACAAATCTCTGTCTCTGCTATCATCTCAGATGTTGACGCTGTTCCGTGTCATGAAGTCAGGCTATCCAAAACTGTCTCTCTCTCTGTCTGCCCATGTCTCGTCTACCTTCGATTTTACCGGTTATTACAATGTGTTCTAAACCTGCCTTCTCTTCACATGTCCGAAAAATAATAACTACATCTTTCTTATATGGACGATAAGTTTTCTCCGTGTCTTGTCTTGGTTCAACAACACCACATTCGCCATGTTAGCAGTCTCATCCTTATTCTGTTTTTTTTTTTTTTTTTTTCGTCGCTTTCAACTCAGACGAAGTTTCATCTCTGAAACTGATTTTGCGTGAAAATCCGTTTTCAATTTCTACAATGGCACAGCGTGCACATTGTAAATACTTTACACTGGCAGCCGTGTGCTCAATGTACTCGTAATTAGTATTCCTTCGCCATACAGGCAGATTTTCTCGACTTAGAGGTACTACGTTATCGTCCTAAGTAAGACCAGGGACTCGAACAAATGCCGAACAGTAGGTTCGAACCCGAGCTATGAGGCGTCTCACAGCAGCAGGCCGAGCTACTATCAACTACTCTAGGCAGTCCCCCTTATTCTGTTAAGACACATCTCTGAAGGCCTCCAGAGATTTTTCTATCTGTGTGTGTTTATCGTCCATGACTGACATCCGTTTGTCAGTTCTAGTTCTATATACCCTTTTATAACTACCTACTGATCACCTTGACAATGACATCAACTAATTTGGTAGCACTGTATAACTACCATACTGATCACACTTGACAGTGACTTATTGCACATACTACTTCTCATTTTCTAAAACCACCCGTGTGGTGCCCGCATGAGAAGCAAAGAATAGTACCTACAAGCGCCCGAGTGGTTACCGGGGCCCAAATTTGGGGTGTAAAGAATGGAACCACTGTTACCTGCCATGCATGTCGTAGGAGGCGACTAAGGAGGTATGGCTGAAATCAGATGCACATGTCCTAAACGTGTAGAGGTCTATGCGTTTAGGGCCTACCAAACCAATGTGTAACGTATACACGTTCTTGGCAAAGATCAAACATATCACAAAGAGTGATTAAAATTGGTCGTGAAGAACGAACGCAAAGAATAAGAAGAGTACCTACAAGGCATGTCGTAAGAGGCGACTGATCTAGGACCAAGGCAAGCAAAGAATAGTACCTACAAGGCATGTCGTAAGAGGCGACTGATCTAGGACCAAGGCAAGCAAAGAATAGTACCTACAAGGCATGTCGTAAGAGGCGACTGATCTAGGACCAAGGCAAGCAAAGAATAGTACCTACAAGGCATGTCGTAAGAGGCGACTGATCTAGGACCAAGGCAAGCAAAGAATAGTACCTACAAGGCATGTCGTAAGAGGCGACTGATCTAGGACCAAGGCAAGCAAAGAATAGTACCTACAAGGCATGTCGTAAGAGGCGACTGATCTAGGACCAAGGCAAGCAAAGAATAGTACCTACAAGGCATGTCGTAAGAGGCGACTGATCTAGGACCAAGGCAAGCAAAGAATAGTACCTACAAGGCATGTCGTAAGAGGCGACTGATCTAGGACCAAGGGAAGCAACCATAGTAAATAAAAACCATCGCAGAAATCGGATATGCTGGCCTATTTGTAGACGCATAACTGGCACAACGTACAATCGCTTTTAGGCTCAGATCACATAGAAATCATATAAAGTGGTTAACAAGTGGTCGATATAGAGCGTTTGAATAATTTTTTGAAACTCAGCTTTGGCTTGCGTTTTCTACTCTGAGGTATTCATGTCCACTTCACGTTTGCAGTCTTTGTGAAAAAGAAAGGACGACTTCACCGTTCTTTTATTCGATTTTCTTATAAGATATTGTACTTCATGTCATCATCATCATCATCACGTAGCAATAATGTAGATACTATCAACCATAGACAGAATGATAGAAGAAAACTAATCACGACAGATGGAAAAATCTCTGAGGGTCACAAAGATGTGTTTTTACAGAAGAATGATGAGAATCCCATGGACTGCTAAAATGACTAATGTGGAGATATTGAATGATGTCAAGACACAGAGAAAGCTGGTCATCAATAAAAGAAAGAGGTAGTCATCATTTTTCGGGCATGTGATGAGAAAGGAAGGTTTAGAATACATTGTAACAACTGGTAAAATCGAGGGTAGACGAGACAGAAGAAGACAGAAGAATTGTAGAAGCCTGACTTCATGGCACGGAAGAGCGTCAACATCTGAGATGATAGCAAACACCAGGGACATAGATTTGTGGAGATCCATGATCGCCTACGCCAGGCGGCACCTGATGACGATGATGAGTCACGACAGAGATGAAGTGTCTACGCAGAATGCTGGGAGTAGCAAGCGGAGATCGGTTTACAAATTAAGACATCAGAAAAAAAAAGTAGGTACAACATCAGTACTAAACTTCATTAAGAAACAACAACTTAAATGGTTCGGCCATAAAAGCAGATTACCAACACACAGTGCGCCTCAAAGAGCAATGTTTCTCAGATACAGTGCGCCTCAAAGAGCAATGTTTCTCAGATTCAGTGCGCCTCAAAGAGCAATGTTTCTCAGATACAGTGCGCCTCAAAGAGCAATGTTTCTCAGATACAGTGCGCCTCAAAGAGCAATGTTTCTCAGATACAGTGCGCCTCAAAGAGCAATGTTTCTCAGATACAGTGCGCCTCAAAACAATGTTTCTCAGATACAGTGCGCCTCAAAGAGCAATGTTTCTCAGATACAGTGCGCCTCAAAGAGCAATGTTTCTCAGATACAGTGCGCCTCAAAAGCAATTTCTCAATAACAATGGTCGCCTCAAAAGCAATGTTTCTCAGATACAGTGCGCCTCAAAGAGCAATGTTTCTCAGATACAGTGGATACAGTGGATACAGTGGATACAGTGGATACAGTGGATACAGTGGATACAAAGCAAAAGGCTGGCTACGCAAAAGGGGAACCTCCGAGATAACAGAGGTGGCGAAAAACACTGTTTATGAAGAACACACAAAAGCCCGGTTCTATAACTATTTTCTGTTCCTGATGCTGTGAGACAAAACAGGATTTGAGAAAAGAATAAGAAAGAAAGAAAGACAGGACGATCGATCACGTGTCTCGAAAATCAGAGAGAGAAAAGTACCGGTAATTGGAGCATGACCTGAGTACATTTTCCTGGAGTCATAAATATTTAACTGTCCCAGGTCGGCATAACTGTACAGTCCTGGTGTAATTATAAAGTCTTAAGGCGGGAGACCCACCCAGAACAAGTGTTCTCTTTTTTAAAAATTCACAGAAAAAACTAACAAACATATTGTCATACAATTTGGCCACATGCTGTAAAAGGCATTGTTTTTGATAATAACTTTTAGTGTATGCACTGTAATTAGTTATTTAAAAATAATTAATTTTCTTGAAAATATATTGTAGGAGGTTTTTCTGACTGGGTTTTCAATATTTGTTGTTTCTTGTCTTGGTAGTAGTAATAATAGCTGTCCATCGCAGGTGATGATGACAAAATCCTCAGACATGTGCTGCTGCACCTCTCTGGTTATTCTCCATGTTACCAGAATGGCTTTGTTGATAGCAATATGGAAACGTGGAGACAGGAGGCTAACACATATCTCATCTTCACAATGGGAACATCTCTAGTGCAGTCGAGGACTAATTATATATATTAAATCAGTAGATTGGAGGAATGCTACAATTGTTCCCATCTGGAAGAAGAAAGGAAGCAAGAGGGACTGGACTGTACAAAGTATAGAGGTATAACGCTACTGAGCCACACTGGGAAAATATTCTGCAAAATACTTGAAAAAGGCTCCGCCACATCATCGAGCCACAGCTTAATGACTCCCAAATGGGATTCAGGAAGAAAAAAGCTGTACAGATGCAATATTCGCCCTCAGACAGTTAGTAGAAAGGAATATCGAATCCGACAAACATCTACACGTTGCATTTGTAGATCAGGAAAAAGCGTTCGACCGCGTAGATAGGCACAAGTTGTGGAATATACTAACAACCTATGGGGTTAATGACCACCTAATCAACCTTTAACGAAAACGGGGAACGTTTAGTAAACCTCTGCAGCATGAACAATCTCGTTATAGGAGGAACCCTATTTCAACATTTAGATATCCACAAACTAACATGGTATTCCCCAAATGGCAGAGATAAAAACCAAATAGACCACATAATGATCAATGGACCCTGGAGACGCTCGCTGCTAGATGTTGTAGTCAAGAGAGGTGCAGATGCTGGTAGCGACCACCACCTAGTCACAGCTTATGTCAAACTTAAACTAAGAAAACAAAACAACAGAAAAACTTCCAAAGAGGTTCGATATGGATAGACTAAAGACACGGAAGTAAGGGATAAGTTTATAATGCAGATAAAGAACAGATTCCAAGCCCTAGAAAGTAATGAAACTACGGATGAAACTGACAACATAGATAGAACATGGGACAACATAGCATCTATATATAGCAAGAGCAGTGAAGCATGTCTAGGGTACCTCACAAAGAAAAGAATGGATAACACCAACAACATGAAAATAATAGACAGCCGAAGAACATTAAAAAAGAAATTGTTAGAAGCAAAGTCTGAAAGACTGAAAGCAAGATACCAAGAACAGTACAAAAGCGCAAGTAAAGAAATCAAACGGGTTGTGAGAGCTGACAAAAGAATGTATGTTGAAGACCTGGCAGTACAGGCAGAAGAAGCAGCAAAAAGTGTGATCAGGGAACAGTGTACAAAATTACAAAGCTAATAATCGGGAAACATTACAGGAGATCAAATACTCTCATAAAGGATAAGAATGGAATACTATTGACAACGGAAAAGGAACAAGAAATATGATGGACAGAGCATTTTAAAGAATTGTTAAACAGACCACCACCAACGGTAGTAGCAGACATACCAGAACCAACAGAGGAATTAGAAATTGGCATTGAAACACCCAGCCGGGATGAGATCATTACAGCAATTAAATCTCTTAAGAATAACAAGGCACCAGGGAATGATAACTTAAACGCAGAACTATTCAAAATATACCCAGAACTTGCAGCTAATATATTGCAACCCTTGTTTACTACTATATGGAATGCCCAAATAATACCTGATGCATGGAACAGAGGAGTCATCATCAAGATACCCAAAAAGGGCCCCCTTGCCGATTGTAATAATTGGCGTGGAATAACACTGCTTTCTGTCCCAAGTAAAATCTTAAGCAAAATCATCGTACAACGATTACTGATGCTGTGGATAAGAAACTAAGAAAGGAACAAGCAGGATTTCGTAGAGGACGGAGCTGTATAGGCCAAATATTTGCTCTTAGAATTATCATAGAACAATGCACAGAATGGCAAAGCAAACTCTGTATCAACTTTGTAGATTTTGAAAAAGCTTTTGATAGCATACACCGCGAAAGTCTATGGCGCATCCTAAGATGGTATGGAATCCCACTGTGTTTTATAAATATTATAAAAGCTGCTACAGCAAGTTTGCATGCAGTGTTGAAACTCGGAGCTAAAGTTTGAAGTAAAAACAGGCGTGCGACAAGGATGTGTTATGTCAGCCTTATTATTCAACACTGTCATAGATTGGGTGATGCTCAAAACAACGGAAGATAAGGTAAGAGGTATTAGATGGACGCTCACATCCACTCTGGAAGACCTAGATTTTGCATATGACATCGCACTCCTATCTCATACACATAGAGATATCCAGGAAAAGACCTGCCGCCTTAACCAATATAGTGAGATGGTTGGGCTGAAAATAAATCAGAAGAAAACTGAAGTAATGACTCTGAACATAGCAACCCCAGCACCAGTCAAACTAGAAGGTAAAACCCTCGAGATACAACCACTTTCACATACCTTGGAAGTGTTTTAGCAATGAAGGAGGCGCTGGATCTGACATTAAAAACAGACTGAGTAAGGCACGAAGTGCATTCATGACCCTTCAGACCGCCTGGAAATCTGCCCAATACAGCATCAGAACCAAGACTAGTATCTACAACAGCTGTGTGCTGTCAACATTGCTGTACGGATCGGAATGCTGGAGAATGACAGAACAGGATATGTCCAGACTCTCCGCCTTTCATACAACTTGTCTGCGAAAAATCCTACGCGTGTACTGGCCGACTACTATCTCGAACCAAGAATTGATTGCACGATGCCAACAAGAGAATGTGGGCACTATCATCCGAAGACGACGCTGGAGATGGATTGGACATGTGATGCGCATGGAGACTGGATCGGACACGAAAACTGCACTGAGATGGACTCCAGAGAGTAGGCGAAAGCGTGAAAGACCAAAGACGACCTGGAGGAGAACGATAGAGCAAGAATTGAAGGAAATTAATCATAGCTGGAACACAATACAGAGGAAGGCCATGAACAGGGAAGAATGGTGTAAGGGTAACAGGCTAAAGAGAGAGAGAATCAACCTTTGCAAGAGCATTTATACTGACAGCCAATGTACAATTAGAACCAATACAGGATTATCAGAAAAGTTTCACGTAGGGTCAGGAGTAAGACAAGGTTACGTACTATCCCCGCTGCTGTTCATCACGTATATTGACCACATCTGTAAAATAGCTAAACCAGCTAAGGAAACAACCTCGGAGAGCTCTTAAATGAATTTCTTTTAGCAGACGATCATATCAACCACAGAAGAAAAGCTACAACAACACATTAACAGACTCCAGTTAGCATATAACGAATACAACATGAGAATAAACGTTGACAAAACAGAAGTAATGACATTTGCCAGAGAGGAAAGCTCTACCAATATCTCCATCGACAATCGCCCACTAAATCAAGTAAAAGACTTCACATACCTAAAGAGCATTTTTTCAGCAAATGGAAGAATAACTTATGAAATTCAACACAGATGCAACAAAGCAAATCAAATGATAGGACAAATGGCGCCAATTTTAAGATGCAAACACGTCACCATGAACACAAAAAGAGCAATGTTCAACACAATCTTTCTCCCCATATTATGTTACCAGTGCCAAACCTGGACGCTGACAACAAACGATAGAAGAAAACTAGTCACGACAGAGATTAAATGTCTACGCAGAATGCTGGGTGTAACAAGAAGAGACCGGTTGAGAAATGAAGACATCATGAAAAAGTGGGTACAACATCAGTACTAGACTTCATCAAGAAACAACAAATTAAATGGTTCGGCCACGTAAGCAGATTACCAACAAACAGTGCACCTCAAAGAGCAATGCTGCTCCGATACAATGGGTACAAAGCAAAAGGCCGGACAGGCAAAAGATGGACCTCAGAGATAACAGAGGCGACGAAAGAGACTTATCTACGAAGCGCATACTAGGGCCTGTTTTAGAAATTTTTTCTTGACCTGACACTGTGAGACAAATAGGATTCGAGAAAGAAAGAAATATATATATATAATATGGAGGAGAGCCGCTGTAGCGTAGTTGTTAGTGAACTCGCTTCGCAAGGCTGGTGGTCTGGGTTCAGCTCCGCAATGCGCATGGAATTTTTCCCGACCAAGACGGCTCTCAGGTCGACCCAGCCTCAACTGGGTACCAGACATACTCTGGGAAGTAAAGGCGGCCGGCGTGATGCTGACCACATCACACATTGTATGCCGACGGTCAATGAAAAATACAGGCCTAACATTGTATTGACCTATATACCACGAGGTATGAAAGGGTTCCTTTACTTTTTTTACTTTATATAATATGGCCTTTTTCGTCTTTACAGATGGTCAATTGGCAAGTGTTTTACTGTGACAACTTCTGAGTTTTCGCTTTTCTCTCTTGTCGTTCAGCTCGTACATAAGTCTCTTCTCAAAAGACTCTGCGCCCTTTCGTAATTTGGCTTTCCACACAACTCTGTCATCAGCTAGTCCCTCCCATGTGCTGGGATCTATGGAAAAATTTTTCATTGAGGCCTTGCAGACATCTTTATATCTGAGCAGTGGTCTGCCCTGGTGCCTCTTCCTCCGAAAGTTCACAGAACAACATTTGTTTTGGTATGCGGCAAGTTTTCATTCTTCTCACATGTCCCAACCATCTTAGTCGTCTACTGCTGATCACTCCCATGATGGAAGGCAGTTTTGCACGTTGCAGTACTTCAGAGTTGGTTATCTTGTCGTACCACCTGATGTTCATAATCTTGCGGAGACATCGAAGGTGAAAGATGTTAAGTCTCCTCTCGTGTCTTGAGTAGGCTGTCCATGTTTCTGAGCCATATAGTAAAGAACTAATTACACAGGCTCGATATATTTGGATCTTCGTCTGCAATGTCAGTTTTGTGTTGTCCCGCGCTCGCTTTGATAGTATGCTGAATGTAGTAGCCGCACTCCCTACACGAGCGTTGATTTCTTCATCAAGAGAAAGGCTGGCAGTGACCGTGGACCCAAGATAGCAGAATTTGTGAACTGGTGTTAGATGGTTGCCATTTAAGGTGATATTTGATGTGTTACCTCCCTGACATAATACAACTGTTTTGGAGACACTTATTGTCAGAGAAAATAGGTCGCATGTCTTTGACAAATTGTTGATTAGGCATTGCAGTGTAGTCTCACTGTGGGCGACTAAGGCAGCATCGTCAGCGAAAAGGAGGCCTGAGAAGAATTTCCGTCGTTTTTGTCTTGCTCTTAAGCGAGCCAAGTTAAAGAAGTGAACCATCAGATCTAGTGCGGATGAAAACGTCACCATCAGCGTCCCCTAAGGCGTGGTTCAAAGGACTGCGAAGAAGATGCCAAAGAGAGTGGGGGCAAGGACACAGCCCTGCTTGATTCCACTCTTAACCTCGAAACTATCAGATGTGCTGCCATCGAACTGTATGCTGGCTTGCATGCCCTCATGGAAGGAAACAATCAATTGGAGCAACTTTGGGGACAGCCAATATGCTTCAGTATTTTATAAAGACTTGGCCTGCTGACTGTGTCAAATGCTTAGTCCACGAAAGCAATACATAAAGGCTTGCTCTGCTCTCTGCACTTCTCTTGTATAGCTGTCGAAGGGTAAATATCATGTCAGTTGTTGACCGTCCAGCTCTGAATCCACATTGTGACTCTGGAAGAACACGCTCCGCCAGTTTCTGTAGTCGTTTTGAAAGGACTAGTGCAAAAGCCTTGCCTATTACACTTAGAAGGGAGATGCCTCTGTAGTTGTTACAATCCCCCTTATCCCCTTTGTTTTTATAGAGTGTCACTATCTTTGCATCCCTCATGTCCTGAGGAAATGTTCCCTCTCTCCAACACTGAATAAGGAGATTGTAGAGGTGGGGCAGGAGGACATCCCTATTGTATTTGAGGATTTTTGCAGGAATGTTGTCTAGTCCTGATGCCTTGCCATTTGAAAGTTTGTTGATTGCTTCGGAAAGTTCTAGCTCTGTGGGTTCGGTATCCAGCTCGGTTAGGTCATGATGTTTCGGTATGATCTGATCGAGGGCTGGGTGTGCTGGTTTCTCCACAGAGTAAAGATTTGAATAGTGTTCCACCCATCTTTCGAGCGGTTTGGTCATATCTGTTATTGGCTCACCTGTTTCTGATCTTAGTAGTGCAATTTTTGTTATGTTTGGTCCCAGAGCTACTCTGATGTTTTCGTACATTACCTTTGTGTTGCCCATATCTACAGCATTTTGTATTGCAGAACATAGATTTGACCAGTATTCATTTGCACACCTCCTTGACTCTCGTTGCAATACTGATTTTGTGTGCTGAAGATGGTCCTTGGAACTTTGCTAGGGTTTCTTTTTGTAATTTATTAGGGCTCTTTTCTTTTCCTCAAGTAGAGGGCTTAGGGTTGTTTCATTTTGTTCTACCCAGTCTTTGTTGGAGAATTTCTTGGTGCCAAATGAGTCAATGGCACAGTCATATATGTTAGATTTTAGAATGTTCCATTTTTCGTCTACGCTACATTCTCCCATTTCATTCTCACACAGAGCAGTAAACGCCTTTCTGAAAGTCTCCTTATTCTCTGTCATCCCCATTTTGGAGACGCTGACTTTGGGTGGTCTTCTTGTTGAATGGGTTTTCCTTAGAAGTATTTTGACTTTGCTGATAACTAGTGCATGATCTGTATCACAGTCTGCACTGTGGAAAGTACGTGCGATTTTCACTGTGTTGAGGTGTCGTCTGCGTGTGAGTACAAAATCAAGCTGATGCCAGTGACCTGATCTTAGGTGGCACCATGACACCCTGTGTCTGTGTTTGACAGAAAAAATGTATTTGTCACACACATGTTGTTTTGGGAGCAGAATTCAAGCAGTCTTTGACCATTATCGTTGATATTTCCAATGCCATGATGACCCAGGCATACTGGCCATGACTGGTGATCAGATCCTATCCGTGCATTTAAGTCACCCAATATAAACAGTTGCTCATCTACTGGAAATGAGTTAACGACATTCTGTAATGAGTCATTAAAACTTGTCTTTATCTTCTGCAGACGCTGCTAGGGTTGGTGCGTAGAAACATATGATGTTTAGGAGTCCACCTTTTACGTTGAGTCGTAGTGATATTACTCGCTCTGATGCAGCCACTGGTGTATGATATATATAATATATATGGAGAGGATCAGAAGAGCCTCTATTTTAAGCATGTTCCCTGTGATCATACTTCATTCGCAATTGATCTGTAAACAGGGTAGCAGAGGACGAGACCAGACGCTATTTTTACGCAAAAATAGAGGCCCTCTTGTTCAGGTGGAGACGAATATCTTCTTCTTCTTCAGCGATCTCTGGTCATGCGCTTAATTTACTGTGGACCACAAACTGGGCAGACAGCTTCAGGTCTGTCAGGTTTCCCACAAGCTTAGTTTTCAGGTCGACTGGGTGTGGCCACATGTTGCTTCTCAGCTCACACGAGAGAGGACAGTCTTGCAGGATATGCTCTGGTGTCTGTTCTGCCTGCTGACACTGGCGGAGAGCTGTTTGACTTATTCCTAGTCTGTATAAGTGTTTGTTGAGTCTGCAGTGTCCGGTGCGTAGTCGAAATATAATGACCTGGTCTGTTCTGCTTAGGTCTTTGAGGAGTCTTTTCCATAATCATATCCAGTGTTTGTCAGAGACGAATATAGGACCGGAAATTTACCAGGATATAAAAAAGTGTGAGTGATCTCCCTTACTCACGTGATCGGTCAACCGATTGACCATTGGACAAATGATTTTTTGGGCGAAGGTTATAAAAGACGCAACTCAGTCCGTTCACAGATTCAGTCAGTACTCCTGCCGTGTGCTCGCAGGTATATGCCCTGCTTGGCAACGTGTAGACCACGTGGTTTTCAGTTGACTTATGCAGGGAAGTAGCAGTTGTATTTCATCCATCAGGGAGATCCGCCACAGACAGACCCAGAGATGCTAGCACACGGCAGGAGTAGTCCCTCAGTGGACCGGTACACTCCGGTACAGGTAGTAGAAATATATTATAATTTAACTAAGTGTTCGATAATGGAAAGCCGATCTTTTTATGTGTGGTATACTAGAGGGTCAACATCGTCCTGTTTAATCTGTCACTCAGCGTGGTAGATTTGCAACAATGGCGCTAACCAGAGACATGACAGCGGATTATATGGTGTATAAAACACCCTGCATCTCGCTGCACCTGCAACTATGGGGAGCAGAGTACCAGGAGAGCAATGCAGCTTTAGTCAGGCGTGATGATTTGGTTTTAATAAACACCATTGGCAAGCGAGAACGTTGCCCTGTGTACAGTGTAGGCTCAGTGACCGGATCAGGAAAGATAGAGCTTGAAAACTTAAGAGAAACTGTGACAATCATCACAATGAAAACAAATATAGAAAGTCAGTAGATTTAGAACTTGATTTTGTTCTTGGTTCTATGCCCGAAGTTTTTGAAATGAAGAGACTGAAACCAGTTCTTGAGCCACTTATTCTACCAGAGATACTGGTGCAGGAAGCATTGAGCAGAGTACTCCTCCATCAGCCAGCAAACGCTACCTCACTAATAAAGTTGATAGGTCAGTTACTGGTCTAGTTGCTCAACAGCAATGTGTCGGCCCTCTGCATACCCCACTTGCCAATGTAGCTGTGGTGGCGTTATCACATTTTGAAACTGTAGGAGCTGCAACAGCTATAGGTGCACAGCCCATTAAAGGTTTGTTGGACCCAGCAGCTGGAGCTAGATTGTCTATGGCTGAAGCTTTGACAAATATTATGTTTGCCTACATAACTGATATCAAGGATATCAAGTGCAGTGGAAACTGGGTGTGGCCAGCTAAATTGTAAGGAGAACGTGTGGCTCTGCTAGATGCTTGTGAAGCAATGTGTGAATTTATGAAGCAGGTAGGTGTGGCTGTCGATGGGGCAAGGACTCTCTCAGTATGGCAGCAAGAGTGAACAGAGAAGTTGTTAAGGCACCAGGAACTCTAGTTATTTCAGCTTATGTAGGATGTCCAGATATTCGACTTACAGTTGCACCAGACCTTAAGTGTCCAGATGAGGAAGGTGTACTACTGTACCTGCCAGTAAATGGAAACAATGAATGGCGACTAGGTGGCAGTGCACTGGCTCAGTGTTTTAAACAGTTAGGAGATAACGTCCCAGATGTTGAAGCACATGCTCTGGTAAAAACAATGACTTCAGTACAAGATTTCATCAAAGATAAGAAACTCAGCGACGGTGGCTTTATTGTATGCCTACTAGAAATGGCATTTGCAGGAAATTGCGGTATTACAATTGATATTCCAGTCACAAAAACCAATACTCCTTACCTAAATATTTTGTTTGCAGAGGAAGTTGGTTCTGTTGTGGAAATTAGCAAAGAGGAACTGGATCATGTCACTTCAAAACTAAATCACGATAAAGTACCCTATGTTATTGTTGGAAAATCCACTGGCCATAAGCTTGGCAAGGATGCACAAATCACAATTGCTGTAAATGGAACTATTTTACTGGAATCTACCATGTATGAACTTAGAGATATTTGGGAAGAAACAAGTTTTGTTTTGGATAGAAGACAGACCAATCCACACTGTGGTCAAGAGGAACAAACAGGCTTAAAACATAGACTGTCTCCTGCATATGCAATAAGTTTTGATCCTGACACTTGTATTGCAATTGAAAGGCCTTTGGTTGAACCTCCAAGAGTTGCAATTATCTGAGAAGGCAGCAATGGATATAGAGAAATGGCTGCTGCATTCTCATTGGCAGGATTTGAACCCTGGGATGTCAATATGGAGGATTTGCTAACACAAAAAATTTCTCTCTCATTATTCAGAGGTGTTGCTATTGTTGGAGGTTTTAGCTATGCTGATGTGTGTGGATCTGCAAAAGGTTGGGCTGCAACTGCTAGATTTAACAAAGTAGTGCACAGGGAGTTATCTGCATTTAAATCTCGACCTGACACGTTCAGTTTTGGTGTGTGTAATGGATGCCAACTCATGGCGCTGCTGGGTTGGATTGCACCTGATGAAGATTGTTCCCAGGGTTTGTTACTTGATAATAATGTTTCTGGAAGGTATGAGTCCCATTTTGCAACGATTAGAGTGGAGTCATCCTCTGCAATTATGCTGCAAGGAATGGTTGGCACAGTATGGGGAATGTGGATTGCCCATGGAGAAGGCCGTATGGTTTTTAAACGACCTGATATTGAAACTAATAAAATTGAATCCAACAAACTAGTCCCCATTCGTTTTGCGAATGATAATGGTTGGATAATGGAAAGCCGATCTTTTTAGGTGTGGTATACTAGAGTCGACATCGTCATATTTAATATATCACTCAGCGTGGTAGATTTGCAACAATGGCGCTAACCAGAAACAGCGGAACATATGGTGTATAAAACACAGCCTGCATCTCGCTACGCGAGTATGAGATTTGGAACTTTTGAGGATGTAAAGAAGTTTTGGACATGGAGAAACATTGGCTTTATCTAGCGAAGGCAGAAAAGGTTATAGGTTTAGATATCTTCAATGAGCAAATAGAAGAGCTGAAAATCAATATAACAAACATTGTCTTCAAGATGGCAGCCGCAGAGGAAAAATAGGTTAATCATGACTCATGTCAATACTTTTGGTGCAGTATGTCCAAAAGCAGCATCCACTTTGTGGCAACATCTTGTTATGTAGGAGACAATACTGATTTAATAGTAATTCATGATGGTCTGGAGGTTCTGAAACGAAAGCTTGCATTATGTTTGGATCAACTGCAAATTTTGCTGTGGAAAATTCCATGTCTCACATATAGACATTTGCAAGCAGCAAGTACAGAGATAAGAAGCACACTAGCAAAGTAGAAAGGAACTTGTTTTATAAACATATAAGTAGACTAATGGTAAGGGAATATACGTTCTGACTTGGACAAATATGACTTTGCATGTCTGGGAGTTGCTAAAGGGTCTTGAAAGGGTCAGTGATGAGTTGCTAAAGGGTCTTGAAAGGGTCTGTGATGAGTTGCGTTTCCCGGGAGTGAAAAGAACTACTGACACCAAGCGAGTTTTTTCACATTGTTTGAGACAGATGCCAGTTAAGTTGAGCAACTAGATGATATTGTAACAGAGATGGCTGGTTTTGAAAGACATTTTATAATTTGTGTTCAGACATACTCAAGAAAGGTGGATATAGAAGTATTGTCTGTACTAACCAGTTTTAGTGCTTCAGTGTACAGGATTTGAACACATCTGACTACTGGACAGTTTTAAAGAACTAGAAGAACCATTTAAGGCAGACCAAATTGGTTCTAGTGCCATACCTTAAAAGAGAAATCCAATGAGAAGTAAACGCTGCTGCTCTCTGGCACATTTACTTATCAGCATGATTCAAAATCCACTCCAGACAGCAGCAGTCCAATGGATGGAAAGAACTCTTAATGACAGTGCGAATCAACAGTTGGTATTAGATGAAGCATTTCTTGCTGCAGATGTGATAATAAACACATTACAGAATATATTTGAAGGACTGGTCATTTACCCTAAGATTATAGAGACTCGACTCAATAATGAACTTATGCAGGGAAGTAGCAGTTGTATTTCATCCATCGGGAGATCCCGCCACAGACTGACCCTGAGATGCTAACACACGGCAAGAGTAGTCCCTCAGTGGACAGGTACAGGTAGTAGAAATATATTAGAGTTTAACTAAGTGTTCGATAATGGAAAGCTGATCTTTTTAGGTGTGGTATACTAGAGAGTTGTCGTCGTCATATTTAATATATCACTCAGCGTGGTAGATTTGCAACAATGGCGCTAACCAGAAATATGACAGCGGAACATATAGTGTATAAAACACCGCCTGCATCTCGCTATGCGAGTATGGACATGAACAAAACTTTTGAGGATGTAAAGAAGTTTTGACTGGAGAAACTTTGGCTTTATCTAGCGAAGGTAGAAAAGATTATAGGTTTAGATATCTTCAATGAGCAAATAGAACTGAAAATCAATTTAACAAACATTGTCTTCAAGATGGCAGCCGCAGAGGAAAAGTAGTTTCATCATGGCTCATGTCCATACTTTTGGTGCAGTATGTCCAAAAGCAGCATCCACTTTATGGCAACATCTTGTTATGTAGGAGACAATACTGATTTAATAGTAATTCATGATGGTCTGGAGGTTCTGAAACGAAAGCTTGCATTATGTTTGGATCAACTGCAAATTTGCTGTGGAAAATTCCATGTCTCACATATAGACATTTGCAAGCAGCAAGTACAGAGATAAGAAGCACACTAGCAAAGTAGAAAGGAACTTGTTTTATAAACATATAAGTAGACTAATGGTAAGGGAATATACGTTCTGACTTGGACAAATATGACTTTGCATGTCTGGGAGTTGCTAAAGGGTCTTGAAAGGGTCAGTGATGAGTTGCTAAAGGTTAGGTCTGTGAGAGTTGCAGGGAAAAGAACTACTGACACCTGCGAGTTTTTTCACATTGTTTAGAGACAGATGCCAGTTAAGTTGAGCAACTAGATGATATTGTAACAGAGATGGCTGGTTTTGAAAGACATTTTATAATTTGTGTTCAGACATACTCAAGAAAGGTGGATATAGAAGTATTGTCTGTACTAACCAGTTTTAGTGCTTCAGTGTACAGGATTTGAACACATCTGACTACTGGACAGTTTTAAAGAACTAGAAGAACCATTTAAGGCAGACCAAATTGGTTCTAGTGCCATACCTTAAAAGAGAAATCCAATGAGAAGTAAACGTTGCTGCTCTCTGGCACATTTACTTATCAGCATGATTCAAAATCCACTCCAGACAGCAGCAGTCCAATGGATGGAAAGAACTCTTAATGACAGTGCGAATCAACAGTTGGTATTAGATGAAGCATTTCTTGCTGCAGATGTGATAATAAACACATTACAGAATATATTTGAAGGACTGGTCATTTACCCTAAGATTATAGAGACTCGACTCAATAATGAACTTATGCAGGGAAGTAGCAGTTATGCATTTGACCCATCAGAGATCTGCATTAACTGACCCTGAGATGCTAACACACAGCAAGAGTAGTCCTAGTTGACAGGTACAGGTAATAAAATATATAGTAGGAGTTTAACAAGTGTTGAGTAGTAATGGAAAGCTGATCTTTTAGGTGTGGTATACTAGAGAGTCGCGTCATCATATTTAATATATCACTCAGCGTGGTAGATTTGCAACAATAGGCGTAACCAGAAATATGACAGCGGAACATATAGTGTATAAAACACCGCCTGCATCTCGCTATGCGAGTATGGACATGAACAAAACTTTTGAGGATGTAAAGAAGTTTTGGACGTGGAGAAACTTTGGCTTTATCTAGCAAGGAGAAAAGATTATAGGTTTAGATATCTTCAATGAGCAAATAGAACTGAAAATCAATTTAACAAACATTGTCTTCAAGATGGCAGCCGCAGAGGAAAAGATAGTTCATCATGGCTCAGTGTCCATACTTTTGGTGCAGTATGTCCAAAAGCAGCATCCACTTTATGGCAACATCTTGTTATGTAGGAGACAATACTGATTTAATAGTAATTCATGATGGTCTGGAGGTTCTGAAACGAAAGCTTGCACATGTTTGATCAACTGCAAATTTGCTGTGGAAAATTCCATGTCTCCATATAGACATTTGAAGCAGCAAGAACAGATAAGAACACACTAGCAAAGTAGAAAGGAACTTTTTTATAAACATATAAGTAGATTAATGGTAAGGGAATATACGTTCTGACTTGGACAAATATGACTTTGCATGTCTGGGAGTAGCTAAAGGGTCTTGAAAGGGTCTGTGATGAGTTGCGATTCCGGGGAGTGAAAAGAACTACTGACACCCAAGCGAGTTTTTTCACATTGTTTGAGGCAGATGCCAGTTAAGTTGAGCAACTAGATGATATTGTAACAGAGATGGCTGGTTTTGAAAGACATTTTATAATTTGTGTTCAGACATACTCAAGAAAGGTGGATACAGAAGTATTGTCTGTACTAACCAGTTTTAGTGCTTCAGTGTACATGATTTGAACACATATCTGGCTACTGGACAGTTTTAAAGAACTAGAAGAACCATTTGAGGCAGACCAAATTGGTTCTAGTGCCATACCTTAAAAGAGAAATCCAATGAGAAGTAAACGTTGCTGCTCTCTGGCACATTTACTTATCAGCATGATTCAAAATCCACTCCAGACAACAGAAGCCGAGTGGATGGAAAGAACTCTTGATGACAGTGCAAATCAACGGGTGGTATTAGCTGAAGCATTTCTTGCTGCAGATACGATAATAAACACATTACAGAATATATTTGAAGGACTGGTCATTTACCCTAAGGTTATA
The DNA here is from genome assembly GCA_020796225.1 of Arion vulgaris. Taxonomy (NCBI): domain Eukaryota; kingdom Metazoa; phylum Mollusca; class Gastropoda; order Stylommatophora; family Arionidae; genus Arion; species Arion vulgaris. Next base: position 3,280,746 of record CM036770.1, read on the forward strand.
GAGACTCGACTCAATAATAATGAACTTATGCAGGGAAGTAGTAGTTGTATTTCATCCATCAGGAGATCCAGCCACAGACAGACCCTGAGATGCTAACACACGGCAAGAGTAGTCCCTCAGTGGACAGGTACAGGTAGTAGAAATATATTAGAGTTTAACTAAGTGTTCGATAATGGAAAGCTGATCTTTTTAGGTGTGGTATACTAGAGAGTTGTCGTCGTCATATTTAATATATCACTCAGCGTGGTAGATTTGCAACAATGGCGCTAACCAGAAATATGACAGCGGAACATATAGTGTATAAAACACCGCCTGCATCTCGCTATGCGAGTATGGACATGAACAAAACTTTTGAGGATGTAAAGTTTTGAAGCGTGGGGAAACATTGGCTTTATCTAGCGAAGGTAGAAAAGATTATAGGTTTAGATATCTTCAATGAGCAAATAGAAGAGCTGAAAATCAATTTAACAAACATTGTCTTCAAGATGGCAGCCGCAGAGGAAAAGTAGTTTCATCATGGCTCATGTCCATACTTTTGGTGCAGTATGTCCAAAAGCAGCATCCACTTTATGGCAACATCTTGTTATGTAGGAGACAATACTGATTTAATAGTAATTCATGATGGTCTGGTTCTGACAAGCTGATTTTATCAACTGCAAATTCTGTGGAAATTCATTCTACATATAGACATTTGTACACAAGAACAGATAACACACTAGCAAGAGAAGACTTGTTTATAAACATATAAGTAGACTAATGGTAGAATATGTTCGACTTGCAAATGACTTGCTTCGGGAGTAGCAAGGGTCTTGATGAGTTGGATTCGGGAAAGAACTAGCACAAGCAGTTTACATTGTTTGAGCAGATGCAGTTGTTGAGCAACTAGATGATATTGTAACAGAGATGGTGGTTTGAAGAATTTATAATTGTGTTAGACATACTCAGAGTGGATAAGTATTTCTGTACTAACCAGTTTTAGTGCTTCAGTGTCAGGATTTGAACACATGACTACTGGACAGTTTTAAGAACTAGAAGAACCATTTAGGCAGACCAAATTGGTTCTAGTGCCATACCTAAAGAAATCAATGAGAAGTAAAGTGCTGCTCTCGGCACATTTACTTATCAGCATGATTCAAAATCCACTCCAGACACAGCAGTCAATGGATGGAAAGAACTCTTAATAAGTGCAATCACAGTTGGTATTAGATGAAGCATTTCTCCAGATGTGATAATAAACACATTAGAATATTTGAAGACGGTATTTACTAAGTTATGAGACTACTCAATAATGAACTTATCGGAAGTAGCAGTTGATTTCACCATCAGAGATCACAGACTGACCCTGGATGCTAACACAGGCAAGTGTCCCTCAGTGGACAGGTACAGGTAGTAGAAATTATGAGTTTAATAAGTGTTCGATATGGAAAGCTGATCTTTTAGGTGTGGTTACTAGAAGTTTGCTCATATTTAATATATCACTCACGTGGTAGATTGCAACAATGGCGCTAACCAGAAATATGACAGCGAACATATAGTGTATAAAACACCGCCTGCATCTGCTATCATAGGACATGAACAACTTTTGAGGATGTAAAGAAGTTTTGCGTGGAGAAACTTTGGCTTTATCTAGCGAAGGTAGAAAAGATTATAGGTTTAGATATCTTCAATGAGCAAATAGAACTGAAAATCAATTTAACAAACATTGTCTTCAAGATGGCAGCCCGGGAAAATAGTTTCATCATGGCTCATGTCCATACTTTGGTGCAGTATGTCAAGCAGCATCACTTTTGGCAACATCTTGTTATGTAGAGACAATACTGATTTAATAGTAATTCATGATGGTCTGGAGGTTCTGAAGAAAGCTTGACCATGTTTGGATCAACTGCAAATTTGCTGTGGAAAATTCCATGTCTCACATATAGACATTTGTAACCAAGAACAGATAAAACACACTAGCAAAGTAGAAAGGAACTTGTTTTATAAACATATAAGTAGACTAATGGTAAGGAATATCGTTCTGACTTGGACAAATGACTTTGCCTGTCTGGGAGTAGCTAAAGGGTCTGTGATGAGTTCGATTCGGGAGTGAAAAGAACTAATGGCACCAAGCTAGTTTAACATTGTTTGAGGCAGATGCCAGTTAAGTTGAGCAACTAGATGATATTGTAACAGAGATGGCTGGTTTTGAAAGACATTTTATAATTTGTGTTCAGACATACTCAGGAAATGTGGATACAGAAGTATTGTCTGTACTAACCAGTTTTAGTGCTTCAGTGTACAGGATTTGAACACATCTGACTACTGGACAGTTTTAAAGAACTAGAAGAACCATTTGAGGCAGACCAAATTGGTTCTAGTGCCATACCTTAAAAGAGAAATCAAATGAGAAGTAAACGCTGCTGCTCTCTGGCACATTTACTTATCAGCATGATTTAAAATCCACTCGAGACAACAGCATAACTATTGGCACCCAAGCTAGTTTTTTATCATTGTTTGAGGCAGATGTCAGTTAAGTTGAGCAACTAGATGATATTGTAACAGAGATACAATAACAGAGCTGGTTTTGAAAGACATTTTATAATTTGTGTTCAGACATACTCAAGAAAGGTGGATACAGAAGTATTGTCTGTACTGACCAGTTTTAGTGCTTCAGTGTAAGGATTTGAACACATATCTGGCTACTGGACAGTTTTAAAGAACTAGAAGAACCATTTGAGGCAGACCAAATTGGTTCTAGTGCCATACCTTAAAAGAGAAATCCAATGAGAATTAAACGTTGCTGCTCTCTGGCACATTTACTTATCAGCATGATTCAAAATCCACTCCAGACAGCAGCAGTCCAATGGATGGAAAGAACTCTTAATAACAGTGCAAATCAACGGGTGGTATTAGCTGAAGCATTTCTTGCTGCAGATACGATAATAAACACATTACAGAATATATTTGAAGGACTGGTCATTTACCCTAAGGTTATAGAGACTCGACTCAATAATGAACTTCCATTTATGGCCAGTGAGAACATCATTATGACCATGGTGAAAGCTGGAGGTGTAACCAACAGGAGTGCCATGAGATTTACAGTTTGGCCATTCAAAGTTCCTCTGTTATGAAACTTGAGGGTCTGCCATGTGAACTGCTGGAAAGGGTACAGACACATGCTTTGCTGCCCCTATTTTGGATAAACTGAGCAGTTGTATAGATCCTAACACCTTCAATAGCACATCATTAATTCAGTTAGATAAATTCATCACAATTGAAGTCAACCCAGTTCTATCAAAGTACCAGGACAGCTTCACCAGATCTACCACACAGCAAATCTAACAAGATATCAGATTTATTGAACCAGTATGAACTTTAGATATCACATCCGGCATCTTGCAAGGGACAGTTGCATTGTCGTATTCATTTTGTAATAATTGCTAGATATTGAGATACCCATACGGATATATGAAAGGAGTTTACTGGCAGAGCTACCAGCAAGAGAAAGATGAACAGCATGGCTGAAGCTTCTGATCTTTCAGATGAGAGACCAGATGAAATTTACAGTAAAACAAAAGTCCAAGAAGTGGGGTGGGGTGTCACATGGCAGACCGCATGGAAGGTCAAGAAAGGCAGCAGACTTACTTAAGACAAGCCTTCTGGTGTCCAGCTACTTCCTGTTGACATTATCTATGTAGATGCCTTGTTTCATCAAGCTGTGGACTCTAGCTTCTTAAAGAAGATTCAAATGGACAATGATCAACATTATGCCATGCCATTAATCACGTTGATGTCATCATAAGAGATCAAATCTCCAGCATAGAAACTCGTCAGTATGAAGGGTAAATTTAAATCCATGGTACGAAACTGCCCCAAGATGAGAAGTAGCCCCCAGACAAAACTGGTCACAGACTGAACAAGCAACAACCAACAAATCTTCAGAGAAGGGTGTACACTCAAATCTTCATGCTTGGTTATAGCTACGACCCATTTTTCATGAAGAAAGACTGTTAAATTCGAAGGACATCAGTTGTACTACGAGGTGAAAAGAAATTATACATTGTTTTAGAGGCAGCAGAGATGAGAATCACACTAGTAAAGTAGAAATAAACTTGTTTTATAAACCTATAAGTAGACTAATAGTAAGGGAATCTATACGCTCGACTTGAACAAAGAAGACTTTGCATGTCTGGAAGTAGTTAAATATAATATTAATGTTTTGGTTAATGTAATCAGGCACATCCATCCAGAAAACCCAGGATTGTTCTGAAAAACATTGTTTCAGCCAGTCAGGATGACAAGCAGCCTGCTTTGACAAGTGGAAAAGTCAAAGAGGATACGCCTAAAACAAATGGGGGGAAAACAGAGAGCCAGACAAACATCAGCGGCTAAAATTTCAGCATAGCCAGGACCCAAGGGCAAAGTCAGGGCATTTTATATATGTATGAAAGAAATATATGTTTGACTTGGACAAACATGACTGCATGTCTGGAAGTAGTTAAACGGAATATGAATGTTTTGGTTAATGTATGCATTTTACTGTCAGTATTATGTTGTGTGAACATATTGGTTTATGCTGTATAACTATGTGTTGTAGATAAATCAAGTTGTTAAATAAAATATTTGATAGATCTATACCACATGTTGGCTTGGTTTCATGAGTGCAAGTGATAGTAGCCTATACATGTTTTAAGTGTTCAGGATAGCATACAAACTTGTCCCTGTTACACATCATTGCACTTCAGTGAGTAACCAGGTAAATCTCTTTCTTACAAAGGAAGAATTACATGCTCAAATTGAACACAGCCTATGTTTTATATCGACCGTCTCTAATAGGACTAGGAACTCGATCTCACCTACACTGAGGTCAGGGATCTCTGGGAAAATATCCTGATGGTTCCATGAGGGAACAAACCAAATACTTTGGAATGAGAGGCGAGCAACTAACCTTTATGCCACAGAGACACCTGAGCAGTTGAAATACTGTGATAATGCTTACCTAGTCTGTAATCAACAGCTGGAAGCAACCAATTGATGAAACAGATAAACAGGAAAAGTCACTGCTTGTCACAGACACCTGAGCAGTTGAAATACTGTGATAATGCCTACCTAGTTTGTAATCAACCACGGAAGCAACCAATTGATGAAACAGATAAACAAGGAAAAGTCACTGCTTGTCACAGAGACACCTGAGCAGTTGAAATACTGTGATAATGCTTACCTAGTCTGTAATCAGCAGGAAGCAACCAATTGATGAAACAGATAAACAAGGAAAAGTCACTGCTTGTCACAGAGACACCTGAGCAGTTGAAATACTGTGATAATGCCTACCTAGTCTGTAATCAACGACGGAAGCACCAATTGATGAAACGGATAAACAAGGAAAAGTACTGCTTGTCACAGACACCTGAGCAGTTGAAATACTGTGATAATGCCTACCTAGTCTGTAATCAACAACGGAAGCAACCAATTGATGAAACAGATAAACAAGGAAAAGTCACTGCTTGTCACAGAGACACCTGAGCAGTTGAAATACTGTGATAATGCCTACCTAGTCTGTAATCAACAACGGAAGCAACCAATTGATGAAACAGATAAACAAGGAAAAGTCACTGCTTGTCACAGAGACACCTGAGCAGTTGAAATACTGTGATAATGCCTACCTAGTCTGTAATCAACACGGAAGCAACAATTGATGAAACAGATAAACAAGGAAAAGTCACTGCTTGTCACAGAGACACCTGAGCAGTTGAAATACTGTGATAATGCCTACCTAGTCTGTAATCAACAACGGAAGCAACCAATTGATGAAACAGATAAACAAGGAAAATCACTGCTTGTCACAGAGACACCTGAGCAGTTGAAATACTGTGATAATGCCTACCTAGTCTGTAATCAACCACGGAAGCAACCAATTGATGAAACAGATAAACAAGGAAAAGTCACTGCTTGTCACAGAGACACCTGAGCAGTTGAAATACTGTGATAATGCCTACCTAGTCTGTAATCAACCACGGAAGAACCAATTGATGAAACAGATAAACAAGGAAAAGTCACTGCTTGTCACAGAGACACCTGAGCAGTTGAAATACTGTGATAATGCCTACCTAGTCTGTAATCAACCACGGAAGCAACAATTGATGAAACAGATAAACAAGGAAAAGTCACTGCTTGTCACAGAGACACCTGAGCAGTTGAAATACTGTGATAATGCCTACCTAGTCTGTAATCAACCACGGAAGCAACCAATTGATGAAACAGATAAACAAGGAAAGTCACTGCTTGTCACAGAGACACCTGAGCAGTTGAAATACTGTGATAATGCCTACCTAGTCTGTAATCAACCACGGAAGCAACCAATTGATGAAACAGATAAACAAGGAAAAGTCACTGCTTGTCACAGAGACACCTGAGCAGTTGAAACACTGTGATAATGCCTACCTAGTCTGTAATCAACCACGGAAGCAACCAATTGATGAAACAGATAAACAAGGAAAAGTCACTGCTTGTCACAGAGACACCTGAGCAGTTGAAACACTGTGATAATGCCTACCTAGTCTGTAATCAACCACGGAAGCAACCAATTGATGAAACAGATAAACAAGGAAAAGTCACTGCTTGTCACAGAGACACCTGAGCAGTTGAAATACGTGATAATGCCTACCTAGTCTGTAATCAACCACGGAGCAACCAATTGATGAAACAGATAAACAAGGAAAGTCACTGCTTGTCACAGAGACACCTGAGCAGTTGAAATACTGTGATAATGCCTACCTAGTCTGTAATCAACCACGGAAGCAACCAATTGATGAAACAGATAAACAAGGAAAGTCACTGCTTGTCACAGAGACACCTGAGCAGTTGAAATACTGTGATAATGCCTACCTAGTCTGTAATCAACCACGGAAGCAACCAATTGATGAAACAGATAAACAAGGAAAAGTCACTGCTTGTCACAGAGACACCTGAGCAGTTGAAATACTGTGATAATGCCTACCTAGTCTGTAATCAACCACGGAAGCAACCAATTGATGAAACAGATAAACAAGGAAAGTCACTGCTTGTCACAGAGACACCTGAGCAGTTGAAATACTGTGATAATGCCTACCTAGTCTGTAATCAACCACGGAAGCAACCAATTGATGAAACAGATAAACAAGGAAAAGTCACTGCTTGTCAGAGACACCTGAGCAGTTGAAATACTGTGATAATGCCTACCTAGTCTGTAATCAACGCACGGAACAGCAATTGATGAAACAGATAAACAAGGAAAAGTCACTGCTTGTCACAGAGACACCTGAGCAGTTGAAATACTGTGATAATGCCTACCTAGTCTGTAATCAACCAGAAGCACCAATTGAAGAAACAGATAAAGCAAGGAACAGTCACTGCTTGTCACAGAGACACCTGAGCAGTTGAAATACTGTGATAATGCCTACCTAGTCTGTAATCAACCGAAGCTAACCAATTGATGAAACAGATAAACAAGGAAAAGTCACTGCTTGTCACAGAGACACCTGAGCAGTTGAAATACTGTGATAATGCCTACCTAGTCTGTAATCAGCGACAGAAGCACCAATTGATGAAACAGATAAACAAGGAAAAGTCACTGCTTGTCACAGAGACACCTGAGCAGTTGAAACACTGTGATAATGCCTACCTAGTCTGTAATCAACCACGGAAGCAACCAATTGATGAAACAGATAAACAAGGAAAAGTCACTGCTTGTCACAGAGACACCTGAGCAGTTGAAATACTGTGATAATGCCTACCTAGTCTGTAATCAACACGGAGCAACCAATTGATGAAACAGATAAACAAGGAAAAGTCACTGCTTGTCACAGAGACACCTGAGCAGTTGAAATACTGTGATAATGCCTACCTAGTCTGTAATCAACCACGGAAGCAACCAATTGATGAAACAGATAAACAAGGAAAAGTCACTGCTTGTCACAGAGACACCTGAGCAGTTGAAATACTGTGATAATGCCTACCTAGTCTGTAATCAACCACGGAAGCAACAATTGATGAAACAGATAAACAAGGAAAAGTCACTGCTTGTCACAGAGACACCTGAGCAGTTGAAATACTGTGATAATGCCTACCTAGTCTGTAATCAACCACGGAAGCAACCAATTGATGAAACAGATAAACAAGGAAAAGTCACTGCTTGTCACAGAGACACCTGAGCAGTTGAAATACTGTGATAATGCCTACCTAGTCTGTAATCAACGCAGGAAGCAACCAATTGATGAAACAGATAAACAAGGAAAAGTCACTGCTTGTCACAGAGACACCTGAGCAGTTGAAATACTGTGATAATGCCTACCTAGTCTGTAATCAGCCACGAGAAGCAACCAATTGATGAAACAGATAAACAAGGAAAAGTCACTGCTTGTCACAGAGACACCTGAGCAGTTGAAATACTGTGATAATGCCTACCTAGTCTGTAATCACGCACGGAAGCAACCAATTGATGAAACAGATAAACAAGGAAAAGTCACTGCTTGTCACAGAGACACCTGAGCAGTTGAAATACTGTGATAATGCCTACCTAGTCTGTAATCAGCACGGAAGCAACCAATTGATGAAACAGATAAAAAGGAAAGTCACTGCTTGTCACAGAGACACCTGAGCAGTTGAAATACTGTGATAATGCCTACCTAGTCTGTAATCAACCACGGAAGCAACCAATTGATGAAACAGATAAACAAGGAAAAGTCACTGCTTGTCACAGAGACACCTGAGCAGTTGAAATACTGTGATAATGCCTACCTAGTCTGTAATCACGACGGAAGCAACCAATTGATGAAACAGATAAACAGGAAAAGTCACTGCTTGTCACAGAGACACTGAGCAGTTGAAATACTGTGATAATGCCTACCTAGTCTGTAATCACACGAAGCAACCAATTGATGAAACAGATAAACAAGGAAAAGTCACTGCTTGTCACAGACACCTGAGCAGTTGAAATACTGTGATAATGCCTACCTAGTTTGTAATCAACCACGGAAGCAACCAATTGATGAAACAGATAAACAAGGAAAAGTCACTGCTTGTCACAGAGACGCCTGAGCAGTTGAAATACTGTGATAATGCTTACCTAGTCTGTAATCAACGACGGAAGCAACCAATTGATGAAACAGATAAACAAGGAAAAGTCACTGCTTGTCACAGACACCTGAGCAGTTGAAATACTGTGATAATGCCTACCTAGTTTGTAATCAACCACGGAAGCAACCAATTGATGAAACAGATAAACAAGGAAAAGTCACTGCTTGTCACAGAGACACCTGAGCAGTTGAAATACTGTGATAATGCCTACCTAGTCTGTAATCAACAGGGAAGCAACCAATTGATGAAACAGATAAACAAGGAAAAGTCACTGCTTGTCACAGACACCTGAGCAGTTGAAATACTGTGATAATGCCTACCTAGTCTGTAATCAACCACGGAAGCAACAATTGATGAAACAGATAAACAAGGAAAAGTCACTGCTTGTCACAGAGACACCTGAGCAGTTGAAATACTGTGATAATGCCTACCTAGTCTGTAATCAACCACGGAAGCAACCAATTGATGAAACAGATAAACAAGGAAAAGTCACTGCTTGTCACAGAGACACCTGAGCAGTTGAAATACTGTGATAATGCCTACCTAGTCTGTAATCAACCACGGAAGCAACCAATTGATGAAACAGATAAACAAGGAAAAGTCACTGCTTGTCACAGAGACACCTGAGCAGTTGAAATACTGTGATAATGCCTACCTAGTCTGTAATCAACCACGGAAGCAACCAATTGATGAAACAGATAAACAAGGAAAAGTCACTGCTTGTCACAGAGACACCTGAGCAGTTGAAATACTGTGATAATGCCTACCTAGTCTGTAATCAACCACGGAAGCAACCAATTGATGAAACAGATAAACAAGGAAAAGTCACTGCTTGTCACAGAGACACCTGAGCAGTTGAAATACTGTGATAATGCCTACCTAGTCTGTAATCAACCACGGAAGCAACCAATTGATGAAACAGATAAACAAGGAAAAGTCACTGCTTGTCACAGAGACACCTGAGCAGTTGAAATACTGTGATAATGCTTACCTAGTCTGTAATCAGACCACGGAAGCACAATTGATGAAACAGATAAACAAGGAAAAGTCACTGCTTGTCACAGAGACACCTGAGCAGTTGAAATACTGTGATAATGCCTACCTAGTCTGTAATCAACAACGGAAGCAACCAATTGATGAAACAGATAAACAAGGAAAGTCACTGCTTGTCACAGAGACACCTGAGCAGTTGAAACACTGTGATAATGCCTACCTAGTCTGTAATCACACGAAGCAACCAATTGATGAAACAGATAAACAAGGAAAAGTCACTGCTTGTCACAGAGACACCTGAGCAGTTGAAACACTGTGATAATGCCTACCTAGTCTGTAATCAACCACGGAAGCAACCAATTGATGAAACAGATAAACAAGGAAAAGTCACTGCTTGTCACAGAGACACCTGAGCAGTTGAAATACTGTGATAATGCCTACCTAGTCTGTAATCAACCACGGAAGCAACCAATTGATGAAACAGATAAACAAGGAAAAGTCACTGCTTGTCACAGAGACACCTGAGCAGTTGAAATACTGTGATAATGCCTACCTAGTCTGTAATCAACCACGGAAGCAACCAATTGATGAAACAGATAAACAAGGAAAAGTCACTGCTTGTCACAGAGACACCTGAGCAGTTGAAATACTGTGATAATGCCTACCTAGTCTGTAATCAACCACGGGAACACAATTGATGAAACAGATAAACAGGAAAAGTCACTGCTTGTCACAGAGACACCTGAGCAGTTGAAATACTGTGATAATGCCTACCTAGTCTGTAATCAACCACGGAAGCAACAATTGATGAAACAGATAAACAAGGAAAAGTCACTGCTTGTCACAGAGACACCTGAGCAGTTGAAATACTGTGATAATGCCTACCTAGTCTGTAATCAACCACGGAAGCAACCAATTGATGAAACAGATAAACAAGGAAAAGTCACTGCTTGTCACAGAGACACCTGAGCAGTTGAAATACTGTGATAATGCCTACCTAGTCTGTAATCAACCACTGAAGCAACCAATTGATGAAACAGATAAACAAGGAAAAGTCACTGCTTGTCACAGAGACACCTGAGCAGTTGAAATACTGTGATAATGCCTACCTAGTCTGTAATCAGCGACGAAGCAACCAATTGATGAAACAGATAAACAAGGAAAGTCACTGCTTGTCACAGAGACACCTGAGCAGTTGAAATACTGTGATAATGCCTACCTAGTCTGTAATCAGCGCAGAAGCAACCAATTGATGAAACAGATAAACAAGGAAAAGTCACTGCTTGTCACAGAGACACCTGAGCAGTTGAAATACTGTGATAATGCCTACCTAGTCTGTAATCACGACAGAAGCAACCAATTGATGAAACAGATAAACAAGGAAAAGTCACTGCTTGTCACAGAGACACCTGAGCAGTTGAAATACTGTGATAATGCCTACCTAGTCTGTAATCACGCAGGAAGCAACCAATTGATGAAACAGATAAACAGGAAAAGTCACTGCTTGTCACAGAGACACCTGAGCAGTTGAAATACTGTGATAATGCCTACCTAGTCTGTAATCAACAACGGAAGCAACCAATTGATGAAACAGATAAACAAGGAAAAGTCACTGCTTGTCACAGAGACACCTGAGCAGTTGAAATACTGTGATAATGCCTACCTACTCTGTAATCAACCACGGAAGCAACCAATTGATGAAACAGATAAACAAGGAAAAGTCACTGCTTGTCACAGAGACACCTGAGCAGTTGAAATACTGTGATAATGCCTACCTAGTCTGTAATCAACAACGGAAGCAACCAATTGATGAAACAGATAAACAAGGAAAAGTCACTGCTTGTCACAGAGACACCTGAGCAGTTGAAATACTGTGATAATGCCTACCTAGTCTGTAATCAACCACGGAAGCAACCAATTGATGAAACAGATAAACAAGGAAAAGTCACTGCTTGTCAGAGACACCTGAGCAGTTGAAATACTGTGATAATGCCTACCTAGTCTGTAATCAACCACGGAAGCAACCAATTGATGAAACAGATAAACAAGGAAAGTCACTGCTTGTCACAGAGACACCTGAGCAGTTGAAATACTGTGATAATGCCTACCTAGTCTGTAATCAACCACGGAGCAACCAATTGATGAAACAGATAAACAAGGAAAAGTCACTGCTTGTCACAGAGACACCTGAGCAGTTGAAATACTGTGATAATGCCTACCTAGTCTGTAATCAACACGGAAGCAACAATTGATGAAACAGATAAACAAGGAAAAGTCACTGCTTGTCACAGAGACACCTGAGCAGTTGAAATACGTGATAATGCCTACCTAGTCTGTAATCAACCACGGAAGCAACCAATTGATGAAACAGATAAACAAGGAAAAGTCACTGCTTGTCACAGACACCTGAGCAGTTGAAATACTGTGATAATGCCTACCTAGTCTGTAATCAACACAGAAGCAACCAATTGATGAAACAGATAAACAAGGAAAAGTCACTGCTTGTCACAGAGACACCTGAGCAGTTGAAATACTGTGATAATGCCTACCTAGTCTGTAATCAACGACGGAAGCAACCAATTGATGAAACAGATAAACAAGGAAAAGTCACTGCTTGTCACAGAGACACCTGAGCAGTTGAAATACTGTGATAATGCCTACCTAGTCTGTAATCAACCACGGAAGCAACCAATTGATGAAACAGATAAACAAGGAAAGTCACTGCTTGTCACAGGGCACCTGAGCAGTTGAAATACTGTGATAATGCCTCCTAGTCTGTAATCAACCACGGAAGCACCAATTGATGAAACAGATAAACAAGGAAAAGTCACTGCTTGTCACAGAGACACCTGAGCAGTTGAAACACTGTGATAATGCCTACCTAGTCTGTAATCAACCACGGAAGCAACCAATTGATGAAACAGATAAACAAGGAAAAGTCACTGCTTGTCACAGAGACACCTGAGCAGTTGAAACACTGTGATAATGCCTACCTAGTCTGTAATCAACCACGGAAGCAACCAATTGATGAAACAGATAAACAAGGAAAAGTCACTGCTTGTCACAGAGACACCTGAGCAGTTGAAATACTGTGATAATGCCTACCTAGTCTGTAATCAACCACGGAAGCAACCAATTGATGAAACAGATAAACAAGGAAAAGTCACTGCTTGTCACAGAGACACCTGAGCAGTTGAAATACTGTGATAATGCCTACCTAGTCTGTAATCAACCACGGAAGCAACCAATTGATGAAACAGATAAACAAGGAAAAGTCACTGCTTGTCACAGAGACACCTGGAGCAGTTGAAATACTGTGATAATGCCTACCTAGTCTGTAATCAACCACGGAAGCAACCAATTGATGAAACAGATAAACAAGGAAAAGTCACTGCTTGTCACAGAGACACCTGAGCAGTTGAAATACTGTGATAATGCCTACCTAGTCTGTAATCAACCACGGAAGCAACCAATTGATGAAACAGATAAACAAGGAAAAGTCACTGCTTGTCACAGAGACACCTGAGCAGTTGAAATACTGTGATAATGCCTACCTAGTCTGTAATCAACACGGAGCAACCAATTGATGAAACAGATAAACAAGGAAAAGTCACTGCTTGTCACAGAGACACCTGAGCAGTTGAAATACGTGATAATGCCTACCTAGTCTTAATCAACGACAGAAGCAACCAATTGATGAAACAGATAAACAAGGAAAAGTCACTGCTTGTCACAGAGACACCTGAGCAGTTGAAATACTGTGATAATGCCTACCTAGTCTGTAATCACACGGAAGCAACCAATTGATGAAACAGATAAACAGGAAAAGTCACTGCTTGTCACAGAGACACCTGAGCAGTTGAAATACTGTGATAATGCCTACCTAGTCTGTAATCAACCACGGAAGCAACCAATTGATGAAACAGATAAACAAGGAAAGTCACTGCTTGTCACAGAGACACCTGAGCAGTTGAAATACTGTGATAATGCCTACCTAGTCTGTAATCAACCACGGAAGCAACAATTGATGAAACAGATAAACAAGGAAAAGTCACTGCTTGTCACAGAGACACCTGAGCAGTTGAAATACTGTGATAATGCCTACCTAGTCTGTAATCAACAGACAGAACAACCAATTGATGAAACAGATAAACAAGGAAAGTCACTGCTTGTCACAGAGACACCTGAGCAGTTGAAATACTGTGATAATGCCTACCTAGTCTGTAATCAACCACGGAAGCAACCAATTGATGAAACAGATAAACAAGGAAAAGTAACTGCTTGTCACAGAGACACCTGAGCAGTTGAAATACTGTGATAATGCCTACCTAGTCTGTAATCAACCACGGAAGCAACCAATTGATGAAACAGATAAACAAGGAAAAGTCACTGCTTGTCACAGACACCTGAGCAGTTGAAATACTGTGATAATGCCTACCTAGTCTGTAATCAACCACGGAAGCAACCAATTGATGAAACAGATAAACAAGGAAAAGTCACTGCTTGTCACAGAGACAGCCTGAGCAGTTGAAATACTGTGATAATGCTTACCTAGTCTGTAATCAAGCAGAAGCAACCAATTGATGAAACAGATAAACAAGGAAAGTCACTGCTTGTCACAGAGACACCTGAGCAGTTGAAATACTGTGATAATGCCTACCTAGTCTGTAATCAACCACGGAAGCAACCAATTGATGAAACAGATAAACAAGGAAAAGTCACTGCTTGTCACAGAGACACCTGAGCAGTTGAAATACTGTGATAATGCCTACCTAGTCTGTAATCAACCACGGAAGCAACCAATTGATGAAACAGATAAACAAGGAAAAGTCACTGCTTGTCACAGAGACACCTGAGCAGTTGAAATACTGTGATAATGCCTACCTAGTCTGTAATCAACCACGGAAGCAACCAATTGATGAAACAGATAAACAAGGAAAAGTCACTGCTTGTCACAGAGACACCTGAGCAGTTGAAACACTGTGATAATGCCTACCTAGTCTGTAATCAACCACAGAAGCAACCAATTGATGAAACAGATAAACAAGGAAAAGTCACTGCTTGTCACAGAGACACCTGAGCAGTTGAAATACTGTGATAATGCCTACCTAGTCTGTAATCAACCACGGAAGCAACCAATTGATGAAACAGATAAACAAGGAAAAGTCACTGCTTGTCACAGAGACACCTGAGCAGTTGAAATACTGTGATAATGCCTACCTAGTCTGTAATCAACCACGGAAGCAACCAATTGATGAAACAGATAAACAAGGAAAAGTCACTGCTTGTCACAGAGACACCTGAGCAGTTGAAATACTGTGATAATGCCTACCTAGTCTGTAATCAACCACGGAAGCAACCAATTGATGAAACAGATAAACAAGGAAAAGTCACTGCTTGTCACAGAGACACCTGAGCAGTTGAAATACTGTGATAATGCCTACCTAGTCTGTAATCAACAACGGAAGCAACCAATTGATGAAACAGATAAACAAGGAAAAGTCACTGCTTGTCACAGAGACACCTGAGCAGTTGAAATACTGTGATAATGCCTACCTAGTCTGTAATCAACCACGGAAGCAACCAATTGATGAAACAGATAAACAAGGAAAAGTCACTGCTTGTCACAGAGACACCTGAGCAGTTGAAATACTGTGATAATGCCTACCTAGTCTGTAATCAACCACGGAAGCAACCAATTGATGAAACAGATAAACAAGGAAAAGTCACTGCTTGTCACAGAGACACCTGAGCAGTTGAAACACTGTGATAATGCCTACCTAGTCTGTAATCAACCACGGAAGCAACCAATTGATGAAACAGATAAACAAGGAAAAGTCACTGCTTGTCACAGAGACACCTGAGCAGTTGAAACACTGTGATAATGCCTACCTAGTCTGTAATCAACCACGGAAGCAACCAATTGATGAAACAGATAAACAAGGAAAAGTCACTGCTTGTCACAGAGACACCTGAGCAGTTGAAATACTGTGATAATGCCTACCTAGTCTGTAATCAACAGGAAGAACCAATTGATGAAACAGATAAACAAGGAAAAGTCACTGCTTGTCACAGAGACACCTGAGCAGTTGAAATACTGTGATAATGCCTACCTAGTCTGTAATCAACCACGGAAGCAACCAATTGATGAAACAGATAAACAAGGAAAAGTCACTGCTTGTCACAGAGACACCTGAGCAGTTGAAATACTGTGATAATGCCTACCTAGTCTGTAATCAACCACGGAAGCAACCAATTGATGAAACAGATAAACAAGGAAAAGTCACTGCTTGTCACAGAGACACCTGAGCAGTTGAAATACTGTGATAATGCCTACCTAGTCTGTAATCAACCACGGAAGCAACCAATTGATGAAACAGATAAACAAGGAAAGTCACTGCTTGTCACAGAGACACCTGAGCAGTTGAAATACTGTGATAATGCCTACCTAGTCTGTAATCAACCACGGAAGCAACCAATTGATGAAACAGATAAACAAGGAAAAGTCACTGCTTGTCACAGAGACACCTGAGCAGTTGAAATACTGTGATAATGCCTACCTAGTCTGTAATCAACCACAGAAGCAACCAATTGATGAAACAGATAAACAAGGAAAAGTCACTGCTTGTCACAGAGACACCTGAGCAGTTGAAATACTGTGATAATGCCTACCTAGTCTGTAATCAACGACAGAAGCAACCAATTGATGAAACAGATAAACAAGGAAAAGTCACTGCTTGTCACAGAGACACCTGAGCAGTTGAAATACTGTGATAATGCCTACCTAGTCTGTAATCACTGCAGGACAACCAATTGATGAAACAGATAAACAAGGAAAAGTCACTGCTTGTCACAGAGACACCTGAGCAGTTGAAATACTGTGATAATGCCTACCTAGTCTGTAATCAACGACAGAAGCAACCAATTGATGAAACAGATAAACAAGGAAAAGTCACTGCTTGTCACAGAGACACCTGAGCAGTTGAAATACTGTGATAATGCCTACCTAGTCTGTAATCAACCACGGAAGCAACCAATTGATGAAACAGATAAACAAGGAAAAGTCACTGCTTGTCACAGAGACACCTGAGCAGTTGAAATACTGTGATAATGCCTACCTAGTCTGTAATCAACCACGGAAGCAACCAATTGATGAAACAGATAAACAAGGAAAAGTCACTGCTTGTCACAGAGACACCTGAGCAGTTGAAATACTGTGATAATGCCTACCTACTCTGTAATCAACCACGGAAGCAACCAATTGATGAAACAGATAAACAAGGAAAAGTCACTGCTTGTCACAGAGACACCTGAGCAGTTGAAATACTGTGATAATGCCTACCTAGTCTGTAATCAACGACGGAAGCAACCAATTGATGAAACAGATAAACAAGGAAAAGTCACTGCTTGTCACAGAGACACCTGAGCAGTTGAAATACTGTGATAATGCCTACCTAGTCTGTAATCAACCACGGAAGCAACCAATTGATGAAACAGATAAACAAGGAAAAGTCACTGCTTGTCACAGAGACACCTGAGCAGTTGAAATACTGTGATAATGCCTACCTAGTCTGTAATCAACCACGGAAGCAACCAATTGATGAAACAGATAAACAAGGAAAAGTCACTGCTTGTCACAGAGACACCTGAGCAGTTGAAATACTGTGATAATGCCTACCTAGTCTGTAATCAACCACGGAAGCAACCAATTGATGAAACAGATAAACAAGGAAAAGTCACTGCTTGTCACAGAGACACCTGAGCAGTTGAAATACTGTGATAATGCCTACCTAGTCTGTAATCACACGGAAGCAACCAATTGATGAAACAGATAAACAAGGAAAGTCACTGCTTGTCACAGAGACACCTGAGCAGTTGAAATACTGTGATAATGCCTACCTAGTCTGTAATCAACCACGAAGCAACAATTGATGAAACAGATAAACAAGGAAATGTCACTGCTTGTCACAGAGACACCTGAGCAGTTGAAATACTGTGATAATGCCTACCTAGTCTGTAATCACGCGAAGCAACCAATTGATGAAACAGATAAACAAGGAAAAGTCACTGCTTGTCACAGAGACACCTGAGCAGTTGAAATACTGTGATAATGCCTACCTAGTCTGTAATCAACAGCGGAAACCAATTGATGAAACAGATAAACAAGGAAAGTCACTGCTTGTCACAGAGACACCTGAGCAGTTGAAATACTGTGATAATGCCTACCTAGTCTGTAATCAACCACGGAAGCAACCAATTGATGAAACAGATAAACAAGGAAAAGTCACTGCTTGTCACAGAGACACCTGAGCAGTTGAAATACTGTGATAATGCCTACCTAGTCTGTAATCAACCACGGAAGCAACCAATTGATGAAACAGATAAACAAGGAAAAGTCACTGCTTGTCACAGAGACACCTGAGCAGTTGAAACACTGTGATAATGCCTACCTAGTCTGTAATCAACCACGGAAGCAACCAATTGATGAAACAGATAAACAAGGAAAAGTCACTGCTTGTCACAGAGACACCTGAGCAGTTGAAATACTGTGATAATGCCTACCTAGTCTGTAATCAACCACGGAAGCAACCAATTGATGAAACAGATAAACAAGGAAAAGTCACTGCTTGTCACAGAGACACCTGAGCAGTTGAAATACTGTGATAATGCCTACCTAGTCTGTAATCAACCAGAAGCAAGCCAATTGATGAAACAGATAAACAAGGAAAAGTCACTGCTTGTCACAGAGACACCTGAGCAGTTGAAATACTGTGATAATGCCTACCTAGTCTGTAATCAACCACGGAAGCAACCAATTGATGAAACAGATAAACAAGGAAAGTCACTGCTTGTCACAGAGACACCTGAGCAGTTGAAATACTGTGATAATGCCTACCTAGTCTGTAATCAACCACGGAAGCACCCAATTGATGAAACAGATAAACAAGGAAAGTCACTGCTTGTCACAGAGACACCTGAGCAGTTGAAATACTGTGATAATGCCTACCTAGTCTGTAATCAACCACGGAAGCAACCAATTGATGAAACAGATAAACAAGGAAAAGTCACTGCTTGTCACAGAGACACCTGAGCAGTTGAAATACTGTGATAATGCCTACCTAGTCTGTAATCAACACGAAGCAACCAATTGATGAAACAGATAAACAAGGAAAAGTCACTGCTTGTCACAGAGACACCTGAGCAGTTGAAATACTGTGATAATGCCTACCTAGTCTAATCACGACGAAGCAACCAATTGATGAAACAGATAAACAGGAAGAAGTCACTGCTTGTCACAGAGACACCTGAGCAGTTGAAATACTGTGATAATGCCTACCTAGTCTGTAATCAAGCGAAGCAACCAATTGATGAAACAGATAAACAAGGAAAAGTCACTGCTTGTCACAGAGACACCTGAGCAGTTGAAATACTGTGATAATGCCTACCTATCTGTAATCAACACGGAAGCAACCAATTGATGAAACAGATAAACAAGGAAAAGTCACTGCTTGTCACAGAGACACCTGAGCAGTTGAAATACTGTGATAATGCCTACCTACTCTGTAATCAACCACGGAAGCAACCAATTGATGAAACAGATAAACAAGGAAAAGTCACTGCTTGTCACAGAGACACCTGAGCAGTTGAAATACTGTGATAATGCCTACCTAGTCTGTAATCAACGACAGAAGCAACCAATTGATGAAACAGATAAACAAGGAAAAGTCACTGCTTGTCACAGACACCTGAGCAGTTGAAATACTGTGATAATGCCTACCTAGTCTGTAATCAACACGAAGCAACCAATTGATGAAACAGATAAACAAGGAAAAGTAACTGCTTGTCACAGAGACACCTGAGCAGTTGAAATACTGTGATAATGCCTACCTAGTCTGTAATCAACCACGGAAGCAACCAATTGATGAAACAGATAAACAAGGAAAAGTCACTGCTTGTCAGAGACACCTGAGCAGTTGAAATACTGTGATAATGCCTACCTAGTCTGTAATCAACAACGGAAGCAACCAATTGATGAAACAGATAAACAAGGAAAGTCACTGCTTGTCACAGAGACACCTGAGCAGTTGAAATACTGTGATAATGCCTACCTAGTCTGTAATCAACACGGAAGCAACCATGTGATGAAACAGATAAACAGGAAAGTCACTGCTTGTCACAGAGACACCTGAGCAGTTGAAATACTGTGATAATGCCTACCTAGTCTGTAATCACACGGAAGCAACCAATTGATGAAACAGATAAACAAGGAAAAGTAACTGCTTGTCACAGAGACACCTGAGCAGTTGAAATACTGTGATAATGCCTACCTAGTCTGTAATCAACCACGGAAGCAACCAATTGATGAAACAGATAAACAAGGAAAAGTCACTGCTTGTCAGAGACACCTGAGCAGTTGAAATACTGTGATAATGCCTACCTAGTCTGTAATCAGCACGGAAGCAACCAATTGATGAAACAGATAAACAAGGAAAAGTCACTGCTTGTCACAGAGACACCTGAGCAGTTGAAATACTGTGATAATGCCTACCTAGTCTGTAATCAACCACGGAAGCAACCAATTGATGAAACAGATAAACAAGGAAAAGTCACTGCTTGTCACAGAGACACCTGAGCAGTTGAAAAACTGTGATAATGCCTACCTAGTCTGTAATCAACCACAGAAGCAACCAATTGATGAAACAGATAAACAAGGAAAGTCACGTATGTGCTTGTTACACAGTCAGACAATCTGTTTACAAAATAGAATCTAAATATATACATGTAGTTTATCAATCCACCTCAAGTTTACATCAGACCATGGAGATACACAAATTAATAATGCGATACAAAATACTGTGCTTTACAAGTACAAAGCAATGAATACAACCAAAATCTTATCAAGCAAAGATGCACATAACATATGGTAGACAATAATTCCTGTCTGCCTATGGAAGTCTGAATTCACCTTCTGTTGTATCCTTTGCATAAAACCTTTGTTGAAAGTTATGTTTTCGTTGAAATCACTTTGTTTCGTTTTGCTCATAGTTGACATTTATTGCAGTCTTCATACACGATATATATATATATATATATATATATATATAAATAACAATACAATAATACAAATGAAAAATCTAGCAATGTAGAACAAGATACAGGAGTAAATGTCTGACAAAATTATATCCAACAATATGAACATGTCATAATTTCTCATAGCTCTATCCTGGACAACTGCCAATCTCTTCCATGATGAATTGAGTTCAAGTAATTTCTGCCTCTCTCAGCAAAGTTTGTTTAGGTTTTCCTAGGGCATTTTGAATCTTATATCCACTTCAATGCCTACTTTGGTATTCTTTGATCATTTCTTCTCAGGTGTGCCAAACATCTTCTTATAACAGCTTTACTAGTAGTTGACCAGACATTTCTCATTTCATCACACTCTGAATTCATCTCATTTATATTCATTATTTTCAATTCTGTTTCAAATGCATTTAACTTACTTTCTATATCTTTCAATTTTCCAACATCATGCATACTCCTGAAATCTCTGTAAGACTGAGCCACTATAATTTGTCTTAAATGCACATCAAACCAAGCAGAAAAATAACAAATTACATCTCAATGTAAACTTCACTTGTTTATGAAAATATATTTATAAATGTCGATTCTCTTTGTTCTTATGTCTCTCATTCATAATTATCTCTCTCTGTATAGCAGGAATTCTTGTGCGATAAGGCAGAAACAACACAACACTATTCTTCTTGTTTTGGCTTTCACTGCATTGGTTGCAGCTGTGAATCATTTACCTAGTCCAGAAAATTTCAGGTCTACCAGACCTACTGTCTAAATTCCAAGCAGCGTAGGGTTGTCTTGAGTGGATACTTCTCACTGGGAATACCAGGAAATGAAACAGTCAGACTGACTTGTCCAAGAGAAGCTGCAGGAGAGCAACCAGATGTGATTACCTACCACCAAATGAAAAGGATGTTAAATCAATCAGAAAGCCACAAATACCAATTCAGATGATTACTATATAGAGCAGATTGGAGCAAGTTGTCATTCTGGACCTTAGAACAGGACACAATTGGCAATTCAACCGGCCATGTGGACAGGCACACCAGACTGCAGAGCACATCAAGACTGTCTCGAATATGATACACTGAGGCAAACTCACTGGCCTAACGAAACAACACTCGACAGAAAACTACACGGACCTCTTGTGTGAGCTACAAAAGACAGTGAAGTTTATACAAGAGACAACATTGAATATATAGACAATATTTCAAGCAACGAAGGAAGGATACAAGAGACAACATTGAATATATAGACAATATTTCAAGCGAACAAAAGGAAGGAATTTCTTTAAGTTTCTAAATTAATTATTACATCTGTTAAAAAAATTAATAATTAACATAAATTCAAACAAGCATTTAACTCTGTTAAAAAGAAATTCATAACAAAACTAATTGTGAACACTTATCAACTTCCTGTATCCGGTGAATCTGTATCGGATCTTAGAGGAGTGAGTTTCTCCGAGTGATAAATACATGATATCTGCATAAGTAAAGAACCTGTCTCCGCATCGCTCAACCATTGACTGGCACTTAAAGGATTCTCTAGCATCTGTAAGAAAGCTGAAAAAGAATAGAGTAGTAATATTATCACAGTCATAATAATAATAGACAATAAGCTCCACTATGAAGATAGAGATTAGGGCAATTACAATTACAAAAACCAGACTTTGTACTGGTTTTCTGCACGACAAGAAACATAACAGTTATGTCAGACTTACAATCCATCATTTGGCTGTTGCATGAGTGGGTGGCATCTCTAGTAGTATCATGTCTTCAGTATCTTACTTGGATCGATTGTCTTGGAAGTGCAGGAGCTTGGAGTGTGATATCATAAAATAGCAGAAATATTTCCTTCACAAGTATTTATTGTTCTGTAGTTTAGGTGTATATTTAGTTGTACACTGCATCCAACCATCTTACAAGGAGAGATCAAAGTACCATTTTTATATTCAGAATCCAAAACCTAACACTTAAAAATCACACAAACAGAATTCAGCCACAACACATTCTAGAATGCCAGCTGTGTGCACATCATGAAACCGATCACCACAACCTCTTCAGATGTCAAGTGCTAGATGATGTCAGGGAGATCCTTCTTCCTCCAAGGCCAGATAAATGGAACACATACGGAACAAGTGAACAACTTACAAACTCATGAAGAGTCACATTAGCGTAGTTGTTAGTGAATTCACTTCTTAGAGCAGTGGTCTGGGGTTAAATTCCACATTGGGTGTGGAATTTTTTTCCCAACAGTAACATCTGTCAGGTCGACCCAGCCTCAAATGGATACAAGAAAAAGCACTGGGAAGTAAAAGCAGCTGGCGTGAAGTTGACCACAACACCCATCATGTGCCGACTGTCACGGAAAAATTCACACCTAATACTGTATTACCCAATATACATCAAGGTATCTTCTGCATTCTCACTAGATTGGGATTTGGATTCTCTAATAAAGGCAGCCGTCTGCCTCAGATTATCAACCACGCCATACAGTTTGTCTTCTGCGTTCTCACTAGATTGGGATTTCAGATTCTCTAATAAAGGCAGCCGCCTGCCTCATTATCAGCCACGCCATACAGTTTGTCTTGGACGCTAGTGTAAGTGGGCCACCTCTTTCTTCTCAAGTCTGCATACTGGGGGCAGTTCTGTAGGGTATAATTCCTATGGTTTCTGCTTTCTCGTTTGTGCCTACCTCTTCCTGCAGTACGTTTTGGCCACCCTCGTGATGGTAGGTCTGACATTCTTACTGCGTGGCTAAATCTCTGAGGCAGATTGGCGACCGTAGAATCCATTATCCCATTCCTCATTGTGAGGTGTCGTTGCACCATGTTATGCGCCTTACGGCCGGTGCATCCGTTTTCTGCAAGCATTTGTTTCGGGTTAGCAATCCCTGGCGGACACATGCATCCAATTTCAGCCAAACCTCCTTAGTTGCCTCTTAGACATGCGTGGCAGGTAACAGTGGTTCTATTCTTTACACTCGAAATTTGGACCCGGTAACCACTCGGGCGACATCAAGGTATGAAAAAGTGTTCCATTCCTTTAGATATTTCTTCTGGCAACACATTTGAATGGGACAGTTTTGCAGAGACCCTAGGTTTGTTGCAGGAGCTACGGAGTTCCTGTTTCTGCAATACTCTGAGCAGATGTCATGCCATTTCTGCAGAGAGGGACTGAGCCATATGGGGTAAATCATGGTGCAATTCTTCTTCAAAGCTCTACAATGGCCACCTGTTAACCACTCCATGTGATTTTATGTAATCTGAACCTAAAATCGATTGTACGTTGTGCCAGTTATCGCCTACAAGTAGGCCAGCACATCCAATTTCTACGACGCTTATTATTTTCTAGGGTTGCTTCCCTAGGTCCTACATCAGTCGCCTCTTACAACATGCCTTGTAGGTCGCAGTGGTGCTATTCTTTGCTTCCTTGCGTGCCGGCACCACACAGGTCCCGGTGCAATGAAGTGAATACTTTGGCTTGAGAGCCTTTTAGATCTTGTTGATTCATTGCTTTGTTAGATGTTACCATTTCCCACCATGTAAACTCTCCTCAAACATATTTCAACAGAAAGTGTTTGGTTTCTACAAGTACTTCTTTCAGCATTTAGCGTTCTCTTGTCTTTGATGAATAATAAATGCTTCTAGATACAATAACAAATGCTTTTGTTCTGCAACAGCTTGATATTAGAGAGATGTCTAGAGCATAACATCAAAGAAAATTAAATATTTCAGACACATCAAATGACATGAGTGCCTAGAGAAGATAATTTTGGAGGAATGGTACCTGGAAAAAGAATGAGAGGAAGGCGATGGCTGCAAGATGTCATTGATGATCTGTGAATGACTGTTGCTGACGCCAGTCAACTTGCACAGAACAGAGAATTTTTCAGAACTGCTGTCATGGGAGCCAAGTTCTGGAAGGGACAAGCTGCTTGATGATGAGCCTTTGATTGTCAGCCAATTTTACATCGGCAGATTATTAGTCACATCAGTTGGCAGCCATCTTGAAAACCGTAAGTCACTTTAGAGGAAAAGTCACCCGTGTGTTGCTGGCATCTGAAGGGGAGCAAAGATTAGTACCGCTGTAACCTACTAGGCATTCTGTAAGAGGCGACTGAGAATGGGGCCTAGGGATTCGTGCCAAAGGCGGCACATAGGGCAAAGGTTTTAGATCTCTATGTGATACGGTTCTTTGCTAGCAGTTGGAGATCTTGTATGGTTTTACATCCCAATAGTTTACTTTCTTGTTGGATGGTTCTTGAAGAGTGGTCTTTGGTCTTCCACGTTTTCTTTTCCCAACTGGTGACCACATAAGGACTTGTCGATTTAGTCTCTTTTCGTCTGATCTAAGAACATGACCTAAATATTTCCACCTTCGTTTCCTTATAATATTTGATATGGGTTGTTGGTGTGTTCTATCTCTCACTGTCTTGTTAGAAATGAAATCACTCCATTTTACTTGTAATAATTTTTGGAGACATTTATTCTCAAAGCTGTCCAGTTTCTTTTCTTTGTTGATTTCCAACTTTCACAACCGTAGGTCAGTACAGGAGTCACACATGACCTAAATAATTTAACTTTTGTGCATATACCTGTACTAAGGTCTTGAGATTGCCAGATATTCGTTAATTTAGTGAAGGCACTAGCTGCTATAGCAATGAGAGTTTATTTCTTTCATCGTGTCTCCATTGTTTGACATTTTACTACCCAAAAATGTAAAATGTTCAACTTTCTCCAGTGTTTGGCCATTTATTACGATGTTGTCAATCATTTTATTTTACTAGGATAGGAAGCTACCTAGTAAATAAAAAGAATCACAGAAATCGGATGTGCTGGCCTACTTGTAGGCGCATAACTGGCACAATGTACAATTTCTCTTAGGCTCAGATCACATACATTGCTCTTAGGCTCAGATCACATACCAATCACAAAGAGTTGTGATCAGTGGTTGATATGGAGCATTAGAAGATGATTGATTTATCTCACTTTCTGATGTGTATCTAACACATTCCATTTTTGGTAGATCACATCTCGACTTCCTGTTCTGATGTGTATCTAACACCTCATTTTTGGTAGATCAGATCTTGACTGCCTGCACAAGCAGTCCCAGAGCATATTCTGCCCCATCTGAGCAGTGTCAGAATGGAAATCTGGCCAACAGAAACAACACTACAGGACAAATTATGAAATCTGGCCAACAGAAACAACACTACAGGACAAATTATGAAATCTGGCCAACAGAAACAACACTACAGGACAAATTATGAAATCTGGCCAACAGAAACAACACTACAGGACAAATTATGAAATCTGGCCAACAGAAACAACACTACAGGACAAATTATGAAATCTGGCCAACAGAAACAACACTACAGGACAAATTATGAAATCTGGCCAACAGAAACAACACTACAGGACAAATTATGAAATCTGGCCAACAGAAACAACACTACAGGACAAATTATGAAATCTGGCCAACAGAAACAACACTACAGGACAAATTATGAAATCTGGCCAACAGAAACAACACTACAGGACAAATTATGAAATCTGGCCACGAAACAACACTACAGGACAAATTATGAAATCTGGCCAGCAGAAACAACACTACAGGACAAATTTGAAATCTGGCCAACAGAAACAACACTACAGGACAAATTATGAAATCTGGCCAACAGAAACAACACTACAGGACAAATTATGAAATCTGGCCAACAGAAACAACACTACAGGACAAATTATGAAATCTGGCCAACAGAAACAACACTACAGGACAAATTATGAAATCTGGCCAACAGAAACAACACTACAGGACAAATTATGGGGGACAGGTGAAGACCTCAATCACATCTCCATGTTTATGACACATCGGGGTATCGCATAGCAGAGTTGATGCAGAAGGTAGATCAGATTGCTTTGAGAACTAATAAATCTATGCTCAGACATCAACGCCGATATAAAATCATGGTCCCAGATGACTAAATAATAATAATAATTCCTCTCGTACCATTATAAGTTACATAGGGCCTGGAAGCAGTTTCTCCATACCACTATATCCTGGGCAACTCGTTCAATCTACTCCATGGAATTGTGACCGACATTTCTTGCCTCTCTCAGCAAATAATAAGACCGAATAGCTCAGGTAAAAATTCACACAAATGAGACCACAACCGTAGAGTAACTCTCCCATTCCAGAAGACAAATTTATTTTAAAAACAACACAAGATCGGAGAAGAAAAGGTGATATGTCAAAAATTAAATTTAATGCTAAAGAATATCAATATAATTAACACTTTTCATCAATAAATAAATAACCATGTCAATTTGCGATTAAGCTGACATAGAATTGAGTAAAAATTGCAATGAAGCTTACAATGTTGTCAATCAGATATAACAGTCAGTCCCCATCAAACAGGGATTTCTCATTTACCAACTGATCTAGTCTGCCTTTTTTAGAGTTGGCCATATATAAAATATATCTAGATAAAACAGCAACTTATAATAAATTTTCCCATGGATGCTGCATCGATTTTCTCTAAAGTCTAACATAATATCATCGTCCAGACATATCATTGTGTCTTACCATCATCTTGACATATCATCATTGCGTCCTACCATCATCTTGACATATCATCATTGCGTCCTACCATCAGCTTGACATATCATCATTGCATCCTACCATCATCCTGACATCATCATTGCGTCCTACCATCATCTTCATATCATCTTGACATCATCATTTCGACCTACCATCACCCTGACACACCATCATCGACCTACCATCATCTTGACATACCATCAGCTTGACACACCATCATCGTGACTTACCATAGTCCCCACATACCATCATCCCCACACACCATCACCCCAACAAACAATCATCCGACACACACTATCACCCCTACATACCATCATCCCCACAAACCATCTCTAACATCGCAACTTGCATGTAAACTCTCAAACACAATAAAATCACAGAGATGTTAACACACAGAAAATATATCAATAAATATGGGAATCTTATATCCTCACATCAACTACAACATTGAAAATAACATGATGTAGGCGATTAAATATTTTTCTTGACAATTTCATTCCATGGCTGTATGTACAAATTAAGCAGGAGTTTAAATAATTATTTTAACCCTTTCCCTCTGTAATTATTTTTTTTTAACCACCAGATGCATTTATTCTGTAATGTACTATCTTTGTGACTGTAAAAAAATTTCCATAAGCCAGTATTCGGCCCAGAGGAGTTAATGGGTTAACAAAAAATTGAATGAACGACATGTGATGTGATTAAAAATGAATGCACTTTTATCACAACCTAACAGATTGTGAAAGAATAAATTCGGAAATTGTAACGTTACGGTAAATTTAGATATATTTGATCGATTGATTGGACCATCATCATTGCACTTTGGTGAGTAACCATGTGTGCTCCATCACCTTGCTTAAAAATGAAGCTCTCAATGGCAGTGCACAAACTCTGTAGACACTTATACTCCGGTCTGGGTCCTTTGATTTAACAGTGAAACTAGTTTACCACTGTTTTTATATATGTTTTAAAAATTTATTTTTCTGTTCGAAATGTCAAAGATCATAACATTTCTTCAAGCATTTAAGGACCTCATGTGAGTACCTCACAGACTTGAGGACCTCATGTGAGTACCTCACGGACTCCCAGGGGTCCGTGAACCCCAGTTTGGGAAACGTTCTACACCATCTTTGTTGCTCTTCAAAACATGATAAGTCAAATGTTCTGTGAAGCAGGAACTTTAAAAAATAAAGAAGATTAATACAAACAATTATCACACAGAGAATATCACACAAAAAACACCCATTATTTTTAGTATGGAATATCTTCATTGCA
Organism: Arion vulgaris; assembly: GCA_020796225.1. NCBI lineage: Eukaryota > Metazoa > Mollusca > Gastropoda > Stylommatophora > Arionidae > Arion > Arion vulgaris. Next base: position 3,309,782 of record CM036770.1, read on the forward strand.
CATGACGTGTACATAGGTGCTTCCATCTCTTTTGCAATATCTCTAACAGCGACTAAACCGTACCAGTTCGATGTTGATTGATGACCCTACTCATATACCTGTTGTGCAGTTCTTTTCTAGCCAATCCAATCTTCAATCCACTCTTAGCGAAACACATAACAACAAAATACTGTAGTTTTACAATAACAATACACAGCAACATTTTGACCAAAAGGAATTAATCAAGCAAAGGATACAACAGAACTAAAGAAATTCACTTCTTACACCATGAACATACAGAATCGGAAAATAAATTCTAACAGCATTAAAATGAAAATCTGTGACGAATTACGAAATAAATGCAAAAAAAGTAGATGTGGAAAAAAAGAAGATAAACAATAAAAATCAAATATATATTAAATACATTTAACATATAGATATGGAGCATGAGAAGAGACACTAAAGCATAGGAATGTAGTGCGTCAGTATACGAGGCAAGATACCATATAGATATGGAGCATGAGAAGAGACACTAAAACATAGAATGTAGTCTGAGTATACAGAAGGCTGCAAGATAACATATAGATATGGAGCATGAGAAGAGACACTAAAGCATAGGAATGTATGTCGTGTATACGAGGCGCAAGATACCATATAGATATGGAGCATGAGAAGAGACACTAAAACATAGGAATGTAGTGCGTCGAGTATACGAGCCAAGATACCATATAGATATGGAGCATGAGAAGAGACACTAAAACATAGGAATGTAGTGCGTCGAGTATACGAGGCTGCAAGATAACATATAGATATGGAGCATGAGAAGAGACACTAAAACATAGGAATGTAGTGCGTCGAGTATACGAGGCAAAGATACCTTATAAAGATATAAACGATTCTCTGTAATACAATAAATTCATGTCTGCCATAAAGAAAGTCTGAATTTCTTGCTATTTTCTATCCATTGCTTGATAAAGACCTTTTGGTTGAAACATCACTGTTTATTGTTTTTGTACTTTGTAAAGCTACAGTATTTTGTTTTTACGTGTTTCACCTTTGCTATAGAGTTTCACTGCAGTCTTCCCATATATATATATATATAAATAACAATACAATAATACAAATGAAATATCTAGCAATGTATGAACAAAGATATAGAAGTAAATGCCCGAACAAAATTAATATTTAACAATATATGAACCTGCAAGTAATTTCTCCATACTGCTCTGTCCTGGACAACTCGTTCAATCTCTGTCATGGAATCGAGTCCGATATTTCTTGCCTCTCTCAGCAAAGTTTGTTTCAGGGTTTCCTAGGGCATCCTGAACCCTTTGTCTCTCGCTTCAATGCCTGCTTTGGTATTCTTTGATCATTTCTTCTCAAGGTGTGCCAAACATCTTCTTATAACAGATGTTACTAGTAGTTGACCAGACATTTCTCTGATTTCATCACATCACCTGAATTCGTCCCATTTTATGTTCATTATTTTTCGCAGACAACTATTTTCAAATGCCTTTAACCCGCCCATGTGGTGCTGGGACCTGCAAGCAAAGCAAAGAATAGTACTATTGCAACCTCCAAGGCATGTCGGAAGTGATGACTGAGGTAGGGGCCTAGGGATGCTACCCTAGTAAACAAAAAGTGTTGCAAAAATCAGATGTGCTGGCCTACTTGTAGGCAGACAACTCGTACAACGTAAATCACTCTTAGGCTCAGATCATATTCAGATCATATACAGATCACATGGAGTGGTTAACAAATGGTTGATATAGGCAGTTCGAAGAAGAAATGCATTTAACTTTCTATATATTTAGTAATTTTCCAACAACATCCATACTCCTTGAAATCTGCTGTGTAAGACTGAGCCACTATGAGTCTGTCTTAAATGCTATATCAAACCAAGCAGCAAATAAATAACAATTTACATCTCAATGTTGTAACTTTTGTTTATGAAAATATATTTATAGATGTCGATTCTCTATTTGTGTTCTTCATGTCTCCTCATTCACAATTATTTCTCTTTGTATAGCCAGTGAAGTCCCTGGCGATTAGGGCAGCAACAAATGCAACACCATACTTCTTTGTTCTTGGCCATCCTCTGCATTGGTTTCAGCTGTGATTCATTTCTTTTAGTTTCTAATTTCATTATTATATTACATTTATGAAGCGGAGACATGGAGAACAACTAAGGGGAAGACCAAAAAGTTGTAGACATTCATCAATATATGCCTGCGCATGATACTCCATCTACGATGGTATGACAGGACCAAAAACAAGGAACTGTGGAATACAGTGAGACAACGGTAGGTGGAACAAGAGATACGGGGCAGAAGGTGACGATGGATAGAACACACACTGAGGAGACCCCTGACAGCATTATGAAACAGGCCTTCCGATGGAATCCCAAGGGTAATAGAGGTGAGGTAAGACTCAGAAACACCTGGAGTTGGAGATGGAATACAAGAAAAATGAAAAACAAAAAAATGAGAAGAGAGTGGAAAATGTGGAAAAAATGGCCTTGGAGGGCGTGGTTGTGGACCTATGCCTACCTAGAAGTGAAGAAGAATTACATCTATTTTCAAAAACTAATAAAAATTACATAAATCCAAACAAGCAATAACTTTGTTAAATATAAGTTAATAAAAATAAAATTCTGTCAAAGTTCTGTACATACAAAGTTGGGTTGGAGACATCTAAAGTTTACACACACAAAAAAAAAAAGAAATATTTTTATCTGAAAAAAGAAACTTGTGAATACTGTTATCAACTTCCTGTATCCGGTGAATCTGTATCGGAGCTTAGAGGAGTGAGTTTCTCCGAGTGATAAATACGTGATATCTGCATGAGTAAAGGACCTGTCTCCGCATCGCTCAACCATTGACTGGCACTTAAAGGATTCTCTAGCATCTGTAAGAAAGCTGAAACAGAATAGAGTAGTAATATAATCACAGTCATAATAATAATAGACAATAAGCTCCATCATGAAGATTGATTGAGCCATCATCGCTGCACTTCGGTGAGTAACTATGTGTGCTCCTGTCTCTTTCTTACACAGGAAGATCTCAGCGGCAGTGCACGAACCCTGTAGCAACGGTGAAGGTCGCCGGTGTAATTTTGAAGATATTTATGTAAAAATTTTATTTTTAATCTTCTCTAATGAATTTTGTCAGGGCAGGGGCTTTCCAGCCTGCTCTTTTAGATTTTGAGCTGCCAAGGGTTCCTTTATGTGCTCAAATTGAGCACAGGATCTACGTTTTATCATCTGTCTCCGATAGGACTATGATAGAAAGATAGAACTTGATTTCATCTACACTGAGATCAGGGATTGCTGGAAAATATCTAGATGGTTCCACGAGAGAGCGAACCTGACACCTTTGGCATGAGAGACAAGCACCAAACCTCTACACCACAGAGATCCATATGAAGATAGAGATCTTACACCACAGAGATCCACTAGAAGATAGAGTCTCTACCAGAGAATCCACTATGAAGATAGAGACTCTACACACAGAGAGATCCACTATGAAGATAGAGATCTCTAACACGAGAGATCCACTAGAAGATAGAGATCTCTCACTCACAGAGATCCACTTTTGATTAGATAGAGATCTTACACCAGAGAATCCATCTTAAGATAGAGATCTCTACACCACAGAGATCCACTATGAAGATAGAGACTCTACACCAGAGAGATCCACTATGAAGATAGAGACCTCTACACCACAGAGATCCATATGAAGATAGAGATCTCTACACCACAGAGAATCCACTATGAAGATAGAGATCTCTACACCACAGAAGATCCACTATGAAGATAGAGACTCTACACCACAGAGAGATCCACTATGAAGATAGAGATCTCTACACCACAGAAGATCCACTAGAAGATAGAGATTAAGGTAATTACATAAACTTTGTTCTGCGAAGAAACATAGCAGTTATTATGTCAGACTTACAATCCATCATTTGGCTGTTGTGATTGGGGTATCTCTAGTAGTATCATGTCTTCAGTATCTTACTTGGATCGATTGTCTTGGAAATGCAGGAGCTTGGAGTGTGTTATAATAAAATAGCAGAAATATTTCCATCGCAAGTATTTATTGTTCTGTAGTTTAGGTGTATATTTAGTTGTACACTGCATTAACCATCTTACAAGGAGAGATCAAAGTACCATTTTTATACTCCAAACCCAACATATACCACTTAATAATCACCACAACACATTCCAGAGTGCCAGCTGTGCGCACATTATCATGAAGTCGTTTACCACCACCTCTTCAGGTGCCATGCACTTGATGATGTCAGGGAGATCCTTCTTCCTCCAAGGCCAGATAAATGGAACACATTATACAGAACAAATGAACAACTTACAAAGTCATGAAGAGCCACATTAACGTAGTTGTTAGTGAACTTGCTTCTTAGGCTAGTGGTTCGGGTTCAATAGCACAGTTGGTCAACACATACAATTTCTATTCTTCTCTCACGGCTGGGCCTTCCAAGCAGAGTCACTCATCCCACATGTCCATAAGAATCTCTGCCCCAATTCCTCATTGTGAGGAGTCATTGTACCATGTTATTCATCTTGTGGCCTGGTGCATCCGGTTTCTGCAAGTATTTGTTTCAACATTCAGCATTTCCTAGCCTTGTTGCCTAACCGTGACCACAAGGCAGTAGTTGCCGGGGGGATGTATGCAAGCGAGTTAAGCATTATATCCGTCTGCATCCTACACTGCATAGAAAAATAAACACAAAAATACAATACAGTAATTGAAATTACAGTATTTCTGTGTTCCAGAGCAAATATTTTTGAACACATGACGCAGAATAAGTAGAGAACTCCCAAATTTTACATTGACGGATCATTAGAGTCACATCCGTTGGCAGCCATCTTGAAAACTATAAGTCATTTTAGAGAAAAAGTGTCACATGTGTGTTGCTGGTGACCTCAAGGAGAGCAAAGAATAGTAACACTGCAACCTACAAGGCATGCCCATGCTGTAAGAGGCGACCAAGGTAGGGCCTAGGAAACTACAATAGTTAAAAAAATGGTAGCAGAAAACGAATGTACTGGCCTACTTGTAGGCGCATAACTGGCACAATGTACAATAGTTTATAGGCTCAGATCACATACAAATCACAATAGAGTGGTTTAACAAGTGGTCAATATGGAGAATTCATAGAAGAACACTTACCTAATAGACAACGAGGATTGTTTAATCCAAGTTGTACATTTGGGTGAGCCAGGATAGCCTTGTAAACTGGACTATTTGGATCCAAACCCTGGTCAATAGTTTCTGGTTTCTCCTTGCGGTCACTCAAGAGCCAGTCACACTGAGGAAGATTTGTAAAGTACACTTAATCTAAAACATACTTAAATAGGTGCGTCTGTGCCTAGACTTTCACGTTTATCAACATCTTATATACATTTTTACAATTCTGAACAATTCACAAGTCACTAACTTCAGCTAATTGTTCAAAAATAAATATTGAACAGTAGTTTTATTTTATCAGGCATGAAAACAGCTTTATGAAGTAATAATATAGCCATAGAGTAGAGCATCTGGTCGAATGGATTAGAAGCTCTGCTCACATGCAGGAGACCAGAGTTCAGTCAACGATAAGGCCAATGAGTTTTTTTGGTCAAGGGCATAAAGAAAACATCCAAACGTAGCAGTTTCATGGTGACTGCACTAATCATTAAAATCCCCAGGCTCATGATTTCTAGTCTTACATGGACCTCAAAGTGGTATTACAGGTAGTAGCAATTAAACAAATATTTTTGTAACATAGCCATAGCCAAGAACATATAACCATAAGCACACTTACAGCTGCATCCTGACTATTCCCAGACACTCTAAGAGCATCAACTGCTTCTTTCTCCAAAAAGCCCATCTCTATAAGATTCTGAAGGGCCTGAAACAGATGGGAGAAATAATTACTTTCGAAGGTTTACATTTCTGCTATTAAAACATAATAATTTGTGAGGATAATTATTACAGAACTCTGGACATAATTTCTCTGATCTCCTTCTCCATATTGTTACCAACTTATAAAGACTAATCCCATCCATTCTATGTTGATAAATCAAACGTCCCGCACTTTTATCTTTCTCCCAGGTCATTCTGGAGTGAAAGGCAAAGGGAGCGGATGTGCTGGCAAGAAATGCTGCCACAGAGAATGGGTTATCTATGGACAAACATGACATCATCAATGCTCTAAGAGAGAAAATATGCTCAGAAGATTTCAATGAAGAAGATAAAGTGTATTCTCTATCTCGGTTGCGCAAGTTATGTGTACCGATAAGTGCGACAAGACGGGGAAACAATGAGAGAAACCCCAGAAGATACATCAATCAACACAGAGCAGTAGTTGTTAGTCTAAAACACACTGAGATGCATGCTTGGGGAGAGCCCGGAGCATATTATGGAATTTCCAATGTGCAATGAAGATGATCCTCAAATGAACATGAGGGAACATGAATATGTGTACCTTATACAGCCAGGCTGAATTTTCCTGAGCATATTCATTGAGTTAGTTCAGTATCACATTGTTGCTAATTGAAACACAGTCTTGTGATCATACAAACCATTCGAGAGTCATGAGTTGCATGCTTTGCAGATCTCCACCGTGAATTTTCCACTATTCTGCAGTCACAGTAAACAGAGCCAGTTGCACTACGCCCTCTACCGAACATCTTTGCATCTTGAGCTTGCAGTAAATGAATGCCAATTGACACTGGCCCTCACAAATTATTAACCATTTTACTTCAAATTTTTTGTTACCTCCTGACACATTTATCTAGCAATGTATACTGAATAAGATCGTAAAAATACAGCAGGCCATTATATCAGCTCAAAATGGTGACAGGGTTATGTCATCAGTGTAAACCACAGAATCACCATTACAGATGCATTCATTCACCATTATCGTGACCTACATTACAAACATATTCAAACTCAAACCTATACAGACAATGAAAATAAGATCATGTAATCACAAAAAGAGCAATGTTCAACCCCAATCTTTCTCCTACATTATACTACCAATGCCAAAACTGGACACTGACATCAAATGATAGAAGAAAACTAGTCATGACAGAGATGAAATGTCTACACAGAATGCTGGGAGTAACAAGAAGAGACCGGTAGAGAAATGAAGACATCAGGAAAAAGTGGGAACAACATCAGTACTGAACGTCATCATGAAACAACAAATTAAATGGTTCGGCCACATAAGCAGATTAGTACAGGCAAGGCGCTACAAAGAGAAATGTTGCTCCGATACAATAGATACAAAGCAAAAGGCTGGCCATGCAAAAGGTGGACCTCAGAGATAACAGAGGTGACAAAAGACACTATGTAGCGCACACAGTGGTTTGTTCTAGAAATCTCTTCTTATCCAGACGCTGTGAGGCAAAACATGACTAGAGAAAAGAAGAAGAAAAGTAATCATTATGTTATGACTTGGAAACAAAAATACAATGACCGTTATTTAATGATAGAACGACAGAAATGTGTTAAAAGGTCTAGAGCCAATGGATTGACTTCATTGCACCGGGTTTTACCCCATATGGTTCAGCCCCCTCTCCGCAGAAATGCCTCGCCTACTGCCGAGAGTATGTGCTAAAGCACAAATCCTAAATCCAGCAACAATCTAGGAAGGGATTGTGCACAAAAGCACATACACAAGGATTATGTCTGAGCTCTCAATGTTGAAAGACAGGAATGGTTTAGGAAGAGATTGTGCACAAAAGCAGTATGCGCAAAGATTATGTCTGAGCTCTCAATGTTGAAAGACAGGAATGGTTTAGGAAGAGATTGTGCACAAAAGCAGTATGCGCAAGGATTAGTTCTAAGCTCTCGCATTAAAAGAACAAATGATTAAGAAGAGAGGGTTAAAATAAAGCAACCTACACGAGGATTAGCTCTGAACTCCCTGCGTTGAAAGGCACGAATGGTTTCCAGAATGTTCTTGAAGCGAGGGCCCTCACTGCCCCCTGTGGCACCTTCAACACATCCTTCAGGAGACAAATCACCAGAATCTGCTGTGATCCCCACCTCTGCTGCAGACTCCACAGCACTATCACATTCATCAAGGTCTTGACCTGGTAGTGGTGTATCAATGTCAGGGTCAGATTCATTGCTAAGCAACCACTCCATTGCAGTTATCACAGAATGTCTGCAATGAGAGTAAAAGAAAAGTAAATATAATACCATACAATATAATTCTGTTTAGTTGTGCAGTGTTAGAGATATCACAGTTCTAGGGTTGTGCAGTGTTAGAGATATCACAGTTCTAGGGTTGTGCAGTGTTAGAGATATCACAGAGCTAGGGTTGTGCAGTGTTAGAGATATCACAGAGCTAGTTGCGGAATATCAGAGCGGGTTGTGCAGTGTTAGAGATATCACAGAGCTAGGGTTGTGCAGTGTTTGATATCACAGAGCTAGGTGTGCATGTTAGAATATCACAGAGCTAGGGTTGTGCAGTGTTAGAGATATCACAGTTCGGTGCAGTGTAGAATCTCAAAGCTAGGTGGCAGTGTTAGAGATATCACATAGCTAGGGTTGTGCTTTGAGATATCCAGAGCTAGGTGTGCAGTGTTAGAATATCACAGTTCTAGGTTATATATTGCAAATGCTTTATTGACTACTCAAAGGCATTTGATTGTGTAGAGCATCAGGAATTGTGGAAGATTATGGGAGAAATGGGATTCCCATTACATTTAATACAGATCATAAGAGAACTTTATAGTGATCAAATGGCGACTGTAAGAACATGTGATGATACATCAGACTGGTTTGACATAGGGCAGGGAGTCAGACAAGGCTGCATTCTGTCGCCTTGTCTGTTTAACATATATGCAGAAAACATCATGAGGAATGTTACAGAAGATAGCAAAAAAGAACAATATGATCCTTTTATAATCGGAGGAAGAGAAATACATGAACTACAATACGCTGATGATACAGTGTTACTGTCAACATCACAAAAAGGGATTGAGAAATTATTAGGAGAAGTGAAAGATAAAAGCGAAAAACAAAATCTATATCTCAATGTGGTAAAAACAAAAATAATGACAACAGATAAAACGAACATGACAAATGATATTTTTATCAATGGAGAGAAAGTATAAAATGTGAACAGTTTTGAATATCTTGGTTCACTGCTAACAACAGATGGAAATGGGATGAAGGAAATTAAAAGAAGAACAAACATGGCTTTACAAAAATTAAACAACTCAAAACAGTATGGAACGGAACTGATAAGAAAACAAAGATAGAATACTAAGAGCATGCATATTCCCAGTGGCAACGTATGGGTGTGAAGCATGGACATTTAATAAAGCAGTAGAAAAACATATATGTGCTTTTGAATATAAGTGTTACAGAAGAGTCCTTCGTATATCTTGGAAAGAGAAGAGAACAAATAGATCTATCCAGAAAGAACTCAAAATCAAGAAAACTGGCTGATGCTACAAATAAGAAAGAGAAAATTGAGATATTTTGGACTATAAAAAGACATGAAGGGTTGGAGAAGACCATCATGGAAGGAGGCATACCGGCAAAGAAAAGAAGAGGAAGACCACGGAGATGAAATCAGGATGTAACTGATGGTTTGAACATGACGGCTGCAGAGGCAGGACATCTGGCCCTGAGAGAGAAATTCCGGAGGACTGTTGGGATGTAAAAGTTCTGCTTAGGACAAGCTATTTGATGATGATGAGGTTATAGATAGCGAAACACTTACAAAAAATACTATAGTTTTACAAAATAAGAAACAGTGACGATAAACAGCAACGTTTGACCAAAAGGCCTTTATCAAGCAAACGACACAACAGGAGTGACGAATTATAGAGAACACTTACAAATGGACGATAACGGAAACATGCAAATTTATCTAATGAAAATCTGGGAATAAAAACGAATAACGAAATGAGTGCAACACAAAACTAGAAGTGGAAAAGAAGAGAAACAACATACAATCAAGTGAAAATATAAATTATATATATGAAGTAAATACACATATAGATTACAAGGCATGAGATGAGAAAGTACTAAGAAGCATAGGAATGTAATCTGTTGAGTCCAAGAGGCCGCAAAGTACCATATAACGAAATAAAATGGTTCTCCAAGCAAATCAACTACGATCATCAGAGGAACATGATCGGATGGCTGTGACCTGGACATCCAAGCTCCTGAATGGCCAGTATCATTGAAATGGGTAGCTACAGGGGTCACAGAGCATTGGCGTATATCGCGCAAGTGTTGGGCGAATTGGTCACTGAGTCTCCTGCTGGTTTCCCCAATATAGGCCTTGTTGCAGATAATGGCATAGATAATATTACGGGACTCGCATGTGAAACTGTCTTCAATAACAAATGTGGCTTTTGGAAAAGACACAGTGCGGGTCTGTATTACATAAGCACATGTGTTGCAGCGCCGGACATGAGGCCACATATGCTTGGGATGGAACAACTGACTCGCCAAAAAGTGACTCTGGATATTAGGCTTTGGACGAGGCGCACTGTCAGAACCAACAAAAATCCTTAAGACTTCTGAATCCTCGCTCTATGTACGCCTCCAAGGATAGGTTGAAAGTTGAGAGATTGGTCAAGATGAGATGTACGAAAGCCGGATTGAAGAGGTAAAAAGAAATTAATGAGGTGCATCAGTAGGCTTGTAGTGCAACTGATGTAGTGATGGTGGATAGGCTGATAGTGATAGTGATGTCAAGAAAGTTGACACAAGAGGTAGAGATGTGAGATGTAAACCGAATAGCCGGATTGAAGACATTAATGAAATTAATGAAGCGTGACAAATCGGCTTCAGGCATATCGGTAATGCCAATACAATCATCAATGTATCTATGATACACAGACGGAGGTTATAGATACCAAGATGAGTGTGTCCAGCTCTCTTCTTTGTCTCTAACATTCTTTAACTAGATGAGTTAAGTACCTAATTAAAATCAAAATAACGGTTAAAAACCAAAGGATTTACTTCAGTGCACCAGGATTTACATATGGAGTTCAGGAATGAAAAGTATGAGATGAAGAACATATGGAGTTCAAGAATGATCAGGAATAAAACTAAGATAATGATATTTAACTTAAATGTCAAGGCTGTCCTTCTATATGGAGCAGAGACATGGAGAACAACTAAGGGAAGATCAAAAGTTGTAGACATTCATCAACAGATGCCTGTGCAGGATACTCCATCTGCGATGGTATGACAGGACTACAAACAGGGAACTCTGGGATAGAACAGGACAATGACAGGTGGAACAAGAGATAAGGAGCAGAAGGTGGCAATGGATAGGGCACACACTGAGGAAACCCCCTAACAGCATCACAAGACTGGCTCTTCAATGGAACCCCCAGGGCAATAGAGGTAGGGGAAGACCTGGAAACGGGAGTTGGAGATGGAATGTAAGAAAATGGGGGGAGAGATCTGAAAAGGATAGCCTTGGATAGGTGGGCTTGGAAGGCCTTGGTTGCGGACCTATCCTTCCCTAGGGACGAAGGGTGAAGAGGACCAGGATTTACCCCATATGGCTCGGTCCCTGCCTGCAGAAATGGCCCGCCATCTGACAAGAGTACTGCAAACAACACACTCGTAGCCCGACAACAATCCTAGGGGTCTCTGGAAAAAATGCACCTGTGAAAAGAACGGTGTGGTCCAGATTCGAACCCACAACCTTCAGAATGCAAGGCAAGGGCTGAACCACAGAGACCTAAATTAGAGCTGACGCTGACACTGCTAATGAAGCCTAGACAAGGAAGGAAACTGATATAATGACAAAACTAACATTTTTAAGAGCATATATTTTTTCCCCATAACAATGTATGTCTATGAGGAATGGATTATTGATAAAACAGTTGAATAATCGATTAACTTCTTGTGGAACAAACACCACACTATGAAACTTTGGGATGGACACCTTTTACCAGGAGCCACATCTTGAGGAAGGCAGTAGAAGTCACCAGGAAAGACAGACTACGAAATGAGGACATCAGAAGCAGAGTGGGCATAACTTCATGCACCGAATACATCGAAAGACAACAAATGCAGTGGTTTGGACATTTAATGAGAATGAAATACAACCAACAACCAATAACAGCATACAATAAAAAGAGATTGGGTACTAGAGCTAAGGGAAGACCAAGAAAAAGATGGACAGACAATATTAAGACCACACTACACAAACATGGATACAACACAACAAGGGCGACTCATCTAGCCCTAGAAGGCAAATTAAAGCTCCCATCGCTACGTTTAATGACAAGAGTGGACAGCCAACTATATCTTTCACCTGGGAATAGACAATAGACACACTAAAGGGCGTTTTTTATTCTAAAAACAAATGGATTGTAAAAACATGGCCTTTTGTCCTGGTCCACTAAGAGTTAATATTTTTGGATGCTACAAAAGTGTACTTAGAATAACATGAACGGAACAAAGATGTCAATTTTGTAAAAACTTCAAATTGAATGGAAGCAGTTGATAACAAAGATAAAAATTAGGAAAATGAAATATTTTAGACATATACAACAAGATTCTACACAGAAGATCATTTTAAAAGGCATTATATTGGACAGATAAGACCAAGGAGACTGAGCGCCTGTGCTACAAAATAAAGAATGTATTTAACTAGCAAGCCATATGAGCATGTATATGCTTTGCCATTGGGTTGACTGAACATCCGTGGGTCTTCCTAGAGAACTGTGAGGTTGGTTCAACTACTAATAACTTCTTCTTCTTTTCTTAATGCTCCATATCGACCACTCGTTAAACCACACTTTGTGGTTTGTATGTGATCTGATCATAAGAGCGATTGTACATTGTGCCAGTTATGCGCCTACAAGTAGGCCAGCACATCTGATTTCTGTTACGCTTTTTATTTACTAGGGTAGCTTCCCAAATCCATGACCTTATTTGCCTCATAGGTCAGAGTGTTGCTATTCTTTGCTCCCATTGCAGGCCCAGGCAACACACAGGCAAACTACCAATAACAAGACTTAAACTTGGAGAGAAACAGAACTATCAATAAAGAAGTAAATACAATTTTTTTAAACTGAACTTAGGATCATACTCATACAAAATTTTTTTATGGAATACACAACTTACTGATTAAGCAGCAAGGCTTTCCTTGCTCTGTTCTCGGAAATCCATATCTGTTAACTGTTTGACACTGGCTTCTGATAGACCTGCTTTCTTTGCTTGTGCTTCATTCAGCAAATCTGGGCAAGTATAAAACATAGATCATTCATTCATTCTTTCTTTTCTTCTCTTAATCCTTTTTTAAGTTTTGGCCCAACAGTGTCAGGATAAGAAGAGATTTCTAGAACGAGACCTTGTGTGCGCTACATTAATAGTGTTTTTCATTGCCCATGTTATCTCTGAGGTCCACCTTTGCGTGCTGGCCTTTTGCTTTGTATCCATTGTATCGTGTGACATTGCTTTTTGAGGTGCACTGTCTGTTGGTAATCTGCTTATGTGGCAGAACCATTTAATTTGTTGTTTCTTGATGAAGTCAAGTACTGATGTTGTACCCACTTTTTTCCTGATGTCTTCATTTCTCAACCAGATCGTCTTCTAGATTTACCCCAGCATTCTGAGTAGACACTTCATCTCTGTCATGACTAGTTTTCTTCTGTCATGTGATGTCAGCTCATGTTTGGCATTGGTAAACATATGTGAGAGAAGATTGTGTTGACATTGCTCTTTGTGTTCATGGTGCACGTGTTTGATCTTAAAATTGGCGACCATTTATCCTATCATTTGATTTGCTTTTTATGGATATCGTGTTGAATGTTTGGAAACCCACATGAGCTGGTTAATTCCAGTAGCATGTTCTTCATATCGAGAGACTTCTCTCCCGACAGTTCTCATTTATCTCGATGACTACTCTCATGTGAGCCCAGCCAGGTTTGGATGGACTATTAGAAGTTCTTCTGTTATCTGCATCGCATTACCATATTGTCATGCATCGTGTTATGCATGAGCTGGACAGTATGCTGATTGCAGCCATACACTTGTCTGATGCCATTGAAATGACTTGTCGGCTCCATCTTACTCTTCCTGGTATATACCCTTCATGACTAAGGTCGTGAGTTCGAATCAGACCGTGCCACTCCGTTCATGGGTGCATTTTTTCCAGAGACCCTAGAATTGTTGCAGGAGCTACGGAGTTGGTGCAATACTCTAGAGAGGGGTGTGCTAGTTCTGCAGATATGGATCAAGCCATATGTGGTCAAATCTGGTGCAATGAAGTCAATCCTTCAACTTCAGATCCTTCTGTGACTGCCTTCTCCAAACCTTCATGTTGTTTTTATATAGCAAAAATAATTCCATTTTCAATGCTGTCTATTTAGTTGTTTGTTTGCATGCACTCTTTTTAACTAAGTTAACACCTATTTGTCTTCTTCTTTGCATTCATTCTTTACAACCAATTTTAATCACTCTTTGTGATATTTTTATCTTTTCAAGAACTATATACGTTGCACATTGTTTGGTAGGCCCCTAAAGCATAGAGTTCTACACGCTTAGGACACATGCATCCGATTTCAGCCAAACCTCCTTAGTGCCTCTTACGACATGCATGGCAGGTAACAGTGGTTCTACTCTTTACATCCCAAATTTGGGCCCAGGTAACCACTCAGGCACCCTATTTGTGACTTGTATACTTTGCACTGAGAATATGAGTATCTTGCATCCCTATTATATCCCTACGACATGTAGGACAAGCTTATCCAAACTTAGGTCAAAGTGTATGCATATTATCCAACAAGACACAAATTTGTACAGACGGGTAATAGTAAGATTTTACGAACAGAAAATCCCTGCTGTTAACTACCACATCTGGAGTTCTACTGTAGCATGGTATCACCAGCCCCCATCAAATTAGGTCATATTAGTGAGAACAGGTATAAAAAAGCAAGGAGAAAATTTATAATTAAATATGTAAAATAAGAAAAATTAGCATTTTGACCAGAGGCCTTTATCAAGACAACATACAAATGCAATACAATTAAACTTAAACTTTTGCCACCACTTGACAAAGTCCTAAGTACAAACTCCTTTTGCTGCGGTCGGGGACAGTGCCTCATATGTCTTTAACGGAGTATAGCTTTCCAAAGAAGTCAGTATACGATTACTTCGTATTGTTCCGAACAAGCTCTCCAAAATGCCGATCTAACACACACCGCGTAAGACGTAGGATAAGTCCGATTTTTCGCATTTTGCGTAAGTAAACAAAAATTTTCAAAATGGACGATAGCTGATGAATAGTGATGTCCAAATGACTCTTTTCAGACTTTTAGCCAGTGATAGTGCTAAAACGAACTCTGAATGTGATATGAATTTGAACTGTGATTCACGTGATGATGTTTATAGATCGATAGCAGATATTGTCATGGTTACGGAGTATGACGGACACCTATCTCGAAAATGACAGCATATCATACTGTGATAGGCATGAGGATATCAGTTATTACAATAGCTTGTGGATTATAAGGAATATATTCCACATACAGACAGGTTAGTAGCTCATTAATATATGAACACTATTCCGTAGTTTAAAAGTCTCAAGTTTATTAGTTTATTTTTACGATTTTTTAAAATTGTCACTCTGAAAACTGATCATACCGAAAAATAGCGTGGCACTGAGCCAGACTTTGTAAAAAATGCGGGCAGTGAAAGTGTTAAACCTAGATCTTACATTTAAGAACTAACTCTGAACTTGGTGAAGGCACAGCTCTAGGGAGGGAAAGAGAGAGGAGACACTGACAATAAGGAAAACAGACCTTCACGCAAAGTCAGTCAGAAGTGCCATACCAGGTGCCATGACTTCTGAATTCATAGTGGTCGAACGCAAGAAGAAGAAGAAATTTAAGAACGAAGCTCATATGAAGAACTGAGCTTTATTTAGCATTAGCCACAACAAAAACACATACCCTCTGCTTGCTTAAGAATTTTGGCAGCCTCAGGATTCAAGCATAAAATACGCTGAGATGCTTCGATCAGAGAAATAAGAATTCTCCGAAGTTCACTCTGAAACTATAGTAACAGGAATCACAAAGTGTTAACAAGAAAAGAGTGATGCAGTAAATATGAATACAAATGGTGATTGATAAATGAAAATAGGTTACATTATCATGTGCCATAGGGTACTTTATTACAGTTATATGTTGGTTCTTATAAGACAATATACTTCTGCTGCATGGATTCTTCTTCAGCGATCTCTGGTCATGCTCTTAGTTTACTGTGGACTACAAACTGAGCAGTCAGCTTCAGGTTTGTCAGGTTTCTTTCTTCAGCGATCTCTGGTCATGCGCTTAGTTTACTGTGGACTACAAACTGAGCAGTCAGCTTCAGGTTTGTCAGGTTTCTTTCTTCAGCAATCTCTGGTCATGCGCTTAGTTACTAGGACTACAAACTGAGCAGTCAGCTTCAGGTTTGTCAGGTTTCTTTCTTCAGCGATCTCTGGTCATGCGCTTAGTTTACTGTGGACTACAAACTGGGCAGTCAGCTTCAGGTATGTCAGGTTTCTTTCTTCAGCGATCTCTGGTCATGCGCTTAGTTTACTGTGGACTACAAACTGAGCAGTCAGCTTCAGGTTTGTCAGGTTTCTCCAAAGCTTAGTTTTTAGGTCGATTAGGTGTGACCACATGTTGCTTCTCAGCTCACCCAAGAGAGGATAGTCTTGCAGGACACGCTTTGGTGTCTGTTCCACCTGCTGACACTGCCAGAGAGGTGTTTGACTTATTCCTAGTCTATGTAAGTGTTTGTTGAGTCTGCAGTGTCCGGTATGTATATGAAATATAATGACCTGGTCTGTTCTGCTCAGGTCTTTGAGGAAGTCTTTTCCATAATCATATCCAATGTTTGTCTTCCAGTCTACTACCTGAGATTTTTTCTGTATGAGAGTTTTGACTTCCTGAAAAGCGGGGATTAGTAAATTTGCTCTTTGCCCCATGGATTTATCAATAACATTTCTTTATGCGATCACATTGACATATTCTCCTATTAGGCAGTCGTTAGAAAAGTTTATAACATTCTGCACTAGAACATGTGCTATGAATTGAACATGTGTTATGAAAATTCACAGAGGACAGCTTGGGAAAATAATTATCAGTGTGAACAAGACGTTGTTGGGACTACAGGAAACCATGATCCTTTACTTAGAAATCTACATTACAATAGACTAGTTTAAAGTGATCTCTAGATGAAAATTTAATTACTCCTATCAGAGTTGGATGACAAATGTAGATCATGTGTTCTTCTTCTTCTTCTTCAGCGACCTCTGGTCATGCGCTTAATTTACTGTGGACCACAAACTGGTCGGTCAGCTTCAGGTCTGTCAGGTTTCCCCAAAGCTTAGTTTTCAGGTCACTGGGTGTGGTCACATGTTGCTTCTCAGCTCACCCAGGAGAGGACAGTCTTGCAGGATATGCTTCAGTGTCTGTTCCACCTGCTGACACTGGCAGAGAGCTGTTTGACTTATTCTAGTCTATTAAGTGTTTGTTGAGTTTGCAGTGTCCGGTGTAGTTGAAATATAATGACCTGGTCTGTTCTGCTTAGGTCTTTGAAGAAGTCTTTTCAATAATCATATCCAGTGTTTGTCTTCCAGTCTACTGCAGATTTTCTCTGCATGAGGGTTTTGACCTCTTGAAAAGACAGGGGTTGATAAATTTGCTCTTTGGCACTGCCCTCCTTAGCTAAGACATCGGCACTCTCATTGCCTGCAATGCCACATGAGATGGAATCCACTGCAAGTAAATTTCTGCCTTTCTGAAAGCTGAGCAAGTTCTATTTTTAGGTTTTGTACTGTGCTATCAGTGGATTTAGCCTCCAGGGCTTGTATAGCTGACAGTGAGTCTGTAAGAAATACCATCTTGCCTGCAGGTGTTGCAGCTTATTCATGTGCTGTGCTGCCATCAGAAGGGCTAAGAGTTCTGCTTTGTAGTTGGAACATATTCTTCCAGTAGGGGCTGCTAGAGACATAGTAGTAGCATCTGGGTGTCTAATGTACACTCCTGCTCTACCATTCATGGTTGTCTCCATTGCCGATCCATCTGTGTAAATTCTTATCCAGCTGTCTTCTGAAAACATGTAATGAAGATGAAGATCATGTGTTCAAAATCAGCTAATAAAAGAAACCTTGCTAATTGAAAATCAAAAAGAGCAGGCTATGAGGCCACAGCATAGGCTAAATTTGAAATTCAAAAAGGGTTACCAATTTATCTCCTACCAAATCTATCACCGATCAACAAATGGGAGGCAGGTTGTGATGAGTACAATATTCTACAAAGACCTGATACATGAAGAGAACTGGCTAGTTTCAGACAAGCTGTGGTTAGATTGATTTTCTGCAAAGGAAGTGCGATATGAAAAAATGGCTAGACTTTAAAGAGACTTTCGAAAGGATGGGTGAGAGCAACATTCTGCATGAAGAGAACTGGTTAGTAATGAGAGACTTTCAGAAAGGCTGGGGTAAGAGCAACATTCTGCATGAAGAGAACTGGCTAGTAATAGAGACTTTCAGAAAGGCTGGGGTGAAAGCAACATTCTGCATGAAGAGAACTGGTTAGTAATGAGAGACTTTCAGAAAGGATGGGGTGAAGCAACATTCTCATGAAGAGAACTGGTTAGTAATGAGAGACTTTCAGAAAGGCTGGGGTGAAAGCAACATTCTGCATGAAGAGAACTGGTTAGTAATGAGAGACTTTCAGAAAGGCTGGGGTGAAAGCAACATTCTGCATGAAGAGAACTGGTTAGTAATGAGAGACTTTCAGAAAGGCTGGGTGAAGCAACATTCTGCATAAGAAACTATTAGTAAGAGAGACTTACAGGCAGACTGGGGTGAGAACAACATTCTGCATTGAAGAGAACTGGCAGTAAAAGACTTTCAGAAAGGCTGGTGAAAGCAACATTCTGCATGAAGAGAACTGTTAGTAATGAGGACTTCAGAAAGTGCTGGGGTGAATGCAACATTCTGCATAGAGAACTCTATAACGAGAGACTTACAGGCAGACTGGGTAGAAGAACATTCTGCATGGAAGAAGAACTGTCAGTAATGTGAGACTTTCAGAAAGGCTGTGGTGAGAGCAACATTCTGCATGAAGAGACTGGCTAGTAATGAGACTTTCAGAAAGGCTGGGGTGACAGCAACATTCTGCATGAACAGAAATGCTATTTTCAGTCAGGCTGTGGAAAGAGAAGTCTTCTGCAAAAGACCTGCTGCATAAAAAGAACTGGCAATTTTTCAGTAAGGCTGTGCTAAGTGTGATATTCTACAAAAGACCTGCTCCATGAAGAGAATTGACTAGAAATCGAGACTTTTAGGTAGACTGGTGAGAGCAACATTCTGCAAAAAACACCTATTGAAGAGAAACTTGAACACAACATGAAGTGGTCAGAACAGAGCTACACTTGTAAAATTGAGAAAATTCAACATAAAAATAAAAAAAGACTACAAAAGGAAATAACAAAACAGTGACCATATAATCTCACATCTGTTGTAGCAGCAGGTTCCTCGTCCAGACAGTCATGATGTTTCTTGGGCAGGTGAGCCGTTGCTCTACGGATACTTGCTGCATCTGGCACCTTTTTCTCATCTCGTTGTCTGTCTATTTCCATTACTGGAACCTGTAGTCGCTTCTTTAGTAAAAGTAACTCATCTGTATATGGAAGAAAACTGTACATGATTATGGTTGAGAACTTTCTAATATGTGAGAAACTAAACTTCATTATTAGTTATAGTTATATGAGGACTATCATCATAGCACTTTGGACATTATATAGGGCTTTGATCCCTGCCCTAACAAATCCAGCAGCCCTACACACCAGTTCAATGTTGATTAATCAACCTTTTTTCTTCTTTTGCATTGTTCTTTACGACCAATTTTAATCACTCTTTGTGATATGTTTGATCTTTGCCAAGAACATGTATACGTTGCACATTGGTTCGGTAGGCCCTAAACGCATAGACTTCTACACGTTTAGGACATGAGCATCCGATTTCAGCCAAATAAACCTTTTTGAATATTTGGTATGTCGGATTGCACCAATATCGATAGCCATCTCAATCTGGTCAGCAAGTGGGATTCATAACCCTGAAACTCCTCTGTTTGGTAAGACTCAGTGCATTAAGAATGTCATTTCAGTCCATTGCAGTGCTCCCAGATATCATAGCATACCAACCAATCTACCAGCTTGTTCTTTACCCCGGAATCCAGTGTGCCCAGAGATGAAAATGAAGGTGGCTTCTCTGATCCATGACCGTGCCAGAACCTCCACCCAGTTTCGTCTCACCATTCCTGTATTGATTTTACTAATCATACTCAGGATTAGATATGAGAGTATCACCTGTCAAAATCACTCTCTGCAAAAAACAAGGACATCCTCTCAAAAGACCCAGCAACCTGGGAAATGATAGTACCATTCAACAACACAGACCTACAGCCCAACTTCACAGTGATAACAACAATTCCAAATGTAGACAAAAAGGGTGAAAAAACAGGTCCCATCTTGAGAGCAAAGACACTAGAACACATTGACACCTCATACCCCCATCCCGAGTGGACCCATATATACACAGACGGATCATCAGACACGACAGCGAGGAAAGGAGGGCCGGAACCATCATCATACTCCAAGACGGCACTACACTAACAAATTCAAGTGCCACTGGAGAACTATCAACAAATTTTAGAGCCGAACAACAGGCAATTGTGGATGCCTCAAAAATACTGCAGCAAAGAAACATCCAAAACAACAAACTTGTCTTCCTTTGCGACTGCTTGTCAGTCCTGCAGGCCACACAAAGGGAACCACAAGATAACATGGAAAGAGAGCTGACACTACAGCTAAACAAGCTCTCAGAACACAACAAAATTATTCTCCAGTGGATACCAGCCCACTGTGACGTACAAGGAAATGAGAGAGCAGACATGCTGGCTAAGGAGGGAACAAAACTTACACAACAGAAACACCCAGTATCACTACCAGAAATCAAGACACATATCAAAAGAAAGTACAAAGAGGTATGGAGGCAACAAACCCACAGCAAACACCCACGAGATCCCATCAGCAGACTAAACAGAAAACAGCACACAACAATCTTTCGCCTAAGAACAGGTCACTGCAGGCTCAACCACCACATGCACAGAATAAAGCCTGCTCAGACTGCACAGTGTGCATGCCAGACAGAAACACAGACTCCAGATCACATCCTGCAGTCATGTCCATCATACATACACCAACGAAGTGAAACATGGCCTCATGAACAAAGCTTACAGACCAAGCTATGGGGAACTCTCGAAGAACTCCAATTGACATGCAGCTTCATAGAGGCAACCCATCTCATGATTTAGACGAGCATACGAGAACCAACGCAAAGAAGAAGATATGAGAGTAGATATGAGATGCCAACCTTGTCCATGCCTCTGTAACAGCCCACACCTCCCTTGTCAAACTACTTGTGGTTGTCACATAGGCACCACTAGCTTCTCTTGCTATTTGTCTAAGTGATATTTTTTTTGGTTGAACGTGGAAAAAATCAGAGTGTAGACTGGGACCGATTGTTGTGACACTGCCAGATATGGCCCAATAAATTTAACAAATTATCATTTCCACCATGGTGAAGCCTGCTGAAGACCTATGAAGACGGTTATACGTTACATAGGGCGTGCAAGCAATTTTTTCATACCGCTCTATCCTGGGCAACTAGTTCAATCTTTTCTATGAAATTGAGTCGGATATTTCTCGCTTCTCTTAATAAAGTTCATTTCAGGGTTTCCATCGGGTCTTCTTTCTTTCTTGAACAATTTGTCTCTGACTTCAATGCCTACTATGTGATCATTTCTTCTCAGAGTAACCTCCACATATCTCAATCATCTCCTTCTTATAACAGTTGTTACTAGTGGTTGACAAGACATTTCTTCTCAGAGTAACCTCCACATATCTCAAACATCTCCTTCTTATAACAGTTGTTACTAGTGGTTGACAAGACATTTCTTCTCAGAGTAACCTCCACATATCTCAATCATCTCCTTCTTATAACAGTTGTTACTAGTGGTTGACAAGACATTTCTTCTCAGAGTAACCTCCACATATCTCAATCATCTCCTTCTTATAACAGTTGTTACTAGTGGTTGACAAGACATTTCTTCTCAGAGTAACCTCCACATATCTCAATCATCTCCTTCTTATAACAGTTGTTACTAGTGGTTGACAAGACATTTCTTCTCAGAGTAAGCCCCACATATCTCAATCATCTCCTTCTTATAACAGTTGTTACTAGTGGTTGACAAGACATTTCTTCTCAGAGTAAGCCCCACATATCTCAATCATCTCCTTCTTATAACAGTTGTTACTAGTGGTTGACAAGACATTTCTTCTCAGAGTAACCTCCACATATCTCAATCATCTCCTTCTTATAACAGTTGTTACTAGTGGTTGACAAGACATTTCTTCTCAGAGTAAGCCCCACATATCTCAATCATCTCCTTCTTATAACAGTTGTTACTAGTGGTTGACAAGACATTTCTTCTCAGAGTAACCTCCACATATCTCAATCATCTCCTTCTTATAACAGTTGTTACTAGTGGTTGACAAGACATTTCTTCTCAGAGTAACCTCCACATATCTCAATCATCTCCTTCTTATAACAGTTGTTACTAGTGGTTGACAAGACATTTCTTCTCAGAGTAACCTCCACATATCTCAATCATCTCCTTCTTATAACAGTTGTTACTAGTGGTTGACAAGACATTTCTTCTCAGAGTAACCTCCACATATCTCAATCATCTCCTTCTTATAACAGTTGTTACTAGTGGTTGACAAGACATTTCTTCTCAGAGTAAGCCCCACATATCTCAATCATCTCCTTCTTATAACAGTTGTTACTAGTGGTTGACAAGACATTTCTTCTCAGAGTAACCTCCACATATCTCAATCATCTCCTTCTTATAACAATTGTTACTAGTGGTTGACAAGACATTTCTTCTCAGAGTAAGCCCCACATATCTCAATCATCTCCTTCTTATAACAGTTGTTACTAGTGGTTGACAAGACATTTCTTCTCAGAGTAACCTCCACATATCTCAATCATCTCCTTCTTATAACAGTTGTTACTAGTGGTTGACAAGACATTTCTTCTCAGAGTAACCTCCACATATCTCAATCATCTCCTTCTTATAACAGTTGTTACTAGTGGTTGACAAGACATTTCTTCTCAGAGTAACCTCCACATATCTCAATCATCTCCTTCTTATAACAGTTGTTACTAGTGGTTGACAAGACATTTCTTCTCAGAGTAACCTCCACATATCTCAATCATCTCCTTCTTATAACAGTTGTTACTAGTGGTTGACAAGACATTTCTTCTCAGAGTAACCCCCACATATCTCAATCATCTCCTTCTTATAACAGTTGTTACTAGTGGTTGACAAGACATTTCTTCTCAGAGTAACCCCCACATATCTCAATCATCTCCTTCTTATAACAGTTGTTACTAGTGGTTGACAAGACATTTCTTCTCAGAGTAAGCCCCACATATCTCAATCATCTCCTTCTTATAACAGTTGTTACTAGTGGTTGACAAGACATTTCTTCTCAGAGTAAGCCCCACATATCTCAATCATCTCCTTCTTATAACAGTTGTTACTAGTGGTTGACAAGACATTTCTTCTCAGAGTAACCTCCACATATCTCAATCATCTCCTTCTTATAACAGTTGTTACTAGTGGTTGACAAGACATTTCTTCTCAGAGTAAGCCCCACATATCTCAATCATCTCCTTCTTATAACAGTTGTTACTAGTGGTTGACCAGACATTTCTTCTCAGAGTAAGCCCCACATATCTCAATCATCTCCTTCTTATAACAGTTGTTACTAGTGGTTGACCAGACATTTCTTCTCAGAGTATGCACAACATATCTCAATCATCTCCTTCTTATAACAGTTGTTACTAGTGGTTGACCAGACATTTCTCCACATACATATATTGTCAAATACATTCTACATTCTGTATCTTGGTCATTTTCCAACACTTGCTGACATATGGAAGAATTGAGTTTAAAATTGGAATTTAAAATTAGTTAATTTAGTTTTAAAATTATATAACGTCAAGTTCCATATTTTATTTGGGTTTTGCTGAAAAAAGCTGATATTGCTTTGACAGTATATAGCAACATTTCTTGTTTGGTTATGCCCCTTGTAGTCAAAATGTCTATCAAAACTGTCTAGGTAAACTGTTCTGTTATTTTTTATCAATTTGGATTTCAGCGTGATACTTGTCATAGGTGTCTGCATTATATTTGTCTTATCCTAGTGTACCTGGATTCAAACTTTATATGTTATAGATAACAGATGTCTGTTTTTCTTTGCATATCTTGGCTGATTTGCTTGATTGATAGTTGGGAGTATCCTTACCAAACACAAAGTACTGGTTTTACTAGCACAACTATAGTTGGGATTATCATTAATAAACACAGAATATTATTGCTACTAACACAACTATAGTTGGGATTATCATTAATAAACACAGAATATTGTTGCTACTAACACAACTATAGTTGGGATTATCATTAATAAACACAGAATATTGTTGCTACTAACACAACTATAGTTGAGAGTCATTAATAAACACAGAATATTGTTGCTACTAACACAACTATAGTTGGGAGTATCTTTAATAAACACAGAATATTATTGCTACTAACACAACTATAGTTGGGATTATCATTAATAAACACAGAATATTGTTGCTACTAACACAACTATAGTTGGGATTATCATTAATAAACACAGAATATTGTTGCTACTAACACAACTATAGTTGAGAGTCATTAATAAACACAGAATATTATTGCTACTAACACAACTATAGTTGAGAGTATCTTTAATAAACACAGAATATTATTGCTACTAACACAACTATAGTTGAGAGTATCTTTAATAAACACAGAATATTATTGCTACTAACACAACTATAGTTGGGAGTTTCATTAATAAACACAGAATATTATTGTTACTAACACAACTATAGTTGAGAGTATCTTTAATAAACACAGAATATTATTGCTACTAACACAACTATAGTTGGGAGTATCTTTAATAAACACAGAATATTATTGCTACTAACACAACTATAGTTGGGATTATCATTAATAAACACAGAATATTGTTGCTACTAACACAACTATAGTTGAGAGTCATTAATAAACACAGAATATTATTGCTAGTAACACAACTATAGTTGGGAGTATCTTTAATAAACACAGAATATTGTTGCTACTAACACAACTATAGTTGGGAGTATCTTTAATAAACACAGAATATTGTTGCTACTAACACAACTATAGTTGAGAGTCATTAATAAACACAGAATATTATTGCTACTAACACAACTATATCTTTCCAGAAAGAACACAAAATCAAAGAAAACTGGCGGATGCTACAAATAAGAAAGATAAAATTGAGGTGCTTTGGACATACAAAAAGACATGAAGGGCTGGAGAAGAACATCATGGAAGGAGGCATACCAGCAAAGAGTAGATGAGAAAGACCATGCAGAAGATGGATTCAGGATGTAACTGATGATTTGAGCATCACAGCTACAGAGGCGGGACATCTGGCTTATGAAAGAGAGAATTTCCAAAGGACTGTTGGAGTGGCAAAGTTCTGCTCAGGACAAGCTATTTGATGATGATGATGATGATGAACACAACTATAGTTGGGTATATTATTATTCAACACAAAATATTATTGCAACTAACAAAACCATAGACAGAAGTGTCATTACCATTGTCTTTCACTCCTTGCTGTGTTAATGTGCTATCGTCAGTTAGGGACTTGCCTGTACGCACTAAGACAAGTTTAAACATGAGCGAGTTCTTCAGGGCATCAGAAGACAAGCCAGTCAAAGTGGGAGGTAGGTCAAGCAGGTGTTCCAGGGCAAGTTTCACCTGGGGATTAGTTTTAAATACAAAGATAATTATAGCAAGTGTCTCTCAGTTCAGTTCTCCCATTAACAACCCCTCGCACAATAGACAAGTCCATATGAGCGATGACAGAATTTTGTGTGAAAGCTTGCTTTTCTTAACACAAGTGTCCCTCGTCATTCAGGTGAGCCTTACTTCGACTTCAGAGGTATCCTCACTGATCCTAAACAGCAGCTACTCAGTACCTTCTTAATGATCTTGCTTAGCACTGCCACATTGACCTCACTCAGCACATGCTTGTTAGTATCACTCAGCATTTCCAAAGATCGATA
This sequence comes from Arion vulgaris, assembly GCA_020796225.1. NCBI lineage: Eukaryota > Metazoa > Mollusca > Gastropoda > Stylommatophora > Arionidae > Arion > Arion vulgaris. The sequence continues at coordinate 3,336,041 of CM036770.1, forward strand.
GTTTCCAAAGATCCCTGATCTCAGTGTAGGTGAGATCAGGTTTCTAGTCTTATCGGAGATGGATGATAAAACATAGGTCCTGTGTTCAATTTTAGCCCATAAAGGAAACCTTGGCAGTTCAAAATCGAGAAGAGCAGCCCAAAAAGGCGTTGCCTGGGCAAAATTCATTAGAAAAGATTAGAAATAAAATTTATACAAAATATTTGCACCATCTTCAAAATTGCATCGGGTACCCTTGCCGGTGCTACGAAGTTTATGCACTGCCGCTGAGATCTTCCTGTGTAAGAAAGAGATCAGAGCACACATGCTTACTCACCTAAGTACAATGATGATTGTCCAATCAATCAATCAATCAGCATCTCATTAATGACTCCACTCAGCACCTCCTCATTGGTTTCTCTTAGCACTCCCACATTGGTCTCATTCAACACTTACTCATTGGCCCCACTAAGCACTTTCTTATTTACCTCCCTCTCCACCTCCTCATATTCTTTTTCATCTGTCCATAGATTTTGTAAAATTCTTATGTAAGGTCTCATCTTCATACTTACTTACTCCTGCCTCCTTGTGAGCCCGGCACCACACGAGCGGAAAAAACCATATTTTAAAACTTGGGTTCTTAGCCCTGATTGAACTCCAGATGTAACTTAGTCAAATATTGCTCAATAGGACTCAGACTGCTACAGATGGGTTACTGACAAGATTTTAAGAAACAAAGAAGCCTACTTTATAGTATCCCATCTAGTGAGTTATACTGTAATATGGTATTAAATCTGATTAATCATAGTGTACATCTCTCATTGCGCCTGTGTGTTGCTGGGGTTCACACAATAATAGTACCACTGCGACCTACAAGGTATGTCATAATAAGCGACTGATGTAGGGGCCTAGGGAGTTACCCTAGTAAATAAAAAGCAATGCAGAAATCGGATGTGCTGGCCTACTTGTAGACGCATAACTGGCAGAACGTAAATCATTCTTTGGCTCAGATCACATACAAATCAAAAACAGTAGTTGTACAAGTGGTCGATACAGAGCATTCGAAGAACAAGAAGATTGAATCATCGTAACTGCACTTTGGTGACCAACCATGTGTGCTCCGATATCGTTCTTACAGGCAGATCTCAGCAGCAGTGTACAGACTCCACAGAATTGGTAAGAGTTGGAATGTAATTTTGACGAAAGTGAAAATCTCTATAAATCTTCTTTTGTTTCAATTGTTATTAATTGTTGTTTTTGTTCAGGGAAATGGCTCTCCAGCCTCGTCTTATATATAGTACAAGGCCAAGGGTTCTTTTATGCCCACATCTTGAACATAGGGCCTATATTTTATTGCTAGTCTCCAATATAAGACTGGGAACTTTATCCCACCATCAATGAGATCAGGGATCACTGGAAAATCTCCTCTGTGTGGTGCCGGGGCCTGCAACGGAAGCAAAGAATAGCACCACTGTGACCTACAAGGCATGTCATAAGAGGCGACTGATGTAGGACCTAGGGGAAACTACCCAGTAAATAAAAAGCAACACAGAAATCGGATGTGCTGGCCTACTTGTAGGCGCATAACTGGCACAAGGTACAATCGCTCTTAGGCTCAGATCACATACAAATCACACAGAATGGTTAACAAGTGGTCGATATGGAGCGTTCAAGAAGACTATGAAAATAGACTGCTCCATGCAAGAAGTCAGCTGAGTACTTTTGGAAGCAAGAGGTCAGCAACAAACCACAATGCCACAGACATCCCTAATCTCATGAAGCACTAAGTATCATCATCAAATAGATTGTTGGCAGTAGAGCTTTGCCATCCTAACAGCATTCAGAATTTCTCTCTCATAGGTCAGATGTTCCACCACTGCAGCCATTATGCTCAAATCATCATTACATCCTGAATACATCTTTTCCGCAGTTTTCTTTTCTTTTTGCAGAGATGATTACTTCTATAATTGTCTTTTCCAACACTTTATGTCTTTTATACGCTTAAAATACTTCAATTTTCTCATTCTTATTTGTAGCATCTGCCAGTTTTCTTTGATTTTGAGTTCTTTTGGATAGATCTCTCTCTGTCTATGGTATACAAAAATTCTTCTGTAACACTTGTTTTAGAAAGAAGCATACACGTTTTTCCACTACCTTGTTAAATGTCCATGCTTCACACCCATACGTTGCCACTGGAAATATGCATGTTCTTAGTATTCTGATCTTTGTTTTCCTATCAGTTCTGTTCTATACTGTTTTTAGTTGTTTAATTTTTTTGTAAAGCCATGTTTGTTCTTCTTTAATTTCCTTCATCCCATTTCCATCTTTTGTTAGCAGTGAACCAAGATATTCAAAACTGTTCACATTTTCTACTTTCTCTTCATTTTCTCACTACCTTTGTCCATGCTTCACCCCCATAGACACATATGCCAATTATATGAACTCTGACTAACCTTATCACATGTCCAGTCTTTACCAACTTCGACAATCAAGTCCACACCATTCATATTGGTTACTCTGACCTTCATCATTGCAGATGGGGGGAACAGAAAATTATCAGTCACAACCATTTAGAAACTCAGGGCAGATCGTGGCAGTAAAAATTCGAAAGGATCTAAATAAATGGATAGCATCGGAAATATTAATAGTTTGAATGCAAAATAAAATGTGTATATACATTTTTAATATGAAGAATAAAAATACTCATTTTCATCTGATATGTGGTTTATAGAGGAATACAGTGTTAGCCAATACTGATTTTGTTTACCAACTGCCTGATCTCTTGTGTGTAGACAGGGCTTGCAAGGGGAACAAAGAATTGCAACACTGCGCCCTACAAGGCATGTCGTAAGAGGCGATTAAGGTAGGGGTCCGTATGTGTGCTGCCGGGGCCCAAAAGGGGAGGAAAGAATATGCAGCAATGTCTACCTGACAGGCATGTTGTAAGAGGTGGTTAAGGAGCATTGATTGCAGGGCAGGCTACCTCGCCCCGTAGAAAAATTAAGCCAAAATCTTCAACAAACATGAAAAGAAAGAGCCGAGAATCTTTCAATCAAATGTGAAGTCAGTGTTGTTATATGGCTCAGAAACATGGAAGACAACAGAAGAAACCACCAGAAAACTACAGACCTTCATAAATGGATGTTTACATAGAATAGAGGGACTGAGATGGTATGATAAGATTACGGATGAAGAACTCAGAGAATGAACTAAGCAGATACCAGTGGAGAAAAAGAAAAGGAAGAGACACTGATGATGAATTACATACATTGTGATTGAGAAGACTGACCAGAAGCATTGCAAGCTTCCATCATAAAATCATCTAAATTATATCTGAATTGAGACAATATTTTACTTTGCACGCTTCATTAACTAGAAGTCTTCGTTTACTCTGTATCAATCCTGGTTAATTGTGTATTCTCATGAAGTCCTGTAAAAACAATAATAATGTCTGTTCTCAGACAATAACTTCCGGCTGCGAGACGAAACAAGGGACACCATCCACTGTTGTTAGTTGTCAGTAAGGACTAATTAACGATACATGTTTTCTTGTTCTATATTATCATCTGCAAATTTCGGAGATAAGTACTTTTAATCTCAACATAAACCCCTACATTCTTCTGGTCATAAACCCCTATATTCTTCTGGTCGTAAACCCCTACATTCTTCTGGTCATAAACCCCTACATTCTTCTGGTCATAAACCCCTACATTCTTCTGGCGTAAACCCTACATTCTTCTGGTCATAAACCCCTACATTCTTCTGGTCGTAAACCCCTACCTGGTCGTAAACCCCTACATTCTTCTGGCGTAAACCTCTACATTCTTCTAGTCGTAAGCTCCTATATTCTTCTGGTCATAAACCCTACATTCGTAAACCCCTATTCTGGACGATGTGTTTTATTTTTGGTTAGCAAACAGATTCAGCCTTCGATGCGAAAAAGGCTGATGACTGATTGCTTTTAACTACTAATTGTTGCCCGCCTGCCCAGCGTGTTCGTAGCGCGTTGGCCGACGGTGGACAAGCCCTCTGTGAGTGCGGGTTCAATTTCGCGGGCTGGCAGAAAAAACACAGGGTCTCCAGATTTACGATGTTCGTGACACCGAACCGAAGGGTTACGGTGTTCATGGCACCGAGCCGAAGAGCTGAAAGCTCAAGTGTTTCTGAATCGGGAAAAAAACAACAACAAAAAAACAACAACAAAACTACTAATTGAAGAGTAATTGCTCTATGCCAGGAATTTTCAAACCTTTTTACACTTGTGTACCCACAACATCTGAGATGAGAGCAAACACATGAGACAGATATTTGTGGAGATCTATGATCGCCTACGACAGCCGGCACTGCTCCTGATGATGATAATGACCCTTTTAAAACTCATTTTTTCATTAAATTGTACCACTTGTTTTTAAAATAGCTATTTTTAAATACTACATTTTTGTTCCGTTCATATCTTAATGTAGAAAAGGCTGGAAATACGCTAATAAGTGGAAAATATAATTACCAAACTGAAAGTATAAACCCCGTATTAAATTGTTCTTCTTCTCTTCCACAATTTAATTCTTTATAGAAGTATTTGGAAAGGGGGAGGGGAGGAGGGGGCGGCGTAGTGATCTTGTGTGTGCTTGTTTTCAGGCACTTTATAAGCTGATATTCATTTTTGTAAGGCTGTTCTTGACCCGTCGCTCCATCTTTTGCGTGGTCTTTCACTTGCTTTGTACTCATTATACTTTTTCTTTGTCGCTCTCTGTGGTAGGCGATACCAGGGCATTCTGGTCAGGTGTCCAAACCATCTAATCTGTTGTTCTGTCATGAATTGCATGACTGGTTTCAGATACAGTCTTTTTCTGATTTCTTAATTTCTAATTTTGTTTCTTATTGTCACACCTGCAGCTCTTCTGAGACACCTCATCTCTGTCGTGGGGTCTCGTGGTGACCCTGGTAACAGACATTGGTTCCTGTCTGGGTAAGCGGTAGGATCGAGTGAGAGCTACAGGTAGTGGTAGTAGTGCAAGCACGGAAAAAAAATGCAGGTCCAAAATCTCTGAACAAAATGCACGCATCTCCTGGCCGATGTCCGATGAAAAACTGTCAAAAATTATTCCAGAAACGTAAGAAAACGGCAGTGTACGAGTAGTCAGCGAAGGAATGCTAACTCCCCCGGAGTAAATGACCGCACCAAAATTGTCACCTACCTGGCAAGAGTCCATAAGCACGAAGCGTAACAAGTCAACTGTTGCACTAAAATTATCAGTTTCCCGATCGATGGGAAGGGCTGTACAAATGAACATGAAGGGATGAGATGTGCATCCAGAGTAGAGATGTGGGTCTATATGGTGCGAAACTCGAAGCCCTAAGCCCTATATGGTGCGAAACTCGGAGCCCTGAGTCCGAGTCGAGCTGCATGTCATGGCAGTCTCGAGGCACGGTAAATGTGAGCACAATGAAAATCCGATAAACATGGTGCGGCAGGCACCAAAATGGAGCGAACATGCATAAGGACGATACACAGATGAGCTCAAAGATGGAGCAGACACGCAAGGTGCTGGTGTAGGAACGACGGGAAGGCGTGGCAAACGTAGGGGTGAGCGGACCACCCAGATGATCAGGGAAAACTGGAAAGCCCAGCAGAGTCCAGTACAACTCAAAGGTCTCAGCAAGTGTCTCTGAAAACGCTGTAACGTATCATGTCAACACAAGGGGAAAATTGCGGTAAATTCCGTATCAAAGGCTTAGCGCAGATACACTTTTATAGGTAAGGTTGGACAAGCGCAAATCTTAAAGTTGCGTTTTAGTGTCTAACGAAACTGCCCTCCCTGGGACAACCGGGCAAGGTACTGTTAAATTTACAACATCCCCGGAAGCGCTGAGGAGGGGTGATGTTGCGAGCGCAACATTTCAATTGCGTTGCTAGCGCCTAATGGAACGATCCTCTACATTATTTGTGCGTAGCACCAGTCCAATGTTTCCCGGGACCAGGAAAATGCAGATTTTTTCCTTTTCCTTCACCTTTCAACTCCCAACGGAGCACATATATTTCACAAAAATTATAGGGGAAAGTTGTGAAATATTCAATCATAAAGCAAACGACTTGGTCCGGATTCGTATCCATGACTTTCGGAATCCAGTGCAAACAAATTGATCGCTTCTCCACATAAACCCATATATCTTTCGTTCTACTTCTTTGTCGTCACACTGCTACCTGGTTGTTGCCCATTGTCGTCACACTGCTACCGGGTTGTTGCCAAGTGTCGTGGTTTTCTGTTTTTGTCTTGTGCTGTTCTGGTGACTTGTGTGATTGTTATTTTTGCTCTTTCACAGGATTCTGCTACGCCATCTAACCATTATTTCCGTGGTCTTACTCTCGACTTCTTTGTTGATGTCCGTTGTAGAAGACTCTGTATACTGTGGAGTTTGGATTCATTCGTATTAAGTGGCCAAATCACTTCATTCTTTCTTTCTCAATGTATTTCATCAAGGT